>CM066049.1:40675195-41875195 GCA_033557465.1 Ichthyophis bannanicus | reverse complement strand
ACCTACAATCTGTAATCAAACCGCTACTGATCGCTGGAAGTAGCGATATACAAATGTATACTAAATAAATAAATAAAGTGGTAGCTAAAGACTTGAAAGGAGGCTTTAGAAGTAGAGCGAGAACCACATTGAGATCCCAGGCCACTGGAGGCAGCTTAATGGGCAGCTTGGATAGCAGCATCCCCTGCATGAAGCGTGCTACTAAGGTATGTGTCCACAGTCCCTGTGTAGTTAGGTCATTCAGATATGCATCTGTTGTCAAGGTACATAAAGGTGGAGGCATCTGAAAAGGTGACCAGACGATAAGGTTCTGTGGAGAACACCACCACTGAAGGGATTTGATCAGTTGAGGGGTGATGTGGATCTTGTGTCTGAGATGTCCCATTGTTTTGCGTTCATTGAGAAGACATAGTCCATTGCTTTTGACCGTGGAGGCCATGTGTCCTAATAGCTGTAGCATTTCTCGAGCTGTTATGCGGCTTTGCTTTTGCATCCCCATTGCTAGCTTTATTAGGTGGGCACAGCGATCTTGTGGAAGGAAAGCTCTGGCCTGTTGAGTGTCTTAAGAGTGCTCCGATGAACTCCAGTTGTTGAGTTGGAGCGAAACGAGAATTTGAGAAGTTTATGACAAAGCCCAGATGTTGGAGCACCATGATGGTGTAAGGAAGGGAAAGTCCTATCTCTTGAGGGGAGTCTCCCTTAATCAGCCAGTCGTCTAACATAGTAACATAGTATATGACGGCAGATAAAGACCAGCATGGTCCATCTAGTCTGTCCAGCAAGGTGGCAAGAGTAGGTCCTCCCACTGTTCCGTGCAGGTCACCTCTCCCCATGCCTTTGTTTAGGGATGTACCCACCGATCCGTGCAGGTGATCTTTACTTATTGAGATATCAGAGACAGTTAAGTTTATTTAGATTTTATCCTGTTTCTATTGTGGCAAAGTCAACCATTTTGAGCATGGGGGAGGTGAACAGCATAAGGAATTCACCTTAATCAAGGGGCTTCTGTTAGGTGTGCAGGGTCAAAAGGTCAGAGCCACAGTTCAAAGGCAGAAAAAACCCCAGCTGGAACAAGTTCCAAGAAAAGCTTGACAGTGTGAGAAGGATAGATTGCAAGCACGAGGACAAAAACCCTCACTCTAATAATTGCACTGATTATTCTGATGTCAGAAGGCAGAGGGATTACAAACACCTGGGAGAGAAAGAGGTGGGGTTGGATCCCAGTGAGTATAAACCTTGGTTAAATTATGGCAGAGGCGGAAGGAGTAGGAGCTGGAAGAGGAGTGATTGCAGAGGACAGACTTCAGAGCAGCAAGGACGATAGAATGCTGGAGAAGCCAGAGCAGGTGCTAACTTCTGGAGACAGGCTGAGCTACCCATTGCTGAGAAAGGTGATTTCCCTGAATCACGTTTGCAACAAAGTGGGAGCCAGGAAGGAGAGAAGCTTTCAGGCCACCAGAGAGGTTGTAAGCAGGGCACTCCAATCAAGTGGGTGAGTCAGAACCTATGGAATTGGGTGAACCAATATCAGAGCTAGGGGCAGAAGAAGATATTTATTTATTTACATTCTCTTATATACCGCGCTATTTTGCATCAGTGCGGTTTACATTGAACAAACTGAAATTACATTGAACAGGGCATTTTAACTTGGAGATAACTATTTTACAGGGAACATGGGCTATGGAGGGTTAAGTGGCTTGCCCAAGACCACAAGGAGCACCTGTGGGACTAGAAACCTCAGTCCTTCCGGCACAAGGTTGCTGTCCTCTAGTGGGATATGTTGATGGATTGTTCTTTATGCCAAGCTCTAGACTTAAAGTGTCTGAAGAAAGGCCAGCCTGAAAAGAACTGTTTCTCTTGCTGAAGTATCCTCAGAGCTATGCAGTGAGAAAGTAAATTCCTGTGTGTTTTGAAAGGAGGAATTTACTGCAGCATAAGCTAATGAAGTAAGGCTGTGATTCATGCTTTTGTGTCAGCTGTGTTGAAACTCTACAACGGAGAAAGAGTTAATTAGCTGCTAGAAGAGTTTGTGCTTTGCTCCTGTCTTTTATAAGAAAAGCCTGCTATAAGAGTCTTGAGGACACTGTGAATGCTTATTTCATAACCTAAGTTTGATTCTTCACCTGGGAATGCAGCCTAGAGAGAATTATGGCTGAGTGAAGATAATTTTGCCATAGAAGAAGTAAAGTTTGTTTTTCTATTGCTCTGATTGACAAAGGACAATAAGAAAAGTGGCATCTGGTTATATGTGAAAAGGCTAAGCTTCTGTAGTGAAGAGGACTTTAAAAGCCAATATTGAGTTCTGTTTGTTTTGCCACCAACCTGCTGAACCTTAAGCACAAAAATCCTATAATTTAAAATTCTGTAAATGGTACCAGGAACCTGATCTGTTCTATTGTGTTCAAAATAAATTATTTTTCTGTCATAAGCCTTACCCTTGGTTTAACACGACTACAATCCTTCTACTTAAATCATAAATGTTACAGCTGATAGAAGAAGGTTCTCAACCACCACACCCTCAACAACTAGAAGACTAGTGGTTATGGCGTTGTGCTTGTGACACTATAAAAGGATCCACTGTGTCTGTCCCATGCCATTTTGAATTCTGTCACTGTACTTGACCCCACCACTTCCATCGAGAGAGCATTCCAAGCATGCACCACCCTTCTCAGTGAAAAAGTATTTTTTGATGTTGCCTTTCAGTTTATCCACTTGCAGCTTCATGTTATGCCCTCTAATATTACAGCTTTCCCATCTTTGAAAAAGGTTTTTGTTCGTTCATTAATACTCTTTTTTTTATGTTATTTTTTATTTATTTTCCTTATAATCATAGTTTAACATCCAATACAACTTTGGTTTCTGCCCCATTCACAGGAGGGCCAGAATATTCAATCAATCTTTTATACAAATAATATTTTCCCCCATCCCTTCCCCTCCCCCCACCCACTCCCTTACAAGATTCAGTTTGATTGTAAATAGTCCAATAAAGGTCTCCCTTGTCAATCAAAGTTTTCCCCTTATTACTACGTAACACTGTCAAACACACCATAAGAGTCACTTTGCGGAGTCTACTTATCCAATGTTCTATCTCCGTGGCTCTACTCTGCTTCCACTTCCATGCTAGCTCACATCGAGCTGCGATGATACATGTCCATATTGGTCTGCACCATTTACTGTATACTATAAATTATTTGGCCACACACCCAACAGAAAAAAGGAAGGACATACGTCCAGCACCACCCCAAAAATATTCCCCATCTGCTCCCTAATCTGTGTCCAGTAAGACTTAACCACTGGGCATTTCCACCACATATGCAAGTATGTACCTCTGGCCCTACAGCCCCGCCAACATAGGTCCGAGACTGCAGGGAACATCTGCTGAAACCTTACCGGAGTATAGTACCATCTCATAAATAATTTATATACATTCTCCTTAATTGTGGCACATAATGATGACTTTGCCGCCCCTAAACATATGGATTTCCATTCGTCCTCATCCCAATTTACCCCTAAGTCCCTTTCCCATTCCTTCATGAAGCCAAATTTCTCTCCCGCACCCCTCAAGATGTGCAGGCTGGCATATAGCAGGCGAATCAATCCTCTACATTGGTGATGTCCCAACCACAAGGCCTCAAGGTCATTAAAACCCTCCTCAATTCTCTCCTTATAATTCTTTTGTTTCAAAAAATGAACCACTTGCATATAAGCAAAAAGGTCCTGCGTTCCCAGTTCATATTCCGCCTTCAATTTTTCAAATGTTTGATTTCCCCCGACTCTAGCAATTTCTCAAACATATCTAGGCCCAAATCAGCCCAATGTTTAAAATCCCCTCTCTTCCCAGTTCAAAGGCCAGGGTTGCACCAATTGGGGCCAGCATCAAAACCATGAAATAAATGACTGCTTCTTGGAGCAGCTGGTTCATGAACCAACCAGAAGGAAAGCCATATTAGACCTAGTCCTTAGTGGAACACCAGATCCAGTGCAAGAGATAAGGGTGTTGGGGCCACTTGGCAATAGTGATCATAGCATGATCGCCTTTGATTTAATTAGTGGAGGAGGGATAGTAAGGAAATCCACAGTACTACCTTTTAACTTTTGAAAGGGAGACTATGATAAAATGAGGAAAATAGTTTAAAAAAAGCTAAAAGGAGCAGTTGCAAAGGTTAAAGACTTACATCATTCATATTTGTTACACATAGCCCTCCAACATGCCAAACAAACGAAACCAGATAAACCCACTCTAGTTCTTAACTGCACCCTTATAAATGCGAGATCAATTCGTAATAAATGGCCAGTTGTCACTGACTTAATTGCATCCCACAACCTGGATATTCTTTTGGTAACTGAAACTTGGTTATCCGACGTAGATAATGTAATTCTCAACCAATTACTACCCAACAACTTCACAATCCACTCCCGTCATAGAGAAAGCAAAAGAGGAGGAGGGGCCCTTATTTTGACCAAAACTGATTTTCATTTTCATACAACAGACTCCTCCAGTACCAACAACCTTGATATCTTATCCATTGCAAATGACCAATGCGCCATCAACCTTCTATATAGAGCACCCTCATCCTCAACTGATGATCTCTGCAACATCCTCGACCTAGCAGCCAACACTCGCAACCTCAACTTATCAAAATGGATACTAGGAGATTTCAACCTCCCATCACTTCACTCCAGTCAAGCCATTGCCCTTCTAGAAGCGTTTAATGATCTGGGCTACAGACAAATTATCAACAAACCCACCCACACTAAAGGGAACATACTTGACATGATTTTTGCCCCCCTGTCAGTACAAGAACCAAATGATGAACTTGTGACATCTCTCACCTCTGTACCATGGTCAGATCACAAGCTAATCAATTTCATCATACCTATCAATAATAGTTCACTACACAACAATGGAACTCCAAGCAACCCAACAAACACTGCTTCTTGAAACTTCAAAGCCTTCAATAAAGATCTCATACTGGCAGAAACTCTTCCTCTATTCAACAATGCAACTCTCAACCTAGACAATTTAATCTCCTCATGGAATAAGAGTCTTAGTTCCATTGCGCGAAAACCTACCAAGAACAATATCGCAAAGAAAAGAAAACACTCTCCATGGTTCTCACCGGAACTACGTGTCTCCCGCTCCCATTTACGGAAACTAGAGAAAAGATGGAGGCGGTCCCACTCCGCTGAAGACCAGTCAGCATACCGAACTCACCTTGCAATCTACAGAGAAGCCATCTTAACAAACATGAAACAATACCATACCGACACTCTCAAAAGATCACTAAACAAACCACGTGACCTTTTCGAACTAGTTAAATCATTCTCTAAGGAACCATCCCCATGCCAACCTGAAGAGATCCACCCACAAGAGTATGCCAACTATTTACAATCCAAGCTACTTCAAACTGATAAAATTACCACGTTCATAGCACAAGACACCTCTAGTCCAACTTCCCTTTCTAAGTTCTCCACATCACCCAAGAAACTTGTGGAAGATTCTATTGCAGCCCTCAATACCATGACTGCACAAACTGACCCCTGCCCCGCATATTGGATTAAAAACTTACGAACAGAACTCAGCCCACTGATCACAAAAATGATGAACTTACCATTCACAACTGGATCCTTCCCTGCAGCACTCAAGCAAACATCCATCAGACCGCTTTTGAAGAACCCTAAACTTGACCCAAGTAAAGTTGAATCCTACAGACCCATAGCCAGTATTCCTCTCTTAGCCAAAATAATCGAAAAGGAAGCACAAAGACAACTTCAAGACCATATAGATTCATCCTTCCCACTAGACCATCCTCAACATGGCTTCAGGGAATACCATGGCGTTGAAACACTACTTACCTCCCTCTTCAATAAAATCGTCACAGGTATCGACAACATCCGTCAAGGTTTCACTCTCATCTTCATAGACATCGCGGCAGCCTTTGACTCTGTACACCATGGTCTGCTAGTAGAACGACTAAAAGAAAAGGGCATAAATGGCATCGCCCTCGATTGGTGCAGGTCATACCTTGAAGACAGATGGCAGCATGTAAAATCAGGATCAGGATCTTCCGAACCCTTCCATCAACGACAGGGCGTCCCCCAAGGATCTTCCCTATCATCTCTCTTATTTAATATTTACATGCAACCCATTTTCAACATTATCGGATCATTCAAGGTCGACTGTCTAATTTACGCTGATGACATCCTCCTCTTCATGCCATTCTTCACAGAGCAAATGGACCTTTCGCCACTGATTGAATGTTTCAACGCAGTCTCCGAATGGCTTCTGTCTCAAAATCTCAGGATACTACACAAAAAGTCTGAGGTGCTATTCATCACCAGAGACCAGAGTTTCTGCCCTCCACCTCATATAAAGGTCAAAGAGGCTGAGCTCCAAACCAAATCAACAATTTGGTACTTAGGGGTCACCCTCGATCAACGTTTAGATATGAAAACCCATATATCGAACATAATCAGAGCCATATATTTCAAAATCCGGTCCCTCAGACACCTGCAATCCCTCTAAACCCTGAAGACTTCCGGACAATATACCAATCCCTGATCTTACCACACTTTGACTTTGCCAACGCTATTCCTCAAGGTCTCCCTCAATCAACACTCAATCCGTTGCAACTTGCCATGAATGCCGCAGCCAGAGTCTTAGTGGGAGCAGCAAGATGCGACCATATAACACCTATCCTAATACAGCTTTATTGGCTCCCCATACAAGGAAGGCTTACATTCAAATCTTTGTTACTCACTTTCAAATCTATCCATGGCATCACCTCCCCTTCATTAACCGACATCATCCAACCCATTCCTTCCAACAGAACAAGGAGATCCCTATCTACAAATGCGCTAGTAATCCCAAAGGCTTCAACAAAGTACACAGTCGCAACATCCAACAGGGCATTCAGTATCTATGCCCCAAAATGTTGGAACGCATTACCACCAGACATCCGTGCAATTACTGACTTAACACAATTCAGAAAGGCTCTCAAATTCCATTTATTTACACAGTACTACCAGATTAACCTAACTCCCACCTACTTGCCCTCCCTCTTACCTCCTCAAGATAACATCTCAACCCTACTATACACATGTAACACCCTAAATTCTCAGCACTCAATCTTATTGTACATATGTAATTAGTTCAGTTTGCACCCCCCGTGTTATCCAAGTTGTTATTCCTGTTCTATGTGAAGCCAAGCAGTTTGTTATGCTCATTTTGTTTTATGTAAACCGCGCTGACAATAGTGCGGTATATAAGAAATTGTAATAAATAAATAAATAATAAATAAATCAAGCTTGGGTGTTGTTGAAAAATAATATCTTCAAAGCCCAGACCAGCTGTATTCCACGCTTTAAGAAAAGTGGAAGGAAGTCCAAAAAACTGCCAGCATGGTTTAAAGGTGAGGTCAGAGGCTGCTGTTGCCAAAAAAGCACCTTTCAGGAAATGGAAAAAAGAGCCAAATGACAAAACCTGGAAACAGCACAAGCACTGGCAAGTCAAATGCAAGGCATTGATAAGGCAGGCAAAGGGAGAATTTGAGAAGAAGCTTGCTGCGGAAGCAAAAACGCGAAATAAAGACTTTTTCAAGTACATTCGTAGCAAAAAAATCTGTGAGAGAGTCAGTTGGTCCATTAGATGATAGAGGGGTTAAAGGGCACTAAGAGGCAACAAGGCAATAGCGGAGAGACTGAATTCTTTGCTTCGGTCTTTACTGAAGAAGATGTAGGGATGTTACCCATGACTGAAGTGGTATTTAAAGGTGCGGAAGAATTGAAGGAAATATCAATACATCGGGAAGATGTATTGCTACTCTTCAGTTTATTTAATAGTTGTAAATCACCTGGGCAGGAAGGTATACATCCAAGGATGTTGAAAGAACTGAAATATGAGATTGCAGACCTGCTATTGGTAATCTGTGAATTTTCATTAAAATCTGTAATACCTGAAGACTGGCGGATTGCCAATGTAACGCCAATTATTAAAAAGGGTTCCAGGGGTGATCCTGGAAACTACAGACCGGTGAGCCTGACGTCAATACCAGGAAAAATGGAAGAAACCATCATAAAGAACAAAATTACTCAGTGTGTAGATAGTCATGGCCTAATGGGAGACAGACAACATGGCTTTAGACAAGGAAGATCTTATCTTACTACTCTGTTATGTTTTTTTGAAGGTGTGAATAAACAGGTAGACAAAGGCGAGTCGGTTGATATAGTGTATCTTGACTTTCAGAAAGCCTTTGACAAGGTCCCTCATCAGAGACTTTCGGCAAACTAAAGAGTCATGGGATAGGAGGCAGTGTACTATTGTGGATCAGGAACTGGTTAAGAACATAAGATATGCCATACTGGGTCAGACCAAGGTCCATCAAGCCCAGTATCCTGTTTCAAACAGTGGCCAATCTAGGTCATACGTACCTAGCAGTATCCCCAAGAGACACAGGTTCCACAATGCTTGTATTGGGTCAAGCATTGATATCCTGGGTCCCTTTTTAATAATGGTTTATGGACCTTTCCTCCAGGAACTTGTCCAAACCTTTTTTAAAACCAGCTACACTAACACCTCTTACTACATCCTCCGGTAACAAATTCCAGAGTTTGATTACACGTTGAGTGAAAAAATATTTTCTCTTATTTGTCTTAAATAGTTTACCCTGTAGCTTCATTACATGTCCCCTAGTCTTTCTATATTCTGATAGCATAAACAATCGATCTACGTTCATCCATTCCACTCCATTCATTAATTTATAGACCTCTATCATATCTCCCCTCAGCCGTCTCTTTTCCAGGTTGAAGAGCCCTAATCTTTGTAGCCTCTCTTCATAGGAGTAGCCTTCCATCCCCTTTACTATTTTGGCGGCTCTTCTCTGAACCTTTTCTAATAATGCTATATCCTTTTTAAGATACATCGACCAGCATTGCACACAATATTCAAGGTCGGTTGTACCATGGAACGATACAGAGGCATTATAATATATTTTGTTTTATTTTCCATTCCTTTCCTTATGATACCTAGCATTCTATTTACTTTCTTGGCCGCCGCTGCACACTGGGCGGAGGGTTTTAACATGTTATCCACGATGACTCCTAAATCTTTTTCCTGGGTGGTGGTTCCCAATGTGGAACCTTGCATTCTGTAACCATAGTGTGTGTTGTTCTTTCCTAGGTGCATAACTTTGCACTTGTCCACATTAAATTTCATCTGCCATTTGGATGCCCAGTCTTCCAATTTATCCAGATCCTCCTGCAGTTTTCCACAGTCCTCTTGGGAAAATTGGCCATTTAGCCCTACCCTCTGCTTTCTATCTTTTAACCAGTTCCAGATCCACAATAGTACACTGCCTCCTATCCCATGACTTTTTAGTTTTGCCAAAAGTCTCTGATGAGGGACCTTGTCAAAGGCTTTCTGAAAGTCCAGATACACTGTATCAACCAACTCACCTTTGTCTACCTGTTTATTCACACCTTCAAAAAAACATATCAGATTAGTAAGACAAGATCTTCCTTGTCTAAAGCCATGTTGGCTGTCTCCCATTAGGCCATGACTATCTACATGCTGTGTAATTTTGTTCTGATGGTTTCTACCATTTTCCCCGGTACTGACCAGGCTCACCGGTCTGTAATTTCCCGGATCACCCCTGGAACCCTTTTTAAAAATTGGCGTTACATTGGCGATCCTCCAATCTTCAGGTATTACAGATGACTTTAATGAAAGTTCACAGATTACTAATAGCAGGTCCGTAATCTCATATTTCAGTTCTTTCAACACTTTTGGATGTATACCATCCGGTCCAGATGATTTGCTACTATTCAGTTCATCAAACAGTTAAAAGATAGAAAGCAGAGGGTAGGGCTAAATGGCCAATTTTCCCAATGGAGAAAGGTGAATAGTGGTGTACCCCAGGGATCAGTGCTGGGTCCGCTGCTTTTTGACATATTCACAAATGACATGGAAAAGGGAATAACGAGTGAGGTTATCAAATTTTCAGATGACACAAAACTATTTAAAGTTGTTAAAACCCAAGAGGATCGTGGAAAATTGCAAGAGGATCTTGATAAATTGGAAAACTGGGTATCAAAATGGCAGATGAAATTTAATGTGGAGAAGTGCAAAGTTATGCGCCTAGGGAAGAACAACCCAAACTATGGTTACACGATGCAAGGTTCCACATTAGGAACCACCACCCAGGAAAAAGATTTAGGCGTCATTGTGGATAACATGTTAAAACCCTCCGCCCAGTGTGCAGCAGTGGCCAAGAGAGCAAATAGAATGCTATGTATCATAAGGAAAGGAATGGAAAATAAACGAAGGATATTATAATGCCTCTGTATCGTTCCATGGTGAGACCGCACCTTGAATATTGTGTGCAATTCTGGTCGCCGTATCTTAAAAAGGATATAGCGTTATTAGAAAAGGTTCAGAGAAGAGCCACCAAAATGGTAAAGGGGATGAAAGGATACTCCTATGAAGAAAGGCTAAAAAGGTTAGGGCTCTTTAACCTGGAAAAGAGACGGCGGAGGGGAGATATGATAGAAGTCTATAAATTGATGAACAGAGTGGAACGGGTAAACGTAGATCGATTGTTTATGTTATCAGAATATAGAAAGACTAGGGGACATGCAATGAAGCTACAGGGTAAACTATTTAAGACAAGCTATAGGGTAAACTATTTAAGACAAATAATAGAAAATCTTTTTCACTCAAAGTGTAATCAAACTCTGGAATTTGTTACCGGAGGATGTAGTAAAGGCTGTTAGTGTAGCTGGGTTTAAAAAAGGTTTGGACAAGTTCCTGGAGGAATGGTCCATAAACCATTATTAAGAAGGGACCCAAGTGTCACAGGCACAACGCCTGAAGCCACTTGCCTCTAGTGGTCGAGGGGAGTGGTGGTTGAGGGTTCCTTCTTCTATTAGCCCTTAGCAGCCTATTTCTTCGTGTTGGCTTCCGGGAAGTGTAGTACTGCTAAAATATGTTGGTGCTTTAAGTAGAAGGTTTGTAGTTGAGGTAACCGAGGGTAAGGCTTGTAACAGAAAGTTTATTTCCATAACACAAAACACAGCAGGTTCAAGGTATCATTTACAGTATTATAACTGTAGGATTTGCTTAAGGTACAGCAAATAATGGCAAACAAACCAAAAGAACTCAGAAATGGCTTTTAAAAGTCCTCTTACTTGCAGAAGTAATTGCCTTTAGAAACTAGGCTGCCACTTTCCTTTTTAGTCCTTGTTAATCAGAGCATAAAGAAAAATTCAAGCTTAATTCTTCTACAGCAGTTTGGTTTCTGCCAGCCTCAAAAACCTCTCTAGGCTGCATTTCTACGTGAAACCAAACTCAGAACAAAACAAACATTCCAAGCTGTTATCAAAACTCTTAGCAGGCTTTTCATATAGGAGAGGAGCAAGCAAAGACTCTTATAGCAGCTAACTTGACTTTTCTTGCCGTTGCACAGTTCAAACACAGGTGACAAACATGCATGAATCAGAGCTTCCTGATCAGGCTTACGTTGCAGTAAATTTCCCTTTTAAAACAGACAGGAATTTACCTCCACACTGCTTGTGCCATATGGTTAACTTCCAAGGAGAATTACTTCTTTCAGGGCTAGCTTTTCCTCAAGACCTCCTGTACAGAGCTTGGCAAAGAGAGCAATCCATAAAGCAATCTTCTTCCCCCAACTTTGACACTGGGTTCTCCCAACTGCATGGGTTCTGACTCACTGAGCTGGTCAGACTGCTCAGCCGACAACCTCTCTGGTGGTCTGAAAGCTTCTCCACTTCCTGGTCCCCACCTCTGTTGCCAACCTGTTGCAGGGAATTCAGCTCTCTCAACTCTGGGTAGCTCAGCTCTTCTCCAAGAATCAACTCCTTCTCTCTGCTTCTGTCTCAGCTGCTCTCCCGGCTGCTCTCCTTCTCGTCTCCTTCCTCTCTCTGCATAATCTAACCCAGGCTTATACCTCCAGGGTTCTAACCCCACCTCTTTCTTTCCCAGGTGTTGGTAATCCCCCTGCCTTCTGATATTAGAATAATCAGTGCACTTGTTAAAGTAAGGGCTTTGGTCCTCGTGCTTGCAATCCCTCTTTCTTACTTTATCAGTCATTGGCTGAAACCTGTTCCAGCTGGGGGTTTTCTGTCTTTGAAACCTGGCTGTGGCTTTCTCTCCCTGCACTCCTAGAAGGGGACCCTTAACTAGGGTGAATTCGTTATGCTTCTCACCTCCCCCACTCTCAGGATAGCTGACCTTGCCACACCAGGATATCAATGCTTGACCCAGTACAAGCATTGTGGAACCTGTGTCTTTTGGGGAAACTGCTAGGTACATATGACTTGGATTGGCCACTGTTGGAAACAGGATGCTGGGCTTGATAGATCTTGGTATGACCCAGTATGGCATATCTTATGTTCTTACCATATGATGAGAGTTCACGCTTCGCCACCCCTTCCTCCATTCACTCCATAAGTGATGAATATAAGGATTCTCAGTCCACTCCCCTCGTAATGTTCCTTTCTTCACCCATGGACTATGATTCAACGGATAACCCCCTACTCAATATTTTTCAAAAGACCAAAAACACTTATCTTTCCCTAAATTGCGCCACTCCATAACCTGCCTCATTTGAGCTGCTAAGTAATAATTCATTATATCCGGCATTCCCAACCCCCCTCCCTTACGTCGGGTAGCATACAGTACTCTCCGCGCTATCCATGGAGGCCGATGTTGCCATACAAATAAAAACAGTTTCCTTTGTAAACGTTGAAGCACCATTCGCGGTACCCGAAGTGGTAGAACCTGAAAAAAATAAAGCAGGCAGGGTAGGAGCATCATCTTAAGAGCCGCTATCGGGCCAAACCAGGATATTTCTTCCCTATTCCATTTTTCTAAATCTCTTTCTATCTGCACTATCACTATCTCTGCACTAGCACTATCTCGAGTAATCTGTATCCCCAGATATTTAACCGACCGCGTAGCCCAACGAAAGGCATAGCTTCCCTGTAACTGCTTAACCAAAGCCTCCGTCATATTAATACTCAGCGCCTCTGTTTTGGTCCAATTAATTTTAAATCCCGACGCCATCCCAAAATGCTTTAGCTCAGAGAGAAATACCGATAAAGCCAACAAAGGCCGAGTGACAAACAACAAAATATAATCCGCAAATAAAGCCAATTTATGTTCCTCCCATTACAGATCTTGCAAGTTTCTTCTTTATTATAAATGCAAAACCATTTCTTTGTCTTTCATTTCCAGCATAGTAGACCATGTGATCATCTGATGCAAAGTGCCCGATGCAAGTCCATTTCAATTCGTTGACACCCAACAAATCAAGTTGTACACGTTCCATTTCATTCATCACCACCACCAACTTCCCTTGGTTCGTACGTTCCATGTTATTTATTTAATTTATTTATTTACAGTCTCTTTTATACCGTGCTATTCAACATCAGCGTGGTTTACATGGAACATAGAAACTTACACATTTCATTGGCTGATCTTTGTTTACAAGGAACAGGTATTAAAACTTGGATAACCAGGGGTAACTATTTACATCTAGGCGACATGACAAGACGTACCTCGCCAGTCGTAGTCATGGTGCTTTGAGTGGTAATATTCAAATGTACTGCACAGGCTAGATATTGGAAGGGGCTATTGTAGCACTGTCTACCGGGTAGTACAGGAGGAAGAGGTGGTGCTTCAAGGCCTTCTTAAAACTGGGCTAAGTTGGGGATTGCCCGGATGCTGGGTGGTAGGGTATTCTAGCATCTGGGCACACAGAATTTGAAAGCCCTGTTTGCTGTTCCCTGGGTGAAATGGGTTATTGATTTCGGGACTATCAGTGTATTGACCGCTACCGATCTTCTGGACCTGTTGGGGGGCATGGTCTGGATAATCTCTGCTAGTGTTGTGGAGGACAGCCCCTTGATGGCTTTGAAAGTCAGCAGTAAGGTTTTGAATGTAAGTCTACCATGTATCGGGAGCCAGTGGAGATGTTTCAGGATGGGCATCATGTGGTCTTTCTTGGATGCTCCTTGTAGGACTCTCACTGCGGCGTTCATCGCGAGCATGTTCCAATGTGTAAGACATCTTTACAGCTTCTGAATCTCATTTCATGCGCAGCTACATCAGCAGTCAGACGTCTCGAGGGCTTTGATCCAGTCACATCATAAATGCTGGCTTTATTCTGAAAAGTCTTCTGTTCTTCCCCAGTAGCTAGTTGAGTGCCTTCCGACCTGGGGGTCTCATCTTCCAGCACTATAGCACAATTTGTTTTGTTGTAACTATCCATTGGGTTTTCACGGCAAGATACAGACGCATTGCCGGGCCTTTCTTCCGCGCAGTTTAAGCTTGGTGGTGTTGCCGTTTTGTCACAGAAATGTGATCCTCCGCCGTCAACACTATCCCATATTGCTGCTGCCTAAATGGGTGGTTTGTCTTGGTCTGCCACCTCAGCTGAGACCTGTCCATCTTGGGAGACCCTGCCAGTAGTTAAACTACCGATAGTATAGCTCTTAACAATACTGATGCACACAAGCCCTCACAGCACGACAAGCTGCAAACATTTATAATAAAGAAGAAACTTGCAAGCACTGTAATGATATAGAATGTAGTCAGCGAACGCTTAATCTCTATTCGTCTACGAGGAATGCCTATCAACACAACTATAATTCAAGTATATGCCCCAACAATAGCTGCAGAAGAGAATGAAATTGAAGAGTTCTATGAACAAGTACAAGCTGAAATTGACAGAACATGCAAACAGGACATCCTGATAGTCATGGGTGATTGGAACGCAAAGGTTGGCAACAAAGAAGACGACAAAGTAGTTGGAAAATATGGACTTGGCAACAGAAATGAAGCTGGAGAAAGACTGATAGCATTTTGCAAGACCAACAATCTATTCATCTCAAACACCTTCTTCCAGCAACACAAGCGGCGACTGTACACATGGACTTCACCCAATAAAAATCAAATTGACTACATCTGTGGAAGTCAACGATGGAAAAGCTCTATAACATCAACCAAGACCAAACCTGGAGCTGACAGTGGTACAGATCATCAACTACTAGTATGCAAACTCAAGCTAAAGTTGAAGAAGAGCAAACCACTCATGAATGCAGCAAAATATGACCTTGAGAATATGCCACTGGAATTTAAAGACTGCCTGCAAAATCGATTTGCTGCTTTAGATACAAATGACAGAGCTCCAGAAACGTTATGGAATGACTTCAAGAAGGTTGTGTTGGAAGAAAGCGAGAAGTCTCTACAAAAGGTGAAAAAGAAAAAACGGCCAAAATGGATGACGGAAGAAACTCTGAAAATTGCCCAGAAACGCAGAGAAGCTAAAGCCAGAGGAGAAAGAAAGACAATCACAGAACTCAGAGATTTCCAACGTGCAGCAAGACAAGGAAAAGGAAAAGTACTACAATGACGCATGCAAGGAAATAGAAGCAGAAACTATTAGAGGAAGAACAAAATTGGCTTTCCTAAAGCTACGAGAGTTAAAGAAAAAGTTCCAGCCTCGAATTGGAATGTTACAAGATGCTCAAGGTTCTATGTTGAATGATGCTGAGAAGATCAAGAAAAGGTGGAAGGAATATACAGAGTTTTTATATGATAAAGATCAAGTGGACCAACAGCCGTTTCAACCTGTACCTTATGATCGGGAACCATTGGTGATGAAAGAAGAAGTTGAAGCAGCATTGAAAGCCTTATCAAAGAACAAAGCACCAGGCATTGATAGCATTCCCATAGAAGTATTACAGCAATCTGATGCAGCTGTTACCGTTCTTACATGGCTCTGCCAAGAAATATGGAAGACAACATCATGGCCAACTGACTGGAAAAGATCTGTGTTTATACCAGGGGTCTCAAACACGCGGCCCGCGGGCCGCATGCGGCCCGCGAGAGACCTTTGTGCGGCCCGCGATGCAGACAAAACAAAAAAACCCCCGGCTTCTGCTGCTGCTGCCGTTCATGTTTGTAAAGCAGGGACTGTCCCTTACATCTGCGGCTCCAGCATCAGCTCTTCGAGCCCATGCACTCACTGATAGCAGCAGAACCGTGCAACCGACACCAGAACCGTGCATGGGTGGCTCCGGCACGAGCCTCGTTCCAGGCTAGCGGCGCCCGTTAGGGGGCTGGCTCCGGGTCCCCGATCCGCCCCTAGCAGGGGCAGGAAGTGCCCTGCACCGCGGCCAATGGCTTTCCACGCCGCGCACGGCCGGGCAGGATGTGCCGCTCTTCCTCGTCGCTCGCAGCTCGGCCCCTGCCTCTGTCGGGCACGCGGCGGCCCCGATCCCCGTTGCTTTGGGGCCTGCGGCTGCGGGCTGGGGGGTGTGCGCGCGGCCGCTGGTGCGTCCCGGGGGCGCGGCGGGGGGGGGGGGCTCCTTAGGGGCATCTGCTGGGAGAGGCTCTTACCTTCTTCCCCCTCCGGAATGGATGTCAGCAGCCACCCCCACCCCCCCCCTCCGGCAGCAGCGACTGGGAAAAGTGCCCCTCCTCCCCGATCTCATGACTTTCTATCCAGGATCAGCATCCTCTATCAGGGGCTTTAACTATTTTTACTTGGGCTGATGGGGGGGGGGGGGTTAGGACTAGTAATGGGGGGGGTTAGGACTAGTAATGGGGGGGGTTAGGATTGAAAATGGGGTGATGGGGGGATAGTACTGAAAATGGGGTGATGGGAGGTTTGGACTGGTAATGGACAGATGGGGGTTAGGACTGGAGGTGGTCTGATTGGGGGCTAAGACTGAAAATGGGGTTATGGGGGGGCTAAGAATGCAGATGGGGTGATGGAAGGGTTAGGACTGGAAGTGGGCTGTTGGGGGGCTTACGACTGGTAATGGGCTATGGGGGGGGGCTAGAACTGGTAATGGACTGGGGGGGGCCAAGTAGAAGGGGGAGCTTGAACTGCAAATAGCTGATGGGGACAGGGTCTTGGAATGGAAAGGGGCTGAGTGGAAGGGGGCTTGGAATGGAAATGGGCTGATGGGGAAGGGGGCTTGGAAAGGAAATGGGCTGATGAGGGGGGGGGGCTACGACTGGAAATGGGCCGAGTAAAAGGGGGAGCTTGAACTGCAAATAGCTGATAGGGACAGGGTTTTGGAATGGAAAGGGGCTGAGTGGAAGGGGGCTTGGAATGGAAATGGGCTGATGGGGAGGGGGGCTTGGAAAGGAAATGGGCTGTGAGGGGAGGGAGCTAGGACTGGAAATGGGCTGATGATGCGGGGACTAGAAGGGAGCGGATGCTGGGTGGGGCAGGAGCTAGAAGGGAGTTGATGTTGAGGGACGATTAGAATGGGATGGGGCTGGGAGAGTGAAATGGAGAGGGGAAATATATTTTGTGTGGGAGGGAAGAAAAATCTACAATTGGCCGGGTATTGGGAGAGTAAGTGGGGATTGAGGATGGAGGGGTAAAATTTGAGTGGATGAAATAGGAATGAGGAAAGAGCAAAAGGAGAATGATTAGTATGTTAAAGCAGATGTAGAGAGAATGGAAAAAAACTAGGAAAGAAGAAAGGACAAATGGACAGCAGACAATGGAGCATTAGCAGAAGACACGAAGAAACCAGAAGAAAGTGGCTGGAACAATTACAACTGAAAAAAAAATGCACAAAAGGTAGAAAAATATCTCTTTATTTTGAATTTATTAACTGAAATATGTCAGCTCTTGGAAATGTGCATCTTTAACGTCTGCACTTTATTTAATACAAGAAGAAATCAATTTATAGTTTTATTTCTACAGTGTTGTACATTCTAAGTTTGGCTTTTGGGGTTCCCAGTTTAATTGTCTTCCTGTTTCTAAATTGTGATTCCTTGTTTGGTGATGGTGTATGTTCTGCATGTTTACTAAAAATTAGTGTATGGTAACATTATGCAAATATTTATGCAAATGATGCACTTATGCAAATGATGCCCTTATGCAAATGAGGCCTGCGTCTTGTGCGGCCCCCGGGTTACTCTACAAGTCCTCATTTGGCCCTCAAAGCAATTTGAGTTTGAGACCCCTGGTTTATACCAATACTAAAGAAAGGTGATCCAACTGACTGTGGAAATTATCGCAGAATCGCTCTGATCTCACATGCCAGCAAGATTCTACTGAAGATTATTCAAAAGAGACTATAACCATACCTGGAACAAGAACTACCTGAAGTGCAAGCAGTGTTCAGGAAAGGGCGAGGAACGAGAAACATCATTGCGGAAGTGAGATGGATCCTTGAAAAGACTAAAGAATACCAAAAGGATATCTATTTGTGCTTTATCAACTATAGCAAATCTTTTGACTGTGTAAACCATGAGAAACTCTGGGCCACATTAAGAAGCATGGGTATACCAGAACACCTGATCGTACTCTTGCACAATCTGTACATTGATCAAGAAGCAACAGTTCAAACGGAACAAGGAGAAACAGAATGGTTTAAAATAAGCAAAGGTGTAAGACAAGGCTGCATACTTTCCCCCTACCTGTTTAATTTATATGCAGAACAAATCATCAGAGAAGCAGGATTGTATGAAAACAACAGAGGTGTGAAGATTGGTGGAAGACTCATCAACAACCTTCGCTATGCTGATGATACCACATTACTGGCTGAAAGTGAAGATGATCTGAAACATTTGCTTCTCACAATCAAAGAACATAGTCTCAAAATGGGCCTGCACCTAATGTAAAGAAGACAAAATCATGACAACTGGCATAATCAACAGGTTCATCGTTGAAGGAGAAGAAATTGAAATCGTGAACAACTTTAACCTACTTGGATCAACTATCAATAAAGGAGCAACAAGCAGTCAAGAAATCATACGACGCATTGCTCTTGGCAGAATGGCTATGAAAGACCTAGATAAGATTCTCAAGAGCAGAGATGTCTCTCTCCATACAAAGATTCGACTTTTTCAAGCCATGGTATTTTCAATAACATCATATGGATGTGAAAGCTGGACAGTGAAAAAGATGGACAGGAAGAAAATTGATGTCTTTGAATTATGGTGCTGGCGGCGAATACTGTGTATACCATGGACTGCCCGAAGAACAAACCAGTTGGTACTAGAGGAGATGAAACCTAAACTTTCTTTAGAAGCTCAGATGACAAGACTTCGACTTTCATACTTTGGACACATCATGCGAAGAGAGAGATCATTAGAGAAAGACATCATGCTTGGCAAGATAGAAGGTCAACGCAAAAGAGGAAGGCCAGCAATGAGATGAATCGATACAATAACAGCAGCTATGGGTACCAGTCTGTCAACAATGAGCCGCCTGACTCTAGACAGGACACAATTTAGGATAGCTATCCAGAGGGTCGCCATGAGCCGACTCCGACTCGACGGCACTTAACAACAACAACATGCAGCACATCACCGATTCCACCACAATAGATTGGTGGGGGAGCTGAGGTTTTTGTTAGCTTGGGCATTCTGGTACTCGGTACATGGTATCGAGCCTCTTGCTGACAGGTGGAACCATGAGCGTGGCTTCCCACATGTAAAGCATAAGATCCAATAGGCATGGGAGGGTACTGGAGTATCTCCAGTTCCTTCTCCCTTGGTTCCTTTTCTGAGGCTACTGTGATGATGTACTAAGTCCTGAAAGGACATATCCTCTGATGGGCACTGATGCCATTACTGAGGTTGCGAAGGGTCTGAAGGGATTTCTGGTAGTTCCTGGGAATCGAGTGATTCCTCATCAGATTCTGAAGAACTAGAATCAGAGTCTGGCAAGAAGTCAATGTATTGGTGGACCTGAGTTCGACCTCTATGTTTCATAGATGTCGAAGGCTGATGCCGATACTGATGCTCTGAAGTATTGAAACAGAGAGCTACATCCATTTGAGTTGGTTGGATCCCAGGGGACTCGGTTGGATCCAACAGTGATACTGCCCTCTGGGTTTCTGTTGATGTCAGTTTGATGGCTGGCATCAAAACTGATATACCTGGCTGAAGGCTCAGTGCTGAAGCCTGCACGCCTGCAGCTCTCAATATTATTGCTACCAAGGCTGCTATCAGTGCCGCCAAACTTCTTTCAAGAACCAGCATGCGCTGGTCCAGGGAGATGGCCGATGTCTGGGTGGAATCTCCCATGGTGCTCTGAACCACCATCCCAGAACATGGAACTGGTAGCTCTCCAGAGTGATTCTTTGGGAGTGTCCCGGAGCCCCTCTTGTGCTTTGGAGAACAGATCCTACTGATGGGGCTGTTTGGCTGGTCTGCATTGGAAGCACCCCTAGGGGAGTTGTGATGCTTATACTTGGACGTCTCTCTGGTCTCAGTATTGGTCTTCGATGCTGATGACTTTGGAGCAACCAGACTTAGTTTTATGTTTGGACTTTGAAGAAACCTGAGACCCATGAGAGAAAGACACCCTCGAATAAGTGGAAGCCACTGACATTGAGTCCGAGGCGAACTAAGATCTGTACTGTCTGGCTCAGTTTTTTAGGTGTCTCTGTCATTTGCTGGCAGAAAGGACAAGAATTGGGTTGATGTTCAGGCCCCAAACATTTGAAACACACAGTCATGTTTATCAGTGACTGATATGATACCAGCACACATGGTACACTTTTTAAAACAACTAGTTGAACTGTCCATGCCTCAAAAAGGGTGTCTTCACATTGAAGATGAGACTATGGAGGCCTAAAAGCCTAGTTTAGCAGTGAAAACCGTGTTAAAGAAAAAAAGAAATGAAAAATAAAAAAGAATTATTGGGACCAGTGTTTGATTTAATGGACCGGCGTCAACGGGAAAGCAGAAGCATGATGTTCCACAGAAAAAATAAAGTTTTTCAGCGGTGACAGGATGAAATGTCCTGCTGGCTCCATGGAGAACGAAGAACTGAGGAGAGGATTTGGGAAGGCGGAAAGGCAGGCATAGTGGAGTGCTCCCAAAGGCTTTCCTATTGGATGCTGAGGAGCATTCCCGCAAAGGCTCCGTCGTTGCCTACGTCACCCATATGTGAAGACTATATTCCTGCTTATTCCTGAATATTACAGGGTTCCATACTAAGAATCAAAATCTTGGAAAACGACCTAGGCATCATTGTGGAAAATACCTTGAAATCCTGTACTCAGTGTGCAGAAATGGCCCAGATAGCAAATAGATTACTAAGATCCATAAGGAAATAAAACTAAGGATATTATAATGCCTCTGTATCAGTCTGTAGTGAATATTGCGTATAGTTCTGGTCACCATATCTAAGAAATCATAGAGCAGAATTAGAAAAGGTAAAGGGAACAGCAACCAAAATGATAAAAGGGAATAAAGAATACCTCCTTGCGGAGAGGCTTAAAAGGTTAGAGCTCTTCAGTTGAAAAAAGAGATGGCTTAGGGGAGATAAGATAGAGGTCTATAAAATGAGTGAGTGGAACGGGTTAATATAGAGCGGTTGTTTACTCCTTCAAAAAGTAGAAAGACTAGGGGAAATATAATGAGACTACAGTATATCACATTTAAAACTAATCAAAAAAAATATTTTTTCATTCACCACATCATCACACTGGAATTAGTTGCCGGAGGATGTAGTAAAAGCTATTAGTGTACCTGGGTTTAAAAGAGTTCGGACAAGTTCCTGGAAAAAAAGTCCATCACACATTCTAAAAGTGGACTGGGGAAATCCACTGTTTACTGCTGAGATGAACAGCATGGAATCTGTCTACCTTTTGGAAATCTGCCAGATACTTGTGACCTGGAGTGGCCACTGTTGAAAACAGGATATGGGGCTTGATGAACCTTTTGTCTGACCCAGAATAGTATATCTTATGCTCTTAATTAGAGTTGGTAAGTCGCACAGATGAACCTGGTCTCTGAGAAAT
Organism: Ichthyophis bannanicus; assembly: GCA_033557465.1. NCBI lineage: Eukaryota > Metazoa > Chordata > Amphibia > Gymnophiona > Ichthyophiidae > Ichthyophis > Ichthyophis bannanicus. The sequence continues at coordinate 41,853,391 of CM066049.1, read as the reverse complement.
GTTTTGAGAAAAAAAGCTTGTAAGAACATAAGATATGCCACACTGGGTCAGACCAAGGTCCATCATGCCCAGTATTGTGTTTCCAACAGCAGTCACTTTAGGTCACAAGTCCCTGTTAGGGTCCCAAAAGGGTAGATAGATTCCATGTTGCTTATCATAGGGGTAAGGCAGGGGATTTCCTTGATCCTCTTTAATAATGGTTTATAGACTTTTTCTCCAGGAGTCTCTACAAACTTCTTTTAAACCCAGCAACACTAACAGCTTTTACTATAAACTCTGGTAACAAATTCCAGTGTTTGATTATGTGTTGAGTGAAAAACTATTTTCTTTTATTAGTCTTAAATGGGTTACAGTGTAGCTTCATTGCATATCCCCTAGTGTTCCTACTTTTTGAAAGGGTAAACAACTGATCTACATTTAGCCATTCTACTCCATTCATTATTTTATAGATCTCTAACATATCGTCCCCTCAGCTATCTGTTTTCCAAGTTGAAAAGCCCTAACCTTTTAAGCCTTTCCTTGTATGGATATCCTTCCAACCCCTTTATCGTTTTGGTAGCTCTTTTCTGTAACTTTTCTAATTCTGCTATATCCTTTTTAAGATATGGTGACCAGAAATGCACACAATGTTGCAGGTACAGTCACACTATAGAGCAATACAGAGACATTACAATGCTCTTAGTTTTATTCCTCATTCCTTTCCTTATGATTCCTAGCATTCTATTTGCTTTCATGGCCGCAGCTACAACAGGCAGATGGGTTGAACATATTTTCCATGATGATGCCTAGATTCTTTTCCTGGATGGTGGCTCCTAACATTATGTAACCATAGTTTGGGTTGTTCTTCCCTAAGTGCATAACTTTGCACTTGCCCAGATTATATTTCATCTGCCACTTGGACACCCACTCTCCCAATTTATGAAGGTCCTCTTGAAATTTTTCATACTCCTCTTGTGTTATAACAACTTTGAATAATTCTCATTTATAGCTCATTTATGAATATGTTAAAAAGCAGCAGGTCCAGCACAGATCCCAGGTGTTCTCCATTATTAACCGTTTTCCATTGAGAAAATTGACCATTTAGCCCTACTTTGTTTTCTATCTTCTAACCAGTTCCTGATGTTGTTGTTGTTAAGTGCCGTCGAGTCGGAGTCGACTCATGGCGACCCTCTGGATAGCTATCCTAAATTGTGTTCGGTCTTCAGTCAGGCGGCTCATTGTTGACAGGCTGGTACCCGTAGCTGCTGTTATTGTAGCGATCCATCTCATTGCTGGCCTTCCTCTTTTGCGTTGACCTTCTATCTTGCCAAGCATGATGTCTTTCTCTAATGATCTCTCTCTTCGCATGATGTGTCCGAAGTATGAAAGTCGAAGTCTTGTCATCTGAGCTTCTAAAGAAAGCTTAGGTTTGATCTCCTCTAGTACCGACTGGTTTGTTCTTCGGGCAGTCCATGGTATACACAGTATTCGCCGCCAGCACCATAATTCAAAGGCATCAATTTTCTTCCTGTCTGTCTTTTTCACTGTCCAGCTTTCACATCCATATGATGTTATTGAAAATACCATGGCTTGAACAAGTCGAATCTTTGTATGGAGAGAGACATCTCTGCTCTTGAGAATCTTATCTAGGTCTTTCATAGCCATTCTGCCAAGAGCAATGCGTCGTATGATTTCTTGACTGCTTGTTGCTTCTTTATTGATAGTTGATCCAAGTAGGTTAAAGTTGTTCACGATTTCAATTTCTTCTCCTTCAACGATGAACCTGTTGATTTTGCCAGTTGTCATGATCTTTGTCTTCTTTACATTAAGGTGCAGGCCCATTTTGAGACTATGTTCTTTGATTGTGAGAAGCAAATGTTTCAGATCATCTTCACTTTCAGCCAGTAATGTGGTATCATCAGCATAGCGAAGGTTGTTGATGAGTCTTCCACCAATCTTCACACCTCTGTTGTCTTCATACAGTCCTGCTTCTCTGATGATTTGTTCTGCATATAAATTAAACAGGCAGGGGGAAAGTATGCAGCCTTGTCTTACACCCTTGCTTATTTTAAACCATTCTGTTTCTCCTTGTTCCGTTCGAACTGTTGCTTCTTGATCAATGTACAGATTGCGCAAGAGAACGATCAGGTGTTCTGGTATACCCATTCTTCTTAATGTGGTCCAGAGTTTCTCATGGTTTACACAGTCAAAAGCCTTGCTATAGTCGATAAAGCACAAATAGATATCCTTTTGGTATTCTTTAGTCTTTTCAAGGATCCATCTCACATCCGCAATGATGTCTCTCGTTCCTCGCCCTTTCCTGAACCCTGCTTGCACTTCAGGTAGTTCTTGTTCTAGGTATGGCTGTAGTCTCTTTTGAATAATCTTCAGTAGAATCTTGCTGGCATGTGGGATCAGAGCGATTGTGCGATAATTTCCACAGTCAGTTGGATCACCTTTCTTTAGTATTGGTATAAACACAGATCTTTTCCAGTCAGTTGGCCATGATGTTGTCTTCCATATTTCTTGGCAGAGCCGTGTAAGTACGGTAACAGCTGCATCAGATTGCTGCAATACTTCTATGGGAATGCTATCAATGCCTGGTGCTTTGTTCTTTGATAAGGCTTTCAATGCTGCTTCAACTTCTTCTTTCATCACCAATGGTTCCTGATCATAAGGTATAGGTTGAAACGGCTGTTGGTCCACTTGATCTTTATCATATAAAAACTCTGTATACTCCTTCCACCTTTTCTTGATCTTCTCAGCATCATTCAACATAGAACCTTGAGCATCTTGTAACATTCCAATTCGAGGCTGGAACTTTTTCTTTAACTCTCGCAGCTTTAGGAAAGCCGATCTTGTTCTTCCTCTAATAGTTTCTGCTTCTATTTCCTTGCAAGTGTCATTGTAGTACTTTTCCTTGTCCTGTCTTGCTGCACGTTGGAAATCTCTGTTGAGTTCTACGATTGTCTTTCTTTCTCCTTTGGCTTTAGCTTCTCTGCGTTTCTGGGCAATTTTCAGAGTTTCTTCCGTCATCCATTTTGGCCGTTTTTGCTTTTTCACCTTTTGTAGAGACTTCTCGCTTTCTTCTAGCACAACCTTCTTGATGTCATTCCATAACTCTTCCGGAGCTCTGTCATTTGTATCTAAAGCAGCAAATCGATTTTGCAGGCAGTCTTTAAATTCCAGTGGTATATTCTCAAGGTCATATTTTGCTGCATTCATGAGTGGTTTGCTCTTTTTCAACTTTAGCTTGAGTTTGCATACTAGTAGTTGATGATCTGTACCACAGTCAGCTCCAGGTTTTGTCTTGGTTGATGTTACAGAGCTTTTCCATCGTTGACTTCCACAGATGTAGTCAATTTGATTTTTATACAATCCATTGGGTGAAGTCCATGTGTACAGTCGCCGCTTGTGTTGCTGGAAGAAGGTGTTTGAGATGAATAGATCATTGGTCTTGCAGAATTCTATCAATCTTTCTCCAGCTTCATTTCTGTTGCCAAGTCCATATTTTCCAACTACTTTGCCTTCTTCTTTGTTGCCAACTTTTGCGTTCCAGTCACCCATGACTATCAGGATATCCTGTTTGCATGTTCTGTCAATTTCAGCTTGTACTTGTTCATAGAACTCTTCTTGCAAGTTTCTTCTTTATTATAAACGCAACACCATTTCTTCTTTGTCTTTCATTTCCAGCATAGTAGACCATGTGATCATCTGATGCAAAGTGCCCGATGCCAGTCCATTTCAGTTCACTGACACCCAACACATCAAGTTGTACACGTTCCATTTCATTCTTGACCACCTCCAACTTCCCTTGGTTCATGCTTCGTACGTTCCATGTTCCAATGTGTAAGACATCTTTACAGCTTCTGACTCTCATTTCATGCACAGCTACATCAGCAGTCAGACTTCCCGAGGGCTTTGATCCAACCACATCATAAATGCTGGCTTTACTCTGAAAAGTCTTCAGCTCTTCCCCAGTAGCTAGTTGAGTGCCTTCCGACCTGGGAGTCTCATCTTCCAGCACCATAGCACAATTTGTTTTGTTGTAACTATCCATTGGGTTTTCATGGCAAGATACAGAAGTAGATTGCCGGGCCTTCCTTCCGCGCAGTTTAAGTTTGGTGTTGTTGCCGTTGTCACAGAAATATGATCCTCCGCCGTCAACACTATCCCATTCTGCTGCTGCCCAGATGGGTGGTTTGTCTTCGTCTGGCACCTCAGCTGAGACCTGTCCATCTTGGGAGACCCTGCCAGTAGTTAAACTACGGATAGTTTAGCTCTCAGCATCACTGATGCACGCAAGCCCTCACAGCACGACAAGCTGCAAACCAAGTGAGAGAGTTCCTGATACTATACTGTAATTTGGCCATCAATCTTTCATGAAGGACCTTGTCAAAGATTTTCTGAAAAGTGTAGTTACTCACCTCTAACAGGTAATATTCAGGAACAGCAGGAATTGAAAGAGGCCCTAGTAAGAAACTTAGAAGTAATTTGGCCTTGCTTGATGAGTGTCAGGAGGGAGGAATGGCCTAGTGGTTGGGACAAGTTACCTCAGGCTAGAAGGTCAGGGGTTCAAATCCCACTAGAGGACAGCAACCTTGGGCTAGAAGGACTGGGGTTTCTAGTCCCACTTGTGGTCTTGGGCAAGCCACTTAACCCTCCATTGCCCATGTTCCCTGTAAGTATTAGTGTATGTGTCTCATATCCCCTAATGTTAAATGTATCTCTCAATTGTGTTGTGACCACTTTGATTGAAGGATAAGGTGGTATACAAAACTGTCTAAATAAAGCACTCTGCTTATCCTCAGGCAGCATGGGGGTGAAAGTCTCCAGATACCTAGTGATATTAGCATGTAAGAATTTATTCTGGAGGTCAACATGCATGCTTGGAAGCATCAACTCCTAAAGGCATCAAGTATCCTCAAGTCTCTGTCAGATGGCATGGATAAATGATTCTTAGAACTCTTGGAGGGGTGGGAAGCGAAGGTTTTCGGAGGCAAAGTAGCTGCCTCCCGGAGTTTCATAATCTGTTCCTCCATCTGAGCCATTTTTTCTTCTTGCTCTCTCTGTACCTGAGATACCCCAGCAACAGCAAGCTTAACCTGATTAACTTGTTCCTCAAGAGAACCCACAGTCAGCATAAAAGGAGAGTTTAAAACAGCAATGACTTCCCATATTAAGTTTAAACTTATACCAGCCGGTTTTACCATCCTATTAAACACTGAAGAGGGTCCCGGTTTGGAGTCGACCCGCAGCAGCCCCCCACCAGGGAACACTGTCTCCACTCCAAATGAGGCACTTTCCAATGTACCCTCTTTACCACCCTTCAACTGTGTGCTTGACAGCAAATCAAAGAGGGAGCACACATCCAGGAGACCCACCACTTTCAGGTTGCGGTGGAGTTGTTTGTTGTTCGGGGCTAAGGAACACCCCAGAAATGCTCAGGGGTCTGCAGGCTGCTCAGCGTGCAAACCTGTCAAAGATGCCACTCCAACCACTGACAGCTGGATATCCCACACCACCAAAGTCCTCTGCACTGCCAGCCATGGAACAGCGGAACCCCAGGGGAGGCCCACTTGCTTGCTTTGCCTCTGCCCCTTATTGCCAGGATGAAGGATGCCAAAGCAACATGTTTAGGAGAGTGAGAACAGGAGCTCCACATCAGGGAACTTTCCAGATGCCTCTCTTATGTTAATTAATGATCCTGCAATGATTGTCACTTTGAACTCACTCAACTTGCTCTGACAATCAGTTTTTGAGATTTGCAGTTTTGCATTCTTCATGCTGCCAGACTGAAATGTAAAATATTTTGTCAGTTCAGATTCAAAGAAATTTCAAATTTTCAGAGAATGTCTCTGTTTAATTTTGTTTAGTAGCCTGAAAGCTTCACCGCTGCTGAGTTCCGACTTTTCCAGCTCTAACTTAATCCAATCCAGTGTTTGAATTCATGGCTACCAGGATTAGTTTCTCATTTTATATCTTCCCTTATCATCAATAATCTGGTCATGGCAAAATAAATTTGCAGACACGAGACAGGAAATGCTGTTGTTTACCCTCAGTGCGCACCAACAGGCTCAACTTTAACAGAGCTGCAGGAAAGAAAGGAAAGGTAGTTTTTTCTCAGGGCTCTGCAGAGCCGAGGCGCAGACCGTCAGGCAAGTATAGGGCCTCCCATGAGGGCAAGGGGGCGGCTAGGACTTAAAATAGGCAAATTGGGGGGGGGGGGGACTAGCACTGGAAATGGGCAGATTGGGGGGGGGCTAGCACTGGAAATGAGCATTGAGGGGGCTAACACAGGAAATGGGCAGTTTGGGGGGGACTAGCATTGGAAATGGGCAGACTGGGGGGGACTAGCACTGGAAATGTGCAGATTGGGGGTGCTAGGACTGGTAATGGGCTGATTAGGGGGGGCTAGGGCTGGTAATGGGCTGATTTTAAGGGGTCTAGCACTGGTAATGTGTTGATTAGGGAAAGCTAGGACTGGTAATGGGCTGATTGAGGGGGGCTGGGGCTGATAATGGGCTGATTAGGAGGGCTAACACTGGTAATGAGCTGAGGGGGGACTAGCACTTGAAATGGGCTGATCGTGGGGGCTAGGACTGGTAATGACCTGAATAGGGGAGGCTGGGACTGATAATGGGCTGATGGGGGGGGGGTTAGAACTGATAATGGACTGATGGGGGGGGCTAGCATTGGAAATGGGCTGATCAGGGGGGCAAGGACTGGAAATGGGCTGATAGGAGGAGAGGAAGCTGCTGGCCCTGGAAGAAAACTGGGGCTAGGCTACAAATGGGCTGATGCAGGGGGATGGGAGAATAGGACCAGAAGGGAGTAGATGCTGAGAGGGGCTGCCATGGTATTTGTATTTGGACTAGAAGGGGCTGGACAGTGGGGAAGGAGAGGGACTGGAAGGGAATGGATACCAGTGGCAGTCAAGGGAATGCAAGTTGACATTGGAAGGTACTGGGAGGGAGGACTGGAAAGGGGCTGATACTGGGAAGGGTTACTGGGACTGGAAATAGACTGATGAAAGGAAGTGAAGAAAACAAATAGCAGATGGACTATAGATCATAGAAAGAGAGCCAAGAGAAGACAGGAAAGCAGAAGCTGAGATCGGGACCAGCATGATCAGAGAATAAAATGGTCGGACAACAAAGGTAGAAAAAAATAATTGTATTTTCATTTTAGTGATTAGACTTTGCACTATCTTTATGTTTTACACAGTATGGGGAACTGCATCTCTCTCTGATGTTGTACTGCATGCGGAGTCTGACTTCTTGGGGTTTCAGTTTAGACTGTACTGTAGTAATTTGGCTTGTTAAGCTTTTCAAATAGGTTTATGGATGTTCTAGGACCTGCTGCAATATTTATGGTGTTGTCCTTTTCTGGGTACACTCCATGTTGTGTGAGTTTTGGAAGTTAGTGCTGTTATGGAATAGTAGATTTACTCTATGGATCCTGTACTCTGGGTTCTTGGTGAGGTCAACTGTAGGGTGCTGGTTTGAGGGAGGTACTGGAATATGTAGTGTTTTTGAGATTTGCAGTTTTGGATTCTTCATGCTGCCAGACTGAAATTTAAAATATTTTGTCAGTTCAGATTCAAGGAAATTTCAAATTTTCAGAGAATGCCTCAGTTTAATTGTGTTTAGTAGCCTGAAAGCTTCACCGCTGCTGAGCTCTGGACTTTTCCAGCTCTAACACAATTCAATCCAGCGTTTGAATTCATGGCTACCAGGATTAGTTTCTCTTTTTATATCTTCTCTCATCATCAATAATCTGGTCATAGCAAAATAAATCTGATGTGCAGATACTTATAATGATTTGGTGGGGGGGGGGGGGGAAGAAAAAAGCCGAGGAACATGTAGACTCAAGATGGGCCTGGGATGGGGAGGGGAGAGACATGCGATTGGAATGGATTGACCTGAGGGAACGGTGAGGTTTGTGAAGGCAGATCAGATCTGCAAGATAAAGAGGGGTACCGGTGTAGATGGATTTATGAACGAAGATGAGCACTTTGTATTGGATCCTATAGGGGACCGGGAACCAGTGCAGACAGATCAAAATGGGGGTAATATGGTCGAAGCGTGAAGCATGGGTCAAAATAGGGGCAGCTGTGTTATGGACAAGTTGTAATCTTCGTAATTGCGATTGGGGAAGGTCGGCTAGGGAGATGTTACAGTAGTCCAAGCAGGACACTACTAGAGACAGAAGTAGAGTGGTCAAGGAGGGGACTGACAGGAAAGGGCAAATTGCGTGGAGCTGTCTTAAGGTGTGAAAGGATTGCTGTACCACCGAAGAAATGTGATCTTTGAAGGACAGGGAAGAATCCAGGGTGACCCCGAGGTAACGCAAGGAAGAGACAACTGGGATGGGAGAGGAAGAGAGAAGGAGAACAAGAGGGGGAACTGGATTTCCAGAGGTGAACCAGATGGCAGAGGTTTTAGAGAGGCTGGTATGCAGAAAGTTAGAGGAAAGCCAGGAAGCCAGGAAGCCATGAAGGCTAGACAGGAGTTGAGAGGACTGATGTCAGGGGTGGAGGCATTTGTGTGATGGAGAAGGATGATATTGTCTGCGTAGTAATATTCCGAGATACTGTGTTGCTGAACTAAGAGGGCGAAGGGGCCAAGAAAATGTTAAACAAAAGAGGAGCAAGGACAGAGCCCTGGGGGACACCCCAGAGGAGGGGTGTGGGGGAGGAGGAGGAGAGCCCTGAAAGAACAGAAAATGATCTATTAGAGAGAAAAGAGCAGAACCAGAGTAGGACAGAAGCAGAGAGCCCGATGCTGTGAAGGCATGCGAGGAGGGTACAGTGGTCCACAAGGTCGAAAGCAGCAAATAGATCTAAGGAGACAGCAATGGAGAAGGAACCGCGGTCGAGGGCGGCGTGCAATTCATTGAGAAGGGAAAGAAGGATGGATTCAGTGCTGTGGCCAGGGCGGAAACCGGATTGCTGGGGGTGGAGTGCTAGGGAGGCTTTGAGATGGGAGGAGACTTGGGAAAAGACAAGTTTTTCTAGGAGTTTAGAAAGGAATGGAAGGTTTTGCAATGGAAATGCATCTCTTTCTATTTCTCTGGTGATTGCATTGTATGCAAAATCTGGTAATTTTTATCTACATATGTTTATTTTTAGGTTACGGTCACTTATTCTGTACTTGGTGAGAGTCTGTGTTTTGAGAGTGTGACCAAGACCAGGTGTTCTGTTAACATGGAGTTTGTATGTAGGGATCTGTACTGTAGTAATCTGAATTGATCAGCTGTCCAAATAGGTGTTTGGATATTCCAGGGCCCACTGCAGTATTTACAGTGATGCTTTCTTTGGATGGCCTTCTTATGTGAGTTTTGGAAGTTGGTGCTGGTAAGGTATGGTAGATTTGCACTATAGATAACACTGGTCAACAAATTTTTACAAAAGTCATGTTACTGAAATAAAAAGTCATTTTTATCAATTTTTATATGCTGAACATGAATACGACAGTGAAATTGCAAAGTTAGCTCTAGTTTTTTTGTAATCCTCAAGAATTAATGTTTACATCACGAAATGCATGTCAATAGTAAATATAATAGGCTGCAGTCTGTCAGACGGCTGCCTGGGTGAGAATCTTCACAGTCTTGGCAAGTGCATATATCTATATGATTTGCAAGGGATTGTGGGCAATGCAGTTCATTCACACCAGACACAGCTGCTCACAATAATTAGTTGTGCTTTTGGGTAAAGCCAATAAGATATTTATTTATGGGGTTATTTCTCCCAACACAGATATGCTTGGTAGCACATACATCAGGTTACTTGCTTTCAGTGTTAAACTTGAAAAAAACAAAATCAGGAAAACAACCTTTAAACTTGTCAGGCAATCAAAGCAAAAGAAATAAGACCTGGTTGATAACAAACTGGTCTTTTCTGTAGGCTTAGCTAATATTTTCTTAGCATGTATCAAACAACAAACCAAAAGCTACAAAGAAAGAAAAAAACTGTTCTTTTCAGGTTAACTTCTTATATCTTCCCACATAGATTCAGAAGTGATTCTCTCCTAGCTCACAAGCAATTAGGTAAGGCTCAATTGCTAGCAGTTATCCAGCTGGAACCCCTTAGCTGGCTTGCTTTCTAGTGCGTGGCTAAAAAAACCCTACTCAGAAGCTTTTCTGAGTAGATTAAAGAACAAGTTTGTATTTCTTTGTGATGGTTGCTGTATTTTATAACAGAAAATCACCAAAGGAGTTTAGACAGAGAGCAGTCCATGTAAACAGATTCATCATCTGCTATCACCCCCTCTTCTTCAACAAGCATGGGTTCAATATCATGGATTGGCACAGATGATTCTCCCAATGGAGCACTTTCAGGAGAATACTTGTTTCCCTGCTGTCTTTCAAGGTTATAGCTAGGGCATAGATCAGTGTTCATACCTGAGCTTCCATTGCTGTTAGAGTTCCTCTCTATATAGCCTGGCCAGTATGTCCAGCCTTCCTATCCAGATCCCTGGACACTGGATCTCTCTTCACATACCTTCTGGCACGGGTCTTAGGGTCCCTTCCACGTGCAGCCATCTCTCTCACAGGTACCGTCTGGAGATTCCTAGCTCTGCAGCACCATTCCTCTGGCTTTCCCCAGTCCAATGGTGTATGCTGGCCCTTGGAATGCCTCCCAGTATACGTACTGCTCTGGACTCTTCTAGACCTCTCAAAGGCTTTTCTCCTCTTTCTTCCAAAGGGTTTCTTTCCCTCTCTGTCCGTCCGGTTTGGCTTCTGCTTCTGATGATCCTTCAGATGAAACTGAGGATGAGGATCAAGATGAGGATCAAGCTCAAGCTGATTCTCAGGATAATTCTCTGTAGAATAAACTCTACCTTTATTCTGCTTAGATGAGTGCTCCTCCCTAACACAGCGCAGCTGTGCTGAATCAGGCCCTGCCCTTTGAGATGAGTGCTTAGGGATTACCTCATAGCCCTCCTGATTGAACACACGTTTCCCCACTTCAGCTCCTCTAATGGCTGTTGGAAACCAGGTGCATTCTGGGACTGGTAGTCTTTTATGGGAAAATTCTGTTTTCTTATTTCTACCAGAACTGACAGGTTGCTTGTTCAGAGTCACTTCACCTTTTCTATAGCTCCTTCCTGAGCTATGATAAGCTTCCTTATCACAAGTCCCATTAAAAGGGCAACTACCTTCAAGTCACCACAGAGGTGCCAGCTGTATGTTTATGTTTATTTATTTGATATACTGCCCTACTTTATCAATCAGAGCGGTTTACAATTCACAAACAATTAGAAACAGGCACAGGGCCAGAAAGGAAGTTACAATTGTTGATATAATAGAACGAGAGAAAGGATACATAACTATACTTAGGGGAGAGGATCAGACAAGAGGGGAGGGAAGGCCATAGGCCAAGGAAAAGAGGTGGGTTTTTAGTTTTCGCTTGAAGGTGGCGTGATGGGGTTCTATTCAGAAAGGACAGGGTAGGAAGAAGGGGAGGAGGAGTGGCACTATATCTAAAAACTACTATTAAAGCTTTGGAATTACAGAGCTTAAAAGGGAGAGAGTAGGCATTGTGGGTTAAACTAGAAAGAGGGAAAGAGAAATCTATTTGCATTGGTGTGATATACAGACCTCCCTCACAAGAGGAAGAGGTGGACAGAGAGTTAATTGAAGACATACGCAGCATTGCTAGGAAAGGGGAAGTGCTACTGATAGGAGATTTCAATATGCCAGATGTTCATTGGCACATTCCTGCTGCAGTATCATCTAGAAGTAAGGAGATCCTGGATTCTCTACAGGGAGAACTTAAGAACATAAGAACATAAGATATGCCATACTGGGTCAGACCAAGGTCCATCAAGCCCAGTATTCTGTTTCCAACAGTGGCCAATCTAGGTCATACGTACCTAGCAGTTTCCCCAAGGGACACAGGTTCCACAATGCTTGTATTGGTTCAAGCATTGATATCCTCGGTCCCTTCTTAATAATGGTTTATAGACCTTTCCTCCAGGAACTTGTCCAAACCTTTTTTAAACCAAGCTACACTAACAGCCTTTACTACATCCTCCGGTAACAAATTCCAGAGTTTGATTACACGTTGAGTGAAAAAATATTTTCTTTTATTAGTCTTAAATAGTTTACCCTGTAGCTTCATTGCATGTCCCCTAGTCTTTCTATATTCTGATAAGGTAAACAATCGAATTATGTTTACCCGTTCCACTCCGTTCATTAATTTATAGACTTCTATCATATCTCCCCTCAGCCGTCTCTTTTCCAGGTTAAAGGGCCCCACAAGCCCCAACCTTTTTAGCCTTTCTTCATAGGAGTATCCTTCCATCCCCTTTACCATTTTGGTGGCTCTTCTCTGAACCTTTTCTAAAATCGCTATATCGTTTTTAAGATACGGCGACCAGAATTGCACACAATATTCAAGGTGCGGTCTCACCATGGAACGATATAGAGGCATTATAATATCTTTTGTTTTATTTTCCATTCCTTTCCTTATCATACCTAGCATTCTATTTGCTCTCTGGGCCGCCGCTGCACACTGGGCTGAGGGTTTTAACACGTTATCCACAATGACGCCTACATTTTTTTCCTGGGTGGTGATTCCTAATGTGGAACCTTGCATCGTGTAACCATAGTTTGGGTTGTTCTTCCCTAGGTGCATAACCTTGCACTTGTCCACATTAAATTTCATCTGCCATTTTGATGCCCAGTCTTCCAATTTATCAAGATCCTCTTGCAATTTTCCACAATCCACCTGGGTTTTAACAACTTTAAATAGTTTTGTGTCATCTGCAAATTTGATAACCTCACTCGTCATTCCACTTTCCAGGTCATTTATGAATATGTCAAAAAGCAGCGGACCCAGCACAGATCCCTGGGGTACACCACTATTCACCTTTCTCCATTGGGAAAATTGGCCATTTAGCCCTACCCTCTGCTTTCTATCTTTTAACCAGTTCCTGATCCACAATAGTACACTGCCTCCTATCCCATGACTCTTTAGTTTTGCCAAAAGTCTCTGATGAGGGACCTTGTCAAAGGCTTTCTGAAAGTCCAGATACACAATATCAACCGACTCACCTTTGTCCACCTGTTTATTCACTCCTTCAAAAAAACATAACAGATTAGTAAGACAAGATCTTCCTTGTCTAAAGCCATGTTGACTGTCTCCCATTAGGTCGTGACTATCTACATGCTGAGTAATTTTATTCTTTATGATGGTTTCTACCATTTTTCCCGGTACTGATGTCAGGCTCACCGGTCTGTAGTTTCCCGGATCACCCCTCAAACCCTTTTTAAAAATTGGTGTTACATTGGCGATCCTCCAATCCTCAGGTATTAGAGATGATTTTAATGATAGTTCACAGATTACTGATAGCAGGTCTGCAATCTCAAATTTCAGTTCTTTCAACACCCTTGGATGTATACCATCCAGCCCAGGTGATTTGCTACTCTTCAGTTTATCTAATAGTTGTAAGACATCTTCCCGATGTATCGATATTTCCTTCAATTCTTCCACACCTTTAAATACCACTTCAGTCATGAGTAACATCCCTACATCTTCCTCAGTAAAGACCGAAGCAAAGAATTCATTCAGTCTCTCCGCTATCACCTTGTCGCCTCTTAGTGCTCCTTTAACCCCTTTATCATCTAATGGACCAGCTGACTCTCTCACAGGTTTTTTGCTACGAATGTACTTGAAAAGGTCTTTATTTCGCGTTTTTGCTTCCGCAGCAAGCTTCTTCTCAAATTCTCTCTTTGCCTGCCTTATCAATGCCTTGCATTTGACTTGCCAGTGCTTGTGCTGTTTCCAGGTTTCATCGTTTGGCTCTTTTTTCCATTTCCTGAAAGATGCTTTTTTGGCAACAACAGCCTCTCTGACCTCACCTTTAAACCATGCTGGCAGTTTTTTGGACTTCCTTCCACTTTTCTTAAAGCATGGAATACAGCTGGTCTGGGCTTCCAAGATAGTATTTTTCAACAACACCCAAGCTTGATGTACGTCTTTAACCTTTGCAACTGCTCCTTTTAGTTTTTTCTTAACTGTTTCCCTCATTTTATCATAGTTTCCCTTTCGAAAGTTAAAGGGTAGTACTGTGGATTTCCTTACTATCCCTCCTCCACTAATTAAATCAAAGGTGATCATGCTATGATCACTATTGCCAAGTGGCCCCAACACCCTTATCTCTTGCACTACATCTGGTGTTCCACTAAGGACTAGGTCTAATATTGCTTCCCCTCTGGTCGGTTCATGAACCAGCTGCTCCAATAAGCAGTCATTTATTTCATCCAGGAACTTTATCTCCCTAGCATGTCCTGTTGTGACACTGACCCAGTCGATGCCGGGGTAATTGAAATCACCCATTATTATTACTGCACTGTAACGTTTGCTAGCTTCCTTGATTTCTTTGAGCATTTCATCATCCATTTGTTCATTCTGGCCAGGCGGACGATAGTACACCCCCACTGCCATCGCCTTCCCCTTTTTACATGGAATTTCAATCCATAGAGATTCTACAGCAAATTTTGTTTCTTGCAAAACTTTAATCCTTTCTGACTCAATGCCCTCTCTAACATAGAGCGCAACCCCTCCACCAATTTGATCAGCTCTATCATTACGATATAGTTTGTACCCAGGTATCACAGTGTCTCACTGGTTGTCCTCCTTCCACCTTGTCTCTGATATTCCAATCATATCTAACCTCTCGTTTAGTGCTATATATTCTAACTCTCCCATCTTGTTTTGTAGATTTCTAGCATTTGCATACAAGCATTTTAGAGAACTATTCAGGCAATTGGTAACAGACGCCACACGTGAAGGGGCCATACTGGACTTGGTGCTTACCAATGGTGAAAGTGTTTCTGATGTTGTAGTGGGAGATCATTTTGCATCCAGTGATCATCCGATGGTGTGGTTCAGTATTAGGACTAGGGCTGTTAGAATCCATTCCAAGGTGAGGATCTTAGACTTTAGGAAGACTAACTTTGCGAAGATGGGCCAATGGTCACCAACAAACTCCACACGCTTCAGACCTCTCAACGAAGAGGAAATCAAGAAACATATACTTCCAATACTCAATCAACTCTCTACCAACATCAATGACATGGTCACCACATGGAATGAAACCATCAACCAATACGCCATACTACCACCAGCCCATAAAAACCCAACAACAAAGAATAATGTAGCGAAAAAACCATCTGCACCATGGTTCTCCCAAGATCTAAGGAAGTCTCTTACTATCTTGAGGAAGCTCGAAAGAAAATGGCGTAAATCTCACAATTTAACAGTTCAACAAACATACTTATCCCACCTGCGAGCCCATCGTGAAGCAATATGGAATACAAGAAAAACCAACCACTCTGAACTCCTCAACCGCTCCCTAAATAAAGCTCGGGAACTCTTCAATCTAGTAAAGTCACTAACTACAGAACCATCACCACCTCAACAGGAACCCATACACCCGCAGAAATATGCCAACTTTATACAATCCAAAGCGATCAGAACAACAACTTCTTCATCTCCAAGTCCCCCCCAGCAACACGTACGAGTTCTCCCACTACTGAAGCTCTCATCACCCTCAGCTAAATACGTGGAAGACATTATAGTCAAAATGAATACCACCACAGCTCCTAACGACCCCTGCCCAGCGCACTGGATAAGAGCTATGCGATCCGACTTTAGCCCAGTCATAGCAGAAATAATAAAGATGTCCTTCTCAACTGGCATCTTCCCATCAGCACTAAAACAGACTTCCATAAGACCGTTGCTAAAGAACAACCAACTAGACCCAACAAAGGAAGAATCATACCTCCCGATATCTAGTATACCGCTGCTATCCAAAATAATTGAGAAAGTAACCAACAGTCAGATACAACAACACATAGACACCTCCTCCCCCCTCGACCCCAGTCAGCACGGATTCAGGGAAGCCCACGGAGTAGAGACACTGCTAACCACATTAACCAACACACTCATCAGTGGATTAGACGACATTAAAAAAGGCTTTGCCCTAATATTTCTCGACATATCTTCAGCATTCGACTCGGTGGACCATGAAATACTACTAACCCGTCTATATGACAAAGGAATCCACGGGCTAGCATGGCAATGGTGCAAATCATATCTCGAAGATCGCTTACAACACGTCAGGACTGTTACAGGTACCTCACAATCTTTCCAGTTAAAACAAGGAGTACCTCAGGGATCATCCCTATCCGCGCTGCTATTTAATATTTACATGCAGCCTATATGCGACATCACTCGGTCCTTTGGCATATCCTCGTTGATCTACGCTGACGATGTGCTAATATTCACACCAATCAATGTCAAGCTCCCAGACTACACAACACTAGTTGATTGCTTTAACGCAATAGCAGACTGGCTCCTAACCCAGAATATGCGAATAAACTATAAAAAAACCGAGGTACTGATAGTCACTAAAAACAGAGAATTCTCACCCCCTGAGACCCTAAAAGTACGAGACGTAGACCTCCCAATCAAGCCCTCCATAAAATACCTTGGAGTAATACTGGACCATCGCCTGGACTTTAAAGAACATATCAACCGCACGGTGAAAACCATTTATTTCAAGATAAGGACCCTACGCCATCTGAAAAACATGCTTGAACCAGACAGCTTCAGAACTATATTCCAAACCATAGTCACACCCCACTTCGACTATGCGAACATAATACTCCATGGTCTTCCTAAAAACACCCTAAATACTTTACAACTTGCCATGAATGCCGCAGCCCGGGTACTATATGGTGCTTCAAAGAGCGAACATATAACACCCATACTAATGGAGCTTCACTGGCTCCCCATATACTGCAGAATAGCATATAAAGCTCTTCTCATGACATTTAAAGTGATAAATACTATAGCTCCTTCTTCAATGTCAAAACTCCTCCATCCCACCCCCGACATCAGATCCGGGAGGTCAGCAGCGACAAACACCCTAGTTACACCACCTGAGGCCACAAAATGCAAACGTTCAACTACAGACAGGGCCTTTGCATACTACGCACCTAGATGTTGGAACAACCTACCCCCCAACATAAGAGCTATTACTGACCTCAAGCATTTCAGAAAAGCCATAAAGCACCACCTCTTCATTCTGCATTTCCAAAGCACATTATCATCCCTCTAAAATGCACAGTAAAATTGTAAATACCTTAGTTACTCAAGAAGTTACTAAGAAATTCTATCCTTTGCATATAGGTTCTTCTTTACAAATATGTACAAAGTTTCTCAAAGTATATAAGTTCTTTACAAATATATACTAAGTTTCACAAAGTTTTTACAAATATGTACAAAGTTTCCCATGGTTAAATTCCCAGTTGTATTCTCCTGTTATATGTAAACTCATCACAGTCTGTTGCTTGCAATGAGTATTCTGTTTAATGTAAACCGCGCTGATGAAAAAGAGTGCGGTATAAAAGAACTATAAATAAATAAAATAAAAATAAATACCTCAGGGAGTCGTTAGTGGGATGGGAACAGCTGGGGGATGTAGAAAAACAGTGGGCAAAACTGAAAGGGGGTATTTTTTTTTTATAAACTTTATTTATAAACACCAAGAAAGTACAAATAACAGCAAACAACAAGCTCCGAGCGGGGTGGACTCTGATCCCCACCTCCGAGCTGAATTAACAGTTAGGTGTTATTTACTTATAGCCCCCGCTCCCCCCCCTGCCCCTCCCCCCCCCCCCACCCAGTCACCATCCCATCCGGAAAGTAACCGGTACCAGGGAATCTAACAGCCCATTTGCAATACCTCATTACGAACACCAGAGCTCAGCACTTGGATATAGGGGTCCCAAAGCCTCTGAAAGGCCGGCCACCGCCGTGTACTACCCCGAGCTTCGCGACATTCCCACAGCATCAATTGATGAAAGGCATTGCGCCATTCCCAATAGGAGGGCGGCTGCGAATCCCGCCACCCTCGCAGAAGGGGCCCCTTACCCACCAGACAGGCTTTGCGCACCAACAATCGCTCCCATTTCCCCTTAGGCTGGGTGGGGCGCAGTCGATCCAGTACCACCAGGGGTCCATCCCAACACACCCGCTGTCCCAGCAGTCGCACCATAAAGGTACAGATTTTTGCCCAGTAAGGCCGTATGTGGCGGCACCCCCACCACATATGAAACAGGGTAGCAAGGGGTGCGGAGCAGCGCGGACAACTCCCGTCAGAGGCCAGGTGACTGCGTAAGGCCCGCCGGGGAGAAAAGTGTACCCGAGTGATGCATTTAAATTGTATTTCTCTCCAGCGGACCCCCACCGCCAACTCCGCAATATGCTGTAAGGCCTCCAGCACTGTGCCAGGAGGGACCGCGCTACTCATTTCTGCCTCCCATGCAAGTTCCACCGGACGGTAATCAGCCGCCGGCCTGAATGGGGCCAGCCCATTCCGCAGCCCACGAATGGTGGGTGTTTCCACCCCCCCCAGCCCAAAGTACTCAATAATTTGCGCGGAATGCTCCACCCGAAGCTCCGCAACCGGCAAGGACTGTACATAGTGAGCTAGCTGCATGTACGCGAAATAATGCCCTGACCGCAACTCATATTCCTCCCGTAAGGATTGAAATGGTTTGCATTTCCCGGAGGTCTCCACCACGTGTCCTACATTCCGGATGCCCTGCCTCGCCCATTCGGCAAACGTTCCCGTGTCCGTCCCCGGGGTAAACTGCGCATTGCCCTGCAGCGGGATCCAACTTGAGACTCTCCAATTCGCCCCCCAGTATCCATTTAACCGCCGCCAGGTCTGCCGAACCGACCCCAGTATCACGCTGTCCTCCACTCTGCCCCAACACAACCGGTTCTCCAAATGCAGTAAGGCTAGCAAAGAATTTGGAGCCGCTAGCGCCTCCTCCATGGCCCTTGGGGTAAAAACTTCCGTGCCCCCCAACCAGTCACCCAAGTGGCGCGACTGGCAGGCCAGGGCGTACGCCTCGATGTCCGGGAGCCCCAACCCTCCCTGCTCCCATTTCCCCACCAAGCGACCATAAGGGATCCGCGCCCTCTTACCATTCCACAGAAACCCCCGGAACACCGCCTCAAACCTGCGGAGGTTGCGCCGCTTCAGCCACACCGGAAGGGTTTGTAGCCAGTACAGGATCCTTGGCAGGATAACCATCTTAAGTACCGCTATCTTCCCCGACAGGGATAAGGGGAGAGATCTCCATGTCAACAATTGCTCCCGCAGCCTACCCAAGGTCCATTCGAGATTGCTGCCATACAACCGAGACGGCTGCCCCGTTAGTCGTATGCCTAAATACGTAAAATACTCCGCAGCCCATCTAAGCGGGAACACTCCCCGCCACCCATCACGTAAAAGGCCCAGCACATCTAAAGCCTCGGATTTCTCCATGTTAATAGCTAAGCCCGCAAAGCGTCCGAAAAGGCGCAATTCCTGCAGCAATGAAGGTAAGGAGGCCTGAGGGGAAGTCAAATGGACCAATAAGTCGTCTGCGAAGGCCGACAGTTTGAACTCATGCGCGCCTATACGAATGCCCTTGATCTCTGAGGATTGCTCCACACTCCGTATGAGTGGATCCAGGGATAGCACAAAAAGTAACAGAGACAGGGGACAGCCCTGCCGGGTCCCGCGGTATAAGGGGAAAGGATCAGATAACACCCCATTACAATAAATGGTAGCTGTCGGGTCCGCATACAAACTGTGAACCATCGTACAAAAGGCCGGTCCCAAGCCATAACACGGGAGCAGATACTTAAGGTACTGCCAATCCACCCTATCAAATGCTTTCTCTGCGTCGAAGCTCACCAATAATGAGGGGATCCGACGTCGGTTTACCCATTCCAGCGAAGAGAGGATTTTGCGATTCATGAATCAGCTGACCTAGCACCCCCGACAAGCGGTCTGCCAGAATCTTGGCCAGTAGCTTAACATCAAAGTTAAGCAGGGAGATGGGACGATAGGACGCCGCCTGCAAGGGGTCCTTCCCCGGCTTGGGAAGGAGAGTGATATGGGCCTGGTTCCCCCCCCATCTGAATCCGCCCCGCTCCGCTCTTTTAGTGTGTAAGGCCACCAACAGTTGGGAGATATAGTCATTGAGAATCTTATACATCTCTGCCCCCAGTCCGTCCGGACCCGGGGATTTGTAGCAGCTCGCCCTGGCAATAACCTTCTGCACCTCTACAAATTGTCAGGGGCTGGTCCAGCAGCGCCTTCTCAGCCCCACTCAACCGCGGCAAGTCCAGCCCCTGGAGGTAGGATACCATCCGCTCTGGGGATCCCGCTTCCGCCGTATAGAGCGTCTGAAAAAATGAACGAAAAACTCGGGCAATCTGTTGGTTATCCCTATGAAGGGTCCCCTGATCATCCCTCACCGCCGCTATCAAGCGTGACCCACGGGGACCCCGCAGGCAACGCGCCAGCAATTTGCCCGGTCTATCCCCCTGACAGTACAATTGGTATCTGTAATACGTGGCCGATTTCTTTGCCCGCTGATGCAGGAGCTCGTTCAGAGCCGTCTGCGTTTCCCATAGATGTTTCTTAAGAGCCGGACTAGGGGTATTGGCCAGCCATCGGCGAAGTTTCATGACAGTTTTCTCGAGGCGGATAATTTGCTCCGCCCGGAGCCTCCGCCTTCGAGCCATGTAGCCTATGATGTCTCCCCTTAAAACCACTTTGGCCGTCTCCCACACTAGCTTGGGATCGTCTTGATGTCCGGCATGGTCTGATTCGAATTCCTGCCACCGACGTACCAGGAACTGCCGGAATTGGGTATCTTTGTAAAGCTCCAGCGGGAAGCGCCAGATGCGCGCCCCCTGAGTATCCCCCATCCCCCGCAGCGTAAGCCAGATTGGCGCGTGATCGGAAATTTCAGTCGGGCCTATCTGTGCCTCTACCACTTTGGCAAACAGACTTTTGGCAGTCAACAGGTAATCAATCCGCGCGCTGGTCCCATGTGCCCGGGACTGATGAGTGTAATCCCTTTCGTCTAGATGTAGAAGCCGCCACGGATCTACCAACCCCAGGCGGGTGCACAACCGTAAGAGCGCACGGGCCGACTGATAGCGTTCCCTTGGCCCCCCTCCCCTCGATGTATCCAGTGCGACGTCCATTACGCCATTGAAATCTCCGCCCAGAATCAGAGGTATGTCTGGCAACTGCTCGATTTGTGATGCCAGGCGGGAATACAAGGCAGTATCCAGCACATTAGGGCAGTAAAGATTGCCAAGAATGATGGGTTGCCCCCCCAGTCGGCCATGCAGCAAGATATACCGCCCCGTAGGATCAAGAACCTGCTTAAGAACTTCGAATCTGGTGTGTTTATGGATAAGCACTACCACCCCCCCTTTTTTACCCGTGGCTGGGGATCCCCAGACCTGCCCCACCCAGCCTCGTTGAAGTTTGCGATGCTCGTCCTCTGTCTGGTGGGTTTCTTGGAGCAAGGCGATGTCGACCCGCAGCCGCGCCAACGCTTGCAAGATTTTTGATCGCTTAAGGGGGCTCCCCAATACGTTCCAGGAAATAATTTTCAGGGTAACAGTATATTAATTAGCAGTTTTATCAAAGCAGGTATCCAATATCTTGGGGAGAGCCCCCCCAGCCTGGGACTCCCCTCCCCACCTACACTGTATTTCCTCCTAAGATATCGACTTTCGTACCCGGATGTGACTGTGATACCCCCCCACCTCCCCACCCTCCTTCCCCCCTACCACTCTCCCATCCCACACTCTCATTCTCCCAATCTTCCGTCGACCCAGCTGGGTCTCGGAGATCCTCCCCGCTGGATCCGTGAAAGGCGTATGGTCTGCCCCGGCCTCTTGTCTGGGGATTATGCACTCTACATTTAGGCGGTGGGCCTGATAACCGCTCGGCTCGTAGGCCTCGAAGTTGCGGCTCGCGTGGCTTAATACCGGTACCCTCCACACCTATCCACCCGGTCCCCTCTGACTAATAAGCTAGGGGCCGATTATGGAAAGCGCCCAGGTGATAGCATGGGCGGCCCCCCAAATGGGGAACCGCTCAGGATGCCCTACCTATCCTGCTCCGCCCGTTGGCCACAGGGTTATCCCTGCCCTCTCATAGCGCCACCCCCACAGACCTCGTCCCCACTATACTCTAACAGAACCCCCCATACAGGCAAACAGTCATCCACATTGAGAACTTTGTACACAAAAAACATTGTAACATTATAAGATGAAACAGGCCTCATCCGACCGCCCAACTATCTCCGAACATTACAAACAAGGTATAGGTGCCACCGATGCCTCCTTTAGGGATGATGTACGGAGGCATTCGGGTACCATGTCCCCCACTGGCTCGCTCGTCTCCAATACCAGGCAGACAGGTCTCTGCCCCTGTGTCTCTCCAGGCAGGGCTCCAGGTTCCGCAGAGCGGTTGTCAAGGGCAGACCTGGGCAGGGTCTGCGCTGACCCAGCCGGGCAGGATCACGCCGCATCGACGAGGCACGCCCTCCCCTAGAGGGACCGGTACGGTACTTATTATTGTCCGCTTTCCAACGAAGAAATATAAGGCCCAGCCTCCGCTGCTGATTCAAAGGAGCGGTGGCCGCCGGCGTGAAACACGTGCAGCCGCGCGGGATATTGCACAGAGAACTTTATTTATTTTTATTTATTTAGACAGCTTTTGTATACCGCCTTATCCTTCAATCAAAGCGGTCACAACACAATTGGGGGATACATTTAACATGCAGGGATATGAGACACATACACTAATACTTACAGGGAACATGGGCTATGGAGGGTTAAGTGGCTTGCCCAAGACCACAAGGAGCACCTGTGGGACTAGAAACCCCAGTCCTTCCGGCCCAAGGTTGCTGTCCTCTAGTGGGATTTGAACCCCCGACCTTCCGGCCTGAAGTACCTTGCCCCAACCACTAGGCTACTCCTCCCTCCTCCCATTGATATTCAATGCTATCAATTTATGGCAAAGGGGAGCATAGGCCCGGCATTTTTGGCTAAGCGCTACTGAATAGTCCTGGGCAAAACGAAGTGTCATGTTGCCATGCTTGATTTCCCCCTTCTGCCGTGCGGCTCGGAGTATGGCCTCCTTTTGGGGAAACTGAAGAAAATTTCGCCAGTACCACTCTCGGGCGCTGATCCCAGGGCTGCCTAGCTCCCACACGATGAGCCCGCTCTATCTGCACTCTACCGCCCTCTGCCATACCTTCAAATAGTTGCGGTAGCAATGTCTCCAGGTAATATACCAGTTCTTTATCCGCAATGGTGTTATCAAGGCCCAGCACCCTCAGATTATTTCTTCTGGAGCGATTTTCTAAGTCGTCCATTTTGGCTTCATAGGCTTGCAGCTGGGCCTTCAGTTGGGTAAGATCGGACCCCAGGGTCTCCAGGCTATCCTCTGCCTTGCCCAGCCTGTCCTCCGCCTCCTGAAGTCTGGTGTCCAGAGCCCCTACCGAGATCTGAATATTGTCCATTTTCTCGTGCAGGGCTGTAAATTGAGCCGACAGAGCCTCCGCTACTGCTGCCGAGACCTCCTCGACGAAAGCCGGTGTGGTGGGGGATTTTGGCATGGCTGGGTGGTCGGCCATTTTAGCCGGAGTAGTCCTCTCCTTCTCTCTTTCCCGCCGCAAGGTTTTTACCGCGGATGCCATCCCGACCGCCGCTCCGAGTAACTGACACCTTCTGGCCCCTGCTACTGCAGATTCAGCCCAGGCACGGTATTTAAGCAGGCTTTTAGTGCTCGGTTTGGGCCGGGGAAGACCGGAGCGCTAGCAGACACGACCTGCTGCTCTCACCGCATCACGTGATCCCCCTGAAAGGGGGTATTTTAAGGGCAACCAACCTTTTTGTTAAAATGGTAAATAAAGGCAAAAGGAAAAGGAGACCGCTATGGTTTTCGAAGGAAGTAGCTGAAAAAGTGAAGAAAAAGAGGGAGACCTTCATGAAATACAAGAGATCACAGAGAGAGGAAGACAGGCATCTGTATTTGGAAAAACTTAGAGAAGCTAGCAAAATAGTCAGGAAGGCAAAGATTCAAAAGGAGGAGGAAATAGACAATGCAATAAAATGGGGGGATAAGACATTTTTCAGATATATTAGTGAGAAGAGGAAAGGCAAAAGTGGTATTGTCAGACTCAAGGGTGCAGGGGGGGGGAATATGTAGAAGCTGATAAGGATAAAGCGGAATTGCTTAACAAATATTTTTGTTCTGTGTTCACAGATGAAGAACCAGGAGCAGGACCTCAGAAAACACCCACAAATAGGAACAGAAGCAAAGGACATCTTGAACAATTTTCAGAAGACTGTGTTCGTGAGAAACTAGCTCAACTTAAAGTAGACAAAGCGATGGGACCAGATGGGATACACCCTAGAATACTGAGGGAACTTGGGGACGTTATAGCAACTCAACTGACTGACCTTTTTAATGCCTCGTTGGAGTCGGGAGTGGTGCCAAAGGACTGGAGAGAAGCTCATGTGGTGCCTTTACACAAAAGCGGAAGTAAGGATGTGGTTGAAAACTACAGGCCGGTTAGTTTAACTTCGTTGGTGAGTAAATTATTGGAAATGCTTCTGAAAGAGAAAATAGTGAGGTTTCCGGAGTCCAGCGGATTACAGGAACCGAGGCAGCATGGATTCACCAGAGACAGGTCTTGTCAGACAAATCTGATTGATTTCTTTGACTGGGTGACCAGGGAGTTGGACTGAAGGAGAGCTCTAGATGTGGTGTATTTAGATTTCAGTAAAGCCTTTGACACTGTTCCTCACAGGCGACTTATAAACAAACTGAACACCCTAGGGATGGACCCTAAAGTTACTGCTTTGGTTAGAAATTGGTCGAGTGGGAGGCGACAAAGAGTACAAGTAAATGGAGCTCACTCTGAGGAGAAGGATGTTACCCGTGGTGTGCCCCAGGGATCTGTCCTTGGTCCGATTCTTTTTAACATCTTTGTTAGTGATATAGCGGAAGGGCGGTCAGGTAAGGTTTGCCTCTTTGCAGATGATACCAAGATCTGCAATAGAGTAGACACCCAGGAAGGTGTAGATAACATGAGGAGGGATCTAGCTAAGCTTGAAGAATGGTCTAGAATTTGGCAGCTGGGATTTAATGTTAAAAAATGTAAGATCATGCATTTGGGCTGCAGCAATCCAAGGGAGCAATACAGTATAGGAGGTGAAGTACTTTTGTCCACTAAAGAAGAGCGGGACCTAGGCGTGGTTGTGTCTGATGATCTTAAAGTAGCTAAACAGGTAGAAAAGGCGACGGCAAAAGCTAGAAGGATGCTTGGGTGCATACGGAGAGGAATGGCGAGCAGAAAAAAGGAGGTGATAATGCCTCTGTATAAGTCTTTGGTGCGACCTCATTTGGAGTATAGTGTGCAATTCTGGAGACCGCACCTTCAAAAGGATGTGAACAGGATGGAGTCGGTGCAGAGGGTGGCTACTAAAATGATTAGTGGGCTTCATTATAAAGCATATGAGGACAGACTTAAGGATCTTAATATACACCTTAGAGGAAAGGCGGGATAGAGGTGATATGACTGAGATGTTTAAATACCTCCGTGGCATAAATGTTCAGGGAGAGAGCCTCTTTCAATTGAAAGCAAGTTCTGCTACGAGGGGACATGGGATGAGGGTGAAGGGAGATAGATTCAGGAGTGATATGCGGAAATATTTCTTTACGGAAAGAGTAGTGGATCCATGGAATAGTCTCCCAGTGGAGGTGGTAGAGATGAGGACAGTAATTGAATTCAAAAAAGCATGGGACCAACACAGAGGATCTCTAAAGGTAAAAAGTGGACTGTTGTAGTTGTTGATATGGAAGGACAGACTCGATAGGCCAAGTGGTCTTTTTCTGTCATCATGTTTCTATGTTTAACCAGAGGGAGGTGGGGGAGTGAATTCCAGAGTGCGGTGCCAATGAAAAAGAAAGCAGAGGAGCGGGTGGATTGAAGGTGAGCGAGGGAGGGGGAAGGGAGATTAAGGCAGTTAAGGTGGAAGGAGCGGGGAGTGGGTCTGGGGGTGTGGAATATAACAAGGTCTGCCAGGTATTGTGGAGTACTAGTGTGAAGAGCCCTGTGAACTAGAGTAAGTAACTTAAACTGAGTGCAAAAGGAGTGGAAGTCAGTAGATGCTTTAAGTTATTATCGTATGTCTCTTTCATGTGGACGGCATGCGCTACTGGAATAGATGGAAGACTGTTTCCACTGTTCAAAAGCACAGCCTTCAGACTTAGTTTCGAAGAGTCTATAAATAGTCTCCAGTGTTGTGAGTCATGAGTGATTTTTAAGGCATTCATGAGGCTTTCAATATCGGAACAGAATAGCAGATTACTTTCCTTTCCGACTGCGTATAGAACACTGCTGACGTCAGACGGCTTCAGCAGCCGTCTGGCAGTAGTATTGCATTGCATCAGAAAATGATGCAATCAACTCTGGATGATGTGTGCATGCTGGTATTATGCAATGTGATGCAATATTACATCATTCAAGGCTTATTTGGGATGCTGTTGATGTCCTACTGGATAAATTTACACGGTGAAACGTCAAAAATGAACTACATGCAATATCTTCAAAACGAGAGCCAATACAATTTTTTTAATGTTATATTCGTGTTCAGCTCACCAAAATACTACAGATTAAGGCCTTTTAAAGTCAGTAACGATTTCAATGTTGACCAGTGTACTCGGTGACTTTGTTGTAGGGTTTTGTATTAGTTCACAATATGCCTGGTACTGGAGAATGTTTGTTTTTTTAAGATATTGAGTTCTGTGGGTTAATGTGGGTGAATGTGGGTGAAAGACTGGTAAGGGGGGACTGTTGCTTCTGGAGGGAGATCTGCAACTGTGAGTATTTACTTCTGGTAATTTTCTAAAAGGTATTCTTTGTATTAAAGCTAATTAATCTGTGATCCACTATTTTTGTTAAATCAGTCAGGGCCTAGTAGCAGCAGTTTAAGTTTACATTTAAAACACAGAGGAGAACTCTCTGGTTACATTTCATACCCAGCAGAGAGCTTGTAGTTTACATTTAATAGTCAATCAGGGCCTAGTAACAGCAAAGTACTTTTAGTTTAAATTTAAAACACAGAAGAGAGCTTTCTGGTTACATTTGGAACCCAGCAGAGAGCTTGTAGTTTACATTTAATAGTCACTCAGGGCCTAGTAACAGCAAAGTTCTTTTAGCTTAAATTTACAACACAGAAAAGAGCTTTCTGGTTAAATATGGAACCCAGCAGAGAGCTTGTAGTCACTCAGGGCCTAGCATCAGCAAAGTACTTTTAGTTTAAATTTAAAACACAGAAGAGAGCTTTCTGGTTAAATTTGGAACCCAGCAGAGAGCTTGTAGTTTAAATTTCATAATAAGTTAGAGCCTAGCAGCAGCAAAGAGCTATAATTTAAATCAAATCAAATCAGCTTACCTCAGCAGCACAAGACAGGGTACTGTGTAGCAGCCCTCTTTTAATAAGTGTTATTTCCCTCCCTCCCCAACACCCACCCCTAAGATAATCTTTATTTATTTATTTAGTGTACACTTGTATCCCGCCACTTCCAGCGATCAGTGGCGGTTTTCTATACAAAAGGGAGCGGTTGTACAGACCAGAATTTAAGCATACAGTAGGATTGCAGGGGAGGGTGAAAGTCACAGCAAACGGTTACAGATTTACATTTCGTTTCTTGAGGGGGCTTTACATATATACATAAATTACATAATTACAGGATGCATTTCTTGTTGAATATGATTTTTAGTAGCTATGTAGGTACTCGTAGCTTTATAGGTACTCACACATCTTAAAAGACAGGAGGTGCTCTCAGGTGAAGCTCGTTACCCAAATCAGTCATACACTAAGGACCTGAGATTAATTAAGCTTCAGGTGAACAAGGTATATTAAACGTATTAGGTACAGTTTTATTAGTATAAATAAACATAGCAATCCTTAGTAAGTAAAGAACTTAAAGATCTAAACACAAACTTAAAACTAAGATGCAGACAGGAGTCAAGCAACGAGATGGGGGCTTTCCAGTCTTTTGCATTGAGTGTCACATGTATGATTTTCTCCCAGTTGGTGAGAGGTCTTACGTGTGCACTAGGTGCAAGGAGCTCTTTGCTCTCAGAGAACGAGTCCGTTCTCTAGAGGCTAGAGTAGCAGACTTGGAAAACATAAGAAAGACAGAGAGGTACATAGACGAGACCTACAGGGATATAGTCCTGAAGTCCCACCTCCAGTCTGGCAGCATCCCTGTTGCCATGGAGGAGAGAGGTCACGTGACAGGAGAGCATTACCCTGGTGTGGCAGGAAGTGATCCTGTAACTAGGACCTGTCCTCCAGGTGATGTACAACCCTCTCGCACTGAGGAAATTTCTCCAGGGCCATGTGCCCATGAGGGAAGGGTTAGGACAGCAGTTATAGTTGGTGATTCGATCATTAGGCATGTAGATAGCTGGGTGGCTGGTGGACGTGAGGATCGCCTGGTAACATGCCTGCCTGGTGCGAAGGTAGTGGACCTCACGCGCCACCTAGATAAGGTCTTAGATAGTGCTGGGGAGCAGTCTGCTGTCTTAGTACATGTCGGTACCAATGACATAGGAAAATGTGGTAGGGAGGTTCTGGAGGCTAAATTTAGGCTTTTAGGTAGGAAGTTGAAATCCAGAACTTCCAGGGTAGCATTCTCTGAAATGCTTCCCGTTCCACGCGCAGGACCCAAAAGGCAGGCAGAGCTCCGGAGTCTCAATGTGTGGATGAGACAATGGTGCAGAGATGAGGGTTTTGGACTTGTTAGGAACTGGGGAACATTCTGGGGAAAGGAGGGGCTCTTCCGAAGGGATGGGCTTCACCTTAACCGGGATGGAACCAGGCTGCTGGCATTAACCTTTAAAAAGGAGATAGAGCAGCTTTTAAACTAGATAATAGGGGAAAGCAGACAGTCACCCAAGAGCGGATGGTTCGGAAGAATGTATCCTTGAAGGATACTACCAAAAGCAGAGAGGTTACAAAAAAGAGTAAAGTAGCCCAAATGCCCTCGAGTATGGATCAGATAGAGCTTAAAGTTCCCAACTTACCCATTTCTACCAATAGCCAAATTAATATGAATAAAATAAAGTCTCTAAAATGCTTGTATTCAAATGCTAGAAGTCTAAAAAATAAGATGGGAGAGTTGGAATATATAGCACTAAATGAGAGGTTTGATATGATTGGAATGTTTATGTTTATTTATGTTTTTTATTACATTTGATATACCGCTCAGGCCAAAGCATCAGAACGGTTTAGAATACTACATCATTGTTACAGAAAGTATGAAAAGAACGCCATTTGTAAGATAGGATAGAATAAGAGACAGAAATAGTTAAAAAGACAAAAGAGAAGCAAGAAGAAAGGAAATAGCAGGTTACCATGATATAACAGCATGACAATCAAGATCAGAGACATGGTGGAAGGAGGACAACCAGTGGGACACTGTGATACCTGGGTACAAACTATATTGTAATGATAGAGCTGATCAAATTGGTGGAGGGGTTGCGCTCTATGTTAGAGGGTATTGAGTCCGAAAGGATTAAAGTTTTGCAGGAAAGAAAATTTGCTGTAGAATTTCTATGGATTGAAATTCCATGTAAAAAGGGGAAGGCGATGGCAGTGGGGGTGTACTATCGACCGCCTGGCCATAATGAACAAATGGATGATGAAATGCTCAAAGAAATCAAGGAAGCTAACAAAAGTTACAGCGCAGTAATAATGGGTGATTTCAATTACCCTGGTATCGACTGGGTCAGTGTCACGTCAGGACATGCTAGGGAGATAAAGTTCCTAGATGAAATAAATGACTGCTTCTTGGAGCAGCTTGTTCATGAACAGACCAGAGGGGAAGCCATTTTAGACCTAGTCCTTAGTGGAACACCAGATCTAGTGCAAGAGATAAGTGTGTTGGGGCCACTTGGCAATAGTGATCATAGCATGATTGCCTTTGATTTAATTAGTGGAGGAGGGATAGTAAGGAAAGAGTAGTTATTCCCTGTAACAGGTGCTCTCCAGGAGCAGCAGGAATCAGTCCTCACTTATGGGTGACGTCGCCGACAGAGCCCTCGCGGAGCAATTTCCCCAGCTTTCGCAGAAAGCCTTTGGGAATTGCAGTGCGCATGCGCGGTCCCCTTCCCACCCAGGGATGCCATCTTGCTCAGTCTGATGACATAGCGGAAAGACAGCAAAAGTTAGCAAAAATATGCAATAAGAATGACTGCAACTCCAAAGGGAGGAGGGAGGGTAGTGATTCCTGCTGCTCCTGGAGAACACCTGTTACAGGTGAGTAACTACTCTTTCTCCAGGACCAAGCAGGAAGTCAGTCCTCACTTATGGGACTCCCAAGCTTAAGGCTACCGGAGACCTCAAGCCTAAAGAGCTCCCTCAAGCTCAACAGTACAGAGGGAAGGAATCTTCTCTGAATACGAATCCGGCCGGTAGCCCAACACTAGGGCCGGAGGGAGGAGTTGCCTAAACCTCAAAGAGGTTGTGGAGAACTGCCTGACCAAAAGCGCTGTCCCTGCGGGACTCCCTTTCAAGGCAGTAATGAGCCGCAAAGGTCTGGCCTGAAGACCAAGTAGCGGCCCGGCAAATGTCTGCCAATGCCGATGAGCCGTGACATGACTTTCCAAGGAGAGGCCGGCTGCCCCGTAAGTCCAGGCGATACAGTCGGCTACCCAGGAGGACAGAGTATGCTTAGAGACAGGTACCCCCAACCGATTGGGGTCAAAAGATACGAAAAGCTGGACGGCCTTTCTATGCCCTCGCGTACGGTCAAGGTAGAAGGATAAGGCACTTCTACAATCCAGGGTGTGCAGCACAGTTTCTGCTCGGCTGGCGTGCGGCCTGGGAAAGAAGGTCGGAAGAACCACCTCCTGGTTGATGTGAAAGGGGGAGACCACCTTTGGAAGAAACTTGGGGTGGGTCCGCACTCCCACCCTATTCTTGTAGAACCTAGTGTACGGAGGCTCCGACACTAGGGCTTGTAGCTCACTCACGCGAAGTGAAGGCCACCAAGAAGAGAGTTTTCCAGGAGAGAAAACGGAG
This sequence comes from Ichthyophis bannanicus, assembly GCA_033557465.1. Lineage (NCBI taxonomy): Eukaryota > Metazoa > Chordata > Amphibia > Gymnophiona > Ichthyophiidae > Ichthyophis > Ichthyophis bannanicus. The sequence goes on along the minus strand of CM066049.1, from coordinate 41,822,418 downwards.
AGGGCAGGTAGCCATGGGCTCAAAAGGCAGACAGGTAAGCCTTTGCAGAACCACGTTGAGGTCCCAGTCAGGGGCTGGGGGGTGCAACGGAGGTTTAAGCAGAAGGAGGCTTCTGAGGAAACGCGCCACCAAGGGATGCGAGGAGAGAGGCCGGCCTTCGACCGGAGAATGATGTGCAGAGAGAGCACTGAGGTGGACTCTGACAGAGTTGGATTTGAGACCAAGATCGGAGAGGTGAAGCAAATATTGCAGCACCACCGATGCTAAACAGGCGAAGGGGTCCTCAGATCACTGAGAACACCAGACCGAGAAGCGACGCCATTTGAGGGCGTACGACTTCCGGGTGGAGGGATGCCGAGAAGCTAGGACGATGGCTTCCACCTCCGGGGCTAGCCGTAGCTGAGCTAGGACTACCCTTTCAGCAGCCAGGCCGTCACGTGTAGGGCCCGGAGGTTGGGGTGCAGAAGAGTGCCCCGATCCTGGGTCAGGAGGTCGGGCTGGAACCCCAGAGGAAGAGGGATGTCCACCGCTAGCTGTAGTAGTAGAGGGAACCACGGCTGTCTCGGCCACCGAGGCGCCACCAGGATCACGGAGGCCCTGTCGTGGACAACTTTGAACAATGTCCGGGCCACCAGTGGCGTAGGAGGGAATGCATACAACAGACCCGTGGACCACGGGATGAGGAACGCATCCGGCGCCTCCCGAAAAGGATGGGGGTGCCGGGAGCAGAATCTGGGGAGCTGCCTGTTCAGGGGACTGGCAAAAAGATCCACAGTGGGAGAGCCCCACCGGCGGAAGATCTGCTGGACCACCTCGGGGTTCAATTTCCACTCGTGCGGTAGCAGCATCCGACTCAGCTTGTCCGCCAGGCAGTTGTCCTGCCTTGGCAGGTAAACCGCTTTGAGGAGGATGTCGTGATTGACAGCCCAAGAGCACAGCCTCCGGGCTTCCCGACATAGAAGGAGGGAGCCCGTGCCCCCCTGTTTGTTCACGTAGAACATTGCAACCTGATTGTCCGTCTGTACCAGTACGGACTGGCCGAACGTCAGGTGAGAGAAGGCCCGCAGAGCTAGGCGGATCGCCCGGAGCTCTAGGAAGTTTATCTGCTGGGCGGCCTCCCAAGGCGTCCAAAGGCCCTGCGTGCATGTCCCTCGACAGTGCGCCCCCCATCCCAGGAGGGAGGCATCTCTCGTGAGCACCCGGGACGGTGGGGGAGACTGAAAAGGCATGCCGAGCACTAGGGTGGGCAGGTGAAGCCACCAGTGCAGGGAGGAGACCAGACGGTTGGAAATCTGTATCAGGTCCGACAGCCTCCCTGTGGCCTGACGCCACTGAGTGCGAAGGCTCCACTGAGCAGGCCGCATATGTAGACGGGCGTTCGGAGTGACATGGACCGTGGAGGCCATGTGTCCGAGTAGCTGCAGGAACTGTCTGGCCGAAGCCGGCGACCTGCCGCTTAACCTGCCGGCTAGAGCCGTGAGCCTGTTGGCCCTTTCCAGAGGCAAGAAGGCACGAGCCTGCCAAGTGTCCAGCCATGCCCCTATGAACTCGAGGTCCTGGGAGGGGAGCAAAGCGGACTTCTCAAAGTTTATGACGAAGCTCAAGTGCTGAAGCAGGGCCACCATACGCTGGGTGGCTTGGGCGACCCCTGGAGCAGACGATGCCCGGATGAGCCAATCGTCCAGGTATGGGAAGACGAAGAGGCCCTGAAGCCTTAGGAAGGCGGCTACTACCGCCAGGCACTTCGTGAACACCCTGGGCGCGGAGGACAGGCCAAAGGGCAGTACCCGGTACTGATAATGATTCCCCGTCACCACAAACCTTAGGTATTGTCGGTGGTCCGGATGAATAAGGATGTGAGTATAAGCATCCTTTAGATCCAAGGAGCATAGCCAATCTCCCCGCTGAAGGTAGGGCAGCAGGGTTCCAAGGGTAAGCATCTTGAACTTTTCCCGCTGCAGGAACTTGTTGAGGTTGCGTAGGTCTAGAATGGGCCTGAGGCCTCCTGTTCTCTTTGGAACCAGGAAGTACCTCGAGTAAAACCCGTGGCCCCACAAGTGTTGGGGCACGGGCTCCACCGCCCGTTCCTGAAGCAGACTTTGCAGCTCCTGAAGGAGTAAGTCCCTGTGCAGAGGGGGTCTCAGAGGCTCCCCTGGGAAGTAGGGGGGAGGCACCTGGTGAAAATGCAGGAGGTAGCCCTCTCGAACTACCTGCAATACCCAGGCCTCGGATGTTATGGCTGACCACCTGTGAGCAAAGTGGGTCAGCCGACCCCCCGTACCGGATGAAGGCCCCTGAGGGGGAGGGACTATGCTGGCATAGTCAAAAAACCCCGCCCTGCTGGGCCGGGGCCTGCGTGGCGGGTTTGGGGGCTTTCTGCTTCCGGGATCCATTACCCTGTCCCCTAGGCCGCTGCCCCTGAAGGGGGGTTGTGGCCGGGTATTGTGGTTGGTGATGCGTATAAGCAAACACCTTCCTCGGGTAAAAAGGCTTTTTCCCCGAGCCCTTCTTCTTCTGTGAAGGGGTAGAGGACTTTCTAGAAAGACGAGTCCTGGTGAGAGTCTCCGACTCGAGCTCTGCCGCCTTTTCGGCCATGGGTTTGCCGAAGAGGTTTTCACCTCTGCAGGGGACATCGACCAACTTGTCCTGCACCCAGGGCTCGAGGTCGGAGGACTGAAGCCAAGCCTGGCGGCGAGCCCCGATGCCGGCTCCAGCTACTCGAGCCGAGGCCTCGAAGCCATCATAGGCCGCTCGAGAAATGAACTTCAAACACTCTCGAATCCCGGAGGACAAGGCTTGGAACCGCTGCAGGGGTTCCTCCGAGAGACCGGCAGAGAAACCCTGAAGTTCTTTTTTATTTATTTATTTTTATTTATTTAAAGTCTCTTCTATACCACACTATTCAGCATCAGCGCGGTTTACACTGAACAAAGAATTTACACATTTCTGAAGGTACTTTGTGTTTACATTTGAACAGGAAGAAATAACTTGGATAACAGGGGTAACTATTTACAAATTAAGACAGAATCATGAATATTTCTTGGTTTGCCAGGTCTCGGAGGTACATACCCATGTACAGCTGATATGTCTGGACCCGACAAGCAAGCATAGAGCCCTGGAAGCACTTCCTACCGAGGGCATCCAGGCTCCGGGCCTCCTTCCCCGGGGGCATCGAGGAATGCATCTTTTGACTCTTAAGTCGATGCATGGCCGACTCCACCACCATGGAGTGGTGTGGAAGTTGCGCCTTCTGGAACCAGGGGCTCTTGCGGACTCGATACATGGAATCAATCCGCTTGCTCAACACTGGCGTCGAGGCTGGGCTCTCCCACATGCGGAAGAGAAGCCGCTCCAGCATCGGGGGAACCGGTACAGTGAAGGCCTCCCTCGGGGGGAAGTCGTATTGGAGGGCCTCGAGCTCTTCAGCTCGGGGCTCCTCCTCCAGATCCGCAGGGAAGGCCAAAGCCTTGGCCATATCCCTCACGAAATCGGAGAACCGGGTATCCTCCGGGGGGGACCGCCTCAGAGGCTCCGACTCGGGCGAGTCGGAGGGGACGCACCGAGTCTGAAAAGAACCGGGTGACTCGTCCTCCTCCGTGTCCCAGCCCGACTCCTCCAAGGAGGAATCGAGCGGCTCCATGCGGGCGGGGCCCGGGGACCTCCGCCCCGACGCCGAGGCCGGCGTCGAGGACCTCGGTCCCAAACGAGAAGCCGAGGGAGACCTAGGTGGAGGATCGACTCGAGCTCGTATGGACTCGAGGATCGGCTTGGCCTCCGGGGTCGACTCGAGCGTCGACGTCCCGGTGGTCTGGGCAGATGCACTGGCGAGGCCGGTGATCCATGCCCGCTGCTGGTCCATGAAGGCAGATATACTGCGCTCCAAGGTTGTCAGTCTGAGATCAAGCTCAGAGGACCCAGCAGCTGTTGACTCGGGCCCCGACGGCGTCGGGCACGACGTCAGCTCATCCGTGGGGGAGTCCAGGAGGACTATATCACTCACGTGTCAAGGCGACTCCACTCCGAGACGAGGAATCTTCGAAGGCCTCTCATCCTCCGAGGGCCCGGGTTGTCGGACCGGGCTAAGCGACCTGGCCGGTTCCGCCCGGTTCCGCCCTCGCGGGCCGCTTCTCCCGCGGTGCTTCCGGCTGGGGGAGCCCCGTTCAGAAGAACTCCTACGATGCTCCAAACTGGAGCCACGAGGTGTAGAGGCCTCTGACGAGGTCCGCGCGGAGTCAGAGAAGATCCGTTCCCTCTGCGACTGCCGACTCCGCAGCGCCTTCGAGGACATCTTGCTGCACGGGCCGCAGCTCATAGGGTCATGCTCGGCCCCAAGGCAGCGGAGGCAGCAGTCATGCGTGTCAGTAAGAGACATGAGCCTGACACAGCGATCACACTTTTTAAAACCGCTGGCAGCCATCGGGGGGAAAAGGGCCCCTGCAAGGTCGAAAGACCGCGCTGCCAGGGATGAAGGGAAAAGTGGAGGGAACGCCAGTTGGGAAAAAACAAAACGTAAACGGGCCCAATAGGGATATGGAGGCTCGGCGGGAAGAGGAACACACGAACCGAGAAAATTTTTTTAACGAAACAAATCAAAGAAATCAACTATTCAGCGGCGTTAACAGACACGTCTGTAGGGCTCCGCGGAAAAAAGAAGACTGAGCAAGATGGCATCCCTGGGCGGGAAGGGGACCGCGCATGCGCGCTGCAATTCCCAAAGGCTTTCTGCGAAAGCTGGGGAAATTGCTCTGCGAGGGCTCCGTCGGCGACGTCACCCATAAGTGAGGACTGACTTCCTGCTTGGTCCTGGAGAAATCCATAGTACTACCTTTTAACTTTCGAAAGGGAGACTATGATAAAATGAGGAAAATAGATAAGAAAAAGCTAAAAAGAGCAGTTGCAAAGGTTAAAGACTTACATCAAGCTTGGGTGTTGTTGAAAAATACTATGTTGGCAGCCCAGACCAGCTGTATTCCACGCTTTAAGAAAAGTGGAAGGAAGTCCAAAAAACTGCCAGCATGGTTTAAAGGTGAGGTCAGAGAGGCTGTTGTTGCCAAAAAAGCATCTTTCAGGAAATGGATAAAAGAGCCAAACAACAAAACCTGGAAACAGCACAAGCACTGGCAAGTTAAATGCAAGGCATTGATAAGGCAGGCAAAGGGAGAATTTGAGAAGAAGCTTGCTGCGGAAGCAAAAAACGTGAAATAAAGACTTTTTCAAGTACATTCGTAGCAAAACACCTGTGAGAGAGTCAGTTGGTCCATTAGATGATAGAGGGTTAAAGGGGCACTAAGAGGCGACAAGGCGATAGCGGAGAGGCTGAATGAATTCTTTGCTTCGGTCTTTACTGAGGAAGATGTAGGGATGTTACCCATGACTGAAGTGGTATTTAAAGGTGCGGAAGAATTGAAGGAAATATCGATACATCGGGAAGATGTATTACAACTATTAGATAAACTGAAGAGTAGCAAATCACCTGGGCCGGATGGTATACATCCAAGGGTGTTGAAGGAACTGAAATATGAGATTGCAGACCTGCTATTAGTAATCTGTGAACTATCATTAAAATCATCTCTAATACCTGAAGATTGGAGGATCGCCAATGTAACACCAATTTTTAAAAAGGGTTCCAGGGGTGATCCAGGAAACTACAGATCGATGAGCCTGACGTCAGTACCGGGAAAAATGGCAGAAACCATCATAAAGAATAAAATTACTCAGCATGTAGATAGTCATGGCCTAATGGGAGACAGCCAACTTGGCTTTAGACATGGAATATCTTGTCTTACTAATCTGTTATGTTTTTTTGAAGGTGTGAATAAACAGGTGGACAAAGGTGAGTCAGTTAATATAGTGTATCTGGACTTTCAGAAAGCCTTTGACAAGGTCCCTCATCAGAGACTTTTGGCAAAACTAAAGAGTCATGGGATAGGAGGCGGTGTACTACTGTGGATCAGGAACTAGTTAAAAGATAGAAAGCAGAGGGTAGGGCTAAATGCCCAATTTTCCCAATGGAGAAAGGTGAATAGTGGTGTACCCCAGGGATCTGTGCTGGGTCCGCTGCTTTTTGACATATTCATAAACGACCTGGAAAGTGGAACAACGAGTGAGGTTATCAAATTTGCAGATGACACAAAACTATTTAAAGTTGTTAAAACCCAAGAGGATTGTGGAAAATTGCAAGAGGATCTTGATAAATTGGAAGACTGAGCATCAAAATGGCAGATGAAATTTAATGTGGACAAGTGCAAAGTTATGCACCTAGGGAAGAACAACCCAAACTATGGTTACACGATGCAAGGTTCCACATTAAGAACCAGCACCCAGGAAAAAGATTTAGGCGTCATTGTGGATACCATGTTAAAACCCTCGGCCCAGTATGCAGCAGCGGCCAAGAGAGCAAATATAAGGTATCATAAGGAAAGGAATGGAAAATAAAATAAAAGATATTATAATGCCTCTATATCGTTCCATGGTGAGACCGCACCTTGAATATTGTGTGCAATTCTGGTCGCCGTATCTTAAAGAGGCTATAGAGATATTAGAAAAGGTTCAGAGAAGAGCCACCAAAATGGTAAAGGGGATAGAAGGATACTCCTATGAAGAAAGGCTAAAAAGGTTAGGGCTCTTTAACCTGGAAAACTGACGGCTGAGAGGAAATATGATAGAAGTCTATAAATTAATGAACGGAGTGGAATGGGTAAACGTAGATCGATTGTTTACGTTATCAGAATAAAGAAAGACTAGGGGACATGCAATGAAGCTACAGGGTAAACTATTTAAGACTAATAAAAGAAAATATTTTTTCACTCAACGTGTAATCAAACTCTGGAATTTGTTACCGGAGGATGTAGTAAAGGCTGTTAGTGTAGCTGGGTTTAAAAAAGATTTGGACAAGTTTCTGGAGGAAAGGTCCATAAACCATTATTAAGAAGGGACCCAGGATATCAATGCTTGACCCAGTACAAGCATTGTGGAACCTGTGTCTTTTGGGGAAACTGCTAGGTACGTATGACCTAGATTGGCCACTGTTGGAAACAGGATACTGAACTTGATGGACCTTGGTCTGACCGAGTATGGCATATCTTATGTTCTTATGAGGAGCAATAAAATGAACGCACTTGTAGGTCAGTAGGAGAAGTTTGAACTGGGTGCGGAAACGGATAGGGAACCAATGAAGTGACCTGAGAAGAGGGGTTACATGAGCATAGTGACACTTATGAAAGATTAGCCGTACAGCTGAGTTTGGAAAAGACTGAAGTGGGGAGAGATGATTCAGAGTGAGACTAGTGAGGAGAAGGTTGCAATAATCTAGAGGTGACTAGAGAGTGGATAAGGGTTGTCGCGCCCTTCCCCCACCTAGGCGGCTGCCTGACGAGGAAAGGGGGTGCAATTGTTCCTTTCAATAAACTCCAGGGCAAAGGCCTCTGGGAGTTGTAGTATTTGAGTAAATGTAGTTGTAATGAAAAGTGCTGAGCCGAGAGTTGAAAGCAAACGCAGGAATATTTTTATTCGCCTCCCTTAATGGCGGGAACTTCAAATGAAGCTTGGTATTCACGTGTACAAAACATCCATAAGAAACTAAGGTCAGAATTACTCTTGCTTACTTCAGCAAACAAATGTTATTTCTCCAAAAGAAAGCTTTACTTCACAGTGCTTTAAACTGAACTCAAAATGTTCATTGAAACTTCAATGCAGCAAAATTATAGCAAACAAACTTTTCTTCTTTGCAGCAAAATTATAGCAAACAAACTTCTCTTCTTTGTTTCAAAAGCGTTAAGGGTTTTAATCAGTTATCCAGAGACTTCAACCGTCTTCCTTAGTAGGTCTCATTTAAAGCAGCAGCCATACTAATTAAAACTTCTTTGCTCTTTGAAACACCATGCATATCACAGAAATGGAATTTTCTTTACACTTATATTTCTAAACATTCTTACTTCACTGCCAGGGATAACTCACATTCCATAGCCTCTTCAGGCTCACTCAAAAGATCATTTTCCCCGATGTCCATTGACTCACATTCTGAACAGGATTGTTCTGTGACGTCGTTAGAAAACAGCTGTTCCCCTCGAGCCTTCCCTCGGTACACAGCACTGTTCTCTGCACAGGTTACTTCCTGATCCTTTAGCATACGTTTTACCAGTTTTAAAACATTCAAAGTTTCTTTACTGAGAGGCTTCCTTCTCAGCCCTTCCTGGGTTCTTGAACCACCCTCAGGCTTCCTATAACCCTGGTGCTGGTTAAACTGTTGGAGCTGGCTTAGGGGATATCTTTCCCTCCACTTGCTGTCTGGGGACTTTTCCTGAGACCTTTGGCTAGTAACTTTAGCAGCAATACCTTTGGGGAGTTTCTTCAGCAATGCGTCTCTGCCTTCTCCCTGGCCATGCTGTTTCCTGGTGAAGTTAGCCCTCTCGTCTCTCTTCCTCCTGCAAAAGTGAAACTCTTGCTCCGAATGAGGCTCCCCCTCAGACTCCGCCCCTGAATTAGAGTCAGCTCTCCTCCTCTCGTGTCCTGGCAATCTCCTTGGCTGCCTTGGAAAACTTGGCAGTCTCGGCATTCTATCTCTCCCTGTTCTCTGGGGCTTATAAGCATGGGACTGGCCAGTATCTTTCCACCCCGCCCCCAGCTGTCCTGCATTACCACCCTCAGTTACCATAGAGCTGGGGCGTGGCTTTTGGACAACAACCTTTGACAGGTTTTTCTCAGCATTAGCTGCACTTTTAAAATGACCATTTCTTTCCCTTTCCCTCTGACTAGGGGAAACTGCTTGTACTTTTTCTATCTCCATAGGGACCTGGCTGTCCTCGCCACCACAGGGTGTATAAGCGTTGCAAGTAAATAAAAAAATATTTATCACCTACCCTGTCCAATATACCTTTCATTCCCCTGCCTAGCACAGTCCCTACTACCCTTTTTCACAGGGTGGTAAATGCCTGGAATGCCCTCTCAATAGAGGTGGTGGGGGCACAAACAGTGACTAAATTCAAAAAGTCATGGGACAAACGCAGATGATTCCTATATAGCAAGAGGATAGAATCAAAGCAAACAACTTACATTTCAAAAAATAGTGCGGGCAAATTTGTATGAAATGACAGGTATAACCCTAAACAAAGCCATAGAGGGAAGTAACCTGCATGGAGTGACAGGTATAACTCTAGCCCCCTTACTGGATGGACAAGATGGACTATGCTGGTCGTCATCTGCATCATTTACTATGTTACAGGTCGATGCAGAAAACCGGCACTAGATGCACGTGGTACTGACGGTTAACGCTCAATGCAGAAAAGAGACGCTTTGCCAATGAAGGGCACGTAAAACTGAAGGTATGCAAATGACAGACATGTAAAATCTTGGCACAAAAGAAAAGTTAGTTGTAAAACACGGGCGTTAAAAAGTAAAGTAACACATATGCAAAGAAAACAAGCGCAAGACATATGCGGTTGAGCATGTGCATGACTTCAGACACCCATGTAACTGTCACATCTATACAAGATGGCTTGCCTGCATAAACGGTAGTTATGCACGACATGCCTGTCTGGCAGTCCATCCAGTACTGCCCTCTTTCTGAATAGCCACCGTCTGCAGGATCTCATGATAATGATTGGTGCAGCATGTACTCTCTCATGCTCCTCTCTTGGGTCTCTGTTCTCTCTTCTTTGTCTGGCTCTTGCAAGCAGCAGAACAGCAAGAGAATAAACAGCAAAAGACATCTCTTCTTTAAATCTAATGCTGAATACAATATATGTAGACAAAACACGCAGATCCTGAGCGCTGATATGTACACGACAACAGACAACAGATGTGACCACTGATATGTACATGACAATGAAGCTGTCCACCTCATGGAGGGATGCGTTAGAGTTTAACATTGCATCCTGACCAGGCATATAAATAACGACGCACTCGAAATTTACACCTGATTAGGTAATCTTTAACACGGTTTTCTGCATTGAGCGTAGATTTCATTAACATGTTACATAAATACCCCCAACGTTGTGTGTGCGCAGAGGTTTAACAGATATTTTACATGTGCTTCTATATTTTTTCTGCATTTGGTGTATGGATTTGAAGTGTTAAACTCACATTATACGAGTGTAAGCATGCATACAAGCTGGCGTTAGTTTCTGCATTGACCTGTTAATGTCTCCCATCTCGTCCTCCCTCCAAAGAAAACTACCACCACCGTCTTGAACAAGTCATCTCCTCTAAGTAAAAGGCACATCCAGACAACACAACTACACATATGCACAAGGAAACTGAAAAACATTCCACGAGCCACGCTCTGCATCCTTTCCTCACTTGTTTTAACACACTTCATCAAATCACTGCTCCTGCTGGACATGCCAGCACATACACAAGTATTTGCTGGTATGTTTCTACATATTTTACCAAAGGCTGTATGTTCTGCCAGTGTTTTACAGATGGCTTTATGAACTGAGCATGCCCCGACCTGTATGTCTCCATTCCAGTCTCAACAACCTATGTAAAACGTGGCTTTTTGACTCAGTTCTCTCATATGCACTGCTCTGGGTCCGCTGCTTTTTGACATATTCATAAATGACCTGGAAAGTGGAATAACGAGTGAGGTTATCAAATTTGCAGATGACACAAAACTATTTAAAGTTGTTAAAACCTAAGAGGATTGTGGAAAACTGCAAGAGGATCTTGATAAATTGGAAGACTGGGCATCAAAATGGCAGATGAAATTTAATGTGGACAAGTGCAAAGTTATGCACCTAGGGAAGAACAACCCAAACTATGGTTACACGATGCAAGGTTCCACATTAGGAACCACCACCCAGGAAAAAGATTTAGGCGTCATTGTGGAAACCATGTTAAAACCCTCGGCCCAGTGTGCAGCAGCGGCCAAGAGAGCAAATAGAATGCTAGGTATGATAAGGAAAGGAATGGAAAATAAAACAAAAGATATTATAATGCCTCTATATCGTTCCATGGTGAGACCGCACCTTGAATATTGTGTGCAATTCTGGTCGCCGTATCTTAAAAAGGATATAGCGATTTTAGAAACGGTTCAGAGAAGAGCCACCAAAATGGTAAAGGGGATGGAAGGATACTCCTATGAAGAAAGGCTAGAAAGGTTAGGGCTCTTTAACCTGGAAAAGAGATGGCTGAGGGGAGATATGATAGAAGTCTATAAATTAATGAACGGAGTGGAACGGGTAAACGTAGATCGATTGTTTACCTTATGAGAATATAGAAAGACTAGGGGACATGCAATGAAGCTACAGGGTAAACTATTTAAGACTAATAAAAGAAAATATTTTTTCACTCAACGTGTAATCAAACTCTGGAATTTGTTACCGGAGGATGTAGTAAAGGCTGTTAGTGTAGCTGGGTTTAAAAAAGGTTTGGACAAGTTCCTGGAGGAAAGGTCCATAAACCATTATTAAGAAGGGACCCAGAATATCAATGCTTGAACCAATACAAACATTGTGGAACCTGTGTCCCTTGGGGAAACTGCTAGGTACATATGACCTAGATTGGCCACTGTTGGAAACAGAATACTGGGCTTGATGGACCTTGGTCTGACCCAGTATGGCATATCTTATGTTCTTATGTTCTCTTCTGCCTCTCATATACATGCACCCACTCTACACTCTCCATTACATCCTGAACTCCCGCCTCTCTCGTGCACATGCATTCATTCCCCTGCTTCTTTCATGAGTACACATACTCCTCAGTGGTTCTCAACCCAGTTCTCTGGACCCCTAGTACAGTTGGATTTTCAGGGTATCCACAATGAATATGCATGAGATAGATCTACATACAATGCAAGCAGCACATGCAGATCTATCTCATGCATATTCATTGTGGGTATCCCTAAAACCTGACTGGCCTGAGGGTCCCAGAGGACTGGGTTGAGAACTACTGGTTAGGCACATGCATCCTTCCTTCTGCTGCAAAGTGACTGCATGCGGGAGGGATAGGAAGATGTAGAAGAAAATTAAAACCTTCAGTGCTCTTTGTCTAATACCAAGAATGGCCTAATAATGGAAGAGAATAAGTAAATATTTCAGGTACTTACATGTCACTATCAGCAGTGGATTTCACAGATGGGCTTGGAAGGTTCGCCTCTACAATGTCATTAAACCCTGAGTTTCCAATATTTTTTGCAAGCTAGAAAAACAATAAGAAACTAAGTCTGTTATGTTAAGTCTGAAGATGACGTATAGAATTTTGCAACCAAACTTTCATATTCTGTTGAATGTCTGATATAAAACATGTTATAAACTATTGTACATGCAAGAAAAATGTTCTTTTGTTACTAATTAGATTTGAAAATCATGTTTTATATACATATTAGGTAAACTTTTAGATCACATCATCCCATCTATTATTTTACTTAAATGTACTGGTGTTCTCAACTCTTAATTCCTAAGAAAAATATTTTTGTGCATCTACTTAGGATGACCATAAGTGGTCTGCTTGCTCTTTAGAACAGTGATTCTCACTTTTATCCTCAGTGTACCCCAGCCAGTCAGATTTTCAGGATATCCACAAGGAATAGTTCTAAGATAAATTTGCATACAATGGAGACTGTGCAGGCATATCTCTCTTATACATAATCATTTTAAATATCATGCAAATCCAACTGTGTGGGATGGCCTGAGGACTGGCATGAGAACCCCTGCTTTGGAAGCTTTCAAAGTATTTTAGCCGGTTAGCAGATCTGCTAACCTTCTAAAATGTGGAAATCCTGATATTCAGTGGCACTAACTGGTTAATGCCGCTGAATATCCTCACAGACCACAGAAAAAATACCTGGTTACGGTCTGAAGACAGATAGGGGATGGTCTTAGTCACTATCTGGTCAGTGGTAATAGTCAGCCATTAACCGGATAGCTAAACGCTATCCAGTTAGCGGTTGAATATTGTGTCATGCCCTTAGCCCCTTACATTGGTATGGAGGGGCGTGGTTTTGTTTTTGCCACTGTGGTGCTTCAACTTTCTGGTCTTTTTCTAACTGGATGCCTTTAAATGCATTATGGGAAAGGTAGTTCAGTTAGATATTATTTGGCTTCAGATGAAAAAAACCCACCTTCAATGTAGTTGGGTTGAGTAGGTGCATTGACAAGAATTTATTCAAAGGAAAGACATGCTAGGTTCACAGATCCACCTTTTAAGATATTTTCACCAGGAATTCTTGTAACTCATTACAGGATAACTTGAACTGAAACAAAACAGCTTTCCTCAGCTTAATTAACAGCACCTGCTTTCAACAGAGCTTGCCGTGCAGTCCAAGACATACAGAAAGAAACTTTAAACCAGGTTTTCTTTCCCTTTCCAGTCCAGAACAAATACCTGGCTATCTTGTATGCTTAAACTCAGCACTTCATACAGATAGACAAATTCTCACAAGCAGTTAAAACTCTTTTCAAGGTTCTCTCAGTAGTTAGTCAAACAAAAGCATTTCTTACTTCCTTCAGTTGAAAGGGCATCAAAAAGAGCTCAGCACTGCTCACAGTTGTTTCTCAAAAGATAATCAGGAAGCTTCAGCTTTTCACTGCGTAACACTTCTCCTGAGCTTAGAACATTAACAAGCAAACACAGCTCTCAGGGCTTTGGACACTGGAGACTTCTCTTCAAGGTTGACATCCCTGGCAACCATTCTTAATTGGCAGAATGAGACCTCTTCATCACAAGGTAAATCTGGTCCCCCCAATTCCATTAGTTCACTCTCTGGCTCAGATTCAGATAGCTTAATTGACTGCCTTCTGTTATGGTTAAAGCTGTCTCTGGCAAATACGTAGTGCTCCTTATTAGCTAAGCTTCTGGGGCTCATACCTTGATCAAAGCCTGTAGTAGCTTCACTTCTTACATGCTCTGGCCACCATCCAGCACGTCCTGTTCTCCAATTAGTGCTTCTGGCTCTTACTGCTCCATTCCTTCTTGAGTAGGCAAAACTTCTGCTCTCTCTTTCTCTCTGGTCAGCAGTTGCAGCACTCTCTGGTCTCAGGAGTCCTTCCAGTTCCTCTCCATGTGGTCTGCTTGTCCCTCCTCGTCTTCCTGCTCGTCTCTCTGACCTAACGGAGCTAAACTTAAACCCCTCAGGCTCCTGCTCCACCCTCTCCCCTCTCAGGTGAGAGAGATCAAACTCCCTCTTGGCAGCTGAGTGATTAGGGGATGCAGTGACGTAAGGGTTCCTTACTCTGGGCCTGTATTCCCTATCCTTTCCACCACTAGGGGCACTCTGTTCCTCATTGTAGCCAGGAATTACCTGCTTTCTAGGAGCAAATGGAGTTTTAAGTCCTGGACCTTTATAAATGGGTCCCTTTATTAAGGTAAATTCCTTCTTTTTACCCCCCTCTTCTAGGTCCTGATAAGCTTCCTTATCACAATTTCCATTGACTGGATAGCAACAGCACTGTCTGGCAAAACTGGATATTCAGCACCAGATGCCAGAGAAGTTCTAGCGCTAAATATCCAGTTTAGATAAAAAGCGGTGGCAACTAGGTGCTTTAAAGTTGCCTAGGTGCTGCCATTGAATATAGACACCTATATTTTTAAAATCAGTTCCTTCACTATCTTCACTCAACTGAAGACTGTCAAAGATCCAGAGCTGAGTTTTTTCATTTGTAGGGTTGTACTATGGAATAAGCCACCTAGAGCAATTCGTTTGGAGTCCAATTATTTTTAATTTTGGATAATTTTCAAGAGAGAAAGGGAGGGGAGTAACAGGATGAAAAAATGTGTTATAGTGGAATTTTATATGTATGTTATATTGGGGGTCATTCTGAGCTGCGTTTAGCAGGAATGGACTTCTGGGTCATGGACATCAAGAGATATCCCTGCACAATGCCTTCTCTGCCTTGGCTAATGAGGATGCCCAATCCAAAGAAACTGAAGGGCCCTTAAATGAGTCAGGCAATGCCCAATCTCCTGCTAAAGCACCAAATATGAAGAAAACCTCACCAAACAGAAAAATCACAGTTACTTACCTGTAACAGGTGATATCTGGGAACAGCAGAAATAAGTCTTCACATATGGGTACGTCGGTACCGACGAAGTCTGCGCGGGAACGCTTCCCAGCGTCCAATCAAAGAGCTTTTGGAAGCATCCCACTACGCCTGTGTGCTGCCTTCCCGCCTTTCCCAACTGCCTCTCCTCAGTTAATTTTTAAAGCTGAGACAAAGAGCGAAAGAGAGAAAAGGAAAGATAGATAGAGATACAACTCCTGGGGAGGTGGGTGGGTTGTGAAGACTTATTCCTGCTGTTCCCAGAGATAACCTGTTACAGGTAAGTAACTGTGCTATCTCCAGGAACAAGCAGGAATGAGTCTTCACATATGGGGACTCCCAAGCTGAGATGCTTGGAGTCCTAGCATGTTATAGGTTGGAACATGCTATCCTGCACAACACCAGGCATCCTGAGGATGGAGAGTAGGAGTTGAGAAAGAAAGGTGCTGTGGAACAGCTAACCTAGCATAGGACTGCAGAAAGGAGTCCATGTGTGGATGATAAATGTCATCAGCGATATTGCAAAGGAATAAAATGCAATAGGGACCTCCCCTAACAGGACTTTAGAAAGTATGGAGGTTCATGGGATCTACTGGGGAACCCAGTAGAGGAACCTCAAGAAGGACCTCACTATAGTGGAGGTAGGGAACCTGTAGGAAAAATAATGGAGGTCAGAATCCTGAAAGGGAACAGGGAACCCCAGTAGGAAAACCTGGGGTAGTACAAAAAATGGTGGGCCTTCAGCAGAAGGCTTTATGATAAAAACCAAACTCTTTTGGCAAAAGAGTGGCTCACTCTTAGGAACAAAAGAGAAAAGCTAATCGATTTGGACAAACAGGCTAAGTCCTTGTGGGGGGAAAGGGTATGGGAACCCCCTGTATCCCAAAGGGAAGGACAATGCCGGAGGTGTTAGCCTGTGAGTAGCTGAAGATCCGCAATATCTCTCCTAACTGAAGTCAGCTGGGAGAGACATTGGACATGGAGAGCTTCAGAGGTACGTAAACCCTTGGGTTATGGTAGGTGTTAACTAGCACCAAGTGGTTGTGAGTGTAGGATCCCAAAACATGCTGGATAGCATAGTATAGGTAAAAACCCTACTGTCAGAATCGTATGGCTATATGAGCCTCGACAGTCAGGTAGATAAAGCAGAATACATATCTACCGATAGTAGAATAACTCGAGATATACATATAGATATAGATATATATATAGATATACATATAAATATATATATATATATAACATATAGATATATGGGAATAATACTCACACATGATAGACATACTCACACATACTCACACATGATAGACATAGACAGCTGTAAGATGTGTGCTATAGGTATGAATATACATATATATATATATATATATATATATATATATATTGTCACGGCGACCCTGGGTAGAGCCTCCGTAGACCCAATAGGCCACTGCCTAGGGTATTGTGGTTTTTACTAACTGGTGCTCTCCTTTAAACAGAGTCAGTCAAGTGGTTAAAGCAAAATTAGGATTTTATTCCCTTTCCCGGACAGATAATATTCCTTGCAAAAACACACAGCAACTAAACGAAAACAGCTAGAACATCTTTTCTTCTTTCCTTGTTTCTCTCGCAAGGTCACATTGGCTGAAGTTCAACACAAAGAGGTTATGTCATCTGATAGACAAATCGTACAGTCCATTGGCTCAGGGTCTGTGCAAATGTTATCACTCTCCCACTGCATTAAGCCTGGAGCACTCCCAATACTCTCCATGTCACATTCCTTACATGTGCTGGAGCATGGCTTGTTCTCTTGTGGCTGGTAAACCCCTTTCCTTCCAAGGTGTTTATCCCAGCCAAGGTTACAGAAATCTGGTACAGGTAATGTCTCTTTCTGGTTTTCCTCTCTTGGCTTTCTTAGTAGGAAGTCTGAGTATCTGTCTGAGTTATAAGACTGCTCAGGGCTGTGCTAGCCTCTTCTCTATACAGATAAGGTTTCAAACTTGTTACCTTACTGCAGGCTTTGAAGTCAGCTTTGAGCTTCCTCTCCCCTGGCACAGTTCCTTCAGCTTGAGCTAGGTTCCTCCGTGGCTCATGCAATCCCTCAGAGACTCTGCCCCACTTCCTGTTTGTGTGGAAATCCTTCCTGGGACTGTCGTTCCAGAGACCAGCTGCTCTACTGCTCTGAGCTCTCTGCCTTCTCTGACTCCTCTGCTCCTTCTGACCCTTCTTCTGCCCTCTTCCTGGTTCAGACCAGGAACTTATATATCTCTCCTCTCTGCACGTTACGTCAGATTCTGAGGACAGGTGGTCCTGATGAGATTCTCTAATTCTACCTGCGTCATTACTAGAGAAGGGAAACTTCATTTTAAACCCTTTCTGCTTTACTTGTGCTGACGGCACTGGCTGCTCAGCTGCCTTCACACATGCTGAGTCTTCACGTCCAGCCAAGTTTAAGGTAAGCTCTTCCCTCTCACTAACCTCCATAGGTTCCACTGCATCACATATCCCCCCCCTTAAGATATTCCGGGATGGGGAACCGACGTTCTCACAGCCCGGAATCCTGGATAAAGCATCGGCATTTAAATGTAACTTGCCCGCCCTGTGGTGTATGGTGAAGCTAAATGCCTGCAATGCTAGATGCCAGCGTGTGAGGCGGGGGTTGTGATTACGCATAGTGCCTAACCATTTCAAAGGGGCATGGTCAGTGACTAGTACAAAGTGTCAGCCAGTGAGATAAAACCTGAGCGCCTCAATCGCCCACTTGATAGCGAGGCATTCCTTCTCGATGGTCGAGTAATTGCCCTCCGCTTTGGACAATTTTCTACTCAGGTACAAAACTGGGTGTTCAGTGCCCTCGAACTCTTGAGAGAGTACAGCGCCTAGTCCTGACTCTGATGCATCTGTCTGTAGGATAAAAGTGCGTTCAAAATCCACCCCATATAGGACCGGAGCCTTACATAATTTCCCTTTCAGCAATGTGAAGGCGGCCTCCGCTTCTGGTGTCCATCTTAGATTATTGGGAGCATTTTCCCTTAACATCTCTGTTAATACGGCACTCTCTTCTGCAAACCTGGGCAGGAAACGCCTGTAATACCCTATCAAACCCAAGAAACTTCTGAGTTGTTTTTTGTTCAAGGGTCGCTGGAAATTCTGTACGCTATTTTATTTTGTAGGAGTCGGACTATTCCCTTCCCCACCATGTGCCCCAAATACTTGACTTCTGTTCCCGCGAACAGACACTTTCCCGGGTTCAGGGTCAGCCCGGCTTGCCGTAAGGCCTTCAACACGGCTTCAACTCGTGGAAGATGTTGTGCCCAGGTAGTACTATGGATGACTATGTCATCCATGTAAGCCACCGCATAACTTTGGTGAGGGCGGAGGACCTGGTCAACTAGCCGCTGACATGTCGCCGCAGCCCTATGCAAGCCAAATGGCATGCGCCTGAACTGGAACAAACCAAGCGGCGTACTGAATGCCGTCTTGGGTCTGGAGGCATGGGTAAGCAGTACCTGCCAATATCCCTTGGTGAGGTCAAGGGTGGTCAGGTACCGGGCCTGCCCCAGTCTGTCTAGCAGCTCTTCGATCCTCGGCATTGGATAAGCATCGAAGAGTGATATAGTATTAACCTGCCGGAAGTCGATGCAGAACCGAAGGCTGCCGTCAGGTTTTGGAACTAGGACCACTGGGCTGCACCAGGGACTTTTCGACTCTTCAATGATACCCATGTGTAGCATGTCCTGAACCTGTGAAATGACCTCCCTCTTGCGCGCCTCTGGCAAGCGGTAAGGCCGCTGCTGCACGATTTTCCCGGGAGGGGTGAGGATTTCATGGGCTACCAGTGTGGTTTAGGCGTAAGAACGTCCTTGAACTGTGCAAGCAACTGGGCTAACTGGCGTTGTTGTTGCAGCGACAATTCCGTTCCAATTTTTGGAGCTGACTCCGTCTTACAGTCCTCAACCTGGGGGCCTAGATCATCCTCTAGCCTTTCTTCTGAGGTGGCAGTAAGTCCCTGAACCTCCCTCTGGCCCGTGGAGCCAAATCCACCACTTCCCCGACTAGTAGGGGTCAGTTGGGGCACCTCCTTCACCTCAGGTGACCCAAACCGCTCACATATGATCTGAGCGATCCTATCCCCGATTTGCACCTCAAAATTCCGCTCCCCAAAATTAAATAGCAACACCTTGACCCCTCCCCTGTAGTCAGGGTCAATAACCCCGGCCCCAACATCGATAAAATACTTCGATGCCAGTCCGGATCGGGGAGCAATCCGCCCATAACACCCTGCTGGCAGTTGAATTTGTAACCCCGTATCGATCAGGGCTTTCCCCCCCTTTGGCACTATTGCTGACACTGCGCTACAAAGGTCAAAGCCTGCTGAGGCTGCAGTCGCTTTTTTCGGGCTCTGAGCACTAGAGGACATCTTGCAGAACTTTAGTGTGAAGCCTTCCTTACTGGGTATTCTTGCTTCTGCCTGCGGTTTTGAAAAGGGATTTTTCTTTGGGGTCTTTTCAAACAGGGGCCCGGGTATGAAAGTCACCATGGCTTCTCCTCCCTCCCTGCTTGCTAGTCGAGGCTTCTCTTTTTCCTTTTCCCTGCGGGAACACTCAAAGGACCTCTCCCCTTCCCGACCATTTCCTTCCTCTGGAAGCTTTTCTGGTTTTCTGGGACTTTGGAGCTGGGACCCTCCTGATGTCTTGTCCCCCCTCTGGGTGCAGACCTTCCCTCAGCCCTTTGTCAAATGGGGGCCAGTCCCTACCTAAGACCATGTCAAAAGGTAGTTTTGGCACTAGGGCTACCAGGGTTCTCTTTCAGGCTCCTAATCCTTTTATCATCAGGCTAAAAAGAGGATAACATGTGGAGGATCCATGAATGCACCTTATTTTTGCTACCCCTTCAGCTTGACTCGGGGGCAGATCATTCTGGGCCTGTATGATTTCCCAAAACTTGCGGGAGATCATACTTTGATCGGCCCCCGAGTCCAGCAAGGCTCTGGCTGGAACTCCTTCCACCTCCACATCAATGCGGAATCCCTCCTGAACCCGCTCACTATCCTTCGTTATTAGGGCTGTGCGGTCTAGGCAATCCTTCTTCATATGCCCTATCTTTCCGCACTTAAAGCATTTCACAACAACACTTTTATCATTTCTCTTAGGTAAACATTCCTGTATGCATCGCATGTCCATTTGAGGTCCTTTATTTAACTTTACAGGACTGGTTAACCCCAGCCTTCACTCAGCGCTTCCTGGTGTCTTTTTGGCCATCTCGGCTTCAAGAAACCGTTCCGTCAATTGCGCTGCCTTTATGGAGGTTGTGCAGTCTTGTAAGGTTAAAAAGGTTTTTACCTCAAATGGAACTGCCTCACAATACTGTTCCAGTACAATCATGTCAATCAGGCTATCCACAGTTTTACCCTCAGGTTCCAACCACTTTAAAACTAAACTGCGCACCCTATGGCACAGTGCTTTCGGTGTTTCACCTGCCTGTAATTTAGTGGACCAGAGCATTCTTCTGTATACAGCCGGTGTCAGGCCTAGCCTGTCCCGCACTGCTCTTTTGATTTCCTCATATTCAGCGGCCAAAGCGGCAGGCATTGCTCGGTACGCCGATAGAGCTTCTCCTGTTAAGGAGGCGGCGAGTCTAACCGCCCACTGCTCCTTAGGCCAGTGTGCGTGGAGAGCTACTATATCGAACGACTCTACAAAGTCATCAAAATTGTCTTTATCGGTCATTTGACCAAATGTCCATATCCCACATTGTTGTGGGCCTACCCCACTGAAGTCTTCTGGTGTTGTCTTCTTTCGTGGTTCTTCCAACACTGTCTGCACCAAGTCCATCAAGGGTTTTTGCTGTGCTTGCAGGGCAGCCATGGCCTGCTCCTGACTCTGCTGGGCCAGCTCCCGTTGCCTATCAAATTGGAGGCTCATCCAGCGAAGAACCTCCTGGGCGTCCATCTTGCGGCTTTCAGACTCTGTAAAACAAAGCACAAACGACCACCAAGTGCGGTACCACTGGGAAAAAAACTTTTCCTCTTTTTTTTTTTTTTTTCAAAAGCAGTTCCTTCTCACTTTGAATCCTCCCCAGCCTGTGCCCATATACCCTTTTACCTGAGCCAGGTGGAGGACCCCGCTTTGAGAAGGTGCTTGGCTTTTCTGTAGTCCACTCCGGTTCCTTCTGGATCCTTCTGGGCGTGGCAACGTCCGCTCCCTCCGTTGAGCTGTGCAACGTCCTGGTGGGCTTGCTTCTGGAACAAAAATCCGCCCCAACTACGCCATTTGTCACGGCGACCCTGGGTAGAGCCTCCGTAGACCCAATAGGCCACTGCCTAGGGTATTGTGGTTTTTACTAACTGGTGTTCTCCTTTAAACAGAGTCAGTCAGTCAAGTGGTTAAAGCAAAATTAGGATTTTATTCCCTTTCCCGGACAGATAATATTCCTTGCAAAAACACACAGAACAAAACAGCAACTAAACGAAAACAGCTAGAACATCTTTTCTTCTTTCCTTGTTTCTCTCACAAGGTCACATTGGCTGAAGTTCAACACAAAGAGGTTATGTCATCTGATAGACAAATCGTACAGTCCATTGGCTCAGGGTCTGTGCAAATGTTATCACTCTCCCACTGCATTAAACCTGGAGCAATCCCAATACTCTCCGTGTCACATTCCTTACATGTGCTGGAGCATGACTTGTTCTCTTGTGGCTGGTAAACCCCTTTCCTTCCAAGGTGTTTATCCCAGCCAGGGTTACAGAAATCTGGTACAGGTAATGTCTCTTTCTGGTTTTCCTCTCTTGGCTTTCTTAGTAGGAAGTCTGAGTATCTGTCTGAGTTATAAGACTGCTCAGGGTTGTGCTCATTAAAACTTCTAGCCTCTTCTCTATACAGATAAGGTTTCAAACTTGTTACCTTACTGCAGGCTTTGAAGTCAGCTTTGAGCTTCCTCTCCCCTGGCACAGTTCCTTCAGCTTGAGCTAGGTTCCTCCGTGGCTCATGCAATCCCTCAGAGACTCTGCCCCACTTCCTGTTTGTGTGGAAATCCTTCCTGGGACTGTCGTTCCAGAGACCAGCTGCTCTACTGCTCTGAGCTCTCTGCCTTCTCTGACTCCTCTGCTCCTTCTGACCCTTCTTCTGCCCTCTTCCTGGTTCAGACCAGGAACTTATATATCTCTCCTCTCTGCACGTTACGTCAGATTCTGAGGACAGGTGGTCCTGATGAGATTCTCTAATTCTACCTGCATCATTACTAGAGAAGGGAAACTTCATTTTAAACCCTTTCTGCTTTACTTGTGCTGATGGCACTGGCTGCTCAGCTGCCTTCACACATGCTGAGTCTTCACGTCCAGCCAAGTTTAAGGTAAGCTCTTCCCTCTCACTAACCTCCATAGGTTCCACTGCATCACAATATATATTGTGATAAGGAAGCTTATCATAGTTCAGGAAGGAGCTATAATAGAGGTGAATTGGCTCTGAACAAGCAACTTGTCTTTGCTGGTAGAAATACTAAAACAGAATGTTTTCATAAAAGACTACCAGTCCCAGAATGCACCAGGTTTCAAACAGCCTCTAGAGGAGCTAAAGTGGGGAAACGTGTGTTCAATCAGGAGAGCTATGAGGTAATCCCCAATCACTCATCTCCAAGGGCAGGGCTTGATTCAGCACAGCTGAGCTGTGCTAGGGTGGAGTATCCCTCTAAGCAAGTTAAAAGTAAAACAGATTCTATGCAGAATCAGATAGAGAAGTGGAGGAACTCAGAGCTCAAGGACAGAGAAAGCAAGAAGCAGCAGCGTGAAAGGAAGAAGAGGAAAACATCTTGGAGGTCTAAAGAAGGAGCCCATAGCAGTACGTTGCCACCACCCGCTCCCTAACCTTGAGGGTTTGAGGAGGGGTGGGCCTTGAGATTAAGGTTGTAGTTGTGTAGGTCGAATGATAAGGCAGGCAAAAGAATATTTCTTTTTATAAGGATTTATTTCTCCCGCTTCAAAAGGATAGGACAAGCATAAAGGATAATGTATTTCAGCCAACAACACAGGAACAATGAAAATAAGGCTCTTTAAAGGCTGTGCTCAAAAGTGTCCATTAATGTTGGAGTTCACATTCCCTCATGTGAACTCTACTTGGCAATCAAAAACAAGGAAACAATAATGTCCATGTGATATAACCAAACAATGCTTTAGCTTATTCTTAACTTCAGGTAAGCTCTTCAGCCGGGCACTCAAATAGCAAACATTTCAGGTTATCACAGAAAAAGGACCATTCAAGCTTTGCTTTTCTATTCCTTGTCAATCAGACAGGTTGAGCGGTCCATTGGTTGATTTAACTCAATCATTGGCAAGGGAAGAACCAATGGCACATCTGCTTCTGGGCTCTGCACTGACTGCACTACTTTCTGCTCAGGAATGGTTCGTTTGTTTAAGAATTCTTTGAACTCTTTTAGGAGAGCTTCAGCCTGCTTTCTATATGGGCTGGGCTGAGAATTAGCTCCTTCCTGGGGTGAGTAATTGTTTGTAGGTTTTGCTTCAGGCAAACAAACAATGTCGTCTCTGTTACCACGCTCATTCACTGCACTGGAGTTACCCCTCCCCCACTTGTCTCTGTAAGCCAGTGTTGGGTCATTCAGTTCATTTGCATGTGGAGTGTTTCTAAACAGCACTTCAAACTTAGGGCCTCCTAAATCCTCCCGGCCTATATCTCTACCATTTAAATCAGCTGTGTCCTTGTAGCTAGCCTGCTTGCTAACTCTGTCAGCAGTTTGGTGAGAAAAGCTGGGTTTAGATAAATGAGTTTCAGGTTGCAGCCAACTGTCTTCATAAAACCTGGGCTTGCCCTGGGTTTTAAAATTTACATTCACACAGTCTGGCTTCTCATAAAAGCTGTTATCGGAATTAAAGACACGCTGTACCTTATATTGAGGAATGTCTGAAAGTTCTTTAGCAATCTGCCTTTCTTTCCACGGGTCAGCTCTCTGCTCCAAAAGCATAGGCTTTATGCCTGGGTCTCTCAGTGCCTCGCCCCTCTCTTGTTCCCAGAAGGCTCTTCCAGGCACTGAGTCTCCCTGGTACCTGCTTCTTGGCTTTGAAAGCGTTCTCCTAGTATTGCAGCTGGGGAGCGTTTCTCCTTCAAAGTTAAAGGTTCTGGTATCCAAAGCTAGTTCCTGCCTTCCAGGTTGCTTCCTTTGTCCTTGCTTTGCTCCGTCTCTAAAGCATGCTTCTGCTGGCTTTGTCCAGTGCTCTGCTGCCTTCCTCCATTCCTTCTCTTTCCTTTTCCCTTTCTCTTTCTGTCTTCTGTCTTCCTTCTCTCTGTTTAACAAGGTGCCTCTGCTCTGGGGAATCCGCCCCCTGTTAGGGCGTGCCCAATCAGCAACTCTGCTTCTCCCCTCCCCCGAGGTGAGCTGTGTTAGCTGATTAGCCATGTGCATCTTGTACTGAGAAGGGAAATCCTGCATTTACCTGCAGTACCCGAACCTTCCACCGGGTCACTATCTGTTTCCATGGCTTCTGGCAATGCTACCACGTCACAACGTGTGTTGGGAGTCATTCCAGAGGCAAGCATACTCCATTGGACTGGAGGAAGCCAGAGGAGTGGGGTTACAGAGCCAGGAATTCCCGGACGGCACCTGTGAGGGAGACGGCTGCATTTGGAAGGGGCCCTAAGACCAGTGCAAGAAGGTATGTGAAGACAGACCCAGTGTCCAGGGATCTTGATTGGAAGGCTGGACATAAAAACTGGACTACTTATTGGCCAGGATATCTGGAGAGGAAACCTAACAACAAAGGAAGCTCAGGTATGAACACTGATCTATGCCCTAGCTCTTCACTTGGAAGACAGCAGGGAAACAAGTATTGTCCTGAGAGTGCTCCAATAAGGAATTCCTCTGAGCCAGACCATGATATTGATTCTATGATAGTTGAAGAAGAAGGAGATATTTTAAATGATCAGAATGAATATATGGATTGCTCTCTGAATAAGCTGCTGTGGTAAAATACTTTCACAAATACAACAACCATCAAAAAGAAATATAACTTGTTATTTTATCTACCCAGAAAAGTTTACAAGAAAGCTTTAGGGTAGGATTTGAGCCACGTATAGAAAGTAAACCAGCAAAGGGGTTTGCAGCTCGTTATTTATTGGTAATTAAGCCATGCACAGTTGCACGTGAGCTCTGAAAGGAAACTACTGTTTGTGTGTGAAAATACAAGAAAGTTATCCTTGAAAAAGAACAGTTTTTGGTTACTTTTTTGGGTTTTGTTTTTGCTTTTGGAGCACTGCTAAAAGGTATTAGCAGGAGCCCTCAGAAAGACCTTTCTGTTTCCCATCAAGGTCTTTATTGTTTGATTGATTGCTTAAGAGGCTCAGTTGTTTGTATCATGATTTGTTTTTCCTAAGTACAATACTGAAAGCAAGTATCATTTTGTGTTACCAAGTAAATCTGTGTGGGAGAAATAACCCCATAAATAAAATATATTTTCTTTGCTTATACTCGAGCAACACAACTCATTATTTTGTGAACGGCTGATTCTGGTATGAATGGACTACATTCCCCACAATCCTTTGCAAGTCATAATAGTACTTGCCTTTGCCAAGACTGTGGACATTCTCACCCAGCGCCCCCGTTTACAATATATACCTGTATATGGAAGTCTGCAGAAAGCAGACAGAATATGTCCACAAGGCATTCACATAAGAAAAATGTGGAGAGGAAAGATTCATCTAAGAACAAGAAGGTGGAACCTACTTGAGAAAACATGTAGAGAATCAATCCCAACTGGTTATGGCTACAGGGATGCTTTGTAGTAGGATAACCAGGATGGTTACATGAAAAGCAGAGGATGATATCAGTCAGTAGCCTGCAAGTCCTGAGTATTTTAGAACTCTGGCATGGTAAGTGAACAGAAGACGCATAGGAATGAGATACAATAGTGACCTGGTTAAGGGCAAAAAGGTATCATGCGTTCTTATCATGAGGACGAGCTGGAAGGAGGAAATATATTCCCTATTGGAAATACTATGGACCAAAGAAGGGAATTAGCAACTCCGTAAGCTTTCACGTAAGAGTAGGCCTATGTGCGTTATAGTAAAAAAGAAGAACTTTTCTAGTCATGGCAGATATGACTGAAAAAAGCCTTTTTCAACCATTCAGTATAGCTGTTGGAGAAAAAAAACCCATGCTCTCTAGCAAGGGCCCATAGTAGAGAGCTCCTCTGTAAAATTGCAGAGAGCATTATGCAGGAGAATGAGGAGATAGAACTGGCTACAGAGAAGCCAGTAGCTATGCCAACTATGCTGCCAAACCCATGGGAATGGAGATGGTAGAAAAGAAGACAATCCAACAAGTTTGTAGTGAAAGATTGTCCAAGACAGATGACAGCACTGACTTGGAGTCACTACTAATACTAGATAGAATATTATTGGAGGACAAATCTGGTTACTGGTGGACGAGAACCAGTGGTCGAAACATAAAGGCTCCTGCATTGGTAGTTGCTTGCCAGACAGCAGAAGAATGGTACTGTTGAAAAACAGAAAGGACAGTCAAAACAAGAGTAGAAACTCTGGAGGTGTCTGATGAACTGCTGCAAAGCAAGATTGAAAAAGAGGAGTGACTCAGGAAAGAGAACTCCGCACTAGAAAAGAAAGAAATTGGAGAGGCTGAAGAAAAGCCCTCCAGTGAGCAATACCACTCTTACAGAGGAAAACCCTGGGAAGAGGGTAAAGAAAATGGAGCTGAAGAAAACTTACAATATAGTAAGTTAATAGAAAGGAAAGGAGGCTTGCTGGCACAGGAAACTATCATTTGATAATGGATGGACCTCTTTCCCTAGAAGGAAAAGAGGAGAACCCTGTGACCTAGAAGCATGAACATCCCGACAGCTCATAGAGAAAGATGGAGGTCTTTGGAGAAGAGATCCATGTTTAAGATTTAGAATGACAGCAGTGGATTGTTTCTATAGAGAAGAAACAACTGCAGATTGTAATTTCCAGAGTCACAAGCATCTGATGGGTTGATTAGAAACCCTTTGTTTGTTGGGTTTGCTGAGCCTGGTGAGAGGTTGAACCGTGAAGACCAGGACGATGCTTCCCCTGTTTGGGAACATCTGTGGGATGGGCAGATGATGCATAAAACCTTCTTCTGCTATGGGAAGAAGGTTTAGCAGGACATTTCTTACCTACTGGGACAGAAGAAGGTGCAGAAGAGCCCCTAGGAACAGGTAAGTCAGTGGAAAACTGAGTAACCTGACGTAAAGACTCCTTGTTGAAAAGATTATCTCCAGTGCAATGAGTATGTCCCAGTCTGTGCTGTGCCCATTTGTCCAAGCCTGAAGCTTGGAGCCAGGCTCTACGTCATGCCCCTATGGATATAGCAGAAGTCCTGCTAACAGACTCAAAAGAGTCTAGGGAAGCACGAGTAAGAAACCAAGAGATATTCTGGAGATGCTTGAGCAGTGAAGAATAGACTGCACTCTTGGACTCTGGAAGGGAAGGAGTCAAAAGATGTAATTGCTTTGTGATCTCCTTAAGAGATAGACTCATATAGAAAATATATGAGAGAATTCTTGCAGAAAGCATAGATGTCTGGAAGGCTTGACATCCAAAGTCATCAAGCATCCTAGATTCACGACCTGGCAGATAAGAAGAGTGCTTTTTCTTGCTCTTTACCCGCCTCAATGCTGATTCCACAACTATGGAATGATGAGGAAGTTGAAACCCTGGAGAGGGGGGCACCTGATATAAAAGATCAGTTGCTCTGGAAGGTGGGGGTACCCTTAAAGGCGTTTCCCACATTCCTAGAAGGAGATCCTGCAAGGAATGATGCAAAGGAAGCATTATGTTGTCCTTTGCTTTGGTAGAAAGAGAGGCCTGTGCAGGATCATGTCCTGGGATAGGAATGGCAAGAGATCTTGCTATATCCCGGAGGAAACTCTGAAAAGAGGGTTCCCAAATAGGAATGTCCTTTGGACAGGTTAGATCCTAAGAACTAGCCTGAGCACCGACAGAGCTATCCAGATATATAGGAATAGAAGATCTTGCACAGTGCAATGTGGAATGCTTAAAGGATGGACGCCGGTACTGACTGTCAGAAGCAGCGACCGATATTACCACATTGTCCATGCCAGGTATTGACTCCAAGCTTGGCCTAGAAGGGAGCGATCCTGTTGAAAAAAGCATAGCAGGAGTTGGCCACGATGGTACTGTGGATACCGGTACCGATGTCGATACCGGTACCGATGTCAGAGTCGAGCCCGACAAAGACATCGGAGCAGTCATCGGAGACCGTTCAATCGTTACCGAGGCAACCGAAAACATCCCGGTGCTATCCTCGGTACCAAGCCACCGGTATCGGTCGGTGTCGGTACCAAATGATATTGGTACCGAGTCTTCCAGACTAGAGAGCGATTCTAAACTGGGCATCGAAGACACCGACCGTAAGGGTAATGAGGACATCGTCACCGTCTTCGGTACTGTGCCTGATACCGGTGAATGAAGGTCAACCAGTAACAACTCAGTGGGCCTCGAGGGAACCGAGAGTTGTAGATCCAAATCATTGGAACCGAGCCTTCGGTACCGAGAGCCGGTACAAAGGCGAGTCGGTACCCAGTCCTCCAGACTGGAGATCGATTCCAGACTAGGCATCGAGGGAAGCGAGGCTATCGATGCACGTCTGGAGGGTACCGACATCGGTGGTACCCACAATGGAAGGTCAGTCTGGAGCATATCCACCGGTCCCGAAGGCACCGAGGATGCCAGATGACCATCCCTGGTGAGGAGTGTTTCATCCAACACCAGTGCCGATGTTGGGGTACTGGTACCGCTCACAGCAGATGCCACCACCAGACACGGCTCAGGTATGTTCTATGAGGGGTGAACCCCAAGAACAACCTGAAACCCCTCAAACGCTTTGGAGACCGAAGACTCCCGCTGGGGTTTTGAAGCCAGAGGGCCTTCAAGGGCAAGGCCGGAGCCGTCTACATGCTGTGCATGAGACCTACCACTCGAGGGCTGGCTAGTCTTAACAGACTGTTTGTGGGTTACCTGATGTTGTGTAGAAGAAGACAGGGACGGTGCCCCGAAGCTGGAGGGGTACCGTGTATCGAGGGAGCCTCGATATTGAAAACTTCTTCTCACCAAACTGTTGTGAAGACTCAAACAGGTTAGACACCGATTTCGAGGGTCTAAAAATAAAGTTGTACCGCCACAGTGTGAACATTTCTTGGAGAAAGTGGCTGGTGGTTCCATGAAGGAAAAGAAGAGGCCTAAAAGGCCTAAGATACCGTGAGACACTATGAAGAAAAAATATATTCCTTGAAGAAGGAAGATTTTACAAGAAAAGAAAAGAAAAGAAAACACCGGCGGTAGCGGTGGCGTCGGGAAGACAGCCGTGACCACAAGAAAAATAAAGAAATAAAAGAAGAATTTTCTGCGGTGACAGGAGGACGTCCTGCCGGCTCCGCGGAAAAACGAAAACTGAGGAGAGGCAATTGAGAAAGGCGGGAAGGCAGCACGCAGGCGTAGTGGGATGCTTCCAAAAGCTCTTTGATTGGACGCTGGGAAGCGTTCCTGCGCAGACTCCGTCGGTACCGACGTACCCATATGTGAAGACTCATTCCTGCTTGTTCCTGGAGATCTACTACTACTTGGAGATTCCATCATCAGAGGCACCAACTTGGGAACACAGCTCAAAGAAGAGAAGATAGTCATGTGCCTACCAGGCTCTTCAGCCAGCAGGAATACAAACCAAGTTGTTGAAATACTTAGCGCAAAAAGTGAACACTCCAAACTTGATGTTATTATCCACTTGGGCACAAATGACCTGGCTAGAAACAGTGCCTCTACAGCTCAAAAGGACTTCCAATCTCTGGGAGAGAAACTCAAGCCCATTGTTAACACTGTTTATTTATTTATTTGAACTCATTTTTATACCGCTCCTTCCAGTGATCAGCAGCGGTTCACATTTAACTCTGCAAAATTAGCAGTTACATATAACAGTAATAGGGAACTTTGAACATGGAAAGGGTAACATTAGGTTCAATAACTCAAACTATTTACATAATAGGAGAATACATATTGTGGTAGCGAAGCAGGGTTAAACCCTGGAGAAAGTAGGAGAAACCAGTCTTTTTCCCCTGAAGCAAAGAGCAGTTCAGGGAGGGAAAGGGTTAAACCTCCAACAAATGAAAAAAACTCTATGCACCGAAAGCTAGAGAGGGAGCCACACCTCAGCTCCATAGTGACCAAGGGAGCTGACGTGGGAAGCAGAGGGGCGGAGTCAAAGCCCATAGGACAGCCCCAAACACTTAAGCAGGAAGAAACAGTTAGTGAGAGAGAGGAGGTGGAGAAAGACAGAAAAAAACCACGGGAGGAGCAGCAAAAAGAAGTGGGAGAGAAGAAGGAATAATCCTTGGGAGGAAAGTCTGGAAAGCTTGTCCAGGAGTCAGAGGAGTTCTTCTTGTGAGTCTTCTGTAGAAGCTGTCCTGAAAGGTGGGAGAATAGGCAGAAGCAAAGGCCCTATTGGAAAGCTGCATAAGGATTTTTATTGCAGGCAGCGTGTCTGTAGCTCTAGTTCCGAGAGAAGCCCAGCTGATAGAAAGCAATTAGCTGATCAGAAGCTAGGGAGACAGGAGTCTGAGCCAGATCCTGCTGGAAAGCATGGTACAAGAGTCCAGGTGAAGCAGTCTGGGGGCAAGTGGTTACCTGTAGAACTACCAGAGAAGTCAAGGAGTGCTAGGAAAAAGGTGAGCCCTCTTGAAACCTTTAAATCTGTGTTAAAGGAGAGTGGTCTCCTTGGTTCCTCCCCTATACCTCAGTTTAAGGAAGAGTCTCGCTGGAGACAGCTTAAAAACCTGTTAGAGCAATGGAAGCCTACTGTTGAGAGCCCTGAGAATAGGCAGGTTGTATCAGACTCGGAGGAAGAGGCTATGCAGATTGAAGAAGCCCCTTTAGAGGGTGCTTATTGCCAAAGGGATTAAAGCTGCTAACGTTTTATGCTGATGTTACAAGTGCTGGAAGAAGCCTGAAACTTGGCTTGGGGGATTTACACTGGGAAAGGCAATAAGATGCTAGAAGTGTGAAGCCTAGCCAGTTTGGCAACTTTGAATGAAGAGAATGCAAATGTTTTACTGATTGTTATACACATGCAACAGTTGGTTTAATGAAGAGAAAGAGCTGTTGATGATTTTGATTGGAGGCCTCAACTAACCCAAGAATAAGTAAAGTGAAATTGCAACTGGAAGAAGGCTTTGGGAAAGTTGTTTGAAGCAATCCTGCGTGGAAGTATAACACATGGACTTTGCTGTATCAGTTGACTTTATTTCTGTATGGAGAAGAATCCTTTATTCTTTATGTTCAGTAGGAGTAGTAGAAAAATACCTGTGCAACAATAAAACTTATTGTTACCCTTAAATCCTTGTCTGTTTTCGTCTTGACCACAACTACATGGAACAGAAGACCCGCAGCACTTATAGGGATACACAAATGTGGTCCGTCCTCTTCTACTAGGCATCCGCCTATATAAAGGAGAGGACGTGACAATATGTTAAGACATATATGGTTAATATTAACTATATACAAGGTTTATGATGTGATACAGTAAGAGATATTACATGCATGTGGGATTTATAGTTTAATTAATTCCTTGAGGATTTTCATATGATAATGGAGGAGTTAAGCTCCATCATATTTGTTTTGTGTATAAATTTGCTTTATGTTATTTCTGCCAGATTGTAGTATTCTTGAAATAGGTGTGTTTTAAGGTTTTTTCTGAATGATTTGAGCTCTTTGTTAGCTCTTAAAGTGTCAGGGAGTTTGTTCCATTGTGTGGGCGCTAAGTATGTGAATGCTCTATTGCTAGTATTTATTTTTACCTTGCAAATAGAAAGTGGAATTTGTAGTGTATTTAGATTGTGTACACGCCTTTTTCGGTCAGGAGGTTGAGTTTTTTTTTTTTTTTATTGAAAGGCTTTCAAAATGTACAAAGCGTCATAAACCACAAAAATCTTCAAAGAAAATGCAACAATAAGAACATGACTTCAGGTCATAACAGCATTCAACAATATGCCTTCATTTTTACAATTTTAAAATAAGGAAACAAAAAACAGTAACCCTCCAGCCTCTCTTTCCCCCCCCCCCCCAAGCCCCCCTAGCCCAGCTCTCTCCTCCCTCCCCACCTCCCAATCCCCCCCACTATGGCTTGCTAATGTTCAAGGACGGAAGTGTGATGAGCAAAAGACACACTCAGGGGGGCCATCCCTCTTAGCCTGCATAGTCACGCACCATATCGAGAGACAAAGGGCGCCCACACCATCTCAAAGTGCGCTAGGCGCATCCTACTTATCGCTACCCCTCGTTCCATGGCGTACATGTCCCACATTCGTTCCAGCCAGGCCTGGAAAGAAGGGGCCGAGACATGTTTCCAGGCCACTGCAAGGGATAGTCTAGCTGCATTCAGGCCATGGCGGAGTAGAGCAAGTTGTAGAATCCGTGCACCCGGCACCGAGGCCCCAAACAGGAAGATCCTGGGGTCCCAAGGGACACTCACACCCAGAAGCAATTGCATCCGGTATTGTATACCCCTCCAAAAGGCGCGAATGCAGGGACAGTCCCACCAAATATGCCCTAAGGTACCCCGTTGTCCACATTTACGCCAGCAAAGGTCCACCGCCCCAGGATACATGCGCGCTATCCGCGCCGGGGTCATGTACCACCGATAAAAGATTTTATAATTGGTTTCACGGGCATTAATCGCAACCGCA
Source organism: Ichthyophis bannanicus (assembly GCA_033557465.1). Taxonomy (NCBI): domain Eukaryota; kingdom Metazoa; phylum Chordata; class Amphibia; order Gymnophiona; family Ichthyophiidae; genus Ichthyophis; species Ichthyophis bannanicus. Next base: position 41,789,727 of record CM066049.1, on the reverse strand, counting down.
CTCTTCCACAATTGAGTTTCCACCCGTTCCCATTCCTGCTCGGTATAAGAGAGGCTCAAATCGGAGTTCCAAAGTGCCCTGTGTCTAGTAGAATACGATTGAGAGCCCTGCAAGTGGGCATACAGAGTCGCCACAAGTCCCTTAGTGGTAGTGCACCCCTCACAGTAGCGTTCCAAGTCTGTCAGGGCCCGAGCAACCTGGGGCCGAACAAGTCTGGATCGGACCCAGTGTGTCACTTGCAAATATTGAAAGTGTTGCCTGGCCGGAATATCAAATTCGTCTTGTATCGCACGAAAAGGTTGTAGGTGACCAGCAGCAAAAAGTTGTCCAACCCGACTAAGGCCGTGGTGTCCCCACTGCCGAAAGACTATATCACTTAACCCCGGCGGGAAAGAGGCATTATCCACTATAGGGGCTAAGGGGGTTAAATCCATGTCGCGAGATCGAAAGCGTCGGTCCCAACAACGGAGGGTGTGAAGTATATAGGGATTGCTAGTGCGGATACCATGGCGGAGTTTTGGGCCAAGCCACAGCCAGTCTCCCAAGCCGGCCCCCTCCCCGCCAAGTTCATTTCCAATTGCACCCATCGCTTAGTGCTATCAGCAATCATCCACTCCACCCCTGCCCGGCATTGCGCCGCCGCATAATACCAATGTAAATTGGGCATGCCCATACCTCCAGAGCGCGTACGAGCATAAAGAACCTGTCGCGCCAAGCGCGGGCGGCGGTAACGCCATATGAATTTCAAAAGCAACTGCTGCCAAGTCGCCAAGGTAGCCCGTGCAATAGGAAGCGGCAGAACCTGAAAAAGGTAGAGAAAGCGGGGAACAACCACCATCTTGACTACAGCTATGCGCCCGAACCAGGAGAGGAGCAGTCCATTCCACACCTCTAGATCCCGCCGAACCTGGCGAAGGGGTCGTAGTTGGCCTTAAAGAGGTCTGTCCTCTCCACAGTCAAGTGCACCCCTAAATAGCGTAGAGCTCTGGACACCCATCGAAAGGGGTAAGCCGCTTGAAGTTCCGCACAAACCACCCTGGGGACCCCAACATTCAAGATCTCCGATTTAGTGTAGTTAATTTTAAAACCGGATACCCGGGCATAGTTTTCGAACAACTGCATCGCAACTGGGAGGGAGGTGGACGGGTCAACCAGGGACAGTATGATATCATCCGCAAAGAGTGCAATCCTATATTCCGCAGGGCCAATAAGAACCCCCCGCAAACCTAAATGTTCTCGGAAGCTTTGAGCCAGGGGTTCCATCGCAAGTGCAAAGAGCAGGGGCGAAAGAGGGCAACCCTGTCGCGTGCCCCGTTCCAGCAAGAAACGCCTCGAGTGTCCCCCATTAACCCGAACGCACGCCTGGGGCATCTGATAGAGGCTACGAACCCAATGGATGAAATTTGAGCCAAAGCCCATTGTCTCCAACACACACCATAAGAATTCCCAGTCGACCCGGTCGAAAGCTTTTTCCGCGTCGATCCCCACCAGTAGAGCGGGTTGCGGTTCCCGCTGGGCAACGTGTATGACCTGCAGCATACGTCAGATGTTGTCTGCAGCCTGGCGGCCTGGCACAAAGCCAACCTGATCCGTGTGGACCAAGCTCGGAAGAACCCGATTTAGGCGCGCCGCCAACACAGAGGCAAAGATTTTAACGTCAACGTTTAACAGGGAAATGGGACGCTACAACGCCGCGTCATGCAATGGTTTACCAGGTTTGGGTATCATCACGATCAGTGCCTCGCGCAGAGACGGCGGTAACGAGGCCCCTGCCAAGATCTCATTAAACAAGATAGTCAAGGTTGGCGCTAATTGTATCCTAAACTTCTTATAATATTCTGCTGGGAAGCCGTCACTACCCGGCGCACTGCCAGTTTTCAATCGTCGAATTGCAGTTTCCACTTCATCTACCGTTAAATCAGAATCCAGTTGAACCCGATCAGAGTCGGGGAGGTGTGGCAAGCCAATCCCTTGTAAATAATCCTGCACACTGTCCCGTTTAAAGGGCTCCGCCTTGTAGAGCTGCACCAGAAAGTCAGCAAAGAGATCACGTATTTCCCTGGAGATAACCCTCCTCCGTCCCCCCGCGTCGCGCAGTTCTCGGACCACTCTCGTGGATTGTTGTTGGCGAAGACGCAAAGCTAGGAAGCGGCCTGTTTTATTCCCATGCTCATAAAAAGTTTGCCAAAGTTTCCGGCGTTTATTATCTAATTCTCTCTGCAGGCACGCATCCAGTTTGGCTCGAGCGGCCCGCCACTGGCGCAGGGCCTGCCGGGAGCCAGTTCGGGCGTGTTCCAGAGCGAGGCGAGTAGCCTCCTCCACCAACAGGTCGTGGTCATGCATCCACATTTTGCGCGTGCGAGCTGCCTCCGCCATGAGCTGACCACGAGCCGTAGCCTTATAAGCATCCCACACCGTGGGGAGAGGAACATCCCCAGAATTGTTGAGCTCAAAAAATTCCGTGATAAAGCGGACGTGGTCCTGCACTGCGCCCTGCCGCCGCAGGAATCTCACGTCTAGGCGCCAGAGCCATTAGTGTTCACTGTACAGTCCGGCCGGAAGAGCAAGCCAGCACGGGGCGTGATCCGACCAGGTCAGCGCTCCATGTCCCGCCTGCACTCTCCCGTCCATCAGGCGCTGGTCCAATAGAAAATAGTCAATGCGGGTGTGAACCTGATGGACCGGAGAGTAGTACGTAAAGCCTCTTTCCCTCCCAAGAGTATCCCTCCAGACGTCCCTCAGTCCCAAATCGAGCATAAGATGCTGTAGGGCTCTTGCCGGCCCCCCCACTCGCCCCCCTATGCGGCTGGTGGAGTCCAAATAGGGCACCAGATGCGTATTACAGTCCCCCCCAGAACAATGGGGCCCCTTGCAAAATCCGCCAGCAAAGCTTTCACCCGTGCAAAGAAGACCCCTTGACCTGTATTGGGAGCGTAAATATTAGCTAAGGTTAGCAAGTGCCCTTCTAGGCGGATGTTCAAGAAAAGCCACCTCCCCAGAGCGTCTTGCTTCATCTCCTCTATCTGGAGAGAGAGGCTCTGATGAAATAGTAATGCTACTCCCCGTTTCTTCCGTCCTTGTGCATCTGAGGCCACCCGCACCTCAGTATACGGGGACCTCTTTAGCCAGCCCTGCTTACAATTCTGAAGGTGGGTCTCCTGTAAGTAGACAATGTCCCCCTGCAGGGTGCGCAATTCTGAGAACAGCATGGACCTCTTCCTCGGGGAGTTGAGGCCCTTAACATTCAAGGAAATAAATCGCACCATTAGCAATTACACTCCACTTTCTCACTGCCACCCACTATCCAAAAGATCCCAGTGGTAGCTCCCCCCCAGCAAACCCAAGTAGTTGATGAGTCGGGCCCACCCACTCCACTCTCCAAAGACAGGCGCCATAGTCCCTCCTCCCAAACCCAAACACACCCCCCAGTTCCACCTTGAATAAGAACCTCCCCTCCCCTTCCCATCAATACCACCTGCCTGTTTAAGTTAGTACAGGACACGGTAAATTGACCACAAGCCCCGATCCCCCCAGAACCCCTCAAAGCAAGAATTCAACCTAAACAATGAAAATACAAAGATAAACATACTCCCCATTACTCCTCCCCCCCCCAGGTCATCAAACTCATCATACCCCTTTATCAAAGCAATAACATCATCAAAACGTTTGCAGATCATCCGCCACCCCTCAGATATAAAAAAAAAAAAAACCGAGAGACCCCAGTCTAATTCCCACCACCACTTATTCAAAAATCAAGGGACCCACAGATTGAGACTCCTCAAAGAAGAAAAAGTAAGAGGAGCTCCTCAAGACCACAAGAAGCGATCAAGTGGGTTTGCCCACTCGAGTCCACTTAGAGTGTTGGGGCTTAGGGGGTGGCGGATGAGGCTGAGCATTGTCGTCTACTAAACCCGCCTGATGAAGGGCTCACCAGGCTTCAGTATAGTCCTTTGCAGAGATCTTCTTATTGCCCAAAAGGAAGTTCATCCTAAATGGAAAGGACCAGGAATAGCGAATCCCCTTGCTGCTCAGGACCGCTGAAACTGGCTTCATCTCTCTCCGCCGCGCCAGGGTGAACGTCGAGAGGTCCTGGTAAATGGATACGGATGCATCCTGAAAACGGACCATCTTTTTCTCCCGGCCTCGACGGATAAGGAGCTCTGCATCAGAATAGCGCAGAAATCTCGCGATGACATCACGAGGCTGATTATTGGAGGGTTTCCCCAAAGCGCGGTGAACTCGTTCAATTTCCATACCAGAGGCGTGCGCAGCCAGGTCCTCCGTCGAGAGCAATTCCGCTATCAGCAGTTTAGTTGGCAGATCTTCTCCGCCCCTTCTGCCTCTGGGATCCCACGGAAACGCACGTTGTTGCGGCGGGAACGGTTTTCAATGTCATCAATTTTATAAGTCAGTTCCATTGCTTGTGCGTGCTGCCGGTCTAAAGCACATTGTAAATCCATCAGGGTCCCATCTTGTTCTACCATTTTAGTCTCCACGTCTTCTACTCGGGTTCCCAGTTCCTTGACGTCGGTCCTGAGTTCGGCGACATCTTTCATCAGGTCCTCCCGTAGCGCTCGGAATTCATTAGCTAATTCCGCAAAGCCCCTCCGGAGTTCTTGTTTAAGTTGAGCCGAGGAAAGTTGTCTATGCGGGTCCAAGTCCTCCTCTCTAACAGTCTCATCATCAGAACCTGATGGGAGGGGTTGCTCTTGTGGGCTGCTTGGGGCTCCGGACTTACTCTGCAAGCGCTGAGAGGAACGCATCCCCTCTCGAGCTTCAGAGCTTTTGGCTTTAGCAGCCATCTTACAGAGCCACCAAAGTCACACAGTGGTAGGAGAAAGATTTATCCAATGTCAGCAAAAGTAGAGATAGCAAGGAAGCAGTAGCGTCCAGGGCTTCACACAGCCATAGTGTAAAGTCCACCTCACAGTGTCAGGAGACGTATTCCAGCAATGTCAGCGAAGCATAAGGCACTGGATAAGCAGTGAGGCTAAAGGGAAAGGCTGCCTCTGCCCTCCCAGGATATCCAATCTTCAGCGGGGCTCCCCAGCCTCCCTGGAGAAACAGCCTGGCTCAAAGGAGAATCAGAAAGTAGTGTGGAGCGGCGTGGGGCTGTATCTGCAAGAGTCCACAGCTGCAGATTGGGTAGCTTCAATGAAAGGCCTGGGGACAGAGATCACATGTGCTGGCCTGCAAAACACCCAGGATCCATTCAGGAGAGCGAGGGCCTCGGCGGAACTCTGGACTGCCAAAGAAGATTAACCCCGGTCACCAGCCCAATCTGCAGTTAGAGGGCATACAGGAGAAGAGGCTTCGCGCAGACTTACCCCCCTTCAAGTTGGCTCGTGGTAGGGAGAAAAGATGTCAGGCGTCGGCAGTTGCCGCGTGGGGTCCACGTGGTCTCGGCAGGTCTCCCCGGCAAAACTTCAGCGCTACAGCCAAGTGCCACAAGCTTAAGGATGCGCACCCCCTCCCGCTGAACGGGCCGCCGCTCAATCTGCAGGCAGCAGAAAGGGGTCCAGCCGCAGGCCCCACGGAGGTCAGCTGGGCGATCCCGGAGAGCGCCGGATGCCGCGGCCGGCGGCAGAGTCAGCCAGACGAAGGTCCGGCGGCAGGAAACAGCGCCCAGCGGGCCGCGCTGCAGTAGCAAGCCCCTCGGTTTTCCAGCCACCGATGGACCCGCCGAAGCGTTAGACCAGACTCCAAGGGGGACCGCTGGCTTGCGTTGATCCAGGGAAGGTACGGAGAGGGTAAAATGCTATTTTTAGCGCATGTTAGCGAAGTTTTAGGGGTTGTGGGGACGGAGCTCTAATTAAATGCGGCCATCTTGCAGCGGGCTCATGAGCGCCCCCCCAGGAGGTTGAGTTTTAATGAGTGTGGCAAGGTAATATGGGGCGATATTGTGTATTAACTTGAATGTTGTAATTATTATTTTGTGCCTTATTCGTGGTTGTATGGGTAGCCAGTGAAGGTCTCTTAGTATGGGTGTGATTTGATCAGAGAATGGTACATTCATCAAAATTCGAGCCGTAACATTTTGGGCCATCTGGAGTATGTTTGTTTTTTTAGGAAGTCCTTGTAAGATGCCATTACAATAATCTAGATGTGGGGTGATGAGTGCTTGTTTAACTGATCTAAAGTCTGGTAGATCAATAATGTTGCGTAAGGGCTGTAAGGTTCTTATTTTGTAGAAAATCGTTCTGTTTAAAAGTCTTAGGTGGGTTTCCATGTTAAGTGTCATATCAAGAGTGACACCTAGGTACTTTAGCTCTTGTTTAATGTTGTAAGCTGTGTTATTTAGTGTGATTGTTGGGGGGAGTTTAAATTCTGGGTTTTTAGAGATTACTTCTGTTTTTTTATGATTGATATTCATGTTGTTATTTTGGAGCCATAGCTGGGCTTCTTTAAGACAAGCTTCTATGTGGCTGTAATCTGGGTTACATATATCCAGTTGTGTATAAAGCATAATGTCGTCCGCATACAGATGATAGTCGATTTTGTATTTTTGGAATATTGTGCAGATGGGCCTTAGGTATAGGTTAAATAGCATGGCAGATAATGCCGAGCCCTGTGGAATACCTTGTGTCTGTGGGAAGGTATTGGATATGTTTTGGTCAAAGTATACTTGTTGTAACCTATTAGATATATAGGAAGTGAAACATTTTAAGGGAGTTCCTATTATTCCTATTGATTCCAATCTCATTAAGAGGGTCTTATGATTCACTGAATCAAAGGCTGCTGTTATGTCAATGAATATTAGGACGAACATTTTTTCTTGCAGTTTTCAATGCCGCTATAAAGTTTGTCAAATAGTACGAGTGGAAGTGTTTCTACTCCGTGTAATCGAAAACCATATTGTTGAGCATCAAGTGCATTTGTGCTATCTATATGATCTTGTAATTGGTATTGTACGGTTTTTTCGATGATTTTGGCTATGAATGGTATACTTGATATTGGTCTGTAGGCAGATGGGTCTGCTTTGTTTAGAGATTTGTTTTTTAGTATAGGACATATAAGGGAACGTTTTAGTTCAGCTGGTATGGTTCCTTGTAGTAGGGATAGGTTTACTATGTTAAGTATTATGGGTGCCAATTTCTGTTTTTGTAGTCTTAATCCATGAAACTGGACAAGGATCTAGAGGGGAAGTGGTGGTGTTTATGTTTGTAATTGTATTTAGTAATTGTCTACTATCTATTATGTGAAAGTCTTCCCATAATATTGTGGAATTAATATTTTGTGTTACCTTTTGAGATGTGTTGTTGCATTCTCAGAAGTTCAACCTGTTCTTGGTAAGGGGACAAAAAGGCTGCATTGCATTAACAGCTTTAATACATGGCTCCAGACCTGGTGCAAACAAGAAGGATTCAGATTTATTGGCAACTGGGGCAACAGATGGACCAACAAGAGACTATACTGTGCTGATAGACTACATCTCTCTGTCGCAGGGAAAAGAAACTTAAGTGAAAAATTCAGGCAGTATGTGGATATGCATTTAAACTAGGAAAAGGGGGTGACGGATGTGGAAGGTCAACATCTGCATGCCACCCACTGCAAAAGCAGAATAATATCAGAAACAGCCACACTTTTAAACCACACATCAAAAACAAGTGGGAAGAAGTGGGCAGAACAAAATCAATGCAAAATACACACAAGCCAGGTAAATGCTGGAAAGCAATGAGCACGAATGCTCGAAGCTTAGCCAATAAAATTCCGGACCTGGAAGCCCTAATGGTGGAAATGGATTTGGACATCGTGGCCATTACAGAAACATGGTTTAATGAATTGCATGATTGGGATATAGCCATAGCTGGCTATAATCTATTCAGAAGAGACAGAGAAAATGGAAAAGGAGGAGTAGCCACCTTGTATGTCAAAAGCAATATTAAAGCTACTGAAATGCAGGGGACAGGGGGAAAAGAAAAAGCGCTCTGGATTGCGTTGGAAAGAGGAGATGGCACCGTCATCCATATTGCTGTAGTCTACAGACCTCCGACTCAAATTGAAGAGAGAGATAACGAATTGATTATAGATATTGCCAAGACAGCAACAAAGGGGGAAACGATCATATTGGGTGACTTTAATCTACCAGATGTGGATTGGATTATTCCTTCTGCACAACTGGAAAGAAGCAAAAAAATTGTGGATGCTCTACAAGATGCATTACTTAGACAAATGGTGATGGAACCAACCAGGGAAAGCTCAACGCTGGATGTAGTGCTCATCAACGGTGATAGCGTGTCGAATGTCTGCGTGAGTGCCCCTGTGAGCAACAGTGACCATCACATGGTATGGTTTGAGATAAAAGCCACGGTACAGGCCAATCATAGCAAGCTCAAAGTCCTAAACTTCAAAAACACTGACTTCAACAAAATGGCCGAGTACTTAAAGGAGGAGATGACGGGTTGGAAGGGGATAAGGGAAGTGGAATTGCAATGGGTTAAACTAAAGGTGACAATAAAAGGGGCAACAGATAAATATGTAAGAAAAGTAAATAAAAACAAGAGGAGAAGGAAACCTATTTGGTTTTCCAAAGAGGTGGCTGCTCAAATAAAGGCAAAAAACACAGCTTTCACAAAATTCAAAAGCTTGCAAACAGAAGAACACAGAAATGAATACAGGATCAAGCTCAAAGAGTCTAAAAGAGAAATAAGGACAGCAAAATCAAAGGCAGAGGAAAAGATGGCTAAAGATGTTAAGGGTGGCGACAAAACTTTCTTCAGGTATATTCGGGAAAGGAAGAAGATCAGAGTTGGAATTGCAGGACTCAGAAGTGCTGGGAAAGGACTCGTGGAAAGTGACACTGAAAAAGAAAAATTGCTAAACAAATACTTCTGCTCTGTTTTTACTAAAGAAGATCCTGGAGATGGACCAGCTGTGACTCCCAGATATAAAAATGGGAATGAAGTAGATACCACACCATTCACAGAAGATGAGGTGTTAGAACAACTTGCTAAACTGAAAGTGGACAAAGCCATGGGACCGGATGGGATACATCCCAGGATATTGAAAGAGCTCAGAAAGGTTCTTGCAGGACCGTTAAAGGATGTCTTCAATGGGGATGGGTGGGGGAGGGGGGAGTAGGATGGAGGGGGATTAATGCAGGGAGAACGTGCCGTTGAGTTGGGCACGTCAGGGCAGGGCTCATGTTGGAGGATTTGAACTGATGTTTATGGTTAAAGGGGCAGTGATGTAATGTTCCAGTTTAAAGCCTTGATTAGTGTTCTTCTCATCTAAAAGGATCAAGGGAGGGGAACGGTAGCATACAGATGGGGAATGTGTATTAATGGAACAATAGTGTCGTATGTAATGGGCGCTACATCCATGTTTGTTGTGTCATGTATAGTTAATCATGCACCGACTGTTTTATCAACCTTGTTTTCAGGATATCTGCAACGGTAGAGGTGATGGGATGAGTGGAAGGAAACATTTATTCAAAATAACGAAGAAGAAAGGAGAAAGGATGGAGGGTTAAGGGTTACATGTATTGCTGTAGTGGAGGAGTTATTTAAGTTAACTAGATTACACTAAATAAAGTAAATGGAATGAAAAGGGAATGGATGAGTATAGATATACTGTGTGTTAGGGATAAGTTATGATGTTAAAGAATGTTGTTACTATAGACCAGAACATTTAATAAATGGGTGGTTCTTTTTATATAAGGGATACGATGTATAAGTTGGATTAGACATATTTGTATGTATGACACATGTAAAAGTTTGTATATTGGACATATTGGCTAATAAAAATAAAATTAAAAAAAAAAAAAAAAGGATGTCTTCAACAGATCCTTGGAAACAGGAGAGGTTCTTCAGGACTGGAGAATGGCTGATGTTGTAACTCTACACAAAAGTGGTGACAGGGAAGAAGTGTCAAACTACAGGCCCGTGAGCCTTACCTCGGTGGCAGGAAAAGTAATGGAGGCACTCCTGAAAGAGCGAATAGTGAACTTTCTCAAAACCAACAGGTTGCAAGATCCAAGGCAACATGGTTTTACCGAAGGATGGTCTTGCCAAATAAATCTGATTGAGTTCTTTGACTGGGTGACCAAGGAACTAGATCAGGGGCATGCAATGGATGTCATCTACCTGGATTTCAGCAAAGCCTTTGATACTGTTCCTCAAAGGAGGCTTGTCAATAAACTCAGTAGCTTGGGGATGGGTCCAAAGATGGTAAACTGGATCAGAAAATGGTAGACAGACAGACAACAGAAGGTGATGGTACATGGAGCTCACTCGGATGAGAGGAAGGTGATTAGCGGGGTGCCCCAGGGTTCGGTCCTGGGCCCGGCACTGTTCAATATATTTGTGAGTGATATTGCTGAAGGACTGAATGGAAAGGTCTGTCTTTTTTCAGATGACACAAAAATTTGCAACAGAGTGGACTCCCCCGAGGGAGTGGTTAACATGAGGAAAGATCTACAAAAGCTGGAAGACTGGTCTAATGCTTGGGAACTACAATTTAATGTGAAAAAGTGCAGTGTCATGCACTTGGGTAGCAGAAATCCAAGGGAAAGGTACACGATAGGGGGCGAGAGGTTGGTATGCACGGTTCAGAAGAAAGACCTTGGTGTGATTATCTCTGATGATCTCAAGGTGGCAAAACAGTGCGACAAGGCGGTGGCAAAAGCCAGGAGGATGTTGGGCTGCATACAAAGAGGGATTACCAGCAGAAAGGAACATAAGAACACAAGATATGCCATACTGGGTCAGACCAAGGTCCATCAAGACCAGTATTCTGTTTCCAATAGTGGCCAATCTAGGTCATACGTACCTAGCAGTTTCCCGAAGGGACACAGGTTCCACAATGCTTGTATTGGTTCAAGCATTGATATCCTGGGTCCCTTCTTAATAATGGTTTATGGACCTTTCCTTCAGGAACTTGTCCAAACCTTTTTTAAACCCAGCTACACTAACAGCCTTTACTACATCCTCCGGTAACAAATTCCAGAGTTTGATTACACGTTGAGTGAAAAAATATTTTCTTTTATTAGTCATAAATAGTTTACCCTGTAGCTTCATTGCATGTCCCCTAGTCTTTCTATATTCTGATAAGGTAAACAATCGATCTACGTTTACCCGTTCCACTCCGTTCATTAATTTATAGACTTCTATCATATCTCCCCTCAGCCGTCTCTTTTCCAGGTTAAAGAACCCTAACCTTTTTAGCCTTTCTTCATAGGAGTATCCTTCTATCCCCTTTACCATTTTGGTGGCTCTTCTCTGAACCTTTTCTAATAACGCTATATCCTTTTTAAGATACGGAGACCAGAATTGCACACAATATTCAAGGTGCGGTCTCACCATGGAACGATATAGAGGCATTATAATATCTTTTGTTTTATTTTCCATTCCTTTCCTTATTATATCTAGCATTCTATTTGCTCTCTTGGCCGCTGCTGCACACTGGGCCGAGGGTTTTAACATGGTATCCACAATGACGCCTAAATCTTTTTCCTGGGTGATGGTTCCTAATGTGGAACCTTGCATCGTGTAACCATAGTTTGGGTTGTTCTTCCCTAGGTGCATAACCTTGCACTTGTCTACATTAAATTTCATCTGCCATTTTGATGCCCAGTCTTCCAATTTATCAAGATCCTTTTGCAATTTTCCACAATCCTCTTGGGTTTTAACAACTTTAAATAGTTTTGTGTCATCTGCAAATTTGATAACCTCACTCGTTATTCCACTTTCCAGGTCATTTATGAATATGTCAAAAAGCAGCGGACCCAGCACAGATCCCTGGGGTACACCACTATTCACCTTTCTCCATTGAGAAAATTGGCCATTTAAGCCCTACCCTCTGCTTTCTATCTTTTAACCAGTTCCTGATCCACAATAGTACACTGCCTCCTATCCCATGACTCTTTAGTTTTGCCAAAAGTTTCTAATAAGGGACCTTGTCAAAGGCTTTCTGAAAGTCCAGATACACAATATCAACCGACTCACCTTTGTCCACCTGATTATTCACTCCTTCAAAAAAACATAACAGATTAGTAAGACAAGATCTTCCTTGTCTAAAGCCATGTTGGCTGTCTCCCATTAGGTCATGACTATCTACGTGCTGAGTAATTTTATTCTTTATAATGGTTTCTATCATTTTTCCCGGTACTGATGTCTGGCTCACCGGTCTGTAGTTTCCCAGATCACCCCTGGAACCCTTTTTAAAAATTGGTGTTACATTGGCGATCCTCCAATCTTCAGGTATTAGAGATGATTTTAATGATAGTTCACAGATTACTAATAGGAGGTCTGCAATCTCATATTTCAGTTCTTTCAACACCCTTGGATGTATACCATCCGGCCCAGGAGATTTGCTACTCTTCAGTTTATCTAATAGTTGTAATACATCTTCCCGATGTATCGATATTTCCTTCAATTCTTCCGCACCTTTAAATACCACTTCAGTCATGGGCATCCCTACATCTTCCTCATTAAAGATTGAAGCAAAGAATTCATTCAATCTCTCCGCTATCGCCTTGTCGCCTCTTAGTGCTTCTTTAACCCCTTTATCATCTAATGGACCAACTGACTCTCTCACAGGTTTTTTGCTACGAATGTACTTGAAAAGGTCTTTACTTCGCGTTTTTGCTTCCGCAGCAAGCTTCTTCTCAAATTCTCCCTTTGCCTGCCTTATCAGTGCCTTGCATTTGACTTGCCAGGGCTTGTGCTGTTTCCAGGTTTCGTCGTTTGGCTCTTTTTTCCATTTCCTGAAAGATGCTTTTTTGGCAACAACAGCCTCTCTGACCTCACCTTTAAATCATGCTGGCAGTTTTTTGGACTTCCTTCCACTTTTCTTAAAGCGTGGAATACAGCTGGTCTGGGCTTCCAAGATTGTATTTTTCAACAACAGCCAAGCCTGATGTACGTCTTTAACCTTTGCAACTGCTCCTTTTAGTTTTTTCTTAACTGTTTTCCTCATTTTATCATAGTCTCCCTTTCGAAAGTTAAAAGGTAGTATTGTGGATTTCCTTACTATCCCTCCTCCACTAATTAAATCAAAGGCGATCATGCTATGATCACTATTGCCAAGTGGCCCCAACAACCTTATCTCTTGCACTAGATCTGGTGTTCCACTAAGGACTAGGTCTAATATGGCTTCCCCTCTGGTCGGTTCATGAACCAGCTGCTCCAAGAAGCAGTCATTTATTTCATCTAGGAACTTTATCTAGGAAGAGGTACGTATGCCACTGTACAAGTCACTGGTGAGGCCTCACTTGGAATACTGTGTTCAGTTTTGGAGACCATATCTTGCAAAAGATGTAAAAAGACTGGAAACTGTTCAGAGAAAGGCTACCAAAATGATTTGGAGCCTGCGTCAGAAGCCTTATGAGAAGAGACTTCAAGACCTAAATATGTACACTTTGGAGGAGAGGAGGGACAGGGGAGATTTGATTCAGACCTTTAAATAGTTAAAGAGAAATGATGAACAAACAAACCTCTTCCAAAGACGGGGAAGCTGTAAAACTAGAGGGCATAACATGAAGTGCAAGGTGGTAAATTGAAAGGCAATGTCAGGAAATATTTCTTCACTGAAATGGTGGTGGATGCTTGGAATGCCCTCCCGATGGAAGTGGTGGGGGCAAACACGGTGACAGAATTCAAAATGGCATGGGACAAACAGAGTGGATCCCTTTACAGCAACAGGATAAAAACAAAATAAACGGTACCATCTAACTTCTGAACCATCTAACATCTCAACAAATAGGGTTGTCCTACATGGAGTGGTGGGTTCACCCCTAAAAAGAGACATGGGGAGGGGTGGCCTGCACAGAGCGACAGGTGCACCTACTCTTGCCATCTTGCTGGGCAGACTAGATGGACCATGCTGGTCTTTATCTGCCGTCACTTACTATGTTACTATTTATCCCCGCTAAATGCCTGGGACCATATCCCCTGCCCAAAAGCTCCCCACACGTGCATAGTAGATGTGCGGGGAGCTCTGGACGGCGGCTGGAGTGGGTGTGCCGAGGGAGCAGCGAAGGCAAGCAGGGATTCTATCCCGGACATACAGGGCCGATCCTGAGGTTGGCCCTGTACGTCCGGGATTGCTAACATGGGCGGGGGACTTATTCCACTTTGGAGGTGGAATAAGTCCCCCTGAAAATCATTGGGACGGCGGTGCAGGGCCAGGTCAGTGGGGCGAGTGGGTGCAGGAGCTTCCCTGCAGCCTGACCCTGCCTTTGGAAGGCCACATCAGGGGTTGAGCTGCGGAGAAAGAACTTTGTTATGGCAGCCATGGATCGTGGCTCCTTAATGGAGTTGCGGTGCCATAGCAATATGACACCATGGCACTGCGGCTCCATTAAGGAGCCTGGCTGAGTTATCCGGGCAAGGACCTGGACATCTGGGGTGCCAGATTCGGGGCACCCCCCGGAGTCCAGCCACTGTGCTGCGATTCTGCTCCCACAGGGGTGTCTAGCCCCCGTGGGAACAGAATTGGGTGCACCTCCAATCCTTCCAGGCTTCTAGATGTCCGGACGGCCTAGATGTGCACCGTCAGAATGGGCCTCATTGTGTTTTTGGAGTGTAAATAGATTTGAATGTGACATAAAAGTGATAAATAAAATGTAGGTAAATAAATAAATAAATAAATGATTTTTAAAAAATATTCTAGCAAGAATTGAAGAGAATTAGCTGAAATGACAATGAGGTTGATATTCAGATTTTTCCAGATACCTGTGAATTCCCCAAACCTTACTTTTTGAAAATCCTTCCCCTTTCTCACTACTGACTGGAAGAATTTTATATAAGATATAACTTCAGTTCCATATCTCCATGAGGCAACCTTCACCGGGGACGTTAAGCCACAGGCAACTTCCATTCTCAGCCTACCCCTCACAAGACTGTGCTTAGGGGGACCCCAGAGGCCACAGGGTCCGAATTTCCATGCCAGAATGACCAGGCCTGTTGTAAAAAGGAAACTAATTCTGGGGAGGTCAAACTGGACTCCAGAAGCTCTCCTCTTGGAAATGATCTTTGTGACAAGCGAGGTGCCTCATCTCCAGCTTTGAACTCTGCTCTTCTTGCATGCAGCTTCTGAGTCATCCCTGGAGGGCCTGCTCACCCTCTTTCAGCTGGAAGATACAGTTCGTCTGGACTTACTTGAAATCAGGGCAGGAGGTGGCGAACAGCACTGTGGATAAGAATGGCCAGCCAGCTGTTGGTTCAAACAACTGTGCTATGGTTCCCTAGCACAGCTGTCAGAACCACCAGCTGCATGGCCATCCTTAAGCACAGTGCCATCCACTACCTCCTGCCATGAGGCAAGTAAGGCTAGATGAACTGTATCCCCTGGCTGAGAGAGGGGGAGCAGGCCCTCCAGGGATGACTCACAAGCTACCAGGCAAGAAGAGTAGAGGTCCAGAAGCTGGAGATGAGGCATCTCACTTGCCATAGGCCACACAATGTTTCCTGGAAGAAGACATAGTACAACAACAGTGCACGCTAAGGTCACAGCAGCCCGGAAGGCATGTGTTAACAGAGCTTGTACAGCAATGCGTGAAATGGGTGCTTGAGCAGGAATACGTGTAGGAGGCACTCGGGCAGAACATGCTAAGACCATGTAGCTGCAAGGCGCATGAGTAAAAATGCTACTAATGCATGTAGAAAAGGGCGGGAAACCCCCACACTATGACAATGGTTGCCAGCGGTCCACCCATTTTGCATTGTCCTTCAACGTGATGCCCTTCAACGTGCATGCCCTTCAAGCATGATTTCTTTCTCTAATGATCTTTCTCTTCGCATGATGTGTCCAAAGTCTTGTCATCTGAGTTTCTAAAGAAAGCTTAGGTTTGATCTCCTCTAGTACTGACTGGTTTGTTCTTCGGGCAGTCCATGGTCCACAGAATATTCCTCACCAGCACCATAATTCAATGGCATTGATTTTCTTCCTGTCTATCTTTTTCATTATCCAATTTTCGCATCCATATGACGTTACTGAAAATATCATGGCTTGGACAAGTCAAATTTTTGTATGGAGAAAGACATCTCTGCTCTTAAGAATCTTGTCTAAGCCCTTCACAGACATTCTGCCAAGAGCAATACGTCGTCTGATTTCTTGACTGCTTTATTGATTATCGATCCAAGTAGGTTAACATTCTCCATGATGTCAATTGCTTCTTCATCAATGATAAACTTATTGATTTTGCCAGTTGTCAGGATCTTTGAGCTTTTTACATTAAGGTGCAGGCCCATTTTAAGACTATGTTCCTTGATCTAGAGAAGGAAATGTTTCAGATCATCTTCACTTTCAGCCAGTAATATGGCATCATCAGTATAAGAAAGGTTGTTGATGAGTCTTTCAACAATCTTCACACCTCGGTTGTCTTCATACAGTCCCTGCTTCTTTGATGATTTGTTCTGCATATAAATTAAACAGATGGGGGAAAATATGAAGCCTTGTCGTACAACTTTGCTGATTTTAAACCACTCTGTTTTTCCTTGCTATTCAACTGTTGCTTCTTGATGAGTGTAAAAGTTGAGCAAGAGAACTATCAGATGTTCTGGAATTATTAATGTGGCCTCGAGTTTCTCATGGTTTACACAGTCAAAAGCCATGCTGTAGTCAATAAAACATATCCTTTTGGTATCCTTTTGTCTTTTCAAGGATCCATCTCACATTGCTCTTTCCCGAAACCTGCTTGCACGTCAGGCAGTTTTTGTTCCAGGTATGGTTGTAGTCTCTGGCTTTAGATAAGGAAGATCTTGTCTTACTAATCTGTTATGTTTTTTTGAAGGTGTGAATAAATAGGTGGACAAAGGTGAGTCGGTTGATATAGTGTATCTGGACTTTCAGAAAGCCTTTGACAAGGTCCCTCATCAGAGACTTTTGGCAAAACTAAAGAGTCATGGGGTAGGAGGCAGTGTACTACTGTGGATCAGGAACTGGTTAAAAGAAAGAAAGCAGAGGGTAGGGCTAAATGGCCAATTTTCCCAATGGAGAAAGGTGAAATAGTGGTGTACCCCAGGGATCTGTGCTGGGTCCGCTGCTTTTTGACATATTCATAAATGACCTGGAAAGTGGAATAACGAGTGAGGTTATCAAATTTGCAGATGACACAAAACTATTTAAAGTTGTTAAAACCCAAGAGGATTGTGGAAAATTTCAAGAGGATCTTGATAAATTGGAAGACTGGGCATCAAAATGGCAGATGAAATTTAATGTGGACAAGTGCAAAGTTATGCACCTAGGGAAGAACAACCCAAACTATGGTTACACGATGCAAGGTTCCGGATTAGGAACCACCACCCTGGAAAAAGATTTAGGCATCATTATGGATAACATTTTAAAACCCTTGGCCCAGTGTGCAGCGGCGGCCAAGAGAGCAAATAGAATGCTAGGTATCATAAGGAAAGGAATGGAAAATAAAACAAAAGATATTATAATGCCTCTACATCGTTCCATGGTGAGACCGCACCTTGAATATTGTATGCAATTCTGGTTGCCGTATCTTAAAAAGGATATAGCGTTATTAGAAAAGGTTTAGAGAAGAGCCACCAAAATGGTAAAGGGGATGGAAGGATACTCCTATGAAGAAAGGCTAAGAAGTTAGGGCTCTTTAACCTGGAAAAGAGAAGCCTGAGGGGAGATATGATAGAAGTCTATAAATTAATGAACGGAGTGGAACGGCTAAACGTAGATCGATTGTTTACGTTATCAGAATATAGAAAGACTAGGGGACATGCAATAAAGCTACAGGGTAAACTATTTAAGACTAATAAAAGAAAATATTTTTTCACTCAACGTGTAATCAAACTCTGGAATTTGTTACCGGAGAATGTAGTAAAGGCTGTTAGTGTAGCTGGGTTTAAAAAAGGTTTGGATAAGTTCCTGGATGAAAGGTCCATATACCATTATTAAGAAGGGACCCAGGATATCAATGCTTGACTCAGTACAAGCATTGTGGAACCTGTGTCTTTTGGGGAAACTGCTACGTACTGTGATGCTGCGGACCCTCTGAGAAGAGAAGAAAATGTTTTAAACGCAGGAAAGGTCGAGCACAGGCTGCAATATTATGAGGAACCTGATAGGGGGAGCAAGAGGGACCTCCGAGGAACTGAGGAACCACACCTCCTAGGTCATGAGGTAATGCCAGCCAGCTTCCAATCAAGGAAGAGAGGAGTACCTCTTAAAGAGAGTCTGGAAGACTGGAGGGCAGAACAGGCAGGACGGCCAGGGGAAGGAGGACTGCCAGGAGAACCAGCAGAACGGGCAGGACATCCGGATGAATGGGCAGGATATCCAGAAGAAGCAGTAACCCCTGGACAAGGGTTTCGCAGGAGGCAGCAGCAGCCGCAGTGGCTTGAGGAAAGAAGCAACCCTGGAGAAGGTGGGATAGCTCCATTCAGAGTGGGTGCTTTTCGTCCAGAGAGGCAAAGGCGTGGCTCTGACTACGGTCTAAAGCCAACAGAAGGACGGTTGGAGAACTTAAGGCCTATTGCTCAGGCCAGGCAGGATCCCAGCCGGAGCAGGCCTCAAACCTCACCGGGAGTAGACAAGCCAAGGAGAAAAGGTAACCCATGTTTAACTGAAAGCAGGTTGCAAACTGCTGGTGTATGGGGAGGACAGGGAGCAGAGGAATACTGTCCTTGTGAAACTGCCTATGAGATAAGGTGCAAGAAACACGTACTGAATAAGAGACTTGTTAATGACAAAGTTTTGCATGAAGCTAAGATAAAACACTTGCAAAAGGAAGACAGTTCCCAGTATAGGAGGGCGCAGGACCGACGCCCTACATTCAACCCTGAGCATTGAGAGGTTGTACAGAGGATATATAAAAAGCCTGATTACAATTTGCCAGCAAGTACTGACTTGGTTTCAGAGGCTTCAGAAGGGGAACCGATGCAGGTGGAATTTGCTTCGGATACCGAGATGGACTGTAGTTATTGTAAGACAGGAAGCCTGGAGTCCCTGCTTAGCACATAAGCTCTATCTTCGGGAATAGAGACTGTTTGTTTTGATACACCATTTATTGTGAGGATAACAGCTTTGCTTTAACGTCATGTTTTACTTTTTCTTTAACCTGAAGTAAGGAACTTGTGTTTGATGTTTTTGTCCAAGCATCTGAACCTTTTTGCAAGAAAGGGAAATAAATGCCTTTGTTTCCCCCCACTCGGACCTTTGTATTCTTTGGGATTTTGGTAACAAAGGAAGCTACCAGGGCTGCAAGTCCCTGGGCCCTGTAAGACATTAGCCAAACCCAACCTCATATGTTTTTATGTCCAACCTACCTCAGTCCATTACGCTGCCAAGGTAGGCCCTGTGACAGTACATATGACCTAGATTGGCCACTGTTGGAAACAGGATACTGGGCTTGATGGACCTTGGTCTGACCCAGTATGGCATATCTTATGTTCTTATGTTCTCTGCTGAATGATCTTTAATACAATCTTGCTGGCATGTGGGATCAGAGCAATTGTGTGATAATTTCTACAGTCAGTCAGATCACCTTTCTTCAGTATTAATATAAACATAGATCTTTTCCAGTCAGTTGGCCATGATTTGTGCAGTTTAATGGAGCCTCCCACGTCACACTCAAGTGAGAGTGTCACTCTGAAGGTGGTCGTTCACAAGCAAAATCAATCATTTTCCTCTCAATTGTTCAGATTTTCTTTGGAATAGAGAAAAATCCATCCACCATCTGTGATGTCATTGAAACCTGGGCATTTCATTGGCTCTCTGTCTCCACCAATCTGCTGGTAGGAGAACACAACCCACTTGTTTGGACTGGTCTAGCAGGACGATATGGAATATACAAATTAAGTTAAATGGGAGGGTGGCATTTAAAAAGCCAGTGGGCTGAAAGTTTACTCCTGTTTGGCAGCTTGCACTGCAAGATCGAACCCCAAGGTGAAGTGCAAAAGTTGTCTAAGGGTGCTACAACCTTTTGAGCTGGACTTTAATGGAACTGTGATATATATGACATTTTGGAAACTGTGAGTGCCTTGCAACCATTGCATGCTCAAAGCCCACTGAGACTGCCTCATCTTGAGATTGGCCAAGGGTGCTACGTGTACTATTCAGGCCATGTGGCTGAACACCCTCAACCTGTGTCTCACTGACATTTTATTTATTTATTTATTTAATTATTTGCAGAGCTTGATATACTGCCCAAACCGGAGTATCAGAGCGGTGTACATTAAAAGCAGGCTGCTAGAAAATTAAAGGAGGAAAGGAACGCCATTCAATCGATAGGAAAGCACTAGAGAGACACAGATCGGATACGCAGATAGAAAGATAGAGAAGGACAGAATAACACGGCTAGGTAGTCTGAACACTGAGGTGAAGGGAGGGGGGAGGTGGCATAGGATAGTGGGACCGTCATGACCATCATGGGGGTGTGGGGAGGTCAAAAGCCTGAGAGAAAAGATGGGTTTTAAGGAGAGCTTTGAAATGCGGGAACAAGGACTCAGTGCGGAGCGAGTGAGGGAGGGATTTCCATAGAGCAGGACTCAGGAAAAAGAATGCGGAACGACGGGTGAGTTCGAGATGAGCCTGGGACGGGGAGGGAAAAAAAAGGCGATTGGTATGAGAAGAGCGGAGAAGATAGGGGATAGGTTGATGATAGATAAGATCAGATAGATATTGAGGAGTACCTGTGTGAAGAACTTTGTGGGTAGTGATGAGGTATTTATAAACAAACCTGAATTTAATAGAAAGCCAGTGAAGAGAGAGAAGGCAAGAAGTGATGTGGTCGAAAGGGGAGGAAAAAGTGATCAAACGGGTGGCAGTGTTTTGGATGAGTTGAAGACGACGGAGCTGGTAAGAGGGAAGGCCAGCAAAGATTGAGTTACAATAGTCCAAACGAGAAATCACCAGGGAGAGAACTAGAGTAGTGAGGGAATTAGCAGAAAGGTAGGGCTGGAGAGATCTGATACGACGAAGATGAAAGAAACAGCTACGAACAAGGGAAGAGATATGGGGGTGGAAGGACAGGGAGGAATCAAGGGTAACACCAAGGTAGCAGAGAGAGGGGACAACAGGGATGGGGAGGGAGGACATTGTGGGGGCTAGAGTGGGAGGAGGAGTAGTGAAGGATAACCAAATAGCCGAGGACTTAGAAGGATTGATGCAGAGAAAATTATCAGAGAACCAGGAGGCAATAATGTCAAGACAGGCATGGAGAACAGAGAGATCCGGGGATACAGAACTGGTGTGATGAATGAAAAGAATATCGTCGGCATAGAAATAGGAGGAAATACCGGACTGTTGAATGAGGAGGGCAAGTGGGGCAAGGAAGATATTGAAAAGTAAAGGTGCAAGGATAGAACCTTGTGGAACACCGCAGTGCAGAGGGAAAGGGGCAGAAGCGGCGGGACCTGAGTGAACGGCAAAGGTGCGGAGTGAAAGAAAAGACTGAAACCAGCGCAACACAGTTCCTCGGATTCCAAAATCAGACAGGCGGGTGAGAAGAGTATGGTGATAAATGACATCAAAGGCGGCGGAAAGGTCCAGAGAGACAGCAATGGATAGGTCACCCTGGTCGTGAGAGTGGTGAAGTTCACTAAGAAGGGCAAGAAGTACAGTTTCAGTGCTGTGCCCAGTCCTAAAGCCAGATTGACGGGGGTGAAGAGAGAGGGTGGTGTCAAGATCTGCTGAGAGGTGGGTGAAAACCAATTTTTCCAGAACTTTGGAAAGAAAGGGGAGATTTGAGACGGGCCGCCAGTTGGTGGGAAGGCTAGGATCAAGGGTAGATTTCTTCAAAAGAGGGCAAACGATGGCGTGTTTCCAATGGGTAGGGAAACTGCCAGAGGTGAGACTAGAATTGATTATGGCCAGGATGTATGGGGGAAGTCGAAGAGAGGGATCAAGGAGCCAGGTGGAGGGAAGGGGGTCGAGCAGACAGGTTGTTTTGTGGGATGAAGAGATTACCTTAAGGAGCTCAGCAGAGATGACGGGGTGAAAGGAGCGCCAAGTGTGGGGAAAGGCACTGGAAGGAGGAGGAGAAGGAATGGCGGGGTGAGCAGAAGGGGAGAGGAGGGGGAGAGGGGAGAGGGACAATGGGGAAAGGAGGAACAGAGAGACTGGATCTTATCAACGAAAAAGGATGCGAGACTCGTCAGACTAGGAGCAGTGGGAGGGAGTGCTGATGAGGGGGGATGGACTGGGAGAAGATAATGAGTGGAGTACCTGATACAGGCAGCGAGAAGAATTAGAGGAGGAGGCGATGAGATTTGAGAAATAGTTCCTTTTGGCCTCAGTGATCATGGCACGGTAGTGATGATGCTCGCAGCGAAAGGAGATTAGAGAGGCATCAGAAGGGTGTTTGCGCAAGCGGCACTCGGCACGTCGAAGATAGACATCTGCTGACTCTGTTTTACTTCCTCCAAGATGGTGATCAGAAGGCTTTCACTTGAGTCATGTTTAGCAGAGTTCCAACAAAGTCCACTCAGTGTGACAGCTGTAGTTTGAATTTGAGATAATTTATGATGAACTCTAGTAACTTTATCATCTTGATAATTATGCACATGGATTCTTTTACTCCTTCCTGAGTTGCCCTCTTGACCAGACTATTGTCCAAGTAGAGAAACATCAGGAAATACTTTTTTCACAGAAGGAGTGGTGGATGCCTGGAATGCTCCCTCGAAGGAGGTGGTGGGTGCAAAAACAAAAACGGAATTCAAAAAGGCATGGGACAGATACAAAGGATCACTACATAGTAAGAGGATGGAATCAAAGCAAACATAAATACTTCTACAGAAAAAGAGGTAACCTGCCTGGGGCGGCAGGTATAACCTTAAAGGCATGGAGGAGGAGGAGTAATCTGTCCAGAGTGGCAGGTGCAACTTTACAACACTAACAACCTTACTGGGCAGACTAGATGGACCATGCTGGTCTTTATCTGCCGTCATTCACTATGTTACTGTGAAACACATTAATGGTTATGAATTGCAGATACTTCCTGTGATCGGGATCTATCTGAATGTGGGTATAAGCATCTTTCAAGTGCACAGAACTTAGTCAATCATCCTTTTGAAGTAGGAAATCAGGAATCAATGCTGAGGGAAACCATTCTGAACTTTTTCTGGATCAGATACTTATTCAGATTCCTCAGATCTAGGGTGGGACAGAATCCCTCCAACTTTTCTGTGACCAGGATGTACCTGGAATAGAATCCCTTCCCTTCCTCCCCTTGTGAAACTGATTCAGTCGCTTTGGCTTCTGGAAGGTTGGAAAGCTCCTTTTGGAGTATATTTCTAGAGCTGGGAGTTGATGAATTAAACTCTCAGAGGGCAAGTTGGTGATTTGGTGGTAGATCAAATTTTGATTATCCATCTATTGGAGATTACAAGGGGCCATCAGTCTGCATAAAATGCCAGCCTCCCTCCTACTAGAAGGGTGTCCAGAACCAGTACCAAGAGAATGGCTATGTTCTCTAGGAACTAGTCAAAACTCATCCTCTGGTTTTGGCTGGATAAAGTGTAGTTACTCATCTGTAACAGGTGTTCTCTAGGAAAAGCAGGAATCAGTCCTCACATATGGGTGAAGTCGGCGCTGTGGAGCCCTCGCAGAAGCACCCCCCAAAGCCTTTGGGAGATGCCACCACATATGCGTAGTGCCCTTCCTGCCCAAGGATGCCATCTTGCTCAGTCAGATGACATAGCTAAAGACAGCAAAAATTCAAAGATGGTAAAGAAGCAACTCCAAGGGGAGGAGGGAGGATTGTGAGGACTGATTCCTGCTGTCCCCAGAGAAAGCATAGTTACTCACCTGTAGTAGGTGATCTCTGGGAACAGCAGAATTTAGTCCTCACGTATTGGTGACATTGGGTACCGATGGAGCCTGCGCGGGAAGCTCCCCATTTACCAATAGGAAAGCCTTTGGGAGCAGTCCACTGCGCCTGCGCTGCTGCCTTCACGTTCTTCTAACTGACTCTCCTCAGTTGAGTGTATAGCTAAAGAGAAAGGAGAGTAGAAAGAAGGAGAGAGCCCTACAATTCCTCGGTGAGGTGGGCAGGTTGTGAGGATTAAATTCCTGCTGTTCCCGGAGATCACCTGTTATGGGTGAGCAACTACGCTATCTCCAGGAACAAGCAGGAATGTAGTCCTCACGTATGGGACTCCCTAGCTCCCAGAAAACGTGAGGATTAGGGCTTGGATAGGTTCATTGACATTGACTGCCCCGGCATGGAGATCTGGATTGAAGTGGGTGGGGGGTAGGAGTTCTGTTAAGTCCCAAAGAGATGCCGCAGGACCACCTGGCCGAAGCCAGCATCTTGGCGGGATTCCTTGTCCAAGCAGTAGTGTGCTGCGAACGTATGGATGGAGGCAATGTCAGGAAATATTTTTTCACTGAAAGAGTGGTGGATGCTTGGATTGCGCTCCCGATGGAAGTGGTGGGGGCAAATACGGTGACGGAGTTCAAAAGGGTATGGGACAGACACAGTGGATCCCTTTACAGCAACAAGAAAATATCAAAATAATCTGAACCATCTAATTCCTTAACAAATAGGGGTATCCTACATGGAGTGGCAGGATCACCCCTGGACAAAGACATGGGGAGGGGAGGCCTGCACGGAGGGCAGGTGTACCTACTACTGACATCGTATTGGGCAGACTAGATGGACCATACTGGTCTTTATCTGCCGTCATTTACTATGTTACTATGATCATGTAGCAGCTCAGCAAATTTCAGAGATTGATACTGCGCGTAGATTCGCGTGGACATTATTCAAATTTTGTGTGCAGTGATGTACCCAGTGAGGAATGATCCTGCATTTTTGTAGCAGAAAGAGATGCAGTCCGCTATCCATGATGATAGTGTGTGTTTAGAAACTGGAAGTCCCAGATGAACTTGATTGAAGGAGATGAAAAGTTGAGATGACTTCCTGATCTCTGTTCTTTGTATGTAGAAAGCCAGAGCTCTTTTGCAGTACAGAGTATGCAGAGTGGCCTCCGCTCGGGAGGCGTGCGGCCTGGGAAAGAATACTGGAAGATGACTGATTAATTGATATGGAAGATGGAGACCACTTTTGGGAGGAAGTGGAGGTGAGCTCATAGAATCACCTTGTCATAGTAGAAACGTGTGTAGGAGGCGTGATCCACTAGGACCTGTAGCTCACTGACGCGTCTGGCTGACGTTAAGGCTATGAGGCAGAGTACTTTCCAAGAAACAAAGTGAAGTTGAGCGTGGATAATAGTTTGAAGGATGGTTTGAGCAGTTCAGCTAAAATGACATTGAGATCCCATGCCACTGGGGGTAGGCTTGGAAAGCAGGAGACCTCTCATGAACTGTGCGACTAAGAGGTCGGAGGAGATGGGTTTCCCATTCACCAGGTCATGAAAAGCTGAGATTGTACTTAGGTGGGTGCTTATCGAGGATGATTTGAGGCCTTGAGAAGAGAGGTGCCAGAGGTAGTGGAGTAGAGTCGCAACAGATGTCCGAAAGGGATTGTGCGCATTATGTGAACACCACGCGTCATATCTGCACCACTTTAGCGAATAAGCCTTTCTTGTGGAACGTTTCCTGGAACAGAGGAGGATATTTTTAACCTCTGTGGAGAGAGGAAGACGACGTAATGCTAGGCTTTCAGGAGCCATGCTGTTAGGCGAAGGGATCGAAGGCTGGGATGGAGAAGCGTTCCGTCGTTCTGAGAAAGGAGACCAGGTCTGGATACCAGCGGGATTAGTTGGGTTTGTGAGAGTTGAAGGAGGAGGGGGAACCAGGGTTAGCAAGCCCAGAAAGGGGCTATGAGAATCATGTATTCCCTGTCCTCTTGGAGTTTGAGAAGTGTTTTCAGGATCGGGGGCATTGGCGGGAACACATAAAGAAGCCCGCAATTCCAAGGAATGATGAAGGCGTCATTGGACAGACTGAGGTTTGTTGGCAGCTTCAGGCAAAAGCAGGGAAGTTTGGCATTGCACTGCGTAACAAAGAGATCTATCCACGGAGTTCCCCAGGTTTCGAACAGGCGGTTTGCAACCGTCTGATCCAGGGCCCATTTGTGAGGGTGGAACAGCCTGCTGAGTTTGTCCGTCTGCAGGTTGCCCTGACCAGGAATGAAGATTGCCTGAGCAGTATGTGATGCTGAATGACTTGGTCCCAGATGTGGCACGCCTCCGTGCAGAGGGGAAGAGAGTCCGTACCCCCTTGTTTGTTGATGTATAACATGGCCACTTGATTGTCTGTTCTTATAAGGACAGAAATGTTGGCAAAAAGACGTTTGAAGATCTGGAGAGCCCTTGATATAGCTCGAAGTTCCAAGAGGTTTATTTGTTGCGTGAACTCAAGGGTAGTCCAGTGGCCTTGCGTGGAGAGAGCGTCCAAGTGAGCTCACCAGCCGAGTTTGGACACATCCATTGTTAGGGTATGTTGGGGCTAGGGGGAGTGGAATGCAGATCCTCTGAGGAGATTGTTGGGGATTGTCCACCATTGGAGTGCCTGTGCCATGTGTGGTGAGATGGTGATGGACGCATGCAGACCTTTGGTGGCTTGTGTCCACTGGGTTGATAGAATCTACTGCTTTTGTCACATGTGCAGCCTGGCATTCGGTATTAAGTATACTGTGGAGGCCATGTGGCCCAGAAGCTGTAGGAAGGATCGTGCTGGCGCCGACTGGCGATGCCGCATGGTCTCTGTTACGAGTATGAGTTTTTGCATACGGTCTTGTGGGAGAAAGGCCTTGCATTGGACGGTGTCCAGAATGGCTCCTATGAACTCCAGTTTTTGTGTTGGAATCAGCTGTGATTTTGGAAATTTGATTACAAAGCCTAGGGACTACAGAAGGTCTATGTTTTGTGTTGTGCCAAGGAGAGCTCCCCAGGAGTGTCGGCCTTTACGAGCCAATCATCTAAGTAGGGGAAGAAGTAGATTCAGTTGATCTGAAGATGAACCGCAATGACGGCCATGGACTTTGTGAAGACTCTTGGCGCTGAGGTGAGGTCAAAAGGGAGTACACTGTATTGATAATGTATCTCCTTGCACACAAATTGCAGATACTGCCTGTGAGAAAGGTGGATTAGGATATGATTGTAGGCCCCTTTGAGATCCAGGGAGCAAAGCCAGTTGTTTTGCTGCAAGTGAGGAAGGAGGATCCCCAAGGAGATCATCTTGAATTTTTCTCGAGCCGCCAACTTGAAGCCATCATAGGCTGCCCGAGACATAAACTTGGAGCACTCACGAACTGCCTTGGCCAGGTTCTTGAACCACTGCAGGGGTTCCTCGGAAAGACCAGCTGAGAACCCAATTAGTTCCTTTGCCAGGTCTCTCAGGTACATGCCCATGTACAGCTGGTAGGCCTGGATCCAGCTGATGAGCATCGAGCCCTGGTAGCACTTTCTGCCGAGGGCATCCAAGGTGCATGCCTCCCTAGCTGGGAGCACCGAGGAGTGTGCCTTTTGACTCTTCAGCTGACACATGGCCGACTCCATCACCATGGAGTTGTGTGGCAGTTGTGCCTTCTAAAAGCCTGGGCTCCAGCGGACTCGGTACATCAAGTCAAGCTGCTTGCTCGCAACCAGTACCAATGCCGGTGTCTCCCACATATGGAGCATTAGCCATTTCAGGATTGTTTGGATGGGCACTGTGATTCCCTCAGGGGGGCTTTGTATTGGAGGATTTCTAGCTCCTCTGTCTGAGGGTCCTCCTCTGATTCCGTTGGGAATGCTAGAGCCTTGGATATGTCCCACACGAAGTCGAGGAACGCCATGTCTTTGGGCAGGGACCGACGCTGGAGCTCCGAAGAAGGGGAGTCCGAGACACAGCAATGGAGATGGGTGTCCAGCGACTCCTCTTCCTCAGTCTCCCATTTGGAGTAATCCGTCAAAGACTCGAGGGAAGGATGGCTCGTGGGCTCTAGGCCTGAGCCCTGCTCTTGGCCCTCGGATGCCCTGTGGCTGGCCCAATTGCGCTAGTTGGGGAAGACCTCGGCCCTGTGGAACAGGAACCGGATTGAGACCTCGGCCAAGGATCAACTCGAGGCCAAAAGGTCTTGAGGATCAGCTCAGCCTCTGGGTACATCTTCGATGTCAATAGCCCGGTGGTCTGGACAGAGGAACTGGTGGTACCAGACAACGGCACCTGCTACAGGTCCATGAAAGCAGACAAACTGCACGCCAGGGCCGCCATTCTGGATTTGAGTCCAGAAGGCTCCACAGCTATCAACGAGGGCAACTGGGACTCGGGCCCGATGCCAGTTCCCCCGAGGGGAGTCCTCAATCAGGATAGGGTCTGGCGAATGAGGCCGGTCTGAGGTTGAGTCCTTCAGGGGGACCTTTGCAGGCTGCTCCCTCTCCGATCCCTTGGATCGAGCATCAAGGACTGCAGGACCTGGCTCGGGGCTTACCCAACCTATCAGAGCAGTCCAGGGACACCGCCTTCAAGGTTTTCTTCTTATTATTACGTTCGTTCAAGGGGGACCCCCTTTCTGAAGAGCCATGGCATCGATCGGGGTCTGAGATTCCATGGCTTCAGAGGAGGCCTTGTCCTTCAGAGGTACTGGGGACTCCAGGAAAAACTTATCGTGCTGCTGCTGGCAGCTCTTGAGGGCCTTGATGGACATCTTTTTACAGAGGCCGCATGCCATGGGGTCATGATCCGGCCCTAGGCAGCAGTCATATGTATCGGTAAGGGACATTATTTTGGCACACCAATCACACTTCTTAAAGCCATTGGTAGCCATAGAGGGAACAAAGTACCCCAGCGAGTTCAAAGACCCGCAGTGCTGCCAGTTGTAAAAAGGGCATGAAGGTGCCAAAAAGGGAAAAAAGAGGTAAGAATCCAAGACTCGATACCAAAGGCAGCAAACTCGGGTGGCAAAAGGGTACCAGTGCATCACCAGAGTGAGTATGAAACTCAGGTCGATAAATATCAACTTTTTCGAGAAAGACAAGACAGATGTCTGAAGGGCTCCGCGGAAAAATGGATAATGAGCAGGGAAGGGTGGGAAGGGCACCATGCATGCGTGGTGGCATCTCTGAAAAGGCTTTCTTTGAAAGCTGGGGAGATGCTTCAGTGAGGGCTCCATCAGCGCCGATGTCACCCATATGTGAGGACTGATTTCCTGCTTGTTCCTGGAGAACAGGCTGGTACTTCTGAGCCCTCTGCTGAGGAGGATGAAAGTAAGGATCCTGCTTAGTATGGGTAGAGCAGGGAGGCAGAAGGATACCTATGACTATGAGTGTATGAGGATCTCCTATGTCTTCCGAACAGTTTCTCTAAATGGGTTAGTTTTGCACATAACATCAACCTCACTATTAAGCCAGGATATGTAGAGTATGATTTAAGTCTCTCAAATGTACTGCTAATATTCGGCGTAGTACTTGCGTCGTGCCAAAGAGAGCTTCCTTCTGGAGTTCGTAAGATATAATACGTATAGGTAGTTTGTCAAGATGTGCTTGGAAGTCCTTCTTTATCAAGTCTGTGGCAGGGTTTTTATACTACTTTATCATTTAGTCAAACCAGTCTACATTGTAGCTTCAACTTGGCAATATACTTTAAACAGGGACATTGATAAAGCATAGTTACTCACCTGTAACAGGTGATCTCCGGGAACAGCAGGAATTTAGTCTTCACATATGGGTATCGTCGGTACCGACGGAGCCTGTGTGGGAATGCTCCCCAGCGTCCAATTAGAAAGCTTTTGGGAGCATCCAACAGGGCCTGTGTGCTGCCTTCCCGCCTTTCCCTCCAGTTGAGTTTTAAAGCTGAGACAAAGAGAGAGAGAGAGGGAACGGGAAAGAGATAGAGAGATACAACTCCTAGGGGAGGTGGGTGGGCTGTGAAGACTAAATTCCTGCTGTTCCCGGAGATCACCTGTTACAGGTGAGTAACTATGCTATCTCCAGGAACAAGCAGGAATGTAGTCTTCACATATGGGGACTCCCTAACTTTAGATGCCAGAGAGAGACCCCAGAAGTTGTTTGCCCCTGTGGATCTCTGGCATCCTACCACGGATGGTGGGTAGGAGTTGATTAGGTATGGAACAGGTGTCGGAGAACAGCCTGACCAAACAAGGCATCCCGGAGGGAGTCCTTGTCCAAGCAGTAATGGGCTGTGAAGGTATGAACCGAGGCCCAGATGGCTGCTCGACAGATGTCGTCGATAGACACAGAGTTCAATGAGCCATTGAAGCTGCCATGGCTCTCACATTATGAGCTGAGACATGGCCCTCCAGAGGAAGATTCTTACTCTGATAGGCAAAGGAAATGCACTGAGCAATCCAGTTAGATAGTGTTCTCTTGGAAACTGGAAGTCCCAAATGAGAAGGATCAAAAGCAACAAAGAGTTGAGAGGACTTTCTATGTTGCTGTGTTCTTTGTAAGTAAAAGGCTAAAGCTCTTTTACAGTCCAAAGTATGAAGGTTCCTTTCTGCATTTGATGCATGAGGCCTTGGAAAGAACACAGGTAGGTAGACCGTTTGGTTTAGATGAAAAGGCGAGACCACCTTTGGCATAAAGTGTGGATGAGTCCTAAGGACTACCTTGTCATGATGGAACCTGGTATAAGGTGGATCAGCCACTAGTGCTTGCAATTCACTGATGCAACGTGCTGATGTGATTGCAATGAGAAAGATAACCTTCCAAGAAAGGAATTTCAAGGAGGTAGTAGCTAATGGTTCGAAAGGTGGCTTCATGAGCTGACCAAGAACCAAATTTAAGTCCCATGACACAGGTGGTGGCTTAATGGGAGATTTAGTTAGCAGAAGGTCTCTCATAAATCTTACTATAAGAGGATGGGAGGAAATAGGTTGTCCATTTAGAGGCTTAAATGAAGCTGCAATAGCACTCAAATGGACCCTTATTGAGTTAGTCTTAAGTCCTGCATTGGATAAATGAAGGAGATACTCCAGTAATGATTCCAGAGGTATGGCAATGGGGTTAAGACCCTTCTGCGAACACCATTGGTAAACCTTTTCCACTTGAAAGCATAAGAGTGTCTTGTGGAATGCTTCCTGGAAGCATAAAGGATATCCTTTATTTGCTGAGGGAGGTTAAGATCATGGAGATCTAGGCCTTCAGCAACCAAGCCCTCAGATGCAGAGACTGGGGATTGGGATGCCATAACATTCCGTCCTCCTGAGATAGGAGATCTGGAGCAGACCCTAACTCCAGGGAGGGAGCTTGAGAGAGATGTAGAAGCAGAGGGTACCACACTTGC
The DNA here is from genome assembly GCA_033557465.1 of Ichthyophis bannanicus. Taxonomy (NCBI): domain Eukaryota; kingdom Metazoa; phylum Chordata; class Amphibia; order Gymnophiona; family Ichthyophiidae; genus Ichthyophis; species Ichthyophis bannanicus. The sequence goes on along the minus strand of CM066049.1, from coordinate 41,758,632 downwards.
CGTGGCCAATGTGGAGCTATGAGAATCACGTGGCCTCTGTCTCTCTGAAACTTGAATAGGGTTTTGGGAATTAGGGGAATGGGTGGAAAGGCATACAGGAAGTCTTGACCCCAGTAAAGGAGGAAAGCATCCCTGGCCTGAGCCCCCTGAGCCAGAATTCTGGAACAGAACCGGGGAAGATTGGCATTCCACGGACTTGCAAAGAGGTCTATGTCCGGGGTTCTCCAAATTTGAAAAATCTTGGTCACCTGGTCTACATGCAGAGACCACTCGTGTGGAAGCAGAACTCGACTGAGTCTGTCCGCCCAAGAGTTTTGTATGCCTGGAAGATACACTGCCAGGAGATGAATCTGATGCTCTCTGGTGAGGGCCCATTGTCGCAAAGCTTCGTTGCAAAGCGACAGAGAGCCTGTTCCCCCCTGCTTGTTCACGTAGAACATGGCTACTTGATTGTCCGTATGAATAAGGACTGTCTTGTAGCTGAGCAGGCTGTGGAACACTCGAAGAGCAAGGAAGATTGCTCTGAGCTCCAAGAGATTGATATGTAGATGAGTCTCCTGTGGAGTCCAGGTGCCTTGGGTGGAGAGATTTTGCAGATGAGCTCCCCAACCCATTGGAGAAGCATCTGTTGTGAGAGTTGCTTGGGGTAGGGGTTGCTGAAAAGGGAACCCCAGCAACAGGTTTTGAGAGGACTTCCATCACTGGAGGGACAAAATAAGACGACTTGTGTTTGCTATTTTGTCTGACAGGCATCCTGATGCCTGGGTCTACTGAGTGGATAAAGTCCACTGGGCTACCCTCATATGGACGCGAGCATAGGGAACCACATGAACGGTGGATGCCATGTGGCCTAGCAGTTGCAGCATTTCTCGGGCAGTGAAAAAGGCTTTAACATTGCTTGAGAAGCTAACTGCACTATGCAAAGGCAACGGGCCTGAGGGAGATAGGCCCTTGCCTTTTTTGTATCCAGCAAAGCTCCTATGAACTCTAAAGACTGAGTGGGAGTTAGACTGGATTTTGGGATGTTTATTACCAGACCCAAATACTGAAGGATACGCATTGTGCAGGATAGAGAAGTCCTGGCCTCTCTGTTGGGGCTTGAATGAGCCAATCGTCTAAGTAGGGGAAGACGAATATCCCTAGAGTGCGGAGAAATGCTGCTACCACAGCCATGCATTTCGTGAACACCCTTGGTGCTGAGGCCAGGCCAAAAGGAAGCACCCTGTATTGATAGTGCTTTCCTTGAAAAAGGAATCAAAGGAATCTTCTGTGAGTTGGATGGATGAGAACATGAGTGTACGCATCCTTGAGATCTAGAGAACAAAGCCAATCCTGACTCTGAAGGTATGGCAGCAGAGTTCCCAGAGAAATCATCTTGAACTTCTCTTTAAACAGGAATTTGTTCAATTCTCTGAGGTCTAAGATAGGTCTGTATCCCCCTGTTTTCTTTGGGATAAGGAAATAGGGGGAGTAAAACCCTGTACCCTGTTGAGGAATGGGTACTTCTTCTATTTCCCCTTGGGCAAGAAGCATGGTGACCTCCTGTTCTAACAGGCTGGTAAGAGAGGTCTGAGAATTGAACTGCCTTATCATTGTGGGAGGGGGCATGCTCAAAAAATAAAGCTTGTAGCCCTCCTTTATGATGGAGAGTGTCCAATGCTCTGCTGTTATTTGCCCCCAACTGGGGGCAAAATGACATAACCTTCCTGGAATGGTGGAAGGCTAAGTTCTCTAGCTGAAAGTCAAAGGCCTTGTGGAGGCTGAGACTGCTGAGTCGGTTGAGGCTTAGCAGTCTTTGCTTTTCTTTGCTTGGATGGTTCCTGACCTTTCCGGACAAGCTGCCCTGCAGAACGTCCCTGCTGGGCAGGATAAAATCTTTTCTTTTTGGAAAAGAAAGTTTTTTTGAAAGATTTCTTTCTTGCAGGATCAGCTGTAGCCTTGGATAATCTGTCCAAGGTGGAGTTGTCAGCATCCAGTTCATTGGCTTTTTCTTGCCAATCCTTGCCAAACAGGTTCTCACCAATACAAGGAATATTGCCCAGTTTGTCTTGTACCCAGAGCTCCAAATCAGATGCCTGGAGCCAGGCAATTCTACGTGCACCTATGGCAATGGCAGAGGTTTTGCTTATGCACTCAAAACAGTCAAAAGCTGCACGGTTGACAAATTTGGAAACATCCTGGGCATGTTTGACCAGTGTGAGAAAATCCTGTCTTCTATCCTCAGGAAGAAGAGGGCTCAAGACCTCTAAATCACCTGTGATTTCCTTCAGGAACATTCCCATATATAGAATATATTTATTATTTATTTATTTATTTATTTAACAGCTTTTATATACCGCACTTTTGACATCAGCGCGGTTTACATTTTAACAAGTTTTGTACTTAAACATAAAAACAAATGTTAAGTTTACAGAGAACAGGGAATAAAAACATGGATAACAGGGATTAACAATTAACAGATATTTTCAATTATTTACAATAGGTTCTTAAATGCTTGAGTTTTAAAGGTAGGGTTTGTGAGGCCTGGTCTAGATCAAGTGGTAAGATTTCAGGAGCTTATTTGGCTAGCCGTGGTCAATGGTCTGTGTGGGAGGGGGGTCAGTATATTGAGAGAAGTGTTGTAGGAAGAGATATGTTTTTATGGATTTTCTGAACTGGGACAGGTCCTTTTGTGCTCTAATACTAGGTGGTAGCGTGTTCCAGCATCTAGGGGCGAAGGAAGAGAATGCTCTTAAAGTGGTTGTTTGAGTGAGTTTTTTGCTGTCTTTTGGGATTGTTAGCAAGTTCTCTGTTACAGAACGTCTAGATCTGGTGTTCTGTGTGTGTTGGAGGAGATCAGATAAGGAGGATGATGAGATATGGTGGAATGCTTTAAAGGTAAGGATGAGAGCTTTGTATAAGATTCTGCCAGCTAGTGGGAGCCAGTGGAGGTCAAATAGTATGGGAGTAATATGTTGACTCTTTTGGGATCCATGAAGAACTCTGGCCGCTGTATTCATGGCCAATTGAAGCGGGTTTAGAGTGCTCTTGGGTAGGCCATGAAGAACGATATTTGCATAGTCAAAATGAGGAGTGACTAATGCCTGGAAGGTTGTACGAAAGTCAGATGGTTCAAGCATAGGTCTGAGGTGTCGAAGGGTCTTGATTTTATAGTAAATGGCTTTTACAGTATTTTTTATGTGTTCTTTGAATTCAAGTCGTTGGTCAAGTATAACACCCAGATAACGTATTGAGGTTTTGAGTGGTAGATCAGCATCACGTGTTTTTAGAGTTGGTGGGGGAGAGAAGTCTTTGTTCCTGGTGACAATCAGGACTTCGGTTTTTTTAAAATTGATTCTGAGGTTTTGAGTGAGTAGCCAATCTGATATTGAGTTGAAGCAGGTGATTAGAGTAGTGTAGTCAGGTTTTAATATATTGATTGGAGTGAATAAGAGCACGTCATCTGCGTAGATAAGACATGATACTCCGAATGAGCGGGAGATGTTGCAGAGAGGTTGCATATATATGTTAAATAGAAGGGCTGAAAGAGAGGAACCTTGTGGAACTCCTTGCTTCTGATGAAAAGGTTGAGATGTGGTCTCCCCAGTCCGTACTTGTTGCCAACGATCTTCTAGGTAAGATCTGCACCAATTCAGTGCCGTTCCTTGAATTCCTTTTTCGTGGAGCCTGGTGAGTAGTTGGTTGTGGTCGACAGAATCAAATGCTGCTGCTATGTCTAGGAAGATCATAGCGACTCCATTTCTGATATTGTCTGTTGTGTTAATGAGTGTGTTCAATAGAGAAGTTAGAAGAGTTTCAACTCCATGGGCTTCCCTGAAGCCATGTTGGTTTAGATCTAGTGGTGCCTCGGAATCAATGTGTTGTTGAATTTGTCTGAGTACGATTTTTTCTAGGATCTTGGCTAATAAAGGAATGCTTGAAATTGGGCGATAGGAGTCTTCCTTTTTCGGATCCAGTTTGTTGTTCTTCAGTAGAGGACGGATGGAGGTGTGCTTGAGAGCTGATGGAAATATCCCGGATCTAAGGGACTGGTCAGCTAATGCTGATATGTATGGGCTAAGTTCTGTTTTCAGTGATTTGATCCAGAAGGCCGGGCATGGATCATTTGGAGCGGTAGTGGCATTGATGGATGTAATAATTTCTTCAATAGACTTTGGAGTTGGAGATGAGAAATTATTGAGTGTGAGTTGGATGTTGGAGGATTGCTTGGTTACACTTGTGGTTGATTCAGTGGTCTTGATTGCCTTGGATTGAATGTAATCAGCATATAGTTGTGGGTGTATAAATTCCTGTTGTGGTGAGGGAGGTTCAGTAGTTAGGGATTTTACTATTTGGAAGAGATCTTTTGGTTTGTTGAGGGAACGGCTAAGTAGCTTTGTATGGTGTTCTCTTCTCTTATCCCAGATTAGCTGACGATGGGACTTTAAGTTGGCTAGGTAAATGGACTGATCATGAGGGTTTAGGGAGTGTCTCCATTTCTTCTCTAATCTCCTCAGTTGTTGAAGGGAGGTTCGTAACTCTGATGAGAACCATGGTGCGTTCTTTTTCTTGGCGATAGAAGAGTTGGTAGAGGTTTTGTCTTGTTTAGTGGTAGGTTGTGCTGATAGTCGAAGAGCATTGTTCCAGTTTGATACAGAGTCGTCGATGTTGTTAGGTATAGTGGAGAGTTTTGGCATGGTAAGGGAGGTGATTGTATCCATGTTAAAAGGTTGGAATCGTGCTGGTTTTGGTGGTAGGTAAGCATTTGGTGACTTGTTTGGAGATTCAGTAGATGGAATGATGAATGAGATAAGTTTGTGATCAGACCAGGGGACGGGGGTTGATAGGGGCTCAGGTTGGTTTATCAGATTCGGGTGTACTGATGGTGCAAATATGAGGTCAAGAAGATTTCCTTGTTTATGAGTGGATGTTTTTACGATTTGATCATAGTGTAAGTTGATCATGGCATCAAGGAAGGAGTTGGACACTGAAGGTGGTGTGGAGGCAAGATTAAAATCTCCAAGGATCCAGTTAGGTTTGTTGATATCCAATGGGTTGATGGCAATATCAATTATGGTTGAGAGATCGTCAGCTGGAGCATTTGGGGCTCTGTAGATGAGATTTATGGTGTTGCTATTATTGGAGATGGATAGCGTATTTGAGTGGTTTGTGGTATTGGTAGATATTACGTGATATTTCAAATCTGTTCTTGCTATTATACAAACTCCTCCTCCCTTTCTATTTTCTCTGTTACAGGTATAGATGGTGTAGTTAGGTGGGGTTAGATGGTTCATTAGGACATTGTCGGTATTAGACAGCCATGTTTCTGTGATAAATAGGATGTCTAGTGTGAGGTTTGATATAAGATCAATGATAGCTGGCCATTTGTTGCGGGCTGAGCGTGCATTAATGAGAGCACACTTGAGATTCTGTGGAGTAGTTCTTAGATTAGGTTTCTTGTTATTTGTATTTTCAAGAGGTACATATATACAGTAGTTGTGCCTATTATAGTATGTACTTTGTGGATAATTTTGGTGGTGTTTCCTATTATGGGTTTGGTGAATAGGTATAAGGTTGAAATCAGATGTTAGAGCAGAGGAAATATGTAATATGCAAGAGAGGATGGAGAGGAGCAGGAGTGAACAAGTAAGGGTAGCCATGGCGTAGTCCTGGGATGGTAGAGAGGTTGTAGGTACTTTAACTTGGGTGCTACTGGCAACAGTATTAATTGAATGTTACTGACCACAGTAATAATTGAATTGCAACAGTATAAATAAGGACACTGGCAACAGTGATAAATTGCTACTGACAACAGTAATAATACATTCCTATATGGTATGTAACTGATAGCACTAGTACATTTACAATGGTATAAATACAGTTGCTTAGGGGAGAATAGTTATGGTATATGGTGTACACAATGGTTAGGCTGTAAGAGAATAGTCAGACGAGTCTACGTGTGGATAGTATACTTGCTGTGAGTTGAGAGGGTGAAGTAAGCGAGCTCGACCATGTGGGAGCTCAGCTGTATTTGGATATGTTTGCTGGACTCAGCGTTGTTTCTTCATTCATGCATCTGGTTCCACGGTATGGTTTTTTGAGGCTGGGTGAGAGTAAATTTTGGGAGCGCTGTCTGTCTGGAGGTGGATGTGGTTCAGCGGTCATCTGGAACAGCTTTTTCGGTCCTCGCAGCGTTATGTAACGGTGAGATGGATTTCCAGTTGTCAGGCCTGTATTAACTATAGGCCTCCACCAAGGCCTCCGCCTAAGGGCCACGCCAAAGGGCCCTCTGGCGAGGCCCTCAGGCGCGGGCCCGTCAGGCGCGGGCGCGCCCGATGGCGCGAACTTTTAAAGCCGTGCAGGAAGTCCCGATGAGAGATGGTGCTGTTCCCAGCCGCCGGAGGCTCTATCCCCCGACTGGGGAGAGCTGCAGATGGTGGCAGGGGTTGACTGGACCACGCGCCCGATGGCGCGAACTTTTAAAGCCGTGCAGGAAGTCCCGATGAGAGATGGTGCTGTTCCCTGCCGCCGGAGGCTCTATCCCCCGACTGGGGAGAGCTGCAGATGGTGGCAGGGGTTGACTGGACCACGCGCCCGATGGCGCGAACTTTTAAAGCCGTGCAGGAAGTCCCGATGAGAGATGGTGCTGTTCCCTGCCGCCGGAGGCTCTATCCCCCGACTGGGGAGAGCTGCAGATGGTGGCAGGGGTTGACTGGACCACGCGCCCGATGGCGCGAACTTTTAAAGCCGTGCAGGAAGTCCCGATGAGAGATGGTGCTGTTCCCTGCCGCCGGAGGCTCTATCCCCCGACTGGGGAGAGCTGCAGATGGTGGCAGGGGTTGACTGGACCACGCGCCCGATGGCGCGAACTTTTAAAGCCGTGCAGGAAGTCCCGATGAGAGATGGTGCTGTTCCCTGCCGCCGGAGGCTCTATCCCCCGACTGGGGAGAGCTGCAGATGGTGGCAGGGGTTGACTGGACCACGCGCCCGATGGCGCGAACTTTTAAAGCCGTGCAGGAAGTCCCGATGAGAGATGGTGCTGTTCCCTGCCGCCGGAGGCTCTATCCCCCGACTGGGGAGAGCTGCAGATGGTGGCAGGGGTTGACTGGACCACGCGCCCGATGGCGCGAACTTTTAAAGCCGTGCAGGAAGTCCCGATGAGAGATGGTGCTGTTCCCTGCCGCCGGAGGCTCTATCCCCCGACTGGGGAGAGCTGCAGATGGTGGCAGGGGTTGACTGGACCACGCGCCCGATGGCGCCAACTTTTAAAGCCGTGCAGGAAGTCCCGATGAGAGATGGTGCTGTTCCCTGCCGCCGGAGGCTCTATCCCCCGACTGGGGAGAGCTGCAGATGGTGGCAGGGGTTGACTGGACCACGCGCCCGATGGCGCGAACTTTTAAAGCCGTGCAGGAAGTCCCGATGAGAGATGGTGCTGTTCCCTGCCGCCGGAGGCTCTATCCCCCGACTGGGGAGAGCTGCAGATGGTGGCAGGGGTTGACTGGACCACGCGCCCGATGGCGCGAACTTTTAAAGCCGTGCAGGAAGTCCCGATGAGAGATGGTGCTGTTCCCTGCCGCCGGAGGCTCTATCCCCCGACTGGGGAGAGCTGCAGATGGTGGCAGGGGTTGACTGGACCACGCGCCCGATGGCGCGAACTTTTAAAGCCGTGCAGGAAGTCCCGATGAGAGATGGTGCTGTTCCCTGCCGCCGGAGGCTCTATCTCCCGACTGGGGAGAGCTGCAGATGGTGATATAGGAACTGATCCTAGCAGAAAGCATGGAAGCTTGGAAGGTACGACGTCCAAAAGCATCCAGAGTTCTGCACTCACATCCTGGAGGATTGGAGGCATGTCTCTTTGCACTCCTGATCCTTCTCATAGCTGATTGTACCACAATAGAGTGGTGAGGGAGCTGAGTTTTCTGGAAACCAGGACAAGGAGGGACTCCATACATAGTGTCACGTCTACGAGAATGAGGAAAGGTGGTAAGAGGGGTCTCCCACATTCTTAGCATAAGATCATGCAATATCTCATGGATGGGAAAAGTAGCAGCTTCCTTAGGAGCTTTGGGATATTGTAAAATTTCCAACTCCTTTGCTCTGGGCTCTGTTTCAGGAGCCACAGTGATGGAGAGACCCCGAGCCACCTCCCTGATAAAATCCTGGAAGGAGATATCCTCTGAGGAGACATCCTGCATTTAGGGGAGGAGGGCTCCTCTGGAAGAAGTGCTCCAGTATCGACAGAACTATCAGAATCCTCAGATTCCTCTGAGGATTCAAAGTACCTTCTGTCCGGATGCTCTTGTAGAGCCCGATACCCGTACCGACTGAAGTCGGTACCGGTGTATCGCTACCGGAGAGCATCGAGAGACTGGGTGCCGGCAATGCGGATACCGATGTCGATGCTATCGGAACCGGTACCGATACCGGTGCTGGATTCGGTGTCGGTACTGGTTGAACTGTCTGACGCGGTTCCGAGGGTGTCTATACCGCAAGGAGAGCTGCCAGTCTGCGTTCAATAGCCAGAAACCTCTGGTTTGTCGATGCTGCCGATGCCTGTATGTCGGTACCGGAGAAGACAGCCGATACCCCAGAGCATGGCACCAGTAGTTCTGCCAAGGTCAAGGCCTCGAGAACATCCTGGAGCCCTGATAATGCTTTGGAAGCCGAAGCCTCCCGCCGGGGCAATTTTGCCGGTGCAGAATCCTCAAGGGCAACGCCAGAGGCATCTCGATGCTTAGAAGGAGATCTACCCTTTGAGGACCGGCTGGACTTATGTTTAGTTACCTGAGATCCATGGGAGGAAGAGGAAGCCCTGGAAAATGTCGATGCCACCGAAGCTGCATCAGAGGGAAACAGGGTACTGAGCTTAGCAGCTCGGTTCTGCCGACCTCTTTTAGACATCATGGCACAGAACATACAATCCGTGATGGAGTGGTCAGGACCTAAACATTTTAGACACCATTCATGGGTGTCGGTGACGGAGATGGTACCGTCACACTAAAAAAAGAAAGTAATAAGGAAGAGAGGCAGTTGGGAAAGGCGGGAAGGCAGCACGCAGGCGCTGTGGGATGCTCCCAAAAGCATTCTAATTGGATGCTGGGGAGTGTTCCCGCGCAGGCTCCGTCGGTACCGACGATACCCATATGTGAGGACTACATTCCTGCTTGTTCCTGGAGATCTTAGATTAGATGGGAAATATTTCTGTATCTTTCTGCCACATTTTCTTGTTCTCTGATTGCATTTCTTGGTACTTTAGGATATTCTCCCTCTCCACACAATTCATAAGAACATAAGATATGCCATACTGGGTCAGACCTAGGTTCATCAAGCCCAGTATCCTGTTTCCGGCAGTGGCCAATCTAGGTCAGAAGTACCTAACAGTTTCCCCAAAAGACACAGGTTCCACAATGCTTGTATTGGGTCAAGCAGTGATATCCCAGGTCCCTTTTGATAATGGTTTATGGACCTTTCCTCCAGGAACTTGTCCAAACCTTTTTTAAACCCAGCTACACTAACAGCTTTTACTACATCCTCCGGTAACAAATTCCAGAGTTTGATTACACATTGAGTGAAAAATTATTTTCTCTTATTAGTGTTAAATAGGTTACCCTGTAGCTTCATTGCATGTCCCCTAGCCTTTCTATATTCTGATGACATAAACAATCGATTTACATTTACCCGTTCCACTCCATTCATTAATTTATAGATCTCTATCATATCTCCCCTCAGCTGTCTCTTTTCCAGGTTGAAGAACTCTAACCTCTTTAGCCTCTCTTCATAGGGGTATCCTTCCATCCCCTTTACCATTTTCATGGCTCTTCTCTGTACCTTTTCTAATACAGTTGGTCTGGGCTTCCAAGATAGTATTTTTTTTTCCATTTAATTTTTTATTGATTTTTCATAGTAACATTTAACTATTTCCAAACTATAACGTAATACACTTCACCAGTTTCTGTTTACACTAATGCGTTTATGTCCCTCTTCTAATACAGCCACTTTCATTCCTATCCTCTTCAAATAACCCCCTCCCCAACCCCCCACTCTTAATTACATTTAGTTATTAATCCTTTACTTGTTTTGTTTATAATTATACAGTTTTCATAGCATATCTCTATACATATTGTCACTACTCGACTACACGTACATTCTTCATATTATTACTTTGCATCTCATTTCAAGATATTTTCGTGATCTCCCCACCAGAGCATACTACCCAACTCCTTCCTTACTGGTCTTTTCTCTCCTCTTCCCCCCCACCCCCTCCTTCCACCTCTCCAACCAGTTAAAAACTTTTCTCCAAGACATTAGATATTGTTCTCCTTTTCCTTTCCGAAGCCCTGTCAATCTATGCATCAAACACATCTCTGCTACCCTTCTCACAAATTCTCCACTCTGCGGTTGGCTTGCACCTGACTACACTTTCGCTATTACATTGCGTGCGGCAACAATACAGTGATGTATCACTGTCTTATCCCTTTCTGATATCTCATCCTCCAATCTATGCAGCAAGAACACCTCGGGTTTATTTTTCAACCTATATCCCATCATTTCTTGTATTATGTCCCTGACCTTCTCCCAATATTGGCGAATTTCCCCACATTCCCACCACATATGTAACATGGTTCCCCTCTCTTGACATCCCCACCAACATTTATCCGTCTGTCCTTCTCCCGCCTGCCATGTATGGATCGGTGTCCAGTACCATCTAAGCAACACCTTATATGCATTCTCTTTTATTTGGGTAGCTATTGAAACGTCCGCCACTGTGCGAACCACTGTCTGCCACGTCTGCTCCTCCCATACTATTCCTAGCTCCTCCTCCCATTTTTTCATGTATTCCACTTTCCCCTCTCCTCCTTCCAGAAGCCCCTTATAAATTTTTGACATGGCTCCTTTGTGGCCCAAGTGCCCTGTGCATACTACCTCAAACCATCCCCTACTACTCCAAAGATCTTGTCATACCTTTTGTCGTTGTAAAAAATGACACAGCTGAAGGTAGCTATAGTAATCGGTCGCTGGAAGCCCATACAAATCCTTCAATCCTTCGAACTCCCTCACTCCCCTCTTTGGTCACTACCTGGGAGATATGTGTTAGGCCTTTTCTCGCCCACCTTCGCAATACACTCGCTTCCAGCCCCTGCTCCTCAGCGAAGCATGCCTCCAATGACATCCCCTGTATATACTCTTTATCCTGTACAAGCGTCTTCCTATACTTTCCCCACATCTTCAATATATGTTTAATAATGGGGTGTTCCCCTCTAACCCTACCCCCCCTCCATACTAGCCTTTCTAGTCCCACTGCCCGTACCATATCCTCTTCCATTTGAACCCACTGTTTCTGCTTTCCTCTATGCCACTCATAAATCGTTTTTAGTTGTGCTGCCGCATAGTACTTCCTAAAGTTAGGGACTCCCAATCCCCCCTCATCCCTCACCCTTTGCAACGTACTCATAGCCACCTGTGACTCTTATTTTGCCATATAAATCTATTAACTGTCCTTTGGAGCTGCCCTAATCTCTTTGGTGGTATTGCTATTGGCAATGTCTGGAATAGAAACAGAAACCTAGGTAGCAACATCATCTTGACTGTTGCAATACGTCCTAGCCAAGAGAGATACCCATGAGCCCAAGTGTGCAACAGTCCTTCCACTTGTCTAAACAATTTTGGATAATTTAACTCAAATAATGTATTTAATTTAGGACCAATATGTATACCTTGATATTTAATAGATTGAGGGGCCCACCGGAATGGAAATTTTATTTGTAATGCCTCCTGCTTCTCTTTTGCTATAGAAAGATTCAAAATTTCCGATTTGGACCAATTTATTGTAAACCCTGACAATTTTCCAAATTCTCCTAACTCCCACATTAATATAGGCAGAGATATATGCGGCCTAGCCATGCTTACCAAGATATCATCCGCAAATAGTGATAGCCTGTATTCCCTCTTCCCTACCTCTATACCCTTTAACTCTGCATGTTCTCCAATTCTCACTGCAAATGGCTCCACTGAAATTGCAAAGAGTAGAGGTGACAACGGGCAGCCCTGCCTTGTCCCCATTCCCTGTTCAAAAAAAGAAGAATAGGACCCATTTACCCTAACACATGCCTTCGGATGATGATACAATGCTGTTACCCAGCTTATAAAGCCTTCTCCCAACCCCATTTTATCCATAACCTGAAATAAGTAAGGCCACGACACCTGGTCAAAACCTTTTCCGCATCCAAAGACAGACGCAGTGCCTCTTCTTTGCTCTGATCCACCAACCATATTATATTCAAAATCTTCTGAATATTATCTGCTACCTGTCTTCCCGGGATGAACCCTGCTTGATCTTGATGTATAATTTCCCCTATTGCTTTATTTAAGCGCGTGGCCAATAGTTTGGCCAGTAGCTTAGCATCAAGGTTAAGCAATGAGATCGGTCTATACGAAGCGCATTCTTGTGGGTTTTTCCCTTCCTTAGGTAGTAAGGATACTCCTGCCCAGCCCATTGTATCTGCCAATTCTCCTCCCTCCCTTGGTAACTTAAACAGCTTCACTAATGGGTTAATTAATGTCTCTCCAAAGTTTTTATAAAACTTCGCAGTTAAACCATCTAATCCTGGAGCCTTATCAACTTTCAACTGTTTTATAGCTAGTCTAACTTCTTCTGCATTTATTTTCTTATTTGGCTCTCTGAGTCACCTCCTCCAGCTTTGGTAGTTGGACCAAGTCCAGATAACTCTGCACCCTCTCCTCCTGTGGAGGTGCCCTTGTTGCATACAGGGATCGGTAAAATTCTTTGAATGCCTCTTGTCACCCACCAGCGTCCCCAGAGGCCAGCGGCGTGGGTACGTCAGTGGGGTAGTACTCTAGTAGTTAAAGAGTATTGTGGGAAGGCTTTGCAATGCCTTCTGGAACCTGTGGTTCTTAAGCACCAGTCAAATAATTGTAGTTGCAGACCAAGTGTAAGGTTATAATACAGGATTTTATTCCCCGTCCGAGATTCGATATTTTAGCATTTGAAACAAAGGAAAACAGACCATTCATCTGGCCTCAAATTAAAGAAATGCTGGAACAAAACTTGGCTTTAACTTCAGCTTTTGTAACAAACAGAAGAAAAAAGAAAACAGTCCTTTTCACATGAAAACCTTCTTCCTGTTTTCTTTTATAAATAGTTTTCACAGCACTCTAACATAGAGATGATATGGCATCTGCCATAGTGTACGTACAGTCCATATCACTGTCATTCAAAAATTCCTCATAAGGCTCATATTGCATCTTTTCACTGTCAGAATAACTTTCTCCTGGAGTAAAGCTTCCGTTGCAAAGTTCCTCTCTGTAACTCACAGCATTCCCCTCCTCCACTGAACTAGAGGGAAATGGGTAATCACCACATTCACTATAATCACGGTCAAGAGAGCTACACAGTTCCTGGTAAGTGCAGGGTAATTCTCTGTATTCTGGACCTCTTCTATTAGGGTTAATACGCCTACCCTCTGGCACTCTCTCTTCCTGGTCTCTCAGCCGAGCCGAGCTCCGTTTGTGTGAAAACCTTTCACTGTGTTTCACTGCTAGCTGCTTCTCTGGTATAAAAGTTTCCTCAGGGTAAAAACTATTCCCTGCTTGGTACCTTGTGCTGGGTAATTTGGCTCTCCTTAGCCTGGCCACCGGACTACCACCTCTGCTCCCTTCGTAGCAAGGTTCCTGGGGATTTGGAGAGCTGTGCCCTGCTTCTCAAAGAAGTCCCTCCTGGATTCCACAGTTCTGTGTTTCCCTCGTGAGGCTTCTCTCCAAAGGTTCCTTTGGCTTCTCTCCTCAGCAACTCTCTCACTGAACGTCCCTTCAACGGCTCTCTTCCTGAACGTTCCCTCAGCAGCTCTCCCACTACCTTCAGGTGAGTGATTTAACTGTCTTTCTCGTGGTGTTTGTTTGGGCTCCGCCCCTACCCAGCTGCCCCTCATTTCCTAATGAGTTCCTATCCAGGCTTGTGTTTGGGCGTTCCCTTACCCCTCGTGACCCAGCTTGTATCTGTTGCCCGTGGTAACCTTTCTCCACGTTTATTTCTGAGCTGTCAGCTATGTTTTGCTCAGAGTTCCCTATTTCCCTGGGCTCTGACAGCACTACCTCATGACAGATCCCCCCCTTTAAAATATTACGGGCTGCTGACCCTTCCAGACAGCACGTAATCTGATCCTGGGCTCTGTCATACTGCTCTACATAAGCCATGCTGGCAGTGGCCGACCTATCTTTCCAGGATTTTAGGACGTTTAGGTGATACACCTGTTGACGCCCCTTTTCGTTCTCTACTTTGTATGAGACCGGGCCCACTTTCTTTATCACAGTGCAAGGCCCCTTCCAATGGGCCTCAAACTTGGGTCCCTGGTCTGCTACCTGGACAGTCACTTTATCTCCTATATTCAAGTGTCTGGGTCTCGTGCCCCTGTCATAATAATACTTTTGCTTGCACTTGCTGGCCTGCAAATTCTCCACTGAGGACTTTGCTGTCCTATCCAAGCGTTCCCTCAAATTCTTCAAGAATTGAGGTACCCCAACCTCTTGCGTATCTGGCTCCACCCATTGTTCATTTAGAATGTCCAAGATTCCCCTAGGGGGTCTGCCAAACATGAGTTCATATGGGGATACTTTTAAGGACGTTTGTATGCTTTCTCTGCACGCATACAACATGAATGGGAGTAGGGTGTCCCAGTCGCCCATCTCTCCCTTTTTCAAACCCCGTCTAAGCATCTGTTTTAAGGACTGGTTCATCCGCTCTACAAGCCCATTTGTTTGGGAATGATATGCCGCAGTCCGTATATGCTTTATGCCGAACGCCTCCCAGACCATCGCCAAATGCTTTGATAAAAAGTTACTACCTTGATCGGTAAGTACCTCCCTGGGGAACCCCACCTCACAAAATAGCTTCACCAGCTCTTGGGTGATTATCCTCGCGGAGGTGTTTCTTAATAGCCCAAGGGAACCTGGTGGCGTGGTCTACTATTACCAGCAAGTATTGGAACCCTCTCGGTGTTCGAATCAGAGGCCCTACAATGTCCATCCCTATGCGATTCATAGGTGTTGCTATGGTGGGTGTGGACACCATCGGTACAGCTTTGGGTTTTAGAGCTGTAACCCTTTGACAGGTTGGGCAGGATTCACAGTATTGCCTAGTTTCTTTGAAGACCCCTGGCCAATAGAAGCGAACCAATATTTGGTCCAGGGTGCCTTGGATCCCCTTATGGCTACCAATGGGGTGGTCGTGTGCCAAACGCAGTACCATGGCCTTAAATGTTGTCGGCACCACCAATTGCTTCCTTACGGCATCAGTGTACGGGTTAAGGCTTTCCCTATATAGAACCTCTTTCTCTAGGAAAAACCTGGGTAGGGTAGGCCGTGTTTCCTGGGCCCATTCGAAGGCTCTCTTGAGCTGGGTTAGCCCGCTGTTCCGCTGGGAACGATGGAAATTTATTCACTAGTTCTGCAGGCACCCAGGGCAACCCTGCTCCGGCCTCCAACTCGGCCCTCCCTCGGGTCCTACAACGCCTCTCTTGGCGTTTCATGGCTTTGGCCTTCCTGCCCTCCTTAACTGGCTCATGAATTAAGTCATCATGTGAGGGAAGAATGCCTAATTCGCCCTCATTTACTTCTTCCTCTTGGGGTCCTTCCTCCCCCTCAGGCTCTTCGGTGCTCTCAGAAGATGTCTTTCCTACCCCTGAGGTCCCGGCTTGCGAGCGGGTGGAAACTAGGCCTGACCGGGTACTCAAACCTGCTACTAACCCCTTAACAAAGGGCGGCCAGTCTCTGCCTAAAATAACATCTCTGGGCAATGTGGGGACTATGGCTACCTGTACTGGTTGTTCAAAGCCTAATGCGTGCACAGACAGCCTCTGTAAAGGGTAGTATGAAAATGCCCCGTGTATGCATTTTAGACGCACCTGGCTCCCTGCTTGACTCGAGGCTGACTGACGGCGCCTCTCAATGGCTTCCCAGAGCCTGCAGGAAATCATGCTCTGGTCAGCCCCCGAGTCAAGCAGGGCCAGTGCCTCTACCCCCTCTACCTGAACATGAATCTGGAATCCATCTTGCACTGGCTTGTCTGCTCCAGCCATGAGGACAGTCCTTCTGATAATGGCCTGCTCTCCCACATATATAACATTTTCCTTTACATGCAAGAAAAATATCATCATTAGTACTTTTAACATTGGCATTAAACATTTTGCCCTTAAGATACTTTCCCCTTTTAAAATCTGCCAATCCTACGGCTTTCATTATACCAAGCCCTGAGGTGTCAGCCATCTGCGTCTCCAAATATCGCTCTGCCAGATTGGCTGCCTCGTCAGTAGTTTGGCAGTTCTGCAAGGTCAAATAAGTTTTCATCTCAGTGGGCACAGCCTGGAGAAACTGTTCCAAAATAACTGTGTCTAACACCGATTCTATGGTCCTCCGCTCAGGAGTTAACCATTTGTATGCCAAATTTTTCAGCCTCTGCTGCAAGGCTTTAGGGGTCTCCTGTGACTTCATTCTAGCTTCTCTAAACATTCTGCGGTAATGTAAAGTAGACAGCCCTAGTCTATCCTTAACTGCTCGTTTAATTTCCTCATAATTAGCAGCAAGGGTCACAGGCATGGCCTTGTAGGTGGAGAGAGCTTCCCCAGTAAGTGATACCGCAAAGCGGGTCACCCACTGCTCTCTCGGCCATTTCAACGCTTCCCCTATTCTCTCAAAGGCATCTATAAAGTCATCTATATTATCGTGTGGACTCAATTGTCCCAAGGAAAACGTATGGCAACCATTTAGTCCTACCGCTGGAACTATAGCGGGGTTTTCAGAAATCAGCTCCTGCGGCTTTTCCAAAAACGCTTTCATAGTGTCCAAGAGTGGCTTTTGCTGCTCTCTTATCAAGTTGGCCGTCTGCTCCTGGATGTGTCTAGCCAACTCCAGCTGTTTGTCCCACTGGAGTTGCATCCAGTTCATCATATCTCGGGCATCCATTCTTCTGTCTGTACCCCTGCGGAGAAAAGAAAGACAACAACCACCAAGTGCGGTACTTATATTCTTTCAGCCCTTATTCTGCAGCACAGCAGCGCCCTCTTTCTTGCCTGAATCCATCTACGCTTATGCCTCAGGTATCGTTACCTTAGCTTTTGCGTAGATTCCAGCATGCAAGAAAGGTCTGTGCTCTCCACCGTCTGGTCCGTCGCTGAACTTGCTTCTCAGGGTCTCCTGGTACAGCTGCAGCTTTTCTTTAAAATGTCCTTTTATTCCAAAAGTAAAAATCCTCAAAACTACACCAAATGTCACCCACCAGCGTCCCCAGAGGCCAGCGGTGTGGGTAAGTCAGTGGGGTAGTACTCTAGTAGTTATAGAGTATTGTGGGAAGGCTTTGCAATGCCTTCTGGAACCTGTGGTTCTTAAGCACCAGTCAAATAATTGTAGTTGCAGACCAAGTGTAAGGTTATAATACAGGATTTTATTCCCCGTCCGGGATTGGATATTTTAGCATTTGAAACAAAGGAAAACAGACCATTCATCTGGCCTCAAATTAAAGAAATGCTGGAACAAAACTTGGCTTTAACTTCAGCTTTTGTAACAAACAGAAGAAAAAAGAAAATAGTCCTTTTCACATGAAAACCTTCTTCCTGTTTTCTTTTATAAATAGTTTTCACAGCACTCTAACATAGAGATGATATGGCATCTGCCATAGTGTACATACAGTCCATATCACTGTCATTCAGAAATTCCTCATAAGGCTCATATTGCATCTCTTCACTGTCAGAATAACTTTCTCCTGGAGTAAAGCTTCCGTTGCAAAGTTCCTCTCTGTAACTCACAGCATTCCCCTCCTCCACTGAACTAGAGGGAAATGGGTAATCACCACATTCACTATAATCACGGTAAAGAGAGCTACACAGTTCCTGGTAAGTGCAGGGTAATTCTCTGTATTCTGGACCTCTTCTATTAGGGTTAATATGCCTACCCTCTGGCACTCTCTCTTCCTGGTCTCTCAGCCGAGCCGAGCTCCGTTTGTGTGAAAACCTTTCACTGTGTTTCACTGCTAGCTGCTTCTCTGGTATAAAAGTTTCCTCAGGGTAAAAACTATTCCCTGCTTGGTACCTTGTGCTGGGTAATTTGGCTCTCCTTAGCCTGGCCACCGGACTACCACCTCTGCTCCCTTCGTAGCAAGGTTCCCGGGGATTTTGGAGAGCTGTGCCCTGCTTCTCAAAGCAGTCCCTCCTGGATTCCACAGTTCTGTGTTTCCCTCGTGAGGCTTCTCTCCAAAGGTTCCTCTCTCACTGAACGTCCCTTCAACGGCTCTCTTCCTGAACGTTCCCTCAGCAGCTCTCCCACTACCTTCAGGTGAGTGACTTTTAACTGTCTTTCTCGTGGTGTTTGTTTGGGCTCCGCCCCTACCCAGCTGCCCCTCATTTCCTAATGAGTTCCTATCCAGGCTTGTGTTTGGGCGTCCCCTTACCCCTCGTGACCCAGCTTGTATCTGTTGCCCGTGGTAACCTTTCTCCACGTGTATTTCTGAGCTGTCAGCTATGTTTTGCTCAGAGTTCCCTATTTCCCTGGGCTCTGACAGCGCTACCTCATGACACTCTCAGATTTCTCCATCTTCCTGCACTAGGTTCCCTCCATGGTCTCTTACCCTCAGTATGTGCGAACGCAATTTCCGCTGTTTCAGTTTCTGTGCCATATATCTTCCAGCTTTGTTGCCTCCCTCAAAAAATTCTTGCCTCAGCAATTGCAGTTTATATCTGATATCTTCGGCTAGCATTGCATTAATTTGCGCTCTCACTGCTAGCACTTGTCCTCTAAAGGTTCCTTTCCTGTCTCGGGCATCCAGTTCTTCTAACCTCATTAATTGCATTCTGAAATCCCTATTTCTTCCTTCCCTCTATTTCTTTTTGCATGCTCCCCATTTAATCAATACTCCCCTAACCACAGCTTTACAGCCATCCCAAACCCCACCCCATGCTACTTCCCCATTCCATCTGAAATATTCCGCTATTTCTCTTTCAACATCCTCTTGCACTTTGTCATCTTCCAGCAAGGATTCATTTATTCACCAATATTGGTTCCCCCTCCCTTTCCCCTTAATGGTTATTTTAACCTCCACCAAAGCATGATCAGATCACGTTATTGGGTCCATCTCTGCTTCCTTAATTCTCCCAACCACTTTGTTTGTGATCCAAACAGCATCTATTCTAGAGTAGGTACCATGCACAGGTGAGTAATATGAAAACTGGTTTTTTGGGGGGGGTGTTGGAATCTCCATGCATCTACCAAGCAAATGCTGCTTGATAAACATATGGTACTTTTTTCTATATTTTTGTTTGTTTTTGTTTAGACAGTTTTGTATACCGCCTTATCCTTCAATCAAAGCGGTCACAACACAATTGGGGGATACATTTAACACATGGGGATATGAGACACATACACTAATACTTACAGGGAACATGGGCAATGGAGGGTTAAGTGGCTTGCCCAAGACCACAAGGAGCACCTGTGGGACTAGAAACCCCAGTCCTTCTGGCCCAATATGCTCTCCTACTATCTCTTTTCCCCGTTGCATCCCCCTCGGGCTGCCACGTTTGGTTAAAATCCCTCCACAGATTAACATACCTTCTCCCAACTTCCCCACCTCTTCGTTAAGTTCCGCCCAAAATTCCCCTTGTCCCCCTGTTGGTGCATAAACATTAGCTATACAGAACCACTCCGCCCCCATTTTTAATCGTAGTAGCACATATTTCCCCGCCTTGTCCCTTACTATGTTCTGGAGCACTACCTTTACTTTAGAATCGGTCAAGATTAAGAACATAAGATATGCCATACTGGGTCAGACCAAGGTCCATCAAGCCCAGTATCCTGTTTCCAACAGTGGCCAATCTAGGTCACACGTACCTAGCAGTTTCTCCAAAAGACACAGGTTCCGCAATGCTTGTACTGGATCAAGCATTGATATCCTGGGTCACTTCTTAATAATGGTTTATGGACCTTTCCTCCAGGAACTTGTCCAAACCTTTTTTAAACCCAGCTACACTAAAAGCCTTTACTACATCCTCCGGTAACAAATTCCAGAGTTTGATTACATGTTGAGTGAAAAAATATTTTCTTTAATTAGTCTTAAATAGATTACCCTGTAGCTTCATTGCATGTCCCCTAGTCTTTCTATATTCTGATAATGTAAACAATCGATCTATGTTTACCCGTTCCACTCCGTTCATTAATTTATAGACTTCTATCATATCTCCCCTCAGCCGTCTCTTTTCCAGGTAAAAGAGCCCTAACCTTTTTAGCCTTTCTTCATAGGAGTATCCTTCCATCCCCTTTACCATTTTGGTGGCTCTTCTCTGAACCTTTTCTAATAACGCTATATCCTTTTTAAGATACGGCGACCAGAATTGCACACAATATTCAAGGTGCGGTCTCACCATGGAACGGTATAGAGGCATTATAATATCTTTTGTTTTATTTTCCATTCCTTTCCTTATGATACCTAGCATTCTATTTGCTCTCTTGGCCGCCACTGCACACTTGGCCAAGGGTTTTAAAACGTTATCCACAATGACGCCTAAATCTTTTTCCTGGGTGGTGGTTCCTAATGTGGAACCTTGAATTGTGTAACCATAGCTTGGGTTGTTCTTCCCTAGGTGCATAACTTTGAACTTGTCCACATTAAATTTCATCTGCCATTTTGATTCCCAGTCTTCCAATTTATCAAGATCCTCTTACAATTTTCCACAATCCTCTTGGGTTTTAACAACTTTAAACAGTTTTGTGTCATCTGCAAATTTGATAACCTCACTCGTTATTCCACTTTCCAGGTCATTTATGAATATGTCAAAAAGCAGCGGACCCAGCACAGTTCCCTGGGGTACACCACTATTCACCTTTCTCCACTGGGAAAATTGGTCATTTAGCCAAACCCTCTGCTTTCTTTTAACCAGTTCCTGATCCACAGTAGTACACTGCCTCCTATCCCATGACTCTTTAGTTTTGCCAAAAGTCTCTGATGAGGGACCTTGTCAAAGGCTTTCTGAAAGTCCAGATACACTATATCAACCAACTCACCTTTATCCACCTGTTTATTCACACTTTCAAAAAAACATAACAGATTAGTAAGACAAGATCTTCCTTGTCTAAAGCCATGTTGGCTGTCTCCCATTAGGCCATGACTATCTACATGCTGAGTAATTTTATTCTTTATGATGGTTTCTATCATTTTTCCCGGTACTGACGTGAGGATCACCGGTCTGTAGTTTCCCGGATAACCCCTGGAACCCTTTTTAAAAATTGGTGTTACATTGGCGATCCTCCAATCTTTAGGTATTAGAGATGATTTTAATGATAGTTCACAGATTACTAATAGCAGGTCTGCAATCTCATATTTCAGTTCTTTCAACACCCTTAGATGTATACCATCCGGCCCAGGTGATTTGCTACTCTTCAGTTTATCTAATAGTTGTAATACATCTTCCCGATGTATCGATATTTCCTTCAATTCTTCTGCACCTTTAAATACCACTTCAGTCATGGGTAACATCCCTACATCTTCCTCAGTAAAGACCAAAGCAAAGAATTCATTCAGTCTCTCCGCTATCGCCTTGTCGCCTCTTAGTGCCCCTTTAACTCCTCTATCATCTAATGGACCAACTGACTCTCTCACAGGATTTTTGCTATGAATGTACTTGAAAAAATCTTTATTTCACGTTTTTGCTTCCGCAGCAAGCTTCTTCTCAAATTCTCCCTTTGCCTGCTTTATCAATGCCTTGCATGTGACCTGCCAGTGCTTGTGCTGTTTCCAGGTTTTGTCATTTGGCTCTTATTTCCATTTCCTGAAAGATGCTTTTTTGGCAACAGCCTCTCTGACCTCACCTTTAAACCATGCTGGCAGTTTTTTGGACTTCCTTCCACTTTTCTTAAAGCGTGGAATACAGCTGGTCTGGGCTTCCAAGATAGTATTTTTCAACACCCAAGCTTGATGTAAGCCTTTAACCTTTTCAACTGCTCCTTTTAGTTTTTTCTTAACTATTTTCCTCATTTTATCAGAGTCTCCCTTTCGAAAGTTAGAAACTATTTAAGACTAAACATAGAAATATGACGACAGAAAAAGACCACATGGCCTATCTAGTCTGTCCTCCCATAACAACTACAACAGTCCCCTTTTTACCTTTAGAGATCCTCTGTGTTTGTCCCATGCCTTTTTGAATTCAGTTACTGTCCTCATCTCTACCACCTCCACTGGGAGACTATTCCATGGATCCACTACTCTTTCCGTAGAGAAATATTTCCGCATATCACTCCCGAACCTATCTCCCTTCTCCGTCATCCCATGTCCCCTCGTAGCAGAACTTGCTTTCAATTGAAAGAGGCTCTCTCCCTGAATATTTATGCCACGGAGGTATTTAAACATCTCAGTCATATCAACTCTATCCCGCCTTTCCTCTAAGGTGTACATATTAAGATACTTCAGTCTGTCCTCATATGCTTTATAATGACGACCACTAATCATTTTATTAGCCACCCTCTGCACCGACTCCATCCTGTTCACATCTTTTTGAAGGTGCGGTCTCCAGAATTGCACGCTATACTCCAAATGAGGTCGCACCAAAGACTTATACAGAGGCATTTTCACCTCCTTTTTTCTGCTAGCCATCCCTCTCCGTATGCACCCAAGCAATCTTCTAGCTTTTGCCATTGCCTTTTCTACCTGTTTAGCTACTTTAAAACCATCAGACAAAACCACGCCTATGTCCCGCTCTTCTTTAGTGGACAATAGCACTTCACTCCCTATACTATATTGCTTCCTTGGATTGCTGCAGCCCAAATGCATGACCTTACATTTTTTAACATTAAATCCCAGCTGCCAAATTCTAGACCATTCTTCAAGCTTAGCTAGATCCCTCCTCATGTTATCTACCCCTTCCTGGGTGTCTACTCTATTGCAGAATTTGGTATCATGCGCAAAGAGGCAAACCTTACCTGAAAGCCCTTCCGCTATATCACTAACAAAGATGTTAAAAAGAATCAGACCAAGGACAGATCCCTGGGGCACACCACTGATAACATCTTTCTCCTCAGAGTGAGCTCCATTTACTTGTACTCTTTGTCGCCTCCCACCCAACCAATTTCTAACCCAAGCAGTAACTTTAGGGTCCATCCCTAGGGTGCTCAGTTTGTTTATAAGTCGTCTGTGAGGAACAGTGTCAAAGGCTTTACTGAAATCTAAATACACCACATCTAGGGCTCTCCCTCGGTCCAACTCCCTGGTCACCCAGTCAAAGAAATCAATCAGATTTGTCTGACAAGACCTGCCTCTGGTGAATCCATGCTGCCTCGGATCCTGTAATCCACTGGACTCCAGAAACCTCACTATTTTCTCTTTCAGCAGCGTTTCCAATAATTTACTCACCACCGAAGTTAAACTAACCGGCCTGTAGTTTTCAAACACATCCTTACTTCCGATTTTGTGTAAAGGCACCACATGAGCCTCTCTCTAGTCCTTTGGCACCACTCCCGACTCCAACGAGGCATTGAAAAGGTCAGACAGTGGAGCTGCTAGAACGTCCCCAAGTTCACTCAGTATTCTCGGGTGTATCCCATCCGGTCCTATCGCTTTGTCTACTTTAAGTTGGAATAGTTTCTCATGAACACAGTCTTTTGAAAATTGTTCAAGATGTCCTTTGCTTCTGTTCCTATTTGTGGGTGTTTTCTGAGGTCCTGCTCCTGTTTCTTCATCTGTGAACACAGAACAAAAATATTTGTTAAGCAATTCCGCTTATCAGCTTCTACATATTCCTCCCCAGCACCCTTGAGTCTGACAATACCACTCTTGCCCTTCCTCTTCTCACTAATATATCTGAAAAATGTCTTATCCCCCCATTTTATTGCATTGGCTATTTCCTTTTGAATCTTTGCCTTCTTGACTACTTTGCTAGCTTCTCTAAGTTTTTCCAAATACAGATGCCTGTCTTCCTCTCTCTGTGATCTCTTGTATTTCATGAAGGCCTCCTTCTTTTTCTTCACTTTTTCAGCTACTTCTTTCGAAAACCATAGCGGTCTCCTTTTCCTTTTACCTTTATTTACCATTTTAACAAAAAGGTTGGTTGCCCTTAAAATATCCCCTTTCAGTTTTGCCCACTGTTTTTCTACATCCCTCAGCTGTTCCCATCCAACTAATGACTCCCTGAGGTATTGGCCCATCTTCGCAAAGTTAGTCTTCCTAAAGTCTAAGATCCTCGCCTTTGAATGGATTCTAACAGCCCTAGTCCTAATACTGAACCATACCATCTGGTGATCACTGGATGAAAAATGATCTCCCACTACAACATCAGAAACACTTTTACCATTGGTAAGCACCAAGTCCAGTATGGCCCCTTCACGTGTGGGGTCTGTTACCAATTGCCTGAATAGTTCTCCCTGTAGAGAATCCAGGATCTCCTTACTTCTAGATGATACTGCAGCAGGAATGTGCCAATGAACATCTGGCATATTGAAATCTCCTATCAGTAGCACTTCCCCTTTCCTAGCAATGCTGCGTATGTCTTCAATTAACTCTCTGTCCACCTCTTCCTCTTGTGAGGGAGGTCTGTATATCACACCAATGCAAATAGATTTCTCTTTCCCTCTTTCTAGTTTAACCCACAATGCCTCCCCTCTCCCTTTTAAGCTCTGTAATTCCAAAGCTTTAATAGTAGTTTTTACATATAGTGCCACTCCTCGTCCCCTACGTCCTACTCTGTCCTTTCTGAATAAAGTATAGCCAGGTACAGTTACATCCCAATCATGGTTTTCTGTGAACCATGTTTCTGTAACTGCCACTAAATCCAAGTCAGTCACTCCCACCAAAGCTTCAACATCAGGGATCTTATTTCCCATGCTACGGGCATTTATACACACTGCTTTCCATATGTTACCCTTGTTACCCATTTCCATAAAGTTATTTAATGTATCACCTACCTAGGGGCTTTCACTTACCTGGGGGCTTTCTTCACCCATCCCCAACGAATCTAGTTTAAAGCCCTCTTCAGTAGATTAGCCAGTCTACTACTGAAGACGCGTTGAACTTTCTCGGACAGATGGATGCCATCTCTGCTCTGCAACCCTTGGAACAGCATCCCATGGTCTAGGAAACCAAAACGCTCTCGATGACACCATCCACACAGCCATGCATTCATCTCCAGAATACGAGCCTCTCTGCCTTGGTCTTTACCCTCAACAGGGAGGATTGAAGAGAACACCACCTGTGCACCTAACTGCTTCACCCTCTGTCCCAGAGCCATGAAGTCACTTTTGATACGTTCCGAGGTATACCTGGCAGTATCATTTGTTCCAACATGGATTAGCAACATTGGGTAACAGTTAGTGGGTTTGATGAGTCTCGGCAAACTCTCCATAACATCTTGGATTTTGGCCCCAGGCAGACAGCATACCTCTCTGGACATCATGTCTGGTCGGCAGATGGATGCCTCAGTACCCCTCATAAGAGAGTCTCCAACCACCACTACCCTTCGTTTCCTTGTGGTCACTGATTCTGCAACTTTGGGGTACTTGAGCTCTGGTTGTTCCCTTTCCAGGAATGCTTTCACCTCCTCCACTTCCTGGGCTGCATAATGGTTCTTCAATTCAAGGGCTGGAGAAGTTGGATTGGTGATTTTGCAGGCCCTGGTGACTTGTGTCCAACCATCGACATTCTGTTGGCACCCATCTTCTCCTCTGCTGGAGAGCTTGGTTGCTGCAAGAAGGATCTCATCAATGTAATTCTCACTGTCTTGAATGCTCCTCAGCCTCGCCACCTCATCTCTGAGTTCCTCCACTTGTTTCCTCAGAGCTTGAGCATGCATGCACCCTGTACATGGAACCGGTCCTTCAAATGGCATTAGGACCTCTGTCTGGACCGAGGCAGAAGCTGTAATGGGGAAAACAGCTTTAGCGATATTATTTTTCCCAGCCATTGTTCTGTTTGTGGAGCTTAGGTATCTGTTAAAGCAAAAGAGAGAGATCTACCAAGTACCAGCCGGTTTCCCAGCTGTCCTTTCAGAGAAAAAGCAGTTAAATCTCCTTAATTATATTCAAAATGTGCAGGTCCAATTCTCTGTGCTTTGTCAAATGGGGAGGTGCCCTATAAAGCAAGACTACTCGCTGGGGGGGGGGGGTAGGGAGGGAACTAACACCTGATTAGGTGTTAGCAGTTCCCAAAGCTGAGGAGGTTACTGGAGTTCAACCACCTACTGTGCTCAAGGAAAGTCCCACTAAAGCACCAAAAGAAAGTAACCTTGCTTTAAAAATGTACAAAAAAAACCTTTTAAGAGCTCCCAGTCAGAGAGCTAACAATTTAATATAATTAAACAAACCCTTAAATCTTACTGTTGGTTGATATGGAGAGCTCCTGTATGAAAGCCTGAACAGGGCAGGACAAGTTAAAAGGTAGTACTGTGGATTTCCTTATTATCCCTCCTCCACTAATTACATCAAAGGCGATCATGCTATGATTACTATTGCCAAGTGGCCCCCAACACCTTTATCTCTTGCACTAGATCTGGTGTTCCACTAAGGACTAGGTCTAAAATGGCTTCCCCTGTGGTCGGTTCATGAACCAGCTGCTCCAAGAAGCAGTCATTTATGTCATCTAGGAACTTTATCTCCCTAGCATGTCCTGCCGTGACACTGACCCAGTCGATACCGGGGTAATTGAAATCACCCATTATTATTACCACGCTGTGTAACTTTTGTTAGCTTCCTTGATTTCTTTGAGCATTTCATCATCCATTTGTTCATTCTGGCCAGGCGGTCAATAGTACACCTCCACTGCCATCGCCTTCCCCTTTTTACATGGAATTTCAATCCATAGAGATTCTACAGCAAATTTTGTTTCCTGCAAAACTTTAATCCTTTCTGACTCAATGCCCTCTCTAACATAGAGCGCAACCCCTCCACCAATTTGATCAGCTCTATCATTACGATATAGTTTGTACCCGGGTATCACAGTGTCCCAATGGTTGTCCTCCTTCCATCATGTCTCTGATATTCCAATCATATCTAACCTCTCATTTCGTGCTATATATTCTAATTCTCCTATCTTATTTTTTAGACTTCTAGCATTTGCATACAAGCATTTTAGAGACTGTATTTTCTTCATATTAACTTGGTTATTGGTAGACATGGGTTATTTGGGATCTTTAAGCTCTGTCTGCTCCATACTCGAGGGCATTTGGGCTACTTTACTCTTTTTTGGAACCTCTCTACTTTTGGTAGTATCCTTCAAGGATACATTCTTCCGAACCATCCGCTCTTGGGCGACTGTCGGCTTTCCCCTATTATCTAGTTTAAAAGCTGCTCTATCTCCTTTTTAAAGGTTAATGCCAGCAGCCTGGTTACATGCAACTCCCCCCTTTTTCTTTTCTACTGTGTTTGATGCAAAGATACACATACCATAGTTCTTAGGCTTTATCAAGTCTTCAGTAGCTCTAGTCAGGTGTGTTTCCTGTAGAAGAACCAATGATGCATATTAACGTGACAATTCTTTATATAATTTTAGCCTCTTAAATGGTGAATTAAGGCCCTTTACATTTAAAGTCACTACTTTTAGCTCACTTTTAGCTTATCCCCCCCCCCAATACCTCCTTAGCTGTCACCTCCCCCCCACCCCCTACCATCCTCTCCTTCTTGGGATGGTCTGGCTGCCGTCATCTTCCTCAGGCACTCCCCCCCACCCCTCCCCCCTTTTTCCCCTTTATCCCCGTTATTACTACACTCCCGATCTTCTACTACTTCAAACTACACCCCTACCCTCCCTTCTCACCCCCTGCTATCTATACACAATCCCTCCTCCTTACGCTCCTACCTCTTCTCATCCCTCTAGCCCTCCATTTCTCTTCTCCTATCCTGTTTCCCCCTCCCCCTCCTGCCGTATCTTACATATATTACCATACAACTACATAATTGAGTCCACTTCAATTACTTACATTTCTTCACTCTCTTGTCTCTATCATTTGTCTGTTCACTGCTGAACGAAAGGTCTTCTTGCCACTCTTCACTCGTTGCCATCTCTGCTGCATTGGCCTTGCACCTTCGTTCCTCTCCCGCTCTATGCTCAGCCACATCATACCTGCAGCCGTTAACACCTGAACCGTTTCTTCTCTGGTCCGAACCCGAACCCGACACCTCTGACCTTTGTAAGTCCTATTGAGTCCAAATGGGAATGTCCATCCATATCTAATTCCCTCCTCTCGAAGTTTGGTCACGTCTTTCAGCACGCGCCTTTTCTGCAATGTAGTCTGTGCTAGGTCTGCATAGATTTCGACCTCGCAAGAATTCCACTTTATTGCTCCTTTTATCCGAGCTTTATTTTGCACCAGCTCTTTTACATTGAAGTCCTGAAAGCAGGCTATGATGTTTCGTGGCTTATTGTTGGATAATCTTGTTGCCACCACGACTCTGTATGCCCGGACAATTCGTAGAGCTAAGCCTTCCAGATCCTCTCCTGCTTCTGACAGTAGAGCCTTTGAAATGGCCAGAACCACCGTCTTGCAATCCAGATAGGGCTCCCCCTCCGGAATCCCCCTCAGCCTGATATTACTCCTTCTAGACCTGTTTTCCAGGTCTTCCAATTTCTCTTCGAGTGCCAAGTTGCCTTATTTTAAATTGTGATGCTGCAGACCCTCTGAGAGGGGAAGAAAATGTTTTAAATGCAGGAAAAGTCAAGCACAACCTGCAATATCGCGAGGAACCACATAGGGGTAGCAGGAGGGACCTCCGAGGAACAGAGGAACCACACCTCCTAGGTCATGAGGTAATGCCAGCCAGCTTCCAATCAAGAAAGAGAGGAGTGCCTTTTAAAGGGAATTTGGAAGGTTAGAAAGCAGAACCAGGAGCGGAACTGGCAGAGTCAGGAGAAGCAGAGTCAGGAGAGCGGCCAGGAAGAGAACTGGCAGGACAACCCTGGAAAGGAGGATATCCTGAGGAGACAGGACAGCCCTGGAGAAAGGCACAGGCAGGACGGCCTGGGAAAGGAGGACTGCCAGGAGAACCAGCAGAACCAGCAGGTTGGGCAGGACATCTGAGTGAATGGGCTAGCTGCAGCCAGTCTGAGCACTTTTCGGGTCATTTGGAATCCCTTCAGCAGGGGCTCCGGCGATCCTGTGAGCAGTGAGTGAGAATCAGCTGTGCCTACTTGGTTGGGAACTGTGTGTGAGAGAGAGCTGCAGCCAATCTGAGCACTTTTCGGATCGTTTGGAATCCCTTCAGCAAGGGCTCCGGCGATCCTGTGGGCAGTGGGTGAGAATCAGCTGTGCCTACTTAGTTGGGAACTGTGTGTGAGAGAAAACTGCAGCCAATCTGAGCACTTTTCAAATCATTTGGAATCCCTTCAGCAAAGGCTCCAACGATCCTGTGAGCGGTGGGTGAGAATCAGCTGTGCCTACTTGGTTGGGAACTGTGTGTGAGAGAAAACTGCAGCCAATCTGAGCACTTTTCAAATCATTTAGAATCCCTTCGGCAGGGGCTCCAACGATCCTGTGAGCAGTGAGTGGGAATCAGCTGTGCCTACTTGGTTGGGAACTGTGTGTGAGGGAGAGCTGCAGCCAATCTGAGCACTTTTCAAATCATTTAGAGTCCCTTCAGCAAGGGCTCCAACGATCCTGTGGGCAGTGGGTGAGAATCAGCTGTGCCTACTTGGTTGGGAACTGTGTGTGGGAGAGAACTGCAGCCAATCTGAGCACTTTTCAAGTCATTTAGAGTCCCTTCAGCAAAGGCTCCAACGATCCTGTGAGCAGTGAGTGAGAATCAGCTGTGCCTACTTAGTTGGGAACTGTGTGTGAGAGAGAACTGCGGCCAATCTGAGCACTTTTCAGATCATTTGGAATCCCTTCAGCAAAGGCTCCAGCGATCCTGTGAGCAGTGAGTGAGAATCAGCTGTGCCTGCTTGGTTGGGAGCTGTGTGTGAGAGAAAACTGCAGCCAATCTGAGCGCTTTTCAGATCATTTGGAATCCCTTCAGCAAAGGCTCCAGCGATCCTGTGAGCAGTGAGTGAGAATCAGCTGTGCCTACTTGGTTGGGAACTGTGTGTGAGAGAGGACTGCGGCCAGTCTGAGCACTTTTCAGGTCGTTTGGAGTCCCTTCAGCAGGGGCTCCAACGATCCTGTGAGCAGTGAGTGAGAGTCAGCTGTGCCTACTTGGTTGGGAACTGTGTGTGAGAGAAAACTGCGGCCAATCTGAGCACTTTTCAAATCATTTAGAGTCCCTTCAGCAAGGGCTCCGGCGATCCTGTGAGCAGTGAGTGAGAATCAGCTGTGCCTACTTGGTTGGGAACTGTGTGTGAGAGAGAACTGCAGCCAATCTGAGCACTTTTCAAATCATTTAGAATCCCTTCAGCAGGGGCTCCGGCGATCCTGTGAGCAGTGAGTGAGAATCAGCTGTGCCTACTTAGTTGGGAACTGTGTGTGAGAGAAAACTGCAGCCAATCTGAGCACTTTTCAAGTCATTTGGAATCCCTTCAGCAAAGGCTCCAGCGATCCTGTGAGCAGTGAGTGGGAATCAGCTGTGCCTACTTAGTTGGGAACTGTGTGTGAGAGAAAACTGCAGCCAATCTGAGCACTTTTCAAATCATTTAGAATCCCTTCAGCAAAGGCTCCAACGATCCTGTGAGCAGTGAGTGAGAATCAGCTGTGCCTACTTGGTTGGGAACTGTGTGTGAGAGAAAACTGCAGCCAATCTGAGCACTTTTCAAATCATTTGGAATCCCTTCAGCAAGGGCTCCGGCGATCCTGTGAGCAGTGAGTGAGAGTCAGCTGTGCCTACTTAGTTGGGAACTGTGTGTGAGAGAAAACTGCAGCCAATCTGAGCACTTTTCAAATCATTTGGAATCCCTTCAGCAAAGGCTCCAACGATCCTGTGAGCAGTGGGTGAGAGTCAGCTGTGCCTACTTAGTTGGGAACTGTGTGTGAGAGAAAACTGCAGCCAATCTGAGCACTTTTCAAATCATTTGGAATCCCTTCAGCAAAGGCTCCAACGATCCTGTGAGCAGTGGGTGAGAATCAGCTGTGCCTACTTGGTTGGGAACTGTGTGTGAGAGAAAACTGCAGCCAATCTGAGCACTTTTCAAATCATTTAAAATCCCTTCAGCAATGGCGCGCCCGTGCCTTGCGGGCCCGCGCCTGAGGGCCTCGCAAGAGGGCCCTTTGGCGTGGCCCTTAGGCGGTGGGACCGTGCGGGACCCACTATCTGCTGCTATATGCTCATTCTGTTCAGCGATATGCTGTTTGTAGTTAATGTAAGGTAATGTAATGTAAGTTATGTACTGTGTTCCCTGTTTGTACTCCTAGTGTTTTGTTGTGATGTAATGATAATGCAATGTATGTTTCCCTCACCTTTGTTTAACTTTGTGCTGTTTTAACCGCTTTGATTGAAGGAAAAGGCGGGATACAAAACATGTTAAATAAATAAATAAATAAATAAAATAAATATCCAGAAGGAGCAGTAATCCCTGACCAACGGTTTCGCAGGAGGCAGCAGCAGCCGCCCCGGCTTGAAGAAAGGAGCACCTGTGGAGAAGGTGGGACAACTCCAGCCAGAGTGAGTGTTTGTGGTACCGAGAGACAAAGGCGTGGCTGTGATTGTGGTCTAAAGCCAACAGAAGGACGGTTGGAGAGCTCAAGGCCTAGTGCTCAGGCCAGGCAGGGTCCCAACCGGAGCAGGCCTCAAACCTCACCGGGAGCAGACAAGCCGAGGAGAAAAGGTAACCCTTGTTTAGCTAAAAGCAGGCTACAGACTGCTGATGTATGGGGAGTACAAGGAGCACAGGAATATTGTCCTTGTGAGAATGCCAATGAAATAAGGTGCAAGAAACACGCACCAAGTAAGAGACTTGTTAATGACCAAGTTTTACAGAAAGCAAAAACAAAACACTTGCAAAAGGAAGACAGTTCCCAGTATCTGAGGGCGCAGGAGCGACGCCCTGTATTCAACCCTGAGCATTGGGAGGTTGTGCAGAAGATATTTAAAAAGCCTTATTACAACTTACCAACAAATACTGACTTAGGCTCAGAGGCTTCAGAAGGGGAACCGATGCAGGTGGAATTTGCATCAGATACCGAGATGGACTGTAGCTTCTGTAAGACAGGAAGCTTGGAGTCCTTACTAAGCAACTAAGCTCTGTCTTGGGAGTTGAGACTGTTTGTTTGCCTGCTATTCCATTTACTGTGAAGATAACAGTTTTCCTTTAATGCTTTCTTTTTCTTTATCCTGAAGTAAGGAATTTGTGTTTGACGTTTTTGTGTCCAAGCATATGACCCTTTGTGCATGAAAGGGGAAATAAATGCCTTTTGTTTTCCCTTCACTCGGACCTTTTGTTTTCTGTGGGATTTTGGTAACAAAGGACGCTACCAGGGCTGAAAGTCCCTGGGCCCTGTAAGTTTTTGGCCAAACCCAACCTTAAATGTTTTTATGTCCCACCTACCTCGCTCCAGTACGCTGCCAAGGTAGGCCCTGTGACATAAAATGGCGTAGTTATTGGATTTTTTCCTTGCTTGGGACCTACGTCTGCAAAAAGAAAAGAAAAGAAAACTCCTGAGTTGAAAAAAAAAAAAAAAGGAAAGCCTAGTTGGAACTGCTGGAAGGACAAGAGCCGGAGCGGATCAGCTGGAGAGACCGGATCGGAGGGAGAAAACCCGAAGTGGAGTAAACCTGAAGTCCGGAAGGGAAGGTGAAAATCCTGTAGGAAAATCCTGTTGCCACCCGGAAGCAGAGGAGCTGCAGAGGGGACAGCAACTAACGTTCCAGAGCTGACTCAACACTTAAGTCAGGTAAAATGTAATTAGGCCTGACAAGTGTTGGATGCCAGGGAAGTTTAAAAAAAAAAAAAAAAAGATAGAGTGAAGAAAGAAAGTTTGGGAGAGCCACACTTCGTTTTTTTTTTTCTCTTTGTCTCATTTTTACAGGTTCATCATGGAGCCTAAGGACCTCTGTGCCTGGATGGCACATCAATTTGATAAGCAAGTGGAGGTTGCCCTGAAAAACCAAGCCCAAGCATTGCAGGCAATGCAAGCGCAGCAAGTGCCAGTATTACAGACAATGGAGAAATGGTTGGCTCAACAGCAAGAGGAGATGGAAAAAGTCAACGCGGAGAGGCTGCAGGCTACCGGACCGGCCAACCCAGGAACTGGACAGTGGTCATGTAATGATCTGGTGGTGGGAAAGCTAAGTCCTAATGATAACGTGGACGACTTTTTGGACTCATTCAGTAGGATTGCTCGGTCAGCTAACTGGCCACCCGAGCAATGGGCCATTCGACTGGCAGCGTCCCTTACGGGGGAGGCGTTAGCCGCGTACAGGTCAATGCCCCCAGCACTAGCTAACACCTATGAAGAAGTCATCATAGCTATTAGGGATCGCTTAGGCCTTACATCCCTGGCCTATAACAAAATGTTTAGAGCCACGTCCCTTAGGGCGGAGGAAACACCGAAAGCCCTTGGTTATAGGATAAAGAGCCTAGCACACAAATGGCTACAGCCGGAAAGAAAAAATATAGATACCTTAATGGACGCCATAGTATTGGAGCAGTACATGTCTGCTGTACCTAGTAGAGTACAGAACTTTTTAATTTTACAAAATTGCTGTACTACTACGGATGCCATAGCTCTCACCGAGAGATATTTGGAGGCAGAAAGAGTCACCCAACCTAGGGTAGGGACTCCCAAATTGGCCATAGGAATGGAGGCACGGAGAGCAGAAAATCCCTCAAAACCTCCATATGGTAATGGGAAAAGTAATATACCGCTAGTAAGAGAAAATGTTAAAAGATGCTATGCTTGTGGTAAGAAAGGTCACTTAAAAAGTGAGTGTTATTCTCGCACGGCTCTTGTGGGAGAGGCCCCAAGGACAATGCGAGAAGGTTTTGTGCTAAATGTAAAAATTCATGGAGTCAATGTACAAGCACTTCTGGATTCAGGAGCTGACCAGACCATGGTTTCCAAAAGGTTATGGTCGGTGATCAAGGATCAGGGATTGTCAGTTCCTGAACATCCAGAAGGAAATGTTAAAATAAAATGCATTCATGGAGCGGCTACCCGCTACCCTGTGTATAAGTTGTGGGTTAAAGGATTGGGCTTAGAAAAAGAAATGTTAGTGGCAGTTGTGCCCAAGTTGCCCCAGGAATTGGTATTAGGCCGCGATTGGCCACAATTTAGGAGAAGTCTTAAAGAGTGCCAAATTCCACTTGCACTCGGCAGGAGCCTACTGAAAACCCCAAGCCACAACCAAAGGGCCCGAAGAAGGGTACGGATCCCAGGGAAGCTCTGGTGTCCACACGGTCGCACCCCCAGGATGATGAAAGACCTTCATGTTCTAAAGATACCTCTTTAGGGGACCTTCCTTCGCACGAGGATTTAATTGGGGACCCCTCGAGGAGAGAGCGGAAGTCCAAAGCTGAGCGAAGGAAAGAAAGAAAGTGCCGCTCGCAGGGTCGAGCGGAATTGGAAGCTGGGAGAGGGATGCCGTGGGTACCGGCAGACTTAATGGAAAAGTTCCCCTCCTTCAAAATGGAGCAGAGAGCAGACCCTGTACTAGCCCGTGCATTTGAGCATGCACAGGAAGAAACAGATTCATTTCCCAGATTCATCATGGATGATGACATACTCTATCGGGAGAATAAGAACCCTAGGACTGGAGCTCTGCGGAAACAGTTGGTAGTACCAAATACGTTTAAATCACTGGTTTTACGGCTGGCCCATGACCATCTGGTAGGGGGCCATAAGGGCGCACAGGGCACCCTTGACCAGATTTTAGCCAGATTTTATTGGCCAGGAGTCTTCCGGGAAACAACTTGCTTTTGTGAATCATGCGCGTCATGCCAAAGAGTGACCCCTCACAGACCAGCTGAAGTACCACTAGTGTCGATGCCCATCATTTCAGACCCGGTAAGGAGATTGGCTATGGACATAGTAGGACCTCTCATCAAAACACCAAGAGGATTCCAATATATCCTTGTAATTGTCGACCAAGCCACCCGCTTTCCATGGGCAGTTCCCCTGAGAAATATTTCAGCCAAATCGATTGCTATCGAACTAGTCAAACTATTCTGTGAGATAGGCTTCCCGCAAGAGGTCCTGACAGACAGAGGTAGTAACTTCTTGTCAAGATACCTCGCTCAGGTTTGGGACGCTTTTGGCATCCATCACATAACGACCGCCGCATACCACCCACAGTGTAATGGCTTGGTGGAGCGATTAAACCAAAGCATAAAACAAATGCTTCGAAGAGCGTTGGATGGACAAATGACGGAGTGGGACACCATGCTGCCTTTCATCCTATATGCTTGTAGGGAGAGAAAGCAGAGTTCCTTGGGGACCTTACCCTATGAACTCATGTATGGACGACCACCCAGAGGCCTGTTAGATGTTTTAAAGGAACAATGGATTGAACCAGTGGAGACTGAAGTAGGCGTACCCCAGTTCTTGAAGGACTTAAGGACTCGCCTAGAGCGAACCTCCCGAGTCACAGGTGAGAATCTAAAAGAAAGTCAACAAAAACAAAAGCGATATTATGATCGGCGTACAAAGCCCAAACAATTAAAAACTGGAGAAAAAGTGATGATCCTAGTATCGGGCGCTACCCCCAAATTTGAAGCCCGATGGAAGGGGCCACATACAATAGTTAAGCCCATAGGATCCACTTCTTATTTGGTCCAGGATACCAAAGGACATACACAAATTTATCATGTTAATGTTCTTCGACCCTGGCACGAACGGTCAGGTTTGCTAGCGTCCGCTACCAATATATTCCACCCTGAAGGGATACAAGTGGACGATAGTAGAGGGAATTATCGAACCAGTCAGCTGCAGAAAAGCGAGATGTCAAGTATTACGTGCTGTGTGGACGAGGCTTCACCAGCCCGTAATATTTTAAGAGGGGGGATGTGTGATGCTGCAGACCCTCTGAGAGGGGAAGAAAATGTTTTAAATGCAGGAAAAGTCAAGCACAACCTGCAATATCGCGAGGAACCACATAGGGGGAGTAGGAGGGACCTCCGAGGAACATAGGAACCACACCTCCTAGGTCATGAGGTAATGCCAGCCAGCTTCCAATCAAGAAAGAGAGGAGTGCCTTTTAAAGGGAATTTGGAAGGTTGGAAAGCAGAACCAGGAGCGGAACCGGCAGAGTCAGGAGAAGCAGAATCAGGAGAGCGGCCAGGAAGAGAACTGGCAGGACAACCCTGGAAAGGAGGATATCCTGAGGAGACAGGACAGCCCTGGAGAAAGGCACAGGCAGGACGGCCTGGGAAAGGAGGACTGCCAGGAGAACCAGCAGAACCAGCAGGTTGGGCAGGACATCCGAGTGAATGGGCTAGATATCCAGAAGGAGCAGTAATCCCTGACCAACGGTTTCGCAGGAGGCAGCAGCAGCCGCCCCAGCTTGAAGAAAGGAGCACCTGTGGAGAAGGTGGGACAACTCCAGCTAGAGTGAGTGTTTGTGGTACCGAGTGA
The DNA here is from genome assembly GCA_033557465.1 of Ichthyophis bannanicus. Classification (NCBI taxonomy): domain Eukaryota; kingdom Metazoa; phylum Chordata; class Amphibia; order Gymnophiona; family Ichthyophiidae; genus Ichthyophis; species Ichthyophis bannanicus. The sequence continues at coordinate 41,722,189 of CM066049.1, read as the reverse complement.
CAAAGGCGTGGCTGTGATTGTGGTCTAAAGCCAACAGAAGGACAGTTGGAGAGCTCAAGGCCTAGTGCTCAGGCCAGGCAGGGTCCCAACCGGAGCAGGCCTCAAACCTCACCGGGAGCAGACAAGCCGAGGAGAAAAGGTAACCCTTGTTTAGCTAAAAGCAGGCTACAGACTGCTGATGTATGGGGAGTACAAGGAGCACAGGAATATTGTCCTTGTGAGAATGCCATTGAAATAAGGTGCAAGAAACACGCACCAAGTAAGAGACTTGTTAATGACCAAGCTTTACAGAAAGCAAAAACAAAACACTTGCAAAAGGAAGACAGTTCCCAGTATCTGAGGGCGCAGGACCGACGCCCTGTATTCAACCCTGAGCATTGGGAGGTTGTGCAGAAGATATTTAAAAAGCCTTATTACAACTTACTAACAAATACTGACTTAGGCTCAGAGGCTTCAGAAGGGGAACCGATGCAGGTGGAATTTGCGTCAGACACTGAGATGGACTGTAGCTTCTGTAAGACAGGAAGCTTGGAGTCCTTACTAAGCAACTAAGCTCTGTCTTGGGAGTTGAGACTGTTTGTTTGCCTGCTATTCCATTTACTGTGAAGATAACAGTTTTCCTTTAATGCTTTCTTTTTCTTTATCTTGAAGTAAGGAATTTGTGTTTGACGTTTTTGTGTCCAAGCATATGACCCTTTGTGCATGAAAGGGGAAATAAATGCCTTTTGTTTTCCCTCCACTCTGACCTTTTGTTTTCTGTGGGATTTTGGTAACAAAGGACGCTACCAGGGCTGAAAGTCCCTGGGCCCTGTAAGTTTTTGGCCAAACCCAACCTTAAATGTTTTTATGTCCCACCTACCTCGCTCCAGTACGCTGCCAAGGTAGGCCCTGTGACAAAGTCCATCAATTTTTGCTCCAATGCTGCCATTTTTTCTCCATGCTCATCCAGGCACTCTTCAGTCACTTCTACTCATTGTCCCAGTTCAGCCATGTCCGTTCTCAGGCCCTTTACACTTGCCACATCCTCCTCACGCACCTGCACTATCTCGTTTTTTATGTCTTGAAAACAGGCTCACACTTTCTCCTGAAATCCCTCAGCCATATCCACTGCAGGTTCAGAGCCTCCCTCGCTCTCCTTTTCAGTTCTCTCTCTCATGTTTTTCTTAGCCGCCGCCATTCTTGCCAGCGTTTGCTCCGCATACGCGAACTCTTTTAAATTGATTTTTTTTTTTTGCTTTCCCAGTCATTTGTGCTCTATGCCGTTTTTCTCCTGCCGCTAATCTGGGGTTCTCTTCCCTCTTCCACCTCCGTTTGTTACCTTTATTCAGCGGGGTGGGTGAGAGCTCGAAGCTCAGGGGGCCATATTGGATGATGACGTCGCAGCCTCCCCCCAAGATAGTATTTTTAAACAACATCCAAGCTTGATGTAAGTCTTTAACCTTTGCAACTTCTTTTAGTTGTTTCTTAACTATTTACCTCATTTTATCATAATCTCCCTTTTGAAAGTTAAAAGGTAGTAATGTGGATTTCCTTACCATCGCTCCTCCATTAATTATATCAAACGCGATCATGCTATGAACACTATTGCAAAGTGGCCCCAACACCCTTATCTCTTGCCCCATATCTTGTGTTCCAGTAAGGACTAGGCCCAAAATGACTTCCCCCCCTTGTTGGTTCATGAACAAGCTGCTCCAAGAAGCAGTCATTTATTTCATCTAGAAACTTAATCTTCCTAGCATGTCCTGCCATGACACTGATCCATTCAATACCGGGGTAATTGAAATCACCCATTATTATTACTGTGCTCTAACCTTTGTTAGCATCCCTGATTTCTTTGAGCATTTCATCATCCATTTGTTCATTCTGGCCAGGCAGTCGATAGTACACCCCCACTGCCATCGCCTTCCCCTTTTTATATGGAATTTCAATCCACAGAGATTCTACAGCAAATTTAGTTTCCTTCAAAACTTTAATCCTTTGTGACTCAATGCCCTCTCTAACATAGAGAGCAAGCTCTCCACCAATTTGATCAGCTCTATCATTACGATATAGTTTGTACCCAGGTGTCACAGTATCTCACTGGTTGCCCTCCTTCCACTATGTCTCTAAGATTCCAATCATATCTAACCTCTCATTTAATGTTTATGTTTACTGTTTCTTGATAAAATCGCCCTTCTCCAAAAATCAGAGCGATGTACAATTAAAATCAATGTTAAAAAAGGTCGAAGCCATGGAAAAGAAAAGGAAAAGGAAGTTACAATTTCTTTATTTAAAAAACATAGTATAGACAGGAGAAACAGAAGAGGGATAGGAGAGGAAACAGGGAGGAGGGTAAAGGGCAAGGGGAGTGGAGGTTACACAAAAGGGGAGGGCACATCAAAAGCAAGGGAGAAAAGGTGGGTTTTCAAATGTTGTTTGAAGGTGGAATGGTGGGGCTCTAAACGGAGGGAGGAGGGTAGGGAGTTCCAAAGGGCAGGACCAATAAAGAAGAAAGCAGAGGAGCGTGTGGATTGAAGGTGGGCACGAGAAGGGGAAGGAAGAGTGAGACGGTTGAGATGAAAAGAGCGAGGAGTATACCGGGGAGAGTGAAAGGAAAGAAGGTCAGCAAAATATTGAGGGGTGCCAGTATGGAGAGCTTTGTGAACCAAGGTGAGCAGCTTGAATTGAGAACGGTAAGGAAAAGGTAGCCAGTGGAGGTGGAAAAGCAAAGGTGTAACGTGATCCCGAAGAGAAGCGTGACAGACAAGGTGAGCGGCAGTGTTTTGTATCCGTTGTAACTGAGATAATTGATACTTGGGGAGTCCAATGAGAGTAGAGTTGGCAAAATCTACGCGAGACATAACCAGGGACAACAACAGGGTAGAGAGTGCTGAAGGGGACAGAAAAGGGTGCACCGCACGAATTTGACGAAGGAAGAAGAAAGAAGATTTAGTGATGTGGGAAAGGTGTGACTGAAAGGAGAGATCCGAATCAAAATGAACACCGAGATAACGAAAAGTAGAAACTAGAGGGACAGCGGAACCAGAAAATGAGGGGGCCAGCAGAGGGGGTGGACAACCGTGAGAGAACCAAATGGCCACAGTCTTGGTGAGATTGAGGTGAAGGCAGTGAAGAGTCAACCAATTAGCCACGTCAGAAAGACAGGAATTGAGTGCAGAAAGGTCGGGGCAAGAAGGGGAAGTGTGATGCAGTAGAACGATATCATCAGCATAAAGAAAATCAGAAACTCCAGACTGTTGGATTAAGAGAGCAAGAGGAGCCAGAAACAGGTTGAAAAGAAGAGGTGCTAAGACAGAACCCTGGGGGACTCCACAGGAGAGAGAAAAGGAGACTGAAGGGGGGTAGAAGGAGAGGGGGAAAGAACCGCACAGGAACAAGAAGAAAGGAAAGAATGAAACCAGTGGTAAACAGTACTACATAGACCAGCTTCCTGTAGACGTTGGAGAAGGAGGGAGTGGTCAACCAGATCGAAAGCTGCTGAAAGATCAAGAGCAACCGCTATATATTCTAATTTTCCCATCCTATTTTTTAGACTTCTAGTATTTGCATACAAGATTTTAGAGACTGTATTTTATTTGTAAACCACTCAGACGCTTTTGTGATGGGTGGTATAATAAGTTTTTAATAAACAATTCATATTAATCTGGCTATCAGTAGGCAGGGGTAATTTGGAATCTTTAAGCTCTGTCTGCTCTGTACTTAAGGGAATTTGGGCTACTTTTGTCTTTATTGGAACCTCTCTGCTGATATTCCCTTACTTCATTCTTTTGGTAGTATCCTTCAAGGATGCAATGCAATGTGTGCTTTTGAGTCCATCTTGACTCCTGGCGACCCAGAAGCTCCTGGGTTTTCTTGGCAGTGTCACCGGAAGTAGATTGCCAGGCCTTTCTTCTGAGGCAATGGAGGGTTAAGTGACTTGCCCAAGGCCACAAGGCGTGCTAGTGGGAATTGAACCCTGGTTGCTTGGTTACCAAGCCAGTGTTCTAACCACTAGGCTACACCTCCACTCCTCAAGGATACATTGTTCCTAACCATGCGCTCTTGGACGACTGTCAGCTCTCCCCTATTTTCTAGTTTAAAAGCTGCTCTATCTCCTTTTTAAAGGTAGCCCATGTTCCCTGTAAAATAGTTATCTCCAAGTTATAATGCCCTGTTCAATGTAATTTCAGTTTGTTCAATGTAAACCGCACTGATGCAGAATAGCGCGGTATATAAGAGAATGTAAATAAATAAATAAAATAAATTAATTAATGCCAGCAGCCTGGTTCCATACCGCTTAAGGTGAAGCCCATTTTTTTGGAAGAGCCCCTCCGTTCCCCAGTTCCTAACAAATCTAAAACCCTCATCCTTGCACCATTGTCTCATCCACGCATTGAGACGCCAGAGCTCTGCCTGCCTTTTGGGTCCTGCACATGGAACGGGAAGCATTTTGGAGGATGCTACCCTGGAAGTTCTAGATTTCAACTTCCTACCTAAAAGTCTAAATTGAGCCTCCAGAACCTCCCTACCACATTTTCCTATGTCATTGGTACTGACATGTACCAAGACAGCAGATTCCTCCCCATCACTATCTAAGACCTTGTCTAGGTGGCGCGTGAGGTCTGCTAACTTCGCACCAGGCAGGCATGTTACCATGTAATCCTCACGTCCACCAGCAACCTATCTACATGCCTAATGATTGAATCATCAACTATAATGTCTGTCCTAACCCTTCCCTCATGGGCACATGGCCCTGGAGAAACTTCATCGGTGCGAGAGGGTTTTACATCACCTGGAGGACAGGTCCTAGCTACAGGATCACTTACTGCCACACCAGGATGATGCTCTCCTGTCACATGACCTCTCTCCTCCATGGCAACAGGGATGCTGCCAGACTGGAGGTGGGACTTCGGTACTATATCCTTTAGGTCTCATCTATGCATCTCTCTGTCTTCCTTATGTCCTCCAAGTCTGCTCTCTAGCCTCCAGAGATCGGACTCGTTCCCTGAGAGCAAAGAGCTCCTTGTACCTAGTGCAAACGTAAGATCCTTCACCAACTGGGAGATAATCATATATGTGACACTCAATGCAAAAGACTGGAAAACCCCCATCTTGCTGCTGGACTGCTGTCTGCATCTTAGTTTTAAGGTTGAGTTTAGGTATTTAAGTTCTTTACTTACTAAGGGTTGATGGGGATACTTATACTAATAAAACTACACCTAATACGTTAATGTACTTTGTTCACCTGAAGTTTAATTAATCTCAGGTCCTTAATGGTGAGACCGCACCTTGAATATTGTATGCAATTCTAGTCGCTGTATCTTAAAAAGGATATAGCGTTATTAGAAAAGATTCAGAGAAGAGCCACCAAACTGGTAAAGGGGATGGAAGGATACCCCTATGAAGAAAGGCTAAAAAGGTTAGGGCTCTTTAACCTGGAAAAGAGACGGCTGAGGGGAGATATCATAGAAGTCTATAAATTAATGAACGGAGTGGAACGGGTAAACGTAGATCGATTGTTTACGTTATCATAATATAGAAAGACTAGGGGACATGCAATGAAGCTACAGGGTAAACTATTTAAGACTAATAAAAGAAAATATTTTTTCACTCAACGTGTAATCAAACTCTGGAATTTGTTACCAGAGGATGTAATAAAGGCTGTTAGTGTAGCTGGGTTTAAAAAAGATTTGGACAAGTTCCTGGAGGAAAGGTCCATAAACCATTATTAAGAAGGGACCCAGGATATCAATGCTTGACCCAGTACAAGCATTGCGGAACCTGTGTCTTTTTGGGAAACTGCTAGGTATGTATGACCTAGATTGGCCACTGTTGGAAACAGGATACTGGGCTTGATGGACCTTGGTCTGACCCAGTATGGCATATCTTATGTTCTTATAATGTATGCCTGATGAGGACAAACAGCTGCACCTGAGAGTGAATATGGCACTTCCTGTCCGTTGAGAGGTTTATGTACCTATAAAGCCTCTTTGGGAACCTACCAGATATTTGTGATCTGGATTGGCCACTGTTGGAAACAGGATACTGGGCTTGATGGATCTTGGTTTGACACAGCAAGGCATTTCTTATGTTCTTATGCTGTGTTTGTATCCTGAAATCTACCTGTTGGACTTGCTGTTGTGCTATGGCTGAGCTTTTTTTTTTATCCAATGAGGACTAGTATTTCTGCCTCTGTAGCATCCCCAGTCACACTGGCATAAAGAACAGGAGTCACAATTGGTATGTTCTGCAATAATCGCCACCAATACACTCAGCAACTTCAATCTAAGTTTACATTCATTTAAAAAGTACTTTTAAAATGGACTTTTCTCTTTCTTATTAACAGGTATCAACACTTGTAAACAATCCATAGAGTGGAGGAGTAGCCTAGTGGTTAGAGCAACTGCCTTATACTCAGAAGATCAAGGGTTCAATTCCCACTGGCACTCCTAGTGACCTTGGACAAGTCACTTTACCCTCCATTGCCTCAGAAGAAAAGGCTGGCAATCTGGTTTGCTTTGAGTCAACACTGACTTGATGGCACTTAAAAAAAAAAAAAAAACACAATCCATACATTCATCACAAGGGCTTATCAAAGGTCCTGCTTCAAAAGGAGAAAGTTCCTACTGCATGTAAAATTTTAAAACCATATGCACTACAACCTGGCCACTGGTCTCACCACAAAATTTGGCTTCATCAGCGAGCAAATGCAAACATGTTATTCGCTATCCTACCACTTACAAAGTTTGAATATCATGCATGCTGATTTGAGCCTGGGATGAGAATATGATCTTTTGAAATCATTGATCACTTGAGTAGAAAAATACTTTTAGCATGGACATTTTCAACAAAATGACTATGGTGATGTGCTTCAGTTTTATGTGTGAAAATATATGTATCTGTAGTTTATAACAACATATGAAAGGTTTAATAATAATTTTTCGGTATGTATGAATTAAATAAGTTATTAATAAGAACACTTTTTGTTGTTCAGTGCCATCAAGTCGGTGTCGACTCATGGTGAACCTCTGGATAGTTGACCTAAACTGTGTGTGGTCTTCAATCAGGTAGCTCATTGTTGATAGAATGGTATCCATAGCTGCCGTTATTGTATTGATCCATCTCATTGCTGACCTTCCTCTTTTACGGTGACCTTCTACCTTGCCAAGTATTATGTCTCTCTCCAACGATCTCTCTTTTTGCATGATGTGTCCAAAATATTAAAGTCAAAGTCTTGTCATCTGAGCTTCTAAGGAAAGCTTCAGGGGTTCTCAACCCTGTTCTCGGGACCCACCTAGCCAGTTGGGTTTCCAGGATAACCAAAATGAATATTCATGGGAGAGATTTGCATATAATGGAGGCAATGTATGCAAATCTCTCATACATATTCATTGTGGTTATCCTGAAAACCCGACTGGCTAGGTGGGTCTCGAGGACAGGGTTGAGAACCCCTGGCTTAGATTGATCTTCTCTATTATTGACTGGTTTGTTCTTTGGGCAGTCCGTGGTATATACATTATTAGTACCATAATTCAAAGGCATCAATTTTCTTCCTGTCTATCTTTTTCACTGTCCAACATTATGGAAAACACCATGGCTTGAACATTTATCTATTATTATAAATGGTTTATTAATTACTGCATTCTCAATAAAACATTTCTGTGCATTTGTGGTAAAGGTTTTTTTGTTTTTTTAGATGGAGTTCTTACTGTAATCCATAGATGCATTTGTCATCAGTCACTAAAACAGTTTGAAACTGAAGTAAAAATCACAACTAAACAGCATACAAAGAAAATGGAAACTGAGCTTGATGCCAAAGGTGAAGTAATGACCTTTATCATACCAGGAGTTCGGAGGTGCCCAGCTTGTCCAGTGCCAGGGACTGTATACGGGAGTGGTGCACACCCATTTCTCTGTGTACTCCAGAACATTCAATGCAGGTCAGGATTCCCAGATTAATGGACAGCCATGATGGATCTGCTCATATAAAGAAATGAAAAAGTATAACAAACAGAAAATTAAATGTTTCTACCAACCAATCAGCGACCAGATTCAGATGCATCAATCAACAGCAGAAGCCTATTCAATCTTACCACTAAGATGCTAATGATATCATACAGCATTACACGACACAACAGTCTCTCAACCCAGAGCCGCTGAACCAATCTCCAATGATAACTTTCAATTACATATAACCATCCCTTACAGGGCTGGTATCACAAATCCATCTACGATGCAACCCTCTTTATGTACATAGTGTATAAAGTTCACCTGTTATCCAAGTTAGAAATCCCTGTTATTTGTAAGTTCAATGTCTGAATGTTCCACATTGTACAAACCTGTTCATTGTAAACCGCGCTGATGCCGAATAGTGCGGTATAGAAAAACTAAAACTAAATAAAATAAAAAAACGAAATAAATAAATACTGTTATTTTGCAATTTCTTCCACATAGCAATAGTGTCCTTTATGGTGAATATTACTGGATAATAACACCTACCTATTGAGTAGTCTAGTGGTTAGAGCAACTGCCTAGTACCCAGAAGATCAAAGATTGAATTCCCACTGGCAATGCTTGTGACCTTGGGCAAGCCACCTTACAGAGTAGTTACCTGTAACAGGTGTTCTCCAGGAGCAGCAGGAATCAGTCCTCACTTATGGGTGACATCGGTGCCGATGGAGCCCCCGTGTGGAGCATTTCCCCAGCTTTCTATGAAAGCCTTTGGGAATACTACACGCATGCCCGGTCCCCTTCCCGCCTAAAGGTGCCATCTTGCTCAGTCAAATGACATAGCCAAAAAACAGCACACAAAAATGAAGAAATAAACTATGTACAACTGCAACTCCCAGGGGAGGAGGGAGGGTAGTGAGGACTGATTCCTGCTGCTCCTGGAGAACACCTGTTACAGGTGAGTAACTACTCTTTCTCCAGGACCAAGCAGGAAGTCAGTCCTCACTTATGGGACTCCCCAGCTCTAGGCTACCGGGGACCCAGAGCTGAAAAATGAGCTCCCTCTAGCCTCAGCACCAGAGAAAGGATTTCACTGAAACATACCCCCACCAGTAGCCCAACCAGAGGGCTGGAGGGTAGGAGTTGCCTAAACCTCAAAGAGATTCCGGAGCACTGCCTGACCGAAAGCACTGTCCTTACGGGACTCCCTCTCCAGGCAGTAATGGGCTGCAAACGTCTGGCTTGAGGACCAAGTTTCAGTCCTGCAGATGTCTGCCAACGGTACAGAGCGGAGATGAGCTACTGAGGCAGCCATTGCCCTGACACGGTGGGCCGTGACCCGACCCTGCAAAGGAATGTCAGCTGCCCTGTAAGCCCAGGTGATACAGTCAGCCACCCAGATGGACAAGGTACGCTTGGACACAGGTACCCCCAAGTTATTCGGGTCAAAAGATATGAAGAGCTGAGTAGCCCTCCTATGCCCCTGCATACGCTCAAGGTAGAAGGATAAGGCCCTCCTACAGTCCAGGGTATGCAGGACTGTCTCAGCCCGACTGGCATAGGGCCTAGGGAAGAATGTTGGAAGAACCACCTCTTGGTTGAGATGGAAAGAGGAGACAACCTTGGGGAGGAACTTAGGATGAGCCCTAAGGACTACCCTGTTCCTATAGAAGCGAGTGTATGGCCTGTCACAGACCAGGGCTTGAAGTTCACTCACTCGCCTGGCCGAGGTCAAGGCCATTAGAAATAAAGTCTTCCAGGAAAGGAAGTGTAAAGAGCATGTGGCCATGGTTTCAAAAGGTGGGCGAGTAAGCTGCTGTAAGACCACATTCAACTCCCACTCAGGGGCCGGTGGACGGAGAGGAGGCTTGAGCAATAGCAAGCCTCTGAGAAACCTGGACACCAAAGAGTGAACCGACAAAGGGTGTCCCTCCATCAATGAGTGGTGAGCTGCCAGAGCAGAGAGGTGGACCCGAACAGAATTGGACTTAAGGCCCTGATTGGACAAGTGCAGAAGGTACTGGAGTACTACCGGCACAGTGCAGCCAAAAGGATCTTCTCTGCGTTGCTGACACCACAAGGAGAACCTCCGCCATTTCAGGGCATATGTTTTCCTGGTGGATTGCTTTCTAGAGGCCAAGACCACCTCTTCCACCTCCTGAGAAAGGCCCCAGGGGGCCAAGACTACCCTTGCAGCTTCCATGCCATCAGATGGAGAGATTTGAGATTAGGATGCAGAAGGGAACCCTGATCCTGAGAGAGAAGATCGGGTTGGAATCCCAGAGGCATGGGTGTCTCTACTGCCAGTTGAAGTAGCAGGGGAACCAGGGCTGCCTCGGCCACCTGGGAACAACGAGACGTACCGAGGCCTTGTCCCTGAGAATCTTGAACAAGGTTCGGGCCACCAGAGGTGTGGGAGGAAACACATACAGTAGGCCCTGGGACCAAGAAATCAGGAAGGCATCCGCTGCTACCCTTAGGGGATGCGGTTGCCTGGAACAAAACCTGGGCAGTTGGTGATTCAGGGGACTGGCAAAGAGATCCATGGATGGAAGACCCCATTTTAGGAAAATCTGTTGAACCACCAAAGGGTGCAGCATCCACTCGTGGGGCTGCAGAATTCTGCTTAAGCTGTCTGCCAGAAAGTTCTCCTGGCCAGGAAGATAAACAGCCCTCAGCAACATCCGGTGCCTGAGGGCAAAAGAGCAAAGGGCCTGTGCTGCCAGGCATAGAGTCCTGGACCCAGTGCCGCCCTGTTTGTTCACATAGAACATGGCTACTTGATTGTCCGTCTGGACTAGAACAGACTGGTGAGCCAAAGTGTGAGAAAAAACCTTGAGGGCTAAGCGAATAGCCCGCAGTTCTAGCAGGTTGATTTGTTGCGTGGCTTCCCATGGGGACCAGAGGCCTTGGGTGCAGCTCCCTTGGCAGTGTGCACCCCAGCCCTGTAAGGAGGCATCGGTTGTCAACACCACTGTGGGGGCAGCCACCTGAAATGCCACCCCCTGCAGCAAGTTGGGGGGGGGGGGTGTAGCCACCACTGAAGAGAATGCAGGAAAGGTTTGGATACCCTTACTTTGTTTGCTAGGCTCCCTGTGGTCTGCTTCCACTGAGTTCTGAGGCACCACTCTGCAGGCCTCATGTGGAGGCGGGCATTGGGGGTCACATGTACAGTCGATGCCATGTGTCCTAGGAGCTGCAGACAGAGCCTGGCAGTAACCATTGACATGCTGAGAAACCGGGATGCCAACTCTATGAGCCGTTGAGCTCGGTCCTCTGGCAAGTAAACCCTTGCTTGCAGAGAGTCCAGCCGTGCTCCTATGAACTCGAGGTTCTGGGAGGGGAGCAAAGTGTGCTTTGCGAAGTTTATGACAAAGCCTAGGTCTTGAAGGAGTGTGACAGTATTGGAGGTGGCCTGCCTGTCCTCCTGGTAAGTTTGACCTCGGATGAGCCAGTCGTCCAGATAGGGGAAGACAAACACCCCTTGAGTCCTCAAGTAGGCCGCCACCACAGCTAGGCACTTTGTAAAAACCCGTGGGGTGGAAGTTAGGCCAAAAGGCAGTACCCTGTACTGGTAATGGTTTCCTCCCACCACGAACCTGAGGTATTTTCTGTGGTCTCGATGAATGAGGATGTGAGTGTATGCATCTTTTAGAACAAAGGAGCATAGCCAATCTCCCTGCTGGAGGTAGGGCAGAAGTGTCCCAAGAGTAAGCATCTTGAACTTCTCTTTCTCCAAGAACTTGTTGAGGTTCCTGAGGTCTAGGATAGGCCTTAGGCCTCCTGTTCTTTTTGGCATCTGAAAATACCTGGAGTAGAACCCGTGCCCCTGCAGGCAAGGAGGTACAGGCTCCACCGCCTTGTCCAGAAGCAGACCCTGAAGTTCTTGGAGGAGGAGGTTGGTGTGCAGGAAAGGCCTCAGTGGTTCTCCTGGAAAGTAGACAGGAGGTAGCTGTTGGAAACGAAGCATATAGCCCCGGTGAATGATGCTTAAGACCCAAGCATTCCCTGTAATGGGTGGCCACTTGTGGGCAAACAGGGCTAAGCGACCTCCTGTGCAGGGATGGGGCAACAGGGGCGGAGAGGCTATGCCTTGGGAGTCAAAAACCCCCTCCCTGCTGGGTAGGAGCAGGAGCCGGAGACTTGGGGGCCTTCTGCCTACGGCGCCCATGTCCCTACCCCTTGGCCTGCTGCCCCTGAGGGGGAGCTGGGGAGGCCTGGTACTGGGGGAAAGGTTTGTAGGCAGACACCTTTCTCAGAAAGAAGGACTTTGTACCCGAGCCCTTCTTTTTGTGAGAAGGGGCAGAAGTCTTTCTGGACAGCCTTGTCCGGGTCAGGTGCTCGGTTTCGAGCTCAGCCGCCTTCTCGGCCATGGGTTTGCCAAAAAGGTTTTCACCTCGGCAAAGGACATCGACCAACTTGTCTTGTACCCAAGGCTCGAGGTCCGATGACTGCAGCCATACCTGGCGTCGGGCTGCGATGCCGACGGCCGCCACATGAGCCGAAGCCTCGAAGCCATCGTAGGCCGCTCGGGACATGAATTTGGAACAGTCCCGGATTCCTGACGACAAGGACTGGAACCTCTGCAAAGGTTCCCCGGAGAGACCAGCAGAGAACCCGGCAAGCTCCTTTGCCAGGTCTCGGAGGTACATGCCCATGTACAGCTGGTATGACTGGACACGGCAAGCAAGCATCGAGCCCTGGAAGCACTTTCTGCCGACAGCATCCAGGTTCCGGGCCTCCCTGCTGGGAGGGGCACCGCAGAGTGCATCTTCTGGCTCTTCAGACGAAGCATGGCCGATTCCACCACCATGGAATGGTGCAGCAGCTGCACCTTTTGGAAACCAGGGCTCTTACGGAGTCTATAAATGGAATAGACTCGCTTGCTCAAGACCGGCACCTAGGCCGGTGCCTCCCACATCCGGAAGAGGAGCCATTCCAGCATCGGAGGAAGCGGCACAGTAAAGGCCTCCTTCGGAGGAGAGTCATACTGGAGGGCCTCGAGCTCCTCGGCTCGAGGCTCCTCCTTGGGGTCCGCGGGTATCGCCAAGGTCTTGGCCATGTCCCGCAATAACTCCGAGAATCGGGTGTCCTCCGGAGGGGACCTACTCCGGGGCTCGGACTGCGGTGAGTCCGACGGGACGCACCGAGTCCGGAAGGTATCGGGGGGCTCCTCATCCTCCGTCTCCCATGCTGACTCATCCGAAGAGGAGTCGAGGGGCTCCGACCGCGCGGGTCGAGGTGACACCCGTCCTGATGCCGAAGGCACCGGCGTCGACGCCCTCAGTTCCGAGCGGGAGGTCAAGGGAGACCTAGAGCAAGGACGACTTCGAGCCTTCATGGTCTCGAGTATCGGCTCGGTCTCCGGGGTCGACTTCGACGTTGATGTCCCGGTGGTCGGGGCCGATGCACCAGCGAGGCTGGCCATCAGTACCCGCTGCTGCTCCATGAAGGCAGACAATCTGCACTCCAAGGCTGTCAGCCTGAGTCCAAGCTCAGGAGACTCAGCAGCCACCGACTCGGGCCCCGGCGGCGCCGGGCCTGACGTCGGCTCCCTCGGAGAAGAGTCCATGAGGACTACAGGACTTACGTGTCCGATGGTCTCCAGCTCTACATGAGGTACTTTGGACGGCTTCTCCTGCTCCAAAGGCCCGGGACGGCGGTTGGGGGTCTTAGACCTGGCCCTCGAGGAACCAGGGACCTCTTCCGACTCTGCCCTCGTGAGCCGTTTATTCCTCTTGCGTTCCAAGTCGGGAGACCCCCCTGTCCGAGGAACCCCGGTGATGCTCGGGATCAGACTCCCAAGACGTCGAGGCCTCAGACGAGGTCCGGGCCCGGCCAGAGGCAGAGTAAAAAAAAATCCTTTCCTTCTGGTGCTGATGGCTTTGAAGTGCCTTGGTGGACATTTTGCCACACGGGCCACAGATCATGGGGTCATGATCTGGGCCGAGGCACCGAAGGCAGCAGTCGTATGTGTCGGTCAGAGACATTAGTTTCTTGCACCGATCACACTTCTTAAAACCACTGGAAGCCATCGGGGAAAAAAGGACCCTGCGAGGTCAAAAGACCGGCCTTCCAGGGAAAAACAGAAAAAAGGGCGCGAACGCCAGCCACGAAGGGCAAAAACCGAAAAATAGAAAACAGGCTCGATACCAGTGTATTGAACCTGGCAGGAAGGGGAACCGACGTCGAACTCGGAGAAAAGGCGAAAAAATCTTCGAAAAAACGTCAACTTCTCCGGGGCCACGGAAAAAGAGAGACTGAGCAAGATGGCACCTTTAGGCGGGAAGGGGACCGCGCATGCGTGTAGTATTCCCAAAGGCTTTCATAGAAAGCTGGGGAAATGCTCCGCACGGGGGCTCCATCGGCGCCGATGTCACCCATAAGTGAGGACTGACTTCCTGCTTGGTCCTGGAGAACCTCCATTACCTTGGGGGAAAAAAAGGCCAGGCAATCTACTTCTGGTGATACATTGCCAAGAAAACCCAGAGAAAGCTGGGTTGCTAGGGGTCAACACTGACTTGACAGCACAAAAATGATTTTATACTTTCATACCTTCAAATATGCATGGTAGTAATGACTGAAGTCAGAGGCCTAATGCTATATTATAAGGACAAAAAAAAATCTGAGGTATATCAGATTCCCAGGAGTTTAGCTGGATGGAGGACACAAGGCATTACCTCCACATGAATATCCTGCTTTCCAAACCTGCTTCTGAAATTGCTGGACTTCTGCTTCTTTATTCAGAAATATCATTTAACCCCCTCCTCTCCAAACTTGAGAATATTTCATTCCAGCTTTTACTATGAGCTTACTTAACAAATAAGGGTTTTTTGACTTTTGTGTTATGTACCATCAAGTCACTGCCAACTCCTGGTGACCCAGTCCCTGGGCATTCCTGAAGGACTCTATTGCAAAGCAAGGTAATAATCTGCCTGAAAACTCTCAAAGGAGTTAAGGTGTTCTTTTTTAACAGCTAATTCTTAAAGGGGTTTTGTTGTCTTTTTTAAAAGCTAATTCTTGAAGGGAGTTAAGCTATTCATTTTTAAAAGATAATATTTTTTTCTATAAAACCAAGGAAACTGTTTTTTGTGTGCTTGTGGGGTTGAACTAGGCTCTTGTCAGTTCATTCACAGTTCACTCTTTGAAGCATTGACATCATCGGGTGTTAGGAGAAGTGCTACTGATGGAGAAATTTCACTTACCGTTAATTTCCTTTCCTAGAATACTGCTAGACCAGTCCAGACAAACGGGTTGTGTCCCCCTGCCAGCAGATCTTGGAGACAGAGAATTCTACCAGAGCTCTGATAGGCTGGACTTTGGTGATATGGTCCTACCCCTAGGGGTCTCCCTCAGTATTGTCTGTAAAGCAAACCCAAACATGTAACGCAACTTAACCATAAGACCACACAGAGTGGACGTTTAATTCAACTATGTACAAGGGAGCTGAAAGTATCCCCAGAACTGAAGACTGCTAAGACCGATAACGCAGCCATCGGCCCCCCCATGGTGAGGCATACTGACAAGGAAGGAACAGAGGCCGGCGGCTTCACCGCACTAGCAGCACCGTAACTGACAGCAGGGTGGGTCCTGGACTGGTCTAGCAGTATTCTAGGAAAGGAAATTAACGGTAAGTGAAATTTCTCCTTCCAAGTCATACTGCTAGACCAGTCCAGACAAACGAGCAGTACCCAAACTACCTGCTTTCAAGGGGGGTCAATGCCGATGACAGCACTGCAGCTCAAAACTGACCCTCCTGCCGAGTGTGAACGTCCAATCTATAGTGACGGACAAACGTGGACAACGACGACCAAGTCGTCACCCGGCAAATGTCGAGAGGGGCTACTAGAGACCACTCGGCCCAAGACGAAGCCCGAGCCCGAGTGGAGTGAGTTCGGAGCCCTGCTGGAACCTGCTTGCCTTGCAGTATATAAGCTGCCTCAATAGCTCCTCGCAACCATCTAGAAATGGTGGATTTGGAGGCTGCGGACCCCCGTTGAGGGCCCACAAACAGGACAAAAAGATGATCGGTCTTACGGAAGGCGTTCGTGATCTTAAGATACCGATAAAGCACTCTCTTCAGGTCCACAGCACGCAATTGACGAAGGTGACTGGAACACTGCTCTTTCTCAAAGGTAGGCAAGAAAAGAGGCTGGTTGACATGAAACAGGGTAAGCACCTTAGGTAAAAAGGATGAAACAGTTCAAAGAGAAACTCCCGCCGAAGAAAACGAGAGATAGGGGTCTCGACAAGAGAGAGCCTGAAGTTCGGAAATCCAACGTGCCGAGGTTATGGCCACTAGGAAAACTGTCTTTAGCGTTAAATCCTTAAGGGAACATGCCTTCAGGGGCTCAAAGGGAGGAGCAACAAGGGCACGGAGAATGAGAACGAGATCCCAAGAAAGAACTAAAGGACATATCGGGGGCCGTAATGTCTGAACCTCTTTAAGAAAACGCGAAACGTCCACATGTGAGGCGAGAGGATGCCCCGCTATCAGCCCTCGAAAACAAGTTAGCGCGGCAACCTGCACGCGCAAGGTCCCGAGCGCCAGACCCTTATCTAGACCGGCCAGCAGAAAGGAAAGAATATCCGGGATGTTGCAACGCCAGGGCGAGATGTGACATAGCGAACACCAAGTGTCAAAGAGACGCCACACATGAGAGTAAGCCAGCGACGTCGAAGACCGCCGTGCCTTAAGCAATGTCGCCACCACACTCGACGAATATCCCTTCTGAACTAACCTGCGGCGTTCAAGATCCAGGCCGTAAGTGAGTAAGGAGCCGGGTTTTCCATTTCCCCCGACCCTTGGAGCAGGAGCCCTGGGAACGCCCCCAGGCATAGAGGAGACGCCCGAGACAGCTGGACGAGATCCACATACCACGGACTGCGAGGCCAATTCGGTGCCACCAGGATCACCGGGCCGCGATGCTTCCTGATTCTTTGGAGAATCTGGCCAATCATGGACCAGGGAGGAAAGACATACAGAAGGAGATGGGTTGGCCACGCTTGAGACAGTGCATCTATCCCGTGCGACCCATTGTCTCTCCAACGGCTGAAGTAGATCGGTGCCTTGGTATTCTGTGCCGTAGCCATGAGCTCCATTGCCGGTAGACCCCATCGTCGAACAATGGATTGAAAGGACTCCGGCGCCAGAGCCCACTCCACCGGATCCAGAGCATGTCGGCTTTTACAGTGTTTATCCCCACGATGTGTTGCGCCGAGATCGCCTGCAGATGCCTCTCCACCCACAGAAGGGGAAGACTCATTTCCTTCGATACACCTAGACATTTCGTGCCCCCTTGGCGGTTGAGGTATGCCACTGTTGTAGCGTTGTCGGACAGAATTCGAACCGCCTGACGCCACAGAAGAGGCTGAAACTTTCGCAAGGCTAAGCGCACCGCTCGCGTTTCAAGGTGATTGATGGACCACCGGGCCTCCCGAGGAGACCAAATCCCCTGTGCTGAGTGCGAGCCGCAATGCGCTCCCCAACCGGAGAGACTGGCGTCTGTCGTTACCAACACCCAGCGCGGAGTCTCCAAGGGAACCCCTCGAAGGAGATTGCGGGGCCAGAGCCACCAACGGAGGCAAAGTCTCACTGCCGGTAGTAGAGGCAACCGAACTTGATAATCCTCTGACACCATGCTCTAGGCGAGACCTGTGCTAGGAGACTGCGAACTTGAGAAGTTAACTTGAGGAATTGAGGCATTGACAAAAAGACCTGACCAAAGGCTGTATCGAATCGAGCCCCCAAAAATTCAATCTCCTGGGACGGCTGAAGACAACTCTTGTCACGGTTGATTACCCAGCCGAGGCTTTCGAGAAAGGCAACAACCACCGAGACTGTGCTGCAAGCCTCGGGGAGAGAGTCTGCGCGAATGAGCCAGTCATCCAGATAAGGATGAACTCTGATGCCGCGGCTGCGTAAGGCCGCAGCTACTACCACCATTACCTTGGAGAAGGTTCGAGGCGCCAAAGCTAGACCGAAGGGCATCGCACGAAATTGGAAATGTTGACCGAGTACCGCGAATCGAACGAGTCGCTGATGCCCCTCTCGAATGGGAATGTGAAAGAATGCTTTGCGAGATTGAGGAAAGCTAGAATTCCCCCTTGCGTACCGCTTGAATAACGGATCGCAGAGTCTCCATTCAAAAGTGTAGTACCCGCAGACTGCGATTGATGCCTTTGAGATCCAACATAGGACGAAAGGAGCCATCTTTTTTTTTTTTTTGGCACCACGAAATAGACAGAGTAACGGCCTAGTCCTCTTTCCAACAGTGGAACTGGACGAATGGCATCTAAACGCTGGAGTCTTTGAACGAATCAACATCCGCTGCCCATTGATGCAGCCAGAGCCATCTCCGAGCTACTGTCACCAGTGCTACGGAGCGAGCTGACAGCCACAAGAGATCAGAGAAGGCCTCTGCCAGGAATGCAGCGATGGATTCTAAACGAGCCAACTCGGGATCACCTGGAAGCTGCTGAATCCATCGAAGGGAGGCCCGTGCTGCTAGACCTCCGCACAGCCCTGCTTGAAGGGAAAGAGCGAACGATGAAAAACCCGTCTTTAGCAGACTCTCAACTTTTTAGGTCTTGCTGGTCGCGGAGTGCCGCTCCACCCTCAACCGGAATTGTGGTATGCTTGGTGACCCCGGTCACTAACGCATCAACTTTCGGGTATGTCAGCCAACGGTCCAAGTCAGAGGGAGACCAAGGGTATAACTGACCAATACTGTGTGCAGTACATAGAGAGGACTCTGGAGAGTCCCACTCTCGAGATACCATATGCTGTAACTCGGCTGGAAAGAAAAAAGCTTTGGAAGGTTTACGAATGCCCTGTAAAATGAGATCCGGCTGCAACAGGGTTTGAGAACTCTGAGGATGAGGCGTGTCGGCCAGGCGTAGTGACTCCATCACCTGTGTGATTAGGGCCGGCAACACCTCTTTCCGAAAAAGTCTGATATCTTGAGAGCCCTCGTGACCTGTCAGCGAAGAATCAGACGGAGAATATTCCCCATCTTCTTTCTCCAACGAGTCAGGGCTCACCTCCGACGATTTAAAGTCTTCTTAAATATCCGTAGTGTCCCGCAAGCCACATGCAACGTTCCTGGAAGGACGTACTGCTTTAAGGTCTGAGGACTTTCGGGACCGCTTTCGAGACCCCACCATATCCTTGTCTGCTACCGGGCGGGTGCTGGAGGGATACTAAAAGACTCAGAATGCCACAGGTGCCATGCCTGGCGGAAGTGCGTCAGGAACTCACTGTCAGCCAAGGCTGCCGTGGCTTCCAGCAGCTGTGGAAGCAAAATGGGAGCTGACTGAGTCCTTTCTGCAGGAAGATCCTGCTGCAGGGGCTCTAAGGAGGGAGGAGTTAAGGCGCTGATGTCCCCAGTTGGCAGTGCAGTGGGAATGGAGGAAGAAGATTCTCCTGGATGCAGCATGCAGGTGGAACACAAGCAATCTATTAACTCCTTTTTCTTGTTATTACATATAATACAGCTGTGCAGAGAAACAGGCATTGCAGAGGCTTAAACCTTTTTTTTTTGTTTTTTTGTAAACAAAAATCAAGGTAGGCTTAGGGAAACAGAAGACTCTTCAAAGAAAAGGGATTTTGAAACTCCCTGTGCCTTCACAGCATGTTTAAATGTTTTGAAATGGATGCCCAGAGCTGCTCCCTCCAAAAAAAAACACTGAAGAGAAATCCCTCCTGATTGTCAAAATGGCCGCCGGCACAGAAAAACTGCAAAATAAAAGTTTCCTAAGCTCTAAAAATCTTAAAAAATGCAGCAAAATCTCTGGGGAAGAGGCAAGGAGTGCTGCTAGCAACTTAAAAATTCAAATCCTGATGAACCCTGAATCACCAGAAACGGAGGGGAGAAGGAAACTGTGTTATTCACTGTGCTGGTACAGAGGAGCTGAGTTCTCATGGAGGAGAAGAGAAAACTTTCAAAGTCAGTGTAAGGTAATTACAGTGACTGAAAGGTAGGGAAATTAGAGTTTGATCCCTCTGCAGCCACTTAGGCCCTCATGGCAGGGGCTGGAAGGTGTTTCTGGAGAGAAGGGGAGCTGCACAGACAGTGAAATCAGGAGCGCAAACCCTGCTGTATTGCTGATTACAGAAAATACAGCTATTAAGGAGGGAAGCCTGGGAAACCCAGAGAAACACCTCTTGTGTGCTCTGGGTGCATCCAGGAAATAAAAAAGAAGAAAAGAAAATAGGAACTTCAAAACCCAGTTTAACAGACCCTGATGAAACCGGAAGTGAAGGAATCAGGTCAGAGACAGCCGGTCCCAATGCAGTTGAAATAAACCCAGGGCAGCTGAGGCAAGTACGAAAACAGTTTACTTACAGTTTCTCTCAGAAATTGATACCTGATCCTTCTGCTGATGTCTACTAAGCCCTCGTGGCAAAGGCTCAGCGCTGCTTAAAGAAAATCGGGAGCTCTACTGAAGCCAGACTCAGGAGCTCCACAAGTTTATCTGGGAACTCAAGTTGCTGGGAAACCCACAGTAACACCTCTTGTGTACTCTGGGTCCATCCAGGAGCCTCAAGATACAGAGAAACCTGATTTTAGGGGAGTCCTTTGTCCAGCTAACAAGCCCTCATGGCCAGATGCTGGGGATTCTTCCTGTCAGCGAGCTCTACTGTGTCAGAAACAGGAGCTCAGCTGCAAACACCCTGGTGCACAGTGAAATTATACTGGCAGCAACAGGAAAGTGGAAATATTAGTCCCCAAAGGGATTCTAAATAATTTTAAAGATTTTGAGGGAAAAACAACGAAAGCAACCAGATCTGCTGGAGACAGAGAAATACGGAGGGAGACCCCTAGGGGTAGGACCATATCACCAGAGTCCAGCCTATCAGAGCTCTGGTAGAATTCTCTGTCTCCAAGATCTGCTGGCAGGGGGACACAACCTGTTTGTCTGGACTGGTCTAGCAGTATGACTTGGAAGTTGTTTTTAAGTGTGTCAAGTCGGTGCTGACTCCTGGCGACCATCTGGATAGTTGACCTAAACTTTGCTCGGTCTTCAGCCAAGCGGCTCATTGTTGATAGAGTGGTATCCATAGCTGCTGTTATTATATTGATCCATCTCATTGCCGGCCTTCCTCTTTTATGGTGACCTTTTACCTTGCTAAGCATTATGTCTTTCTCCAATGCTACTGACAGATGATTTCAATATGCCAGATGTGGAATGGTGCATCCCTGCTATGGTGTCATCTAGAAGTAAAGAGATCCTGGATTCTCTACAGGGAGAACTATTCAGGCATAACAGAGCCCACACATGATGGGGCCATACTGGCCTTAATGCTTACCAATGGGGAAAGTGTTTCTGATGTTATAGTGGGAGATCAAGTCGCATCCAGTGATCACCAGATGGTATGGTTCAATATTAGTACTAGGGCTGATAACATCCATTCAAAAGCAAGGGTCTTAGACGTTAGGAAAACTAACTTTGCAAAGATGGGACAATACCTCAGAGAGTCGTTAGCGGGACAGAAACAGCTGTGGGATGTAGAAAAATCAATGGGCAAAATTGAAAGGGAATATTTTAAAGGAAACAAAACCTTTTGTTAGAAAGGTAAATAAATGTAAAAGGAAAAGGAGGCCGCTATGGTTTTCAGAAGAAGTAGCTGAGAAGGTGAAGAAAAAGAGGGAGGCCTTCATGAAATACAAGAGATCACAGAGAGAGGAAGACAGGCATCTATATTTGGAGAAACTTACTTTGCCTTCCTGACTAGCAAAGTGGCCAGGAAAGCAAAGATATAAAAAGAAGAAGGAATAGCCAATGCCATAAAATGCGGGGATAAGACATTTTTCAGAAATGTTAGTGAGAGGAGGAAGGGCAAAAGTGATATTAGATGACTTAAGGTTTCAGGGGAGGAATATGCAGAAACTGATGAGGATAAAGCAGAATTGCTTAATCCTTTCCAGGCCGAGCCCAAAACTCTTGGGATCCAAAATTCTGACTAAATATTCCTATCAAATGGTATATAATACATGACCATGGCAGAAGGAAAATCACTATTAGAACATATTGAATAAGACAGGTACAATTTTCCTGAACTATGCACAAATTAACCAGGCTGCAGAATGTGGATTAAAAATTTAAAGTAGGCCTTGAAAGGGTTAACAAATATTTCTGTTCTGTGTTCACAGATGAAGGGCCAGGAGCAGGACCTCAGAAAACACCCCGAAATAGCAACAGAAGCAACGTGAAACTTTAACGATTTTCAGAAGACTGCTTTTCAGAGGAACTAGCTGAACTAAAAGTAGACAAAGCCATGGGTCCAGTTGGGATACATCCAAGAATACTGAGAGAACTTGGAGACATTCTAGCGGCTCCACTGTCTGACCTTTTCAATGCCTCTTTGGAGTCAGGAGTGGTGCCAGAGGATGGGAAAGAGGCACATGTGATCCCTTTACACAAAAGCAGATTTAAGGATGACATTGAGAACTACAGACCTGTTAGAACTACCTCTATGGTTAGTAAATTATTGGAAAGGCTACTAAAGGAGAGAATAATGAGGTTTCTGGATTCCAATGGATTGCAGGATCCGAGGCAGCATGGATTCACCAGACGCTGGTCTTGTCAGACAAATCTGATAGATTTCTTTGAATGGGTGACCAGGGAGTTGGACCTAGGGAGAGCCCTAGATGTGGTGTATTTAGATTTCAGTAAAGTCTTTAACACCGTTCCACACAGGCGACTTATAAATAAACTGAGCACCCTAGGATGGACCCTAAAGTTATTGATTGGGTTAGAAATTGGTTGAGTGGGAGGCAACAAAGGATACAGGGAAATGGAGCTCACTCTGAGGAGGAGGAGGTTACCAGTGGTGTGCTGTAGGGATCTGTCTTTGATCGATTCCATTTAACATCTTTGTTAGTGATATTGCTGAAGGACTGTCGGGTAAGGTTTGCTTGTTTGCAGACGATACCAAAATCTGAAAAAGAGTAGATACACAGGAAGGAGTCGACAACATGAGGAAGGATATAGCTAAACTTGATGAATGGTCTAGAATGTGGCAGCTGAAATTTAATGCTAAAAAATGTAGAGTCATGCATTTTAGGCTGCAAAAATCCAAAGGAGCTGTACAGTGTAGGGGGCGAGGTAATTCTGTCCACAAAAGAAGAACAGGACCTGGGTTTAATTGACAATCTTAAAGTGGCTAAACAGGTAGAAAAGGCAACTACGAAAGCCAGAAGGATGCTTGGATATATAGGGAGAGGAATGGCCAACAGAAAAAAGGAGGTGAAAATGCCTCCGTATAAGTCGCTGGTGCGACCTCATTTGGAGTATTGTGTACAATTCTGGAGATCACGCCTTCAGAAGGATATAGGCAGGTTGGAGTCAGTGCAGAGGGTGGCTACTAAAATGGTTGATGGTCTTTACTATGAAGCATATGAGGACAGACTTAAAGATCTTAATATGTATATTTTATAGGAAAGGCGGGATAGAGGCAATATGATAGAGACATTTAAATACCTCTGTGGCATAAATGCTCAGGAGGGTCTCTTTCAATTCAAGGCAAGCTCTGCTACGAGGGGACATAGGATGAGAGTGAAAGGGGATGGACTTAGGAGTAATATGTGGAAATATTTCTTTACAGAAAGAGTGCTAGATGTGTGGAATAGTCTCCCAGTGGAGGTGGTGGACATGAGAACAGTATGAGCCCGATTCATATCTGGACGTCCCGGATCTCTGTGCGCCCGGTCGGAACTGGACGCATAGAGTTAGCCGGGATTCTAATCCCATGGGGCACATCTAGCCCTGCGGGGTGAGAATCGTGACCAGGCCTGTACGTCCGGCCCTGCCCGGCTAGCTCAGTCAGGGATTTTCAATGGAGCTGTGGCGCCATGGCGTCCAGTTGCCATTGCACTGTGGCTCCATTCAAAAGCCGTGATCCCAGCCACCGGTTCAAGAAATGCTTTCCCTGCAGCCCGACCCATGATCTGGCCTCTCAAGCCCAGGGTCATGCTGCAAGGAATGTCCTCTGCCCCCTCCTGCCCTTTCTGAGCCCCGGGCTCACCGTCCCCCACTCAAGTTCCCTATTTAAGTTCCCCATTCAAGCCGCTGGCTCCGGACTTACAGGGCTGACATTGGAATCGGCCCTGTATGTCCAGAGCCGATAATTGCGCCTGCCCACGCTAACCCTGCCCACGCTAACCCTGCCCCCGATCCGCCTCTTTCCCGCCCCGTACAACGCATGGGGAAGTTAGATCGGGAGAGGGCATGAATAGCGGGGGTGGACATCCCAACGGGACGTCCATCCCCTCTATTCTTGCCTCGGAATGACCCCATATCTGAATTCAAAAAGCATGGGACAAACACAGAGGATCTCTACAGGTAAAAAGGGGACTATTGTAGTTGATATAGAAGGGCAGACTACATAGAAACATGATGGCAGAAAAAGACCACATGGCCTATGTTTCCATGGATTTTCTTGGCAAGGTGCAACCAGAAGTAGATTGTTAGGCTTTTCTTACATGCAGTAAGCCTACAGCACATGACATTCCAAGGTGGTCTACAATGCAAGTCCTAACCAGGCCCAACCCCCTTTAGCTTTCAAGATCAGATGAGATTGGGCTCATTATGAGTGGTATAGCCAGAGTCCTTATTGCCTTTACTAGTAAAGATACTGCACAGGGCTTCTGTTCAGATATGGATAATAAAATTTGAAATTACTCATATCACTAAAATACTACAAAAACCTCTATCAGAACTTCAGCTTGTACATAATATAAAGGCCAAAGTAATTCTAAAGGATTCTAGATGGGATTATATAATGCCCCTTTTAATTAAATTGCATTGATTTCCTATTCATTTAAGAACTGCATTTAAACATTTATAATTTGCGTTTAAAATTATGAATGTTATGGTTTCTATTTATATAACACATATGCTGTTTTAACTGGCCCTCAAAGATTATTGAGATCATTTTATTCTAATAAAATCTGAGTTGTCCTTCTATGAAGAACTACAACTTAAAAGGCACACTTAATAAGCTATTTATTTATCGGTCCCCAACTTCTTGGCATGAATTGCCTAGTGCTTTGAAACAGGAGAAAAATGGCATGGCCTTAGGAAACAACTGAAAATGTTTTTATTTTTTAAATTGATATCTTTTGTTCAGTTTGATTAATTTAGCTTAGGGTTTTAATTTCATCATAATTTTGATATTGTAACATCACTGTTGTTAATTATGATCTTGTATTCTGCCTAGAAATATTTTGCAAAAGCAGAACAGAAATACTGGAATTAAATTATTCCCTCAACAAAATACGTTTTTTAAAAATAATCTTTTAGATTTATATTTCGTTTTTCCAAGTCACTCAAAGCACATTACAATAGTTACATAAATACTCCAGCCAATATTCAAAAAACATTATTAAGGCAGCAACACCTGCTATCCAGGTAAATGCCACTGGACAAGCCTTCCACTAATTTTCAGTGGCAGTATCCTGTCAATGCCACTGAAAACCATTACTGATCACTCCGGAACTATCAGTATAGTGTGAAGGCGAAGTGAGGATGCATTGCGGGCATACTAAAAGTTATCTGGATAGCAGATTGAATAAGGCACTCCCAAAAGTTATCCAGATAATTATCTGGATGGCGGAATAAATATTGCCACTACCTGGACAGCAGTGGTGCTCGCTACTCTCCATGGATATTCAGTGTTGGCCATCATCCAGACAGCAGTGCTGAATACACAATAATTTAAGCGCCGCAGTTGGCACCTAAAAACAATATCCACCACATTGTTTAATATCAGCCCAATAGGCTACAATAGTACAATATACGAGTAAATCTAGGGAAATGTTCCCATCCCATTTTGCTTTGTTACCTTATGGAGGTAATTTTATAAAGGATTTTTCACGTTAAAAGGGCTCTTATAAAATTAACCAAGTGGTTTTGCATGTAAAAGTATACATGATGCCAAGAAGGTGCATATTTTTATGTGAACTGCAAATATGTACAGGACTCAGGTGGAATCATGATTGATGAGTGTTTGCCACAGTGCGACAAGGCGTTGGCAAAAGCCAGGAGGATGTTGGGCTGCATTCGAAGAGGAATTACCAGCAGAAAGGAAGGGGTACTAGTGCCACTATATAAGTCTCTGGTGAGGCCTTACTTGGAATACTGTGTTCAGTTTTGGAGACCGTATCTTGCAAAGGATGTAAAAAGAATGGAATCGGTTCAGAGGAAGGCGACTAAAATGATTTGGAGCCTGCGTCAGAAGCCTTATGAGGAGAGACTTGAAGACCTAAATATGTCCACTTTGGAAGAGAGGAGGGATAGGGGAGATATGATTCAGACCTTTAAATACTTAAAGAGAAATAATGAACAAACAAACCTCTTCCAGAGACGGGGAAGCTGTAAAACTAGAGGGCATGACATGAAGCTGCAAGTTGGTAAATTGAAAGGCAATGTCAGGAAATACTTTTTTACTGAAAGGGTGGTGGATGCTTGGAATGCCCTCCCGATGGAGATGGTGGGGGCAAACACAGTGACGGAATTCAAAGCGGCCTGGGACAGACACAGTGGATCACTTTACAGCAACAAGATTAAATCTAAATAAACTGAACCATCTAATTTTTCAACAAATAGGGGGTGTACTACATGGAGCAATGGGGGGAGGAGCGGTGGGTTCACCCCTAAATAAACAAAGAAACAAAGATATGGGGAGGGGTGCACCTGATCCTGGTGGGTGCACCACTAAGCAAAGACATGGGTAGGGGTGCAACTACTCTCTAAAAGACATGGGACGGGGTGCACCTACTCCTGCCATATTGCTGGGCAGACTAGATGGACCACGCTGGTCTTTATCTGCCGTCATTTACTATGTTACTATATTAAAGAAAAAAAGCATATAAGCACATACTTTACGTACGAACATTTATGCTGCTACCAAAAAGGCATAAATGTCTGGATAGTGTCAGCGAATATCCTTACAGACTGCCTCAGACTTTCCACATACTGCTAGGGTGGTACATGGGCAGAACGTGGGCGGATATCAGCAATATTCAGACTGCTATCTGGCTAGCTATTCTGAAAACTTTAGGACAGCAGAATAGCTTTCCTGAAAAATCCAGATGGCTAGTCAGACAACAGTTTCAATATTGCCGCTCCCTGCTCTATCTGTATTTTCTTTTTTTGTAACTTTAATTTTATTGATTTTCCAGAAGGTTCGAACAAACACACACAAGGAAACAACCAAACAGGGAAGCAGAAACATCCCCGCAACCGTCAAAGCGATCCCCCAATAGACCACCTGGACCTTACTGTCAACCAAAACAATCCAAGCACCACAGAACATTTAAGCTCACTTCCCCCTCTACCCCTGACCTCCCCCCCCCCCCGAGGGTCCCTCTTTCCCCCCATCCATCTTGTACCAGAGTCTCCCATCCTAATCCCACCTCCATTCCCCCCTCCCCCTCCCCCCCTTCCGCCCCCAACCCCCTTACCCACTCCCCCCCCCCATCCTGCCATTTCTGGAGCCACACATCATACCCCTTCCACATGCTCCAAATGTTCTGCACCTTATGCTCTCTAAAGGCCGCAATTTCACACATATCCCGCAGCCCCCTCAGACGTGCAACTATCACTCTTCGAGTTGGTGCTTCCCTGCTCTTCCACCTCAACAGAATCTCACCCCTCGCCGCTACCACACAGTATCCAATCATCTGCTGCAGTCCCCTCTCCCCCACTCCCTCCAGATCATTCAACAAGGCCATAGCCGGAGTCAGTACCACCGGAACCCCCGCCACCTCCCGGATGACCCCCTCCGAATCCAGCCACATACTCCGCACCACAGGGCACGCCCACAGTAAATGGTACAAATCCCCCCGCCCCATGCATCCCCACCAACACTCCCCCCCTTCATCCCTACAAAATTTCCGCATTTTCTACGGTGTCCAATACATCTGATAGCGAATCTTAAGACTACTCTCCAAGTATATCGTCCCCGGAGCCACCCTCTTAGTCCAGCCATAAATACTGCGCCATCTCTCTCGATCCCACTCCCCCCCTAAGACCTGTTCCCATGCCACCTCTCCCCTGATCCTTCCCCCTCCCCCTCCTGTTGGGTCAACACCCCATACAATTGAGCGATAACTCCCTTCCGCCCCCCTCGTGTCAGGATTCTCTCAACCACCGTTACATCTCTACCCAAATCCTCCTTGATCCTCCTCTGGCCCAGAAAAGACGTTACCTGAAGGTGCACAAAGAAGCCTCCCCCCTCTAGTCCAAATTCAGTTTGCACTTCCTCCCAACGCTTTACTCGCCCCGTCGAATGCAACAACTGCCCCATGAACCGTAACCCCTTTCCCCACCACTCTCGAAACACCCCCGCCTTTCTCCTCGGAGCAAACTCCCGAACCCCCATAATGTGCATACTGCGTGTGTATCTCTTCCCCCTAATAAATGGGACCTCGACCGCAGCCAGAGCTCTTTGGTCAGTGCCCTAAAAGGATTCTCCCTCCTTCCCCCCCTTCCACTGCCGCCCCCGGGTCCCAAGTCCACGCCGCTAAACTGCCCCCACCGTTTAGCTCCTGCTCCAGTTGCACCCACCGAGGAGTCTCGTCTCCCCCCTGCCAACTTTGTAGCGCCCTCAACTGGGAAGCTAAATAATACTTCTCCAACCAGGGCACACCCATCCCCCCCTCCTTACTGTGTCTGAACAGCATACGCCTCGCCACCCGCGGGCGCTTCCCTGCCCATATAAACTCCATCATAATCTGCTGAGCCCGCTTCAAGTAGGCTCGGGGCACCCTACACGGTAAGGAACTAAATAAAAAGAGAAAACGCGGTAGTACATTCATTTTTAAAACAGCTATCCTACCCAACCACGTAAGATAGAGCCTCTTCCACTTTTTCAAGTCCCGCCGCACCGCTTCCAACAACCCCCCATAGTTGACCTCCCCCAACCCCAGCAAATTTTTGCCCATCTGGATCCCCAAATAGCGATAGTTTCCCTCTACCCACTTAAACGCAAACGCCCCTTTCAACACAGCTTCCATCCCTTCTCCTAGGTTAAACCCCAAAATCTCCGATTTACTGCTATTCAGCTTATACCCCGCCACCTTACTATATTGTGCGATCTCCCTCATCAAGACCGGTAGAGTTAACAAAGGCTCCCGAAGAGTAAAAATGACATCGTCAGCAAACAGCGTGATTTTTACTTCCTGGGAATTCATTAGGATACCCTTATCATCCTGCAGCCCCCTAATCCTCACCGCTAGGGGCTCAATCACCAAGGCAAAGAGCAAAGGGGACAAGGGGCACCCCTGCCTAGTACCCCTACCTAACCGAAACGCTTCAGAATAACTTCCATTAACCCGTACTCGGGCCTGTGGTGCCTCATACATCGCCTGAATCCACTGAACAAAGTTTTGCCCCATCACACTTTCTCCAGCACACTAATCATAAACGGCCATTCCACCCTATCGAACGCTTTTTCAGCATCTACCGACAGAAAGACGGCCTTCTGTCCTGACCTCTGCACCTCCCAGGTAAGATTACAAATTTTTCAGATATTATCGCCCCCTTGTCGCCCTCCGATAAACCCCGTTTGGTCGGGATGCACCAGAGTGGGCATCACCACCGCCAGTCTGGTGGCCAATACCTTTGCCAACAGTTTAGCATCGACATTTAATAGTGAGATGGGCCTGTACGACCCACAGACCATGGGATCCTTGCCCGGTTTAGGGATAACCGTTATTCCAGCTTCTCGCATCGATCGGGGGATGTCCCCTCCTGTTAACACTCCATTAAACACTTCCACCATCAAAGGTCCAAGCACCGAACGGAACACTTGGTAAAACCTCCCCGTCAATCCGTCCAAACCAGGGGCCTTGCCCCTTTTCAAGGATCCTATCGCCACATCAACTTCCCCCTCCGTGATGGGTCTATCTAGCCATTCCGCCTCCTCTTTTGACAGAGAGGGCATTACACACTCTTAAATATTCCTCACACGGAGCCTTCCCCCCCTCCACCTCACTCCAATATAGCTGCTTATAATATCCTGCAAAAATTGCCCTAATTTCATTATTACCATGCACCAACTTCCCCTAATACCCCCTATATTTGACTGCACTACCTTACTTCGCAACCGCTGGGCCAGCTGACGCCCCACCCTATTCCCCCCTCAAGCCAGCCTTGCTTCAGCACCCGCAGCCCATATGCTATTTCACTCGCGCGCAACTGATCCAACTGCCCCCTCAACTCCTTCAATTGCCCCTGGACCCCCCCTCTGTCCCCCTTGCGCCAGCTGCTCAAGTCTACGAATGTCCTGAGGTATCCGACACTCCTGAGCCCCCTTTCGCCGGCGCTCCCGGGCCGCTGCCTGAATCAAATGTCCCCGCACCACTGCCTTCAACCCGTCCCATACCATCCCTAGCCCCACTTCACCATTCATGTTAAGGTCCTTGTACTCCTTCACCACCTTCCCCAACCGCTCAATCACCTCCGGCTCCTCCAGCAGGGCCTCATTAATCCTCCAAAATTTAAGCCCCTCATCCACATACCCCAAGCTAAACTTGACTCTCACCGGTGCGTGATCCGTCCATGTGATGGAGCCGTGTTCCGCCTCTACCACCCGGTTCACCCAGCCCCCACCTGCCCACACCATATCTATCCGACTATAAGTACCGTGTGGCGCGGAGTAATATGTATATTGCTTGCATCCGGGGTTCTGACTCCTCCACACATCCACTACCCCCAACCTTTCCCGTAAAGTCAGCATTTTGACCCGATCCACCAGCTTCCCCAATCCACTGCCCCCTACATTGTCTAAACGCGGGTTCACTGTCAAATTAAAGTCCCCCCCAATGATTAGTGGGGCATCACTCAACCCACCCAAGACATTCTGCAGCCTCTCAAAGAACTCCCCCTGTTTCTCATTAGGGCCATACACACTCACAATCCACACCTGCTCCTTCCCTATTTGAACTTTAATGCCCACCGCTCTACCCTTTTTATCTCGAAATTCCCCCACCACCCTATCCACCCACTCCGCCCCCACCATAATACCTACCCCCCCCTTTCGGGCCTCCTCCCTCTGCCCCGCCAACACCACTCTGGGGTACTTTCTCGTCTACAACATCCGTTCCTGTCCCACTTTAAGATGGGTCTCCTGGATACATAGAAAATCTGCTCGCATCCGGTCACCTTCACGCTCCACCATCCTGCGCTTCCTCCAAGTGCCCAACCCACGCACATTGAGCGTAGCTACGACTATGTTCTGCTGTCCCACTCTTCGCCCCCCTCCCGCTCCAGTCCCTCTCAGCTGCCCCCCCTTCACTCCCCCTCCCCCTCCCTTCCCACCCCCCCTCCCCCTCCCTCCCCTCCCCCTCCCCCCTCTCCCTCCCTCCCCCTCCCCCCACAGCCTCCCTCCTGCCCTTGGAGGTCTCCTGCAGAGTAGTGCCCATCAACCAGAGGCAGCTTCTTGTTCCTCCCCTCCTTACTCCCGCCCACTGCCCCCCCATCCAGCCCTCCTCTACCCCCTCCTCTTACCCAGCCCCCTCCCAGGTACATCAACCCCCCTCCTCACTCCCATACACCCCCCCCCCCCCCACAACAACCCCCCTGGTCAACCTCCCCCCTCCCCCTTCCCTCAACCCCCTCGATCCTACCACCCCACAATTAACACACTGCGCAATAAAATAAAGAAAGAGAAAACTAAAACAGGGTAACAAAGTCCTGCATGTTGCGATTTGGAAAGACATCAAGAGCTCCCGGCCCCTCAAGTGTCCACATCCCTGTTGTCACTGGCCCGCTGCTCCTCCGCCACTATCTCCGGACTTCGGCGGCGCTTCTCTCCACTCTTTTGAGGCACTGTCTCCTCCGCTCCACAAACGCCTTCTGGCCGGGCACTCCGCAGGCCGCTCTCCAGCCCCGCCCCTTTCAAAGCGGCCAGTGCCTCTGGAACTGTATGGACCCTCCAGTTCTTAAGCCCAACAGTAAATACCAGTCCAAACGGGTACAGCCACCTATAGCGGACATTTTCCTTCCTCAAAATAGTTGTAACTGGCTGCATTTTTCTCCGTCGCTGTAAAGTCCCCGCGGCTAGGTCCGGGTATAGCTGGAGACTGTACCCCTGCCACACAAAGTCCTTTCGAGGTCGTGTCAGAGCGAGGATCCTCTCCTTAAGCTTATAGTCCTCCATACACAGGACAATGTCTCTTGGGCGATTCGGCCTGCTGGGGCCTAAGGCTCGGTGTGCTCGCACCAACTTGAGCTCCACCTGCTCAGTCTCGTTGCCCAACTCCCGTAAGACAGACCGGAGCACCGCTTGCGCCACCTTCTCGCCATCAAAATACTCCTTCTCTTCCGGCACCCTGCGGATGCGCAAGTTATTCCGGCGGGACCGGTTTTCCAAGTCTTCCACTTTCAACAGCACTTGGTCCTTCCAGACCTCTATTTCCTTAAGCGTCCGTTCCACTCCGGTCTGCCACATGTCCAGGCGCCCCAGCTGTTGTTCCTGCTCCTCCACTCTATGCGCCAATTCGCCCAACTCCTCCTTCATGACGGCACACATGTCTCCTACTTCCACTTTTACCGCCTGCAACTCAGTTTTTAGTTCCCCAAACCAGCCACATAGCTCTTCGCGGGTCATGTTCTGTACCACCATCTCCCCCAGCTCATGGACCTCGCTCCTCTGCCCCTTTCTCTCCGCAGCCACGCCGTTTCCCATGCTCGGCCCCGCCATCTTTTTCTCACCCCCCGTGGGCTTTGCGCTGCTGTACGCGAACTCCTTCAAGTCCGCCGCCTTCTTTCTCGTCGCCATGCGTCTCTGCAGACTTTCTTCCGCCACTGCCTGCGATTTTTCGCCGTGTCCCGGGCTCGGATAAGGGGGAAAAACTCCAAAGATTAAGCTGCCCACCGGAGCTCACCACCTAAGCTGCCATTCCGGCTGATGACGTCACTTCCTCTCCTCTATCTGTATTTTCAATGCTAGCCACCATCTGGATACCGGTCGTAAAGACCAGCAATTGATAGAAACATGCTGACTGTGGTGTTTAAATAGCAGGCCCTAAAATTTTACGCAGATGATATCACATTTCAAAAATTTGTTAGATACAGTACTTCCTTACAGAAGAGTTGACCCTGGTACAGGCAATTATGGGGTAATTTTATAAAGGTTATTCCACAAGTAGAGCCCGATTTACACATGGAAAAGGCCTTTAATAAAATTATGCAGTGGTATACACACATATAAGAACATACATTAAGATGGAATGTACTCAATGGCACACCACATGTGGGCATTCTTGGGAGTGTACTGTAGTTTTGGGAGAGCAGGGGCAGAATTGCAATATATGAACATATTTTCAAAAATATGCAAATATACACAGAGTATATGCACGCATTTACACTTGCCTCAGAGCAGGTGTAAAACGTGTGTGTCGGCATTTGTATCCTATGAGGGGCTACATCTGGGAGACTATTTTTATAAAAACACATAAGTGCCTATGTTGCCTTCATAAAATCACATTCAAAAAAATCTCACTCAAAGAGCTCAGATCGTCATATACATCAACCAAAATAGAGCTCAATATATACCTTTATAAAATTGGCTTAAAATAAGCATAGATTTTAATTCTTAAATACAGTAAGTATCCTTTTATAAAATCAAGCCCATACCATGCGATTCATTTTAAACAACCCTTGGCTCTTGGGATTTATATTTTTACATAGGATTAGCTGCTTCTTATTTATTTTGGTTTGTTATGTGTTGTTTTAAATATTGGTTTATTGGATGTTTTTTGTTGTGTTTTATTTACTTTGCATTGTATTGATGCATTTGTACCCCACCTCGGGCACATCATTGATGCAAGTGGTTTATAAATTAAATACATAATCAAACATCTACCTCAAAGTGAGTTACAACTAAATATTGTACAATACAAATACAATATTAAATAGAATAAAATCCCCTGAACTAAAAATAAATTAGCAAGTATTACCCATGTTCTTGTCATCAAAAGGTTTGCTACTCCTGGACGGTCTTTAAATTAGCAAAAAAAAAAAACCCCACAAAGAAAAAATGGTGACACCACAGCAACACATCTGCCTAATATGCATAACAATTCCTCCACTAACATCTTACAGACATAAGTGAGCTGAACTACCCCAGTTTTTCTGGCACATGCTGAGGTGCTTCTTCTATCAACATTTGTACTTTCCCAGTAGGCAAATTTAAGGCCTGCACAATCTTTCCAAATGACTTTCTCATGGTTCTGCCACCTCTTCTCATTACTGTATTGTGAAGATTTCATTTGCCTTGTACCACATCTTTACTTTTCCTCTCAACCTTGCTGAACTACAGTGCCATTTTTTACCTGGTGCTCCACAGTCACAACACGCAGTGTTTCCTGGCATTCGTCTAATGTCTTCAATGATGGCTTTGGTTAAGTCCTCAATACTATTCTCGTCACTTGGATGTGCTTCATGGAATGCCATGTTCAAAGCCTCCTGCTTGCTGTTAGTCAGAACAGAGATCCACCTGAAGCAAAATTAAATTAGAAAAAGCTTTCATCATGCACTGCTGGGTTACAATAAAGTATTGTCTTTAGACCTGATAAAGATAGGATAGCTCTCAGAAGCTTGTCAAAATACATTTAAGTTAATCCAACAAAAAAAGGTATCATCTGCAACTTGATTGTTGACCTTTAGAAACTAAGAAAGCAAACAGCTCATTCCACCATTAATGCAGACTTAAACACATATAAACAGAGGGAGTAATATTCTAATTGCCTGCATTGGTGCAAAATCGACTGGTACTCATTACCTGAAGACTTTGTCTTAATTTTCAAACTGAATTCGGTGACTTACACGTAATCATTTCTGCAGGAAGCTGTCCTGATTAAAAATAGAGCTATAATTTTGAAAATTCAAAACTATGTACACAAGTGCAAGCCCCTCTCCAAACCTGCCCCTGGGAAAACCTTAGAATATAAGAACATAAGAAAAGCCATGCTGAAAAGGAAGTGACATCATGAACTTTGATGGCAACTTGATGCGAGAGTTCCATGATGTAAGCAATATAAAAGGTTGATTTTAAACAACAGTAGACAGCGCTATTAAAGCAGCTGACCACCATCGTTTTATGTTATGACCAGATCTAATTTAATCTAATCTAATATGTTCTTTTATAGCACAATGGTCCCAAAATGAATGCGGTTCAGTGTGGTTTACAATAATAAATAATAATTACAATAGAAGATTACCAAGAAAAGAATAAAAATTATGAGTCAAAAAGCCAGGATTTCAAAGATTTCCGAAAAAGAGTAATGGAGGAAGACCCTTAATCTTTAGGAATAATTTCACCCA
Organism: Ichthyophis bannanicus; assembly: GCA_033557465.1. Classification (NCBI taxonomy): domain Eukaryota; kingdom Metazoa; phylum Chordata; class Amphibia; order Gymnophiona; family Ichthyophiidae; genus Ichthyophis; species Ichthyophis bannanicus. Next base: position 41,686,924 of record CM066049.1, on the reverse strand, counting down.
AAGCTCAGCTGCCTTAAATGAAACAGCATATAAGACCATCTGAAACTTTTGCTTCTCAAGATCAAAGAACATAGTCTTAAAATGGGCCTGCAGCTTAATGTAAAGAAGACAAAGATCATGACAACTGGAAAAATCAATAAGTTCATCATTGATGGAGAATAAATTTAAATAGTGGGATACTTGGATCAACTATCAATAAAGAAACAACAAGCAGTTAAGAAATCAAACGACGCATTGCTCTTGACAGAATGGCTATGAAGGACCTAGACAAGATTCTTATGAGCAGCGATGTCTCTCTCCATTTGATTCATTCAAGCCATGCTATTTTCAATAACGTCATATGGATATGAAAGTTGGACAGTGAAAAAGACGGAGGGGGGCTGACATGGAGGGAGGGAGGGGGGATGACATGGACAGGGGAGCTGACATGGAGAGAAGGGGCTGACATGGATGGATGGAGGGGGGCTGACATGGAGGGAGGGAAGAGACAGGGGGACATACTGAACAGATGGGTGATAAATGCTGGACAGAGGGGAGAGCGGGTTAGGATTATAATGGGCAGATGGGGGGGGGCTAGGACTGGTAATGGGTTGATTAGGGAAGGCTAGGACTGGGAATGGACTGATCAAGGGGGGTTGGGACTGGTAATGTGCTGATAGGGGGGTAGGACTGGTAATGGACTGATGGGGGGCTAGCATTGGAAATGAGCTGATCGGGGAGGTTAGGACTGGAAATGGGCTGATTAGAGCCAGGAATACCTCGGACCAGAAACAAACATCCATCACGGACTCCCTCTCCAGACCCTTTAACATACCCACGGATCTACCTACTAAGAGAAAGGTGATTTTTGCTGAGTTTGCTGCATAACTGAGTCTTTGTCTCCAAATAACTGTGAGTTTGTTTGTCTCCACATATTTTTCTATCTAATTGTCCTTAGTGGTGGGTTCCCTTACCTACTCCATTGCTGTAAAGTTTAAAACTTTCTCTTAGCCTACCTGCAGGGGCTACCCCTCCCCCCTGCTGAGTTATTGTTGTGGACCTCCATTTCCTGAGCTGCACGTGGGTTTGCTTAGATTGCCTTTCTGTTCCTTAAGAAGAGGAGTGCTTTTCAGAGCTCTCCCAAAAGGTGATTTTTGCTGAGTTTGCTGCATAACTGAGTCTTTGTCTCCAAATAACTGTGAGTTTGTTTGTCTCCACATATTTTTCTACCTAATTGTCCTTAGTGGTGGGTTCCCTTACCTACTCCATTGTGTGTGCCCACAGTTCAGGAACAGCCTACTGGCCAGTGACACTTAGGTTCCCGCCCACCCCACCCCTCACCCCACCCACCCCAGGGGCTACATTGCCTATATAGCGGTCACAGACGTGCCATCTATCGTTCCTAACTTGGCTTAAAAGCCACATCGTATTCATCTTTTCTTCTTCTTCTTCCTCTTCTGTGGCTGCATAAACATGTCGTGTATTCAGTGCAATAACTGCGGTACTTTCATTCAAAGACAAATCATTTGGAGACTAAGAGCTTCTCCTATATGTCTAAAGTCAGCTGCCATGCATGAAGAACTGACTCTACTAAAGAAAGACCTAGCTGCCATGCATAAAGAAGTGTCTCTACTGAGGGAGGAACTGGCTGCAATGAAGCACACCTCTTCTGGGATACAAATTGAACGAAGTCGACCACCGCTCCCACAAAGAATCAAACGCCCCAGAAACAAATGGATCACAGTGGGTTCTGGTAGATTGCGACCTGTAACACAGAGACATCCTATACATCAAGAGATATCCCTGCACAATGCCTTCTCTGCCTTGGCTAATGAGGATACCCAATCCAAAGAAACTGAAGGGCCTTTAAATGAGTCAGACAATGCCCAATCCCCTGCTAAAGCACTAAATATGAAGAAAACCTCACCAAACAGAAAACTACTACTACTTGGAGATTCCATCATCAGAGGCAGCAACTTGGGAACACAGTTCAAAGGAGAGAAGATAGTCATGTGCCTACAAGGCTCTTCAGCCAGCAGGAATACAAACCAAGTTGTTGAATTACTTAGCGCAAAAAGTGAACACTCCAAACTTGATGTTATTATCCACTTAGGCACAAATGACCTGGCTAGAAACATTGCCTCTACAGCCCAAAAGGACTTCCAATCTCTGGGAAAGAAACTCAAGCACGTTGTTAACACTGTTGCATTCTCCGAAGTTCTACCTGTTCTTGGTAAGGGGACTAAAAGACTGCATCGCATTAACAGCTTTAATACATGGCTCCAGATATGGTGCAGAGAAGAAGGATTCAGATTTATTGGCAACTGGGACAACAGATGGACCAAGAAGAGACTATACTGTGCTGATGGACTACATCTCTCTTCCGCAGGGAAAAGAATCCTAAGTGAAAAATTCAGGCAGTAAGTGGATATGCATTTAAACTAGGAAAAGGGGGTGATGGATGTGGAAGGTCAACATCTGCCTGCCACCCCCAGCAAAAGCAGAACAACATCAGAAACAGACACACTTTTAAACCACACATCAAAAACATGTGGGAAGAATTGGGCAGAAAGAAATCAATGCAAAATACACACAAGCCAGGAAAATGCTGGAAAGCAATGAGCACAAATGCTCGAAGCTTAGCCAACAAAATTCCAGACCTGGAAGCCCTAATGGTGGAAACGGATTTGGACATTGTGGCCATTACAGAAACATGGTTTAATGAATCACATGATTGGGATATAGCCATAGCTGGCTATAATCTATTCAGAAGAGACAGAGAAAATGGAAAAGGAGGAGTAGCCTTGTATGTCAAAAGCAATATTAAAGCTACTGAAATGCAGGGGACATGGGGAAAAGAAGAAGCGCTCTGGATTGCGTTGGAAAGAGGAGACGGCACTGTCATCCATATTGCTGTAGTCTACAGACCTCCGACTCAAATTGAAGAGAGAGACAATGAATTGATTATAGATATTGCCAAGACAGCAACAAAGAGGGAAGCAGTCATATTGGGTGACTTTAATCTACCTGATGTGGATTGGATTACTCCTTCTGCACATCTGGAAAGAAGCAAAAAAATTGTGGATGCTCTCCAAGATGCATTATTTAGACAAATGGTGATGGAACCAACCAGGGAAAGCTCAACGCTGGATGTAGTGCTCACCAACGGTGATAGTGTGTCGAATGTCTGCGTGAGTGCCCCTGTGAGCAACAGCGACCATCACACGGTGTGGTTTGAGATAAAAGCCATGGTACAGGCCAATCATAGCAAGCTCAAAGTCCTAAACTTCAAATACACTGACTTCAATAAAATGGCCGAGTACTTAAAGGAGGAGATGACGGGGTGGAAGGAGATAAAGGAAGTGGAATTGCAATGGGCTAAACTAAAGGAGGCAATAAAAGGGGCAACAGATAAATATGTAAGAAAAGTAAATAAAAGCAAGAGGAGAAGGAAACCTATTTGGCTTTCCAAAGAGGTGGCTGCTCAAATAAAGGCAAAAAACACAACTTTTGCAAAATTCAAAAGCTTGCAAACAGAAGAACACAGAAACGAATACAGGATCCAACTCAAAGTCTAAAAGAGTAATAAGGATAGCAAAATCAAAGGCAGAGGAAAAGATGGCTAAAGATGTTAAGGGAAGCAACAAAAATTTCTTCAGGTATATTCAGGGAAGGAAAAAGATCAGAGTTGGAATTGCAGGACTCAGAAGTGCTGGGAAAGGACTCGTGGAAAGTGACACTGAAAAAAGCGAAATTGCTAAACAAATACTTCTGCTCTGTTTTTACTAAAGAAGATCCTGGAGATGGACCAGCTGTGACTCCCAAATATAAAAATGGGAATGAAGTAGATACCACACCATTCACAGAAGACGAGGTGTTAGAACAATTTGCTAAACTGAAAGTGGACAAAGCCATGGGACCGGATGGGATACATCCCAGGATACTGAAAGAGCTCAGAGAGGTTCTTGCAGGACCGTTAAAGGATGTCTTCAACAGATCCTTGGAAACAGGAGAGGTTCCTCAGGACTGGAGAATGGCTGTCGTCGTACCTCTACACAAAAGTGGTGACAGGGAAGAAGTGTCAAACTATAGGCTCGTGAGCCTTACCTCGGTGGCGGGAAATGTAATGGAGGAGCTCCTGAAAGAACGAATAGTGAACTTTCTCAAAACCAACAGGTTGCAAGACCCGAGGCAACATGGTTTTACCGAAGGATGATCTTGCCAAACAAATCTGATTGAGTTCTTTGACTGCGTGACCAGGGAACAAGATCAGGGGCATGCGATGGATGTCATCTACCTGGATTTCAGCAAAGCCTTTGATACTGTTCCTCATAGGAGGCTCGTCAACAAACTCAGTAGCTCGGGGATGGGTCCCAAGATGGCAAACTGGAATAGAAATTGGTTGACTGACAGACGACAGAAGGTGATTGTACATGGAGCTCACTGGGATTAGAGGAAAGTGATTAGCGGGGTGCCCCAGGGTTCGGTGCTGGGCCTAGCACTGTTCAATGTATTTGTGAGTGATATTGCTGAAGGATTGAATGGAAAAGTCTGTCTTTTTGCAGACGACACAAAAATTTGCAACAGAGTGGACTCCCCCGAGGAAGTGGTTAACATGAAGAAAGATCTACAAAAGCTGGAAGACTGGTCTAATGCTTGGCAACTACGATTTAATGCGAAAAAGTGCAGTGTCATGCACTTGGGTAGCAGAAATCCAAGAGAAATGTATGCGATAGGGGGCGAGAGGTTGGTATGCATGGTTCAGGAGAAAGACCTTGGTGTGATTATCTCTGATGATCTCAAGGTGGCAAAATAGTGCGACAAGGCGATGGCAAAGGCCAGGAGGATGTTGGGCTGCATACAAAGAGGGATTACCAGCAGAAAAGAAGAGGTACTTATGCCACTGTATAAGTCTCTGGTGAGGCCTCACTTGGAATACTGTGTTCAGTTTTGGAGACCATATCTTGCAAAAGATGTAAAAAGACTGGAAACTGTTCAGAGGAAGGCGACCAAAATGATTTGGAGCCTGCGTCAGAAGCCTTATGAGAAGAGACTTGAAGACCTAAATATGTACACTTTGGAGGAGAGGAGGGACAGGGGAGATATGATTCAGACCTTTAAATACTTAAAGAGAAATGATGAACAAACAAACCTCTTCCAAAGACGGGGAACCTGTAAAACTAGAGGGCATAACATGAAGTTGCAAGGTGGTAAATTGAAAGGCAATGTCAGGAAATATTTTTTCACTGAAAGGGTGGTAGGTGCTTGGAATGCCCTCCCGATGGAAGTGGTAGGGGCAAACACGGTGACAGAATTCAGAAAGGCATGGGACAAACACAGAGGATCCCTTTACAGCAATAGGATAAAAACAAAATAAACGGTACCATCTAACTTCTGAACCATATAACGTCTCAACAAATAGGGGTGTCCTACATGGCGTGGTGGGTTTACCCCTAAACAAAGACATGGGGAGGGGTGGCCTGCACAGAGCGACAGGTGCACCTACTCTTGCCATCTTGCTGGGCAGACTAGATGGACCATGCTGGTCTTTATCTGCTGTCATTTACTATGTTACTATGTTACTGATGTCCATTGTTTAAGTCCTTAATGTCTGTTCAGATCATTAATGTCAGCCCCCCACCCTAAGAATTGATTACTGTCCCCCCCCCCCTTTTTTGTTAAACCGCTTTGACCCGGCGAAAAGCGGGATATAAATACAGTTAAATAAATAAATAAAATAAATAGAGGAGGCTAAGACAGGTAATGGGCTAATGGGGGGGGGGGGGGTAGGACTGGTAATGGGCTGATTAGGGGAGCCTAGCACTGGTAATGGGGTTGAGGAGGGACTAGCACTGGAAATGAGCTGATTAGGGGAGGCTAGCACTGGTAATGGGGTTGAGGGGAGACTAGCACTGAAAGCAAGCTGATTGGGGGGCTTCGACTGGGAAAGGGCTGATTGTGGGGAGGAAAGGATAGAGCTGCTGGCCCTGGAAGAAAACTGGGGGCTAAGGCTACAAATGGGCTGATACGAGGGGATGGGAGAATGGAACTGGAAGGGAGTGGATCTGAGAGGGGCTGCCATGGTATTTGTAATAGAAGGGATTGGTCAGTGGGGAAGGAGGGGGGCTGGAAGGGAATGGATACCAGTGGCAGTCATGGGAATGCAAGTTGACATTGGAAGGTACTGAGAGTGAGGACTGGAAAGGGGCTAATAGTGGGGAGGGTTACTGGGACTGGAAATAGGCTGATGGAAAGAAGTGAAGAAAACGAAAGAAGAGATAAGAAATGGCAGATGGACCATAGACCACAGAAAGAGAGCTAAGAGAAGACAGGAAAGCAGAAGCCTCAGATCGGGATCAGCATGATCAGAGAATAAATTGGTCAGACAACAAAGGTAGAAAAAATAATTTTATTTCATATTAGTGATTTGACTACAAAATCATCATAATTTTGAAATCAAATATTGTTACTTGTTATTGTGATTAATTATTTTATAGTACATTAGTACATTTTATAAATAAAAACATATTGCAAAGGCCTATAATATATTAATAATTCAACAAATGATTACAGTGACAATGCGTTAATGGTAAAGGAAGAGAGACGCATTTGATTTTATCACTGGGGTCACCACAAGTTGACCAATGGTAAAAGGGGTCACGGTACAAAAAAGGTTAAGAACCACTGGTCTAGAATTTGGCAGCTGAGATTTAATGTCAAAAAATGCAAGGTCATGCATTTGGGCTGCAGCAATCTAAGGGAGCAATATAGTATAGGGGGTGAAGTACTTTTGTCCACTAAAGAAGAGCGGGACCTAGGCGTGATTGTGTCTGATGATCTTAAAGTAGCTAAACAGGTAGAAAAGGCGACGGCAAAAGTTAGAAGGATGCTTGGGTGCATAGGGAGAGAAATGGCCAGCAGAAGAAAGGAGATGATAGTGCCTCTGTATAAGTCTTTGGTGCGACCTCATTTGGAGTATTTGTTGCAATTCTGGAGACTGCACCTTCAACAGGATATAAGGCTGGAGTCAGTACAGAGGGGGGCTACTAAAATGATTAGTGGTCTTCATTATAAAGCATATGAGGACCAACGTAAGGATCTTAATATTATTAATTAATGTTATCTTAATAACACCTTAGGTCATAGCGTACAGACACAGGAACAAATTACCTGTGTCTGTACGCCAGGCATCTTTTCTGACCCTTTTCAAATCCAGGCTGAAGACTCACCTCTTTGCTGCTGCTTTTTGATCTTGACTTACCTGATCTCCTTGTTTCTTTACCTTTTCCCCTTGTTTTATCCCTGTCTACACCTTCCGTGTTGTCTGTCTTGACTATATTGTAAGCTCTGATAAGCAGGGACTGTCTCTTACATGTCTGTGCAGCGCTGCGTACGACTTGTAGCGCTATAGAAATGCGCAGTAGTAGTAGTAGTAAAGGAAAGGTGGGATAGAGGTGATATGATTGAGACGTTTAAATACCTCCATGACATAAATGCACAGGAGGAGAACCTCTTTGATTGAAAGCAAGCTCTACAAGGGGACATGGGATGAGGGTGAAAGGGGATAGGTTCAGGAGTGATACATGGAAATATTTCTTTATGGAAAGAGTGGTAAATCCATGGAATAGTCTCCCAGTGGAGATGGTAGAGATGAGGACAGTATCTGAATTCAAAGAAACATGGGACAAACACAGAGGATGTCTAAAGGAAAAAAGGGAACTGTTGTAGTGGTTGATATGGAAGGGCAGACTAGATAGGCCATGTGGTCTTTTTCTGTCGTCATGTTTCTATCCGGTAGATACCAGCAAATAAAGATCGGCCCCAACACGTCCAGCCTCTGCAAATGAACACAAGGAGTTTCCCAAGGTTACACCCTCTCAGCGCACCTGTTCAATATCTACCTCCAGACCCCTATGCACAATCATCAGATCACATAACTTCAAATTTCACATCTATGTGGATGATATCATGATTAACAACTCAGTAAATACAAAGCAACCTTCCTACTCCACTCTCCAGAACTGTTTCAAAGACATCTCCAATTGGTTGACAAATAACAACCTGACAATCAACTATAAGAAAACATAAGCTCTCTTTATAACCAAAGACGAAGCCTTCACCCCTCCATCTACCATAATCATAAACACACCAATCAAAACCAGCAAGGAAGTGAAGTACCTAGGAATCACTCTCGATGAACAGCTCACCTTTGAACTTCACATATGCAATGTAATCAGAGCCATATACCACAAAGTGAAGAACCTGCAACACCTCCAACCATTCCTTGAACCATCAGATTTCCGCACTGCTTTTCAAGCCATGGTCCTGCCACACCTCGACTACTGTAATGCTAGCTACCAAGGCCTCCCACAATCCATTCTTCACCCCCTGTGGACTGCTTTTCACATAGCAGCTTGCATCCTACAAGGTGCAAAACATCAAGACCACATCATCCCCATACTCAAACAACTCCACTGGCTACCACTAACAAGCCATATAAAGTACAAAACCCTTTTACTTACACACAAGACCATTCACTCCGACCCCTCCACCTACCTGCATACACTACAGCAAACACCCCAACTGAACAGATCAAGAAGCCCATCCCTGAAGAAAGCGTAATTCCTCACCTGTAACAGGTGATCTCCAGGAACAGCAGGTATCAGTCTTCACATTTGGGTATCATCGGTACCAATGGAGCCTGCATGGGAACGCTCCCCAGCATCCAATAGGAAAGCCTTTGGAAGTACTCTACTGGACATCAGCCTTCCTGCCTTCCCAACTCCTCTCCTCAGTTGAGTTTGTAGCTAAGAGGAAAAGAATACCCAACAACTCCTACGGAGGAGGGTGGGTTGTGAAAACTGATTTCTGCTGTTCCCGGAGATCAACTTTTACAGATGAGTAACTATGCTATCTCCAGGAACAAGCAGGAATGCAGTCTTCACATATGGGACTCACTAGCTCCTGGCACCAGACTGAAAAGACATCTTTGAGGCTAAGGACTGGAGCCAAGAAGGTATAGACACAAAGTGGCCACAGCGGACTCAAGTGCAGCAAGCAGGAGTATGGAACAAGGAGTTAAGTGCCAAAGAAGTGTAATGGTAGGAGTTGTGATTAAGTCTCAAAGAACAACCTGAAGAACAATCTGGCCATAGACAGCATCCCAATGGGAGTCCCTGTCAAGGTAGTAGTGGTTGAGATGAAAAGTTGAGACTACTTTTGGAAAGAAGTGCGAAGAACCACCTTATCATGGTGGAATCGAGTGTAGGGGTGATCTGCCACCCAAACTTGTAATCCACTAATGCGATGAACTGAGGTGAGGGCAATGAGGAAGATGACCTTCCAAGATACGAGTTTTAGAGAACTGGTAGCCAGAGGCTCAAACAAGGCTTTTAGGAGCTGTGCTAGGGACATGCTGAGGTCCCAAGCCATCGGCAGTGGTTTGATCAGGGGTATGGAAAGCAGAAGACCCCGCATGAATTGCTGTACCAAGGGGTGTGAGGAAATAGGATGCCTAACCAGTGGGTTGTGATAGGCAGCGATGACATTGAAATAAACTCTAACAGAGTTAGTCTTAACTCCTGTGGAAGACAAGTGGAGAAGATATTGTAGAAGATGCTCCACTGGGCAATTAGAAGGGTTAATTTGCTGTGGGGTACACCACAGGGTGAACTGCCGCCAATTGAAAACATAAAAGCATTTGGTAGATGGCTTGCAGGAAGCAAGCAAGATGTCCATGACCGGTGGAGGGAGGTCGAGGTCATCAAAGACCATGCCTTCAGCAGCCACGCCATGAGACAGAGGGCTTGTGTATTGGGATTGAGGAACTGCCCCTGATCCTGAGAGAGGAGACTGGGGGCATGATACAAATTAATGGATAGAGTCTGTGCTAGAGAAAACAGCAGAGGAAACCAAAGCTGATGGGGCCAATATTAGAATCATGGAACCCTTGTCTGCCTTCAGTTTGAACAGAGTTTTGGGTATTGGGGAGGTGGGATGGAAATGCATAAAGCAGGCACGTGCTCCAATGAAGGAGAAAGGTGTCCGCTGCCAGACTGTGTCTGGAGGGAACCCTTGAGCAAAAAAGCAGATGATGTGTATTTTCTGGGGAGGCAAACACATCTATTCTGGGGGTCCCCCAGAAGTTGAAGATCCAAGATGCCATGTCCTGATACAGAGTCCACTCATGTGGATGTAGAATCTGGCTGAATCTGTCTGCAAGGACACTGAGCTCGCCTGGGAGATACACCGCTCGGAGGTGGATGCGGTGCGTAATGTCAAAGGACCAGAGGTGAAGGGCTTCGTGGCAGAGGGGATAAAAACCCGTTCCCTCCTGCTCGTACACACAGAACATAGCTACTTGGTTGTCTGTCTGAACTAAGATGTGTTTGCACGAAAGTTAAGGTTGAAAAACCCAAAGGGCATTGGTGAGAGCACAAAGCTCTAGGAGACTGACCTGCATTTGAAGAACTATTTAAAGTTGTTAAAAACCAAGAGGATTGTGGAAAATTGCAAGAGGATCTTGATAAATTGGAAGACTGGGCATCAAAATGGCAGATGAAATTTAATGTGGACAAGTGCAAAGTTATGCACCTAGGGAAGAACAACCCAAACTATGGTTACATGGTGCAAGGTTCCACATTAGGAACCACCACCCAGGAAAAAGATTTAGGCGTCACTGTGGATAACATGTTAAACCCCTCGGCCCAGTGTGCAGCGGCGGCCAAGAGAGCAAATAGAATGCTAGGTATCATAAGGAAAGGAATGGAAAATAAAACAAAGGATATTATAATGCCTCTGAGACTGCACCTTGAATATTGTGTGCAATTCTGGTCGCCGTATCTTAAAAAGGATATAGCGTTATTAGAAAAGGTTCAGAGAAGAGCCACCAAAATGGTAAAGGGGATGGAAGGATATCCCTATGAAGAAAGGCTAAAAAGGTTAGGGCTCTTTAACCTGGAAAAGAGACGGCTGAGGAGAGATATGATAGAAGTCTATAAATTAATGAACGGAGTGGAACGGGTAAATGTAGATCGATTGTTTACATTATCAGAATACAGAAAGACTAGGGGACATGCAATTAAATTACAGGGTAAACTATTTAAGACTAATAAAGAAAATATTTTTTCACTCAATGTGTAATCAAACTCTGGAATTTGTTACAGGAGGATGTAGTAAAGGCTGTCAGTGTAGCTGGATTTAAAAAAGGTTTGGACAAGTTCCTAGAGGAAAGGTCCATAAACCATTATTAAGAAGGGACCCAGGATATCACTGCTTGACCCAATACAAGCATTGTGGAACCTGTGTCTTTTGGGGAAACTGCTAGGTACGTATGACCTAGATTAGCCACTGTTGGAAACAGGATACTGGCTTGATGGACCTTGGTCTGACCCAGTATGGCATATCTTATGTTCTTATGTTCCTGCGCTGTCCACTGCCCCTTCATAGGGGGTCTGTCCATATGTGCTCCCCATCTTAGCTTGGAAGGATCAGTCATTAGGGTGCATTGAGGTGGAAGCATCGGAAAAGGTGACCCTCCTAGAAGATTTTGGGGGGAGCATCACCATGAAGGGAGTTGACAAGAGGAGGAGTGATGCAAATCTTGTGAGAGAGATGGATGGTCGCCTGAGTCCATTGGCACGATAAGGTCCATTGGGCTTGTCTCATGTGCAGGTGGGCATTTGGGACGATGTGTACTGTAGAGGCCATGTGTCCCAGAAGATGCAGCTTCTCTCAAGTTGTCACAGCATTTTCACCTTGTATTGTGAGGGCCAACTCAACAAGACAAGCAGAGTGGTCCTGAGAAAGGAAAGCTCGTCCCGAAGAGAGTCTAAAAATGTTCCTATGAACTTGAGTTGCTGGGTTGGAACTAGGTGAGATTTTGGAAAGTTTAGCACAAAGCCTAGACTTTGGAGCACCATGATGGTGCGAGAAAGTGTCTGTTTTATGACCTATGGGGATTCTCCCCTTATCATCCAGTCATTTAAGTAGGGGAAGACAAAGACTCCCAAAGTACGCAGGTAGGCTGCGATCACTGCCATGCATTTTGTGAATACTCTTGGTGTGGACGCTAGCCTGAAAGGGAGCGTCCAATACTAGTAATGGATGTGCTGAACTCGAACGCGCAGATACTGTTTGTGGTGAGGGTGGATTAGCAAATGGGTGTAAGCCTCCTTGAGGTCTAGAGAACATAGCCAGTCGTACCTCTGAAGGTACGGCAGAAGGGTGCTGAGGGAGATCATTTTAAACTTTTCTGGAACAAGGAATTTGTTGAGATCTCTCAGATCTAGAATTGGTCTGAAGCCTCCCATTTTCTTGGGGATAAGAAAGTAAGGAGAGTAGAAGCCTTTGCCTTCTTGGGCAGGGGGAACTCTTTTGATTGCCCATTGGGCTAGCAGTGCAGCTGCCTCTGAAGGCAGGAGATTAGCCTGCAAAGGATTTGCAGGGTAATCTCTTGTGGAGTTGGTTGGAGGCAAGCTTGAAAGTGAAGCACATAGCCTACTTGGACAATGCAGAGAGTCCATTTCTCTGATGCAATGACCTGTGGGCATAAACCGAAAGCCTGCCTGCTATGCACAGGGGCTGGGGTTCTTGCATAGTAACTATGCTTTTTAGGAAGGAATCAAAAACCAGGTGCTGGCTGGGGCTGATCAGCTAGCTGAGGTTTAGAGCCCTTGGTCTTTTTAGGTTGACGAGGACCCCAAGACCTTTGCTGATGCTTCTGAGGTTGATAGGAAGCAGAAGGATGGTATGAAGAGAAATATATCTTCTTCCTGGTATAGAAAGACTTCTTGGAAGTAGTTTTCCCCTTAAAAGGGTCTGAAATCTTTCTTGAGAGACGTTTGAGGGAAAGATCATCTGCCTCAAGCTCTCCTGCTTTTTCTCTCCAACAGTAACAGTAACCAAATAAGTTTTCTCCAGAACAAGGAATATTGTCTAGTTTATCTTGTACCCACTGCTCAAGGTCCAATGCCTGGAGCCTGGCCATTCTACGGGCTCCAATACAGACTGCAGCGAATCTGCAAGTCGATTCAAAGGTATTGAAGGATGACCTAGTCAGCAACTTGTAAGTATTTTGAGCTTGCTTGTCTATAGTCATGTAAGCATCACATTTGTCACCTGGGAGAATAGGAGCAAAGTTTGCTAGATCCCTGGAAACATCTTTGAGGTACAAGCCCATGTAGAGCGTGTAGGATGTAATCCTAGAAGCAAGCATACACGCCTGGAAGCAGCAACATCCAAAGGTATTGAGAGCTCTGGCATCTTTGCCAGGCGGTACCGATGAATGAGTCTTAGAACTCTTGATGTGTCACACTGCTGATTCCACTACCGTTGAATTGTGCAGTAATTGAGGTTTTTGAAAGCCCCGACATGGCAGGACAAGGTACCTAGTATCGAGGCATTTACTAATAGGCGAAATGGTTAGCAGGACCTAGCATTAGATCCTGTAGGATCTGATGCACCGGTAATGTTGCCACCTCCTTGGGGGTCAAGGGGTACTGGAGGATTACTAATTTCTCAGCCCTCAGTTCCATTTAACGTAGTTACTCACCTATAACAAGTGTTCTCCGGGGACAGCAGGAATCAGTCTGAATCCATTGCAGGTAAAAGGGCAGTGCTCTCTTAAAATCCAGATTGTGGAAAATGTCTTCGCCCTACCGGCATGAGGCCTTGGAAAGAAGGTGGAGAGTACCACCTACTGGTTGAAGTGTAATGGGGACACCACCTTTGGCAGAAACTTGGGGTGTGTGCGGAGCACCGCACTGTTCTTGTAGAACCTCGTGTAGGGGGCTCTGCCATCAGAGTCTGGAGCTCTCTGACTCTGCGAGCTGATGTGAGTGCTACCAGGAAGGTGACTTTCCAGGATAAGTACCCGAGGTGGCAGGTAGCCAGAGGCTCAAACAGAGGCTTAATGAGCTGCGAGAGCACCACACTGAGATCCCACTCTGCCTCTGGGGGGCGGATGGAGAGTTTGGATAACATGAAGCCCTGCAGGAATCGGGACACAAGGGCTGAGCCGAGAGGGGTTTTCCCTCAATGGAATGGTGATGCACTGCAATGGTGCTCAGGTGTACTTTGACCAAATTGGACTTCTGTCTCACCTGTGATAGGTGAAGCAGGTACTTAAGTACCACTTATACTGAGCAGGAAAACGTGTTCACCCGTCTTTCCACACACTACACTGAAAACTGGCACCACTTGAAGGCGTATGCCCTTCTCGTGGAGGCCTTATGAGAGGCCAGAAGAATTTCTTCCACATCCTATGGGATGTTGAAGGGGGCTAACGCTACCCTTTCAGCAGCCAAGCCATGAGTGAGAGGGACCCCAGATTGGGGTGGAGAGAGTAGTCCTGAAGTTCGGCCCAGGGGAATCGGCGATGCCATCGATAGAGAGAGGAGCAGTGGGAACCAGGACTGCCTGGACCACAGAGGGGCTATCAGCACTAGCGATGCTCTGTAGCGCTAGACCTTGAATAGCATCGTGGCAATCAGCAGTGTCGGTGTGAATATGTACATGAGGCCTTCGGTCCACGGGATGAGGACTGCATTCACTGCCACCCGGAACCGGTATGGCTGGCGCGAGCAGAATTGGGGCAACTGCGTGTTGTCCGGGCTGACGAACAGATCCATTGAGGGGACAGCCCCAGAGATGAAACAGCCATGAGGCCACCACTGGATCCAAGTGCCACTCGTGTGGCTGGAGGACCCTGCCCAGGTTATCCGCCAGGTCATTGTCCTGGCCGGGGAGATATACTGCCCTTAGAAGTTTCCCTCTGCATGCAGCATAGAAGCAGAGGGCTGCTGCCTCCTGGAAGAGGGGATATGACTCTATACCCCTCTGTTTACGTAGAACATTGAGACTTGATTGTCTGTCTGGATCAGGACTGAGAGTTATTGGAGTGGGTGGCGAAAGGCTCGGAGAGCTAGGTATGTTGACCGGAGCACTAGCAAGTTGATTTGCATCCGGGATTCCTTCAGGGACCAGCAGCCTTGTGTCTGGAGGTTCCCGCAATGCGCCCCCCAGACTATTAGAGAGACATCCGTGCCTGGAAGGGCATCCTGGCCTGAAGGTGACGTGGGATCTGCCACCATCTGAGGGAGTCTGCCTGCTGATGGGTCACTCTTGCTCTGTCCCCGAGCCTGCCTGTGGCTTGCATCCACTGAGAGCAGAGGCACCACCGGGCTGCCCTCATTTGCAGATGGGCATATGGGGTCACATGAACAATGGAGGCCATGTGTCCCAAAAGGCAGAGTAAGAGCTGGGCAGGTAGCGTCCGACATCTGTGTAACTATGCGGCTAACTCCCTGAGGCATTCTGACCTCACCTGGGGAGGAAGGCTTTTGCCTGGAGTTTATTTAGTTATGCCCCTAGGCACTGGCCCAGAGTGAGGTAGAAATTGGGGTAGTTTATGATGAACCCCATATGCTGCAGGATGTTGATGGTGTGCCCAGTGGCACATTGAGCCGCTGCAGCCGTGTCCCCCTTTATGAGCCAGTCGTCCAGATAAGGAAAGACGAAGGCCCCTTAGAGCCAGAGGTGGGCTGCGACTATCATGAGGCACTTTGATAAGACCCTTGGCGACGAGGACAGACTGAAGAGCAGCACCCTGTATTGGTAGTGCTGTCCTCCTGCCACGAACTGGAGGTATTTTCTGTGTGGTTGGGATGAATTAGGATGTGAATGTAGGCATCCGTTAGGTTTAAGAAGCATAGTTAATCTCCCTGATATAAACAAATGTGATATGTTATTTTTACAATGTAATATAGGCTTGTATTCCATTCATTCACCATTCTGTAATATAATTTTGTATGTCTGCATTCTGGGAAGAGAGACTATGTGGCTAAATAATACATAGCCTGTCACAGGTGCAGAGGTACAAAGCTGATTCACCTTTACTGTATGTCTGCATTCTGGGTAAAGGGATACGTGGCTAATAACACGTAGCCTGATGTATGTAATGATTTTCTGACTTCCTTACTGTATGTCTGCATTCTGGGAAGAGAGACTATATGGCTAAATAATACGTAGCTTGACAAATATTAATTACCAAATTTGCTATAAAAATAACTGTGAAACAGAGGTTGGGTGTGAGTGCTTACTGAAGCATCTCACCCTTTACTTGCAAGCAAAGTCATTAAACTCTGCTTTACTGAGAAGTCTGTTATTGTGTAAAAAGTTATGTTTTCTTACAGATTGGGGGCTCATGTCCGGAATTGTTTATTTATTTATTTAGACGGATTTGTATTCCACCTTATCCTTCAATCAAGGTGGTCACGTCACATCACAATTGGAGGGTTACATTTAACATTAGGGTATTTGTCAACATTTAGACAGAACAATTACTTAACACCATTTAGACAGTACAGTAGAAAAGGCAACGGCAAAAGCTAGAAGGATGCTTGGGTGCATACGGAGAGGAATGGCTAGCAGAAAAAAGGAGGTGATAATGCCTCTGTATAAGTCTTTGGTGCGACCTCATTTGGAGTATAGTGTGCAATTCTGGAGACCGCACCTTCAAAAGGATGTGAACAGGATGGAGTCGGTGCAGAGGGTGGCTACTAAAATGATTAGTGGTCTTCATTATAAAGCATATGAGGACAGACTTAGGGATCTTAATACGTACACCTTAGAGGAAAGGCGGGATAGAGGTGATATGATTGAGATGTTTAAATACCTCCGTGGCATAAATGTTCAGGGAGAGAGCCTCTTTCAACTGAAAGCAAGTTCTGCTACGAGGGGACATGGGATGAGGGTGAAGGGAGATAGATTCAGGAGTGATTTGCGGAAATATTTCTTTACGGAAAGAGTAGTGGATCCGTGGCATAGTCTCCCAGTGGAGGTGGTAGAGATGAGGACAGTAACTGAACTCAAAAAAGCATGGGACAAACACAGAGGATCTCTAAAGGTAAGAAGGGGACTGTTGTAGTTGTTGATATGGAAGGACAGACTAGATAGGCCATGTGGTCTTTTTCTGTCGTCATATTTCTATGTTTCTAATTGAAAGGTAACATTTAACAAGAGGGTGTTTAATAACATATATATTAATCTTGAGTGTGTAGGTAGGATGAGTGCGTGCCTAGTTGGCGGAGGTGGTTGTGTTTCTGTTTGAGTATGGGCTGTTTTCTAAATGTCCGTATGATTCTATAAATAAGAATGTTTTGAGGTCTTTGCGGAAGTCTGTGATGTCATCCATTGCCCTCAGGCTCGTTGGGAGGGAGTTCCATAGTGTGGACGCCAGTAGTGTTGGAGCTCTTTTTGAAGTTGTTTGCTTAGTTTTGTGATAGCCTGCAGGTGTGCCAATCATGTTGTCGTTATTGGTTCTACTTGGTCTATTGTTGATATCTCTTGTTACAACGTCTTGGAGTATGTCTGCTGAGAGATGGTGAATGATTTTGAAGATGATCATGATTGTTTTGTATTTAGCTCTTGCCAGCATTGGGAGTCAGTGTAGTTGTTGTAAGACAGGGGTGATGTGTTCTGGCCTTGGAGTGTCTGTAATCATGCGTGCTGTGGTGTTTTGCACCATCTGTAATGGGTGTAGTGTCTGCTGAGGGAGGCCTTGGTATAGTGAGTTTCCATAGTCAAGCAGTGGTGTGATGAGTGCTTGGCACACTGTGCGGTAGTGGTCCTGACAGAGTGTTGGTTTGATTTGTCTGATGGTCCTCAAACGTTGGTAGGCCTTGTTTGCGGTTTTGGTGATGTGGGATTTCAGGTTCAGCGCTCTGTCCAATGTGATGCCTAGATACTTAACTTCTTCTCTGACTACTATATGTTTGTCTAAGATGCTGATAGTTTGTGGAGGTATGAAGTTGGGGTTCCTGGTGACAAGCATTGCCTCGGTTTTATCATAGTTGACCGTTAGGTTGTTGGCTATAAGCCAGTCATTCATGTCTTCGAGGCATTTGGTTATTGTTGTGGTATTTAGTGCTAGTAGGTTGATTGGAGCGTATATCATGATGTCGTCAGCATAAATGTGATAGTGTAGTTTATGGTGCTTGATGATGTTGCATATGGGCTGGATGTAGATGTTTAAGAGCATTGACGATAGGGCTGAGCCTTGTGGTATTCCTTGCATGACTGGGAATTGTAGTGATTTCTTTTGGTCGCATTTGACTTCTTGTGTTTGCCCTTTCAAGTATGATGTGAACCAATTCAGGGTGTTCTTACATAGTCCTATCTGTTGTAAGCGATGCAGTAGCTTAGTGTGGGACACAGTGTCAAAGGCCACCAAAATATCCATAAACACTAGCAAGAAGCCGTTTTTTATGTTGTCAATGCCTCTTAGGAGATTGTCAAAGAGGGAGGTGAGTAGAGTTTCCACGCCATGTTGGGGCTTGAATCCGTGCTGATGGTTGTCTAGTGGGGCGCTTATGTCAATATGGTCTTGAAGTTGTCTTTGCACTGCCTTTTCTATGATTTTAGCAAGGAATGGCAGGCTGGAGATGGGACGGTATAATTTTGGTTCGGATGAGCTCAGATTGCTATTTTTGAGTATTGGTCGTATCATTGCGTGCTTCAGAGGTTGCGGCATGTATATTTGTTGGAGTGATTCTTTGACGATTTTTTGAATATGATGGGAGAGTTGGCTTTTTGTAGCTTTGAGCCACGCCACTGGGCATGGGTCTGATGGTGAAGTTGTTGTGTTTAGTTCAGATATAATGTCTTCTACTTGCTGTTTTGTTGGTATGCTGAAGCTCTCCCATGCTTTTTTTATCTTGTAATCATTTGTTTGTGGTATATTGGAGCATGTTTGGTTAGTGTTTTTAGACATCATGTAATCTGCATATTTTTGTGGGTCAAGGTGGTGTGTACTTTGTTGTGTGTCGTCCTTGGTGAGTTTTTGGACGATGCTAAAGAGTTCTCTTGGTCTATTAGTAGATTTCATGATTAGGTTGGTATGGTGCTGCTGTCTACGCTCATTTATTAGATTATTATATTCCAGTTGCTTGTCTCTGTATTGAGTTAGGAGGTTGTGTGATTTGCTCCGTCTCCATTTTCTTTCCAGTCTTCTGAGTGTGCGTTTTGCAATTCTGATTTCATTTGAGTACCATGGGGCATTGGATCTCTTGCGTGTTTGTGGTTCTGTGCTCGCTGGGGCAGTTGCTGCGTTAGATATGATAGTGTTCCATTTTTCTATGTTTAGGTCAAGGATGTCGTATTCTTGTTGAAGTTGTGGAGTGATTTCGTTTATGAATGAGTCTTTGTCGAATGTTTTAAACTGTCTGGTTGCTCTTTCATCTTCTTTGCGTTGGGTGGGGTTATTCAGCGTCATGGTGAATTCAATCACTTGGTGGTCTGACCAAGGTAGTGGTGTGATTGTTGGTTTTGTGGTCTTGTTCTGTTCCACTAATTGTACTAGTATAAAGACCATGTCCGGGGTTGTACCATGCTGGTGCGTTGGGGCAGTGATCGTCTGGCAATATCTTAATGACTGGCTTTTATGAACGTTGCGGTCTCTCTGGTGGGTGCAGATGTTAGGTTGTAGTCTCCTAGTGCCACGAGGGCTTTGTGTCTTCTGCTATGTGCGCATATTGTTTCGATTATTGTGTAGAGGTGTTCGGTTTGGTTCCAGGTGGTCTGTATGTGAGGGCAATGCTTAGGTACTTATTGGCTATAGTGAGTGTGTTGGATTTGAATGTGTTAGTGGTGTTGATTGTTTTGAATCTGTATTCTTTTCTGGTAAGTATTAGTACTCCTCCTCCTCCTCTCTTTTGTTCTCTGATACAGTTAAACGCCGAATATCCTGTTGGAGTTACTTGGTCTAATATGACTTGATCTGAGTCGTCTAGCCAAGTCTCAGTGATGCATATTATATCCAGCTTCTTGTCATGGATGAGGTCAAGGATAGTATTTGGTTTGTTCCTCATAGATCTGGCGTTTAGTAAGGCACACCTGATTTTTGTGGTTATGATTGGGTTAGCGTGTTTATTATTTGAATGATGAGTGGGTGTTATATGTGTGGCATTGTGTGTTTTGTGAGCTGTATGTTTAGGTTGCTGGTGTTCTTTGGATAGGTGTGATGATGTGCATCTGGGTTGGGTAGTATGTAGGTTGATCAGTGGGATTTGCTCGTTGAGTCTGATGCCCTGTGTGCAGGGAGCGAACATGTGGAGGAGTGTGAGGTAGGCCATGAGGTAGTGGGTAGTGGAGTGCATTTTGTTATATGTATTTTGTATTTTACTGACCTGGGCTCAACTTGAGTTGTGGCCTATAAGTGGTGGGTGTTTGGTCCTTTTCTTGTTACTGTGTACTTGTTTGTTCTTTTTGTGCAGTTTCTTCTTTCCTGCAGTTCTGCTTTGGTAGTGGTGTCTTTAATCTGTATGTTTATTTGTTGTGGTTTGTTAGTATACGATCAATGGAGTAGTACTGGAGTTAATTTGTTATTCAGTGTGAGTTATTTTACAATGCAAACAATGGGTAGTCAGTTCTATGCAGGCAATGGGAAGCAAACAGGCAATGGGAGGAAAGTTCTATGCAAACAATGGGAAGCAAATTCTATACAGGCAATGGGAAGCATGTTCTGTGCAAACATTGGGAAGCAAATGCAAACAATGGGTAGTCAGTTCTATGCAGGTAATGGGAAGCAATCAGGCAACGGGAGGTAAGTTCTATGCGATCAATGGGAAGCGAGTTCTCTGCAAACATTGGGAAGCAAGTTCTATGCAAACATTAGGAAGCAAGTTCTATGCAAACATTAGGAAGCAAGTTCAGTACAGGCAAAGGGAAGCATGTTCTATGCCATCAATGTCTATCAATTTCTATGCAGGTTATGGGAAGCAAGTTCTATGCATTTGATGGGTAGCAAGTTCTAAGCAAGCAATGGAAGCAAGTTCTATGCAAGCAATAGGAGTTAGGTTCTATGTCAGTAGTTGATAGCAAGTCCACAAGGAATGGGAAACAAGCTCAGTATAGAGTTACTTGTAGTACCAGGTGGTGATCGAGAGATGGTTTATGTTTATGTTTATTAAAACTTTTTATACCACCCAACACCAGGAGCACCTGAGCGGTTTACAATATACTAAAAACAACTTAAAATATGGCTGAGAAAAGAAAAGGAACGCCAGTAAAATCAATAGGATAGGAAAGGAAGGAAGAGACAAAAAGAACAACAGACTACAATATAATGATTATAACATCAGGGGACGGGGGGGAGGGAGTGACGGAGGGGGAAGGGGGAACCAGGGATGGTAGATCAAACGCTAGACTGAAGAGATGGGTCTTGAGTTGTGATTTAAAAGCTTGGTAAGATTCTTCTGCATGGAGCGAGGGGGGGAACGAGTTCCAGAGGCTTGGGGCTAAGAAGTAGAAGGCAGAGGAGCGGGTGGAAGCAAGATGGGCCTGAGAGGGGGAAGGGAGAGATAAACGATTTGTGTGGATGGCACGAAGCAAGCGGTGTGGGGGGGGGCAGAAGTGTATCTGGTCGGCGAGATAGGAGGGGGAACCAGTGCGGACAGCCTTGTGTGTGAGAATGAGAATTTTATACTGAACACGAAAGGGGATAGGCAGCCAGTGGTGATGAAGAAGGAGTGGGGTGACATGATCGAAACGAGAGCCATGAGCAAGAAGACGAATAGCTGAGTTTTGAACGCGTTGAAGACGAGACAATTGGGATTTGGGCAGACCAGCAAGGGAGACATTACAATAATCGAGACGAGACATTACAAGGGAAAGGAGAAGGGTAGCCAGAGCAGAAGAAGAAAGGAAAGGACGGATGGAACGAAGTTGTCTGAGGGAATAGAAAGAGCGCTGAATAATAGAAGAAATATGATCCTTAAAGGAGAGAGAAGAATCAAGAATAACACCCAGGTAGCGGAGTGAGGAGACAAGAGGAATAGGCTGTGAGGAGAAGGAGGGGGCACAAGCGGGGGAGGGACCCCCAAATGTGAACCAGATGGCATGGGACTTAGAGGGATTCACATGAAAAAAATTAGAGGAAAACCAGGAGGTGATAGCAACAAGACAGAGATTGAGGGGGGTAATGTCAGGAGAGAGGGAATTAGTGTGAAGCAAAAGAAAAATGTCATCCGCGTAATAATACGCGGAGATGCCGAACTGTTGAATTAGAAGAGCGAGGGGAGCTAGGAAGACATTAAAGAGAAGCGGAGCAAGAACAGACCCTTGAGGAACCCCACAAGTGAGGGGAGTAGAAACGGAAGAAGAGGACCCAGAAACTACAGAGAAGGAAGGGCAAGAAAGAAAGGAGTGAAACCACTGGAGAACCGTACCGGAGAGACCTGCTTCCTGAAGACGAGTGAGGAGGGTGCGGTGATCCACCAAGTCGAAAGCAGCAGAGAGATCAAGAGAAACAGCCAGTGTATAGAGACCACGGTCGTGAGCAGCGTGAAGTTCATTAAGAAGGGAAAGAAGAACCGTTTCAGTGCTATGGGTGGGACGGAAGCCAGATTGGCGAGGGTGAAGAGTGAGGGAAACTTCAAGGTGAGAGGAAAGTTGTATAAAGACCAATTTCTCAAGAAGTTTAGAGAGAAAAGAGAGATTGGAAACAGGGCGCCAATTAGAGAGAACAGAGGGGTCAGAAGAACGGGATTTTAGGATGGGACGGACAATAGCGTGTTTCCAGCTGGAAGGAAAGGTGCCAGAAGACAGACTAGAATTGAATAGAGAGAGGATATATGGGGAAAGAGCTAGTGAGGGTTCTAGAAGCCAGAAGGATGGTATGGGATCAGCTGAACAAGTAGTTTTACGAATAGATAGGAAGGTTTTTTGAAGAATGGAGGGAGTGATCATCTCAAAGGAGGACCAGAGATGAGATAGCACAGGAGTGGAACGGGATGGGGATGGAAGGGAGGGAAGGGAGGGCAGAGCAGGGGGAGAGAGGGGAGGGGGACATGAAGGGAAGGACTGACGGAGAGTGTCGACCTTAGCGGCGAAGAAAGTAGCGAGAGAGGAGGGGTCAGGGAAGGAAGATGCAAGAGGGGGAAAAGGATAAGAAGCAGAGTGAGATGCAGTAAGGGAATGCAGAATAGAGTATAGGCGGCGTGAAGAATTAGAGGAGGAAGAAATAAGATTGGAATAGTAGTCACGCTTTGCAATATGGAGAAGGGATCGGTAATGCCGGTGACAGAGGCGGAAACCTGACAGAGTAGTGGGGGAAGGATGCCTTCGCCAAAGCCGTTCTGCCCGGCGGAGGTGTCTGCGGTGCAAAAAAAGACCAGGATGAAACCAGGGATGGTGTGAACAGTGACGGGGGCGGGGACGGGGGCGGACAGGAGCAACCGAGTCCAGGGCGGATTGGGGCGTGGAATTCCAACATTGGGCCTGGGCGTCAACAGAGAGAGACTCAAAATTCGAGGGAAACAAAGTGGCAGGAGATGGAAATTGTAAAAGGGTGTCCGCGGTAATCTTACGAGTAGGTAATGGTACAGAACGGAGGTTTGAGGGGGAAGGCGAAACCAGGGGGGAAACAAGGACAGAAAACAAAAGGCAATGATGATCAGACCAGGGGAGGGGGAAGGAGGACAGTAAGGAAGGGGGGAGGGGGGAAGGAAGCAGGTTGGTTAGGGATGCGAGTTATGGAGTTACTTTTGTGTTTGCTCTGTGTCTTAGCATTTTTATTGTCTTGCTGGAACTGGTTTGACAGATCGTGCGCTGAGCCCCCGGGTCCATGCGTAAGGGCCACGCCAAAGGGCCCTCAGGCATGGGTCCACCAGCGCTCTCAATTTAAAGGGCCGATTGCCCTGGAGTGCGGCGTGCAGACCTTCCTCATGCCCGACGGCACTTTCAATTTAAAGGGCCGATTGCCCTGGAGTGCGGCATGCAGCCCTGCCTTGCGCCCGACGGCGCTCTCAATTTAAAGGGCCGATTGCCCTGGAGTGCGGCATTCAACCCTTCCTCGCGCCCGACGGCGCTCTCAATTTAAAGGGCCGATTGCCCTGGAGTGCGGCATGCAGCCCTTCCTCGCGCCTGACGGCGCTCTCAATTTAAAGGGCCGATTGCCCTGGAGTGCGGCGTGCAGCCCTTCCTCGCACCCGACGGCGCTCTCAATTTAAAGGGCCGATTGTCCTGGAGTGCTGCGTGCAGCCCTTCCTCGCGCCCGACGGCACTTTCAATTTAAAGGGCCGATTGCACTGCAGTGCGGCATGCAGCCCTTCCTCGCGCCCGACAGCGCTCTCAATTTAAAGGGCCGATTGCCCTGGAGTGCGGCATGCAGCCCTTCCTCGCGCCCAATGGCGCTCTCAATTTAAAGGGCCGATTCCACTGGAGTGCGGCGTGCAGCACTTCCTTGCACCTGACGGTGCTCTCAATTTAAAGGGCCGACTGCCCTGGAGTGCGGTGTGCAGCCCTTTCTCGCGCCCGACGGCGCTCTCAATTTAAAGAGACTTTTGCCCTGGAGTGCGGCGTGCAGCCTTTCCTTGCGCCCAAAGGCGCTCTCAATTTAAAGGGCCGATTGCCCTGGAGTGCAGCGTGCAGCCCTTCCTCGCACCCGACGGCACTTTCAATTTAAAGGGCCGATTGCACTGCAGTGCGGCATGCAGCCCTTCCTCGCGCCCGACAGCGCTCTCAATTTAAAGGGCCGATTGCCCTGGAGTGCGGCATGCAGCCCTTCCTCGCACCCGATGGCGCTCTCAATTTAAAGGGCCGATTGCCCTGGAGTGCGGCATGCAGCCCTTCCTCGCGCCCAATGGCGCTCTCAATTTAAAGGGCCGATTCCCCTGGAGTGCGGCGTGCAGCACTTCCTTGCACCTGACGGTGCTCTCAATTTAAAGGGCCGACTGCCCTGGAGTGCGGTGTGCAGCCCTTTCTCGCGCCCGACGGCGCTCTCAATTTAAAGAGACGATTGCCCTGGAGTGCGGCGTGCAGCCTTTCCTTGCGCCCAATGGCGCTCTCAATTTAAAGGGCCGATTGCCCTGGAGTGCAGCGTGCAGCCCTTCCTCGCACCCGACGGCACTCTCAATTTAAAGGGCCGATTGCCCTGGAGTGCGGCTTACAGCCCTTCCTCGCGCCCGACAGCACTCTCAATTTCTGTCATCACTGGAGGAAACCCTCGGCCCTGAGGATGGGGAGACGCGTCCCGTTGAGCTCAACGGCCTCATTTATCAGTGACGGAGGGCTCCAACAGTGTACTGACAACAGAATCCCAAGACCATGAAAGGAAAAATCAATACAGACTCAATGAAGCAGACTAGGTATTAGACAAAGATAAATGACAACCAAGTAATTCTGTGCACAGACCAAGGTAAGAAACAAGACTCTAAAGTATTACCTTGATGATTGGGTATTGAGACAGACTGTTGTGTGTATGAGACGTGTACTCGACAAGAAGTGAGTGCGGAATCTCAATCCGGGGTTCCGACAAATCCGCAAGGAGTGTTGCCGGAGAGAGACGAAGTGAAAGGCACCTTGGTGAAACAAGTCTCAATGGGTGTCAGGAATTTTAAATGAAACTTGAGTAAAGATGGGGTCAGGGATAAGGACCCCAGGAACATTCCTCTAGACCGTCTATTAGAGAGAATGTTCAAATATTGGAAAGATAATAAGAGTACTCAGGATAAAGATAAAACTAAGATGATAAGTTATTGTTATTTTACATAGAAAAAAAAAAGAAAGCATAAAAGCTAGCTGCAGTCTTCTGACTGGAATTTGACACAGGCCAAGGGTGGTTATGTCAAATCCTTAACTTATATGTAAGCAGTGAAAAGATTACTTCAGCAAGTGTTTGCTACTGCCAAAAAGGAATAGCAGTGGTGCAGAGAATAACGAGTGAGGTTATCAAATTTGCAGATGACACAAAACATTTAAAGTTGTTAAAACCCAAGAGGATTGTGGAAAATTGAAAGAGGATCTTGATAAATTGGAAGACTGGGCATCAAAATGGCAGATGAAATTTAATGTCGACAAGTGCAAAGTTATGCACCTAGGGAAGAACAACCCAAACTATGGTTACACGATGCAAGGTTCCACATTAGGAACCACCACCCAGGAAAAAGATTTAGGCGTCATTGTGGATAACATGTTAAAACCCTCAGCCCAGTGTGCAGTGGCGGCAAAGAGAGCAAATAGAATGCTAGGTATCATAAGGAAAGGAATAGAAAATAAAACAAAAGATATTATAATGCTGCTATATCGTTCCATGGTGAGACCGCACCTTGAATATTGTGTGCAATTCTGGTCGCTGTATCTTAAAAAGGATATAGCGTTATTAGAAAAGGTTCAGAGAAGAGCCACCAACAATGGTAAAGGGGATGGAAGGATACTCCTGTGAAGAAAGGCTAAAAAGGTTAGGGCTCTTTAACCTGGAAAAGAGACGGCTGAGGGGAGATATGATAGAAGTCTATAAATTAATGAACAGAGTGGAACGGGTAAACGTAGATTGATTGTTTACGTTATCAGAATATAGAAAGACTAGGGGACATGCAATAAAGCTACAGGGTAAACTATTTAAGACTAATAAAAGAAAATATTTTTTCACTCAACGTGTAATCAAACTCTTGAATTTGTTACCGGAGGATGTAGTAAAGGCTGTTAGTGTAGCTGGGTTTAAAAAAGGTTTGGACAAGTTCCTGGAGGAAAGGTCCATAAACCATTATTAAGAAGGAACTCAGGATATCAATGCTTGACCCAGTACAAGCATTGTGGAACCTGTGTCTTTTGGGGAAACTGCTAGGTATTGTCACACCCTTAGCCCCTTACATCAGTATGGAGGGGCGCGCTTCTCATTGGAGTACTTCACCTTTAAAGGCCTTTTCCTAACCGGTTGCTTTTTTTAATGCATTATGGGAAAGGTAGTTCAGTTAGATGTTATGTGCCCTCAGGTAAAAAAAACAAACAAACACCTTCTTGTAGTTGGGTTGAGTGATAGGCAAATGACAGAAATTAACTATTGAAAAGACATGCTAAGGTTCACAAATTTTCACCTTTTTAATGTTTCACCTGGATTCTTGTATTTCAACACAGGATACAACTTGAACTCAAACAAAACAGCTTTCTTCAGCTTAAATATTCAATGATTCTAACAGCACATGCCACCAGGCATGGCTTGCCGTGCAGTCCAAAACAAACAGGAACAAAACTTTAAACCAGGTTTCTTTTCTTTCAGTCCAGTACTATACCTGGCAACTTTATCTTCTTAAACACAGCAAAACATCCTACAGGCAGTTAAACTCTCACTGGTAGAAAAATCACTTTGCAAGGTTTTCTCAGTATTTAGCCAAATAAAACCTTTCTTACTTTCTCTGTTGATACAGCTTCGGACAGAGCACAGCACTCTTCACAGCTGTTCTCAAGTATAATTAGGTAGCTTCAGCTTTGCATAGTAAAACACTTCTCCTGAATTGAGAACCTTCACAAGCTGAACACAGGGCTATCGGACACTGGAGGTTTTTCTTTAAGGTTGACTCCCTTTCAACCCCTCTGAATTGGCAGACTGGCATACAGAACAATCCATACATGAGTCCTCTTCTACCAAAGGTAAATCTGGGTCACCCAGTTGCATTGGCTCAATCTCTGACTCAGACTCAGATAGCTTATCTGACTGCTTTCCGTTATGGTTAAAGCTGTCTCTAGCAGCTCTGTAGTGCTAATTATTAGATAAGTGTCTAGGACTCATACCTTGGTCAAAGCTTGTATCAGCTTCCCCTCTTTCATGCTCTGGCCACCATTGACCTCGTCCTGTTCTCCACCCTGTGTTCCAGGTTCCTGCTGTTCTTACTGTTCCATTCCTTCTCCAGAAAGCATTCCTACTTCCTTCTCTTTCTCTTTCATCAGCAGCTCTCCTTGTGCTGTCGTCCTCTGTGCTGTCACTCTCCGTCCTGCCTCTGCTCTTGCTGCTCGTCTTGCTGTCTTTGCCGCTGCCCCTCTTTGGATAAACGGAGCTAAACTTAAACCTCCCAGGGTCCTGCTCCACCCTCTTTACTCTCAGGTGAGAAAGATCAAATTCCCTCGTGGCAGCTGAATGAATTAGGGAATGCAGTGACGTAAGGGTTCCCCACCCTGGGCTTGCATTCCCTCACCTTTTCACCACTAGGGGCATGCTGTAACTTATTATAACCAGGAATTAACTGCTTTTCAGGTACAATGGGAGTTTTATATCCTTGACCTTTTAAAATAGGAGTTTTTGTTAGGGTAAATTCCTTCTTCTGATCCCTAACTCCTAGGTCCTGATAAGCTTCCTTATCACATACCCCCTTGCCCAAGATATTACGGGCTGCCGGAGGTTGCAAGTGTTCTTCCGGACAGACCGTAATTCCTGAGAGGGCATCAGTATTGTTGTGTAACCTATCTGCTGGCTGTTCTACGCTGGGGATATCATCCGGCAGAGACCTCTCTTGCGAAGACCTAAGCACATTTATGTGGTAAGTCTGCCTACGCCCTTTAGTGCTTTCTACCACACAGGACACTGGGCTCACCTGGTTAACGACCTTCCAAGGCCCTTTCCATTGTGTTTCAAACTTGGGTGTGGAGCCCGCTACTTGTACTAGGACTTTTTCTCCTATGCCTAGCTGGCGAGGCTTGGCCCGTTGGTCATACCGCTCCTTCTGGCACAACTGACTGTCTTGCAAATTTCTCACAGCTACCTGTGAGGCCCTATTTAAACGTGCTTCCCTTAAAAATTGAGGAACTCCCTTGCCCTCTTGTTCCGGGTCTAACCACTGCTCTCTTAATATGTCTAAGAGACCACGAGGGGCTCGACCGTACATTAGCTCATAGGGAGATACGCCTAGGGAAACCTGAATCCGTTCCCGGGAAGCGTATAGGACAAATGGTAACAACATGTCCCATTCCTCCATGTTCCCTGCTAACCCTCTTTGTAACATCTGTTTCAAGGTTTGATTTAATCTCTCCACCAAATCAGTTGTCTGGGTATGGTAAGCGGATGTTTTTATGTGATGAATCCCAAAAGCATCCCAGACCTGGGCCAAATACTTTGATGCAAAGTTGGTCCCACGGTCTGTCAAGACTTCTCTGGGGAAACCTATTTCACAAAATAACTTTATCAATTCTAAAGCTATTGTTTTTGCTGAGATATTTCATAAAGGAACGGCCCAGGGAAACCTGGTAGCTTGATCCACCATTACTAAGATGTACTGGAAACCTCGGGGAGTTTTAACCAGGGGGCCTACTATATCCATTGCAATACGCCCTATGGGATCTGTTATGATGGGAGATGAAATTAGAGGCATGACTGGCGGTCATGCAGCTGTGACTTGCTGGCATGCTGGGCATGCGGCACAGAACTGGGCGGTTTCTTTAAAAACGCCAGGCCATTAAAAGCGTATCAGAATCTGATACACCCCTTTATGGCCTCCCACCGGGTGATCATGGGCAAGTCTCAAAACTAACCCCTTAAAAGTTGTGGGTACCACTAGCTGTTTCCTGACCGTACCAGTACGGGGGTCCTGACTCTCCCTATACCAGGGGTCTCAAACTCAAATTGCTTTGAGGGCCAAATGAGGACTTGTAAAGTAACCCGCGGGCCGCATAAGATGCGGGGCCTCATTTGCATAAATATTTGCATAAAGTTACCATACAAAGCGCAGATGTTAATGATGCACATTTCCCAGAGCTGACATATTCCAGTTAATAAATTCAAAATAGATATTTTTCTACCTTTTGTGCATTTTTTCAGTTGCAATTCTTCCAGCCACTTTCTTCTGGTTTCTTTGTGTCTTCTGCTAACTCTCCATCGTCTGCTGTCCATCTGTCCTTTCTTCTCTCTTCTAGTTTTTTTTCCATTCTCTCTCAACATCTGCTTTAACATACTAATCTTTCTCCTTTTGCTCCTTTCTCATTCCTATTTCATCCACTCAAATTTTACCCCTCCATCCTCAATCTCCACTTACTCTCCCAAGCCGTGAAGAGAGTATTTCCCTCTCCCGCGTGAGAGGGAAATACTCTCTTCGCGGATTGTAAGGCCCGCCACTAAAGGAGTAGACTCAGGGCTCTTCCAGGCAGAGGAGAAGGGGCGGCGGGACAGCTGATTCTGCCGCTGCCACGGCTGCAGCAGCAGAAGCCAGGGTTTTTTAAATTGACCGTTGATTCTGCCGCTGCCACGGCGGCAGCGGCGGCAGCAGAAGCCAGGGTTTTGTTTTTTTGTTTCCCTCCGTCGCGGGCCGCACAAAGTTCTCTTGCGGGCCGCGTGTTTGAAACCACGGCCCTATACAATATCTCCGTTGTCTAGTAGGAATCTGGGAAGGACATCCCGTACCTCTTAGGCATACTCAAATGCTCGAGTGAGGGCTGGATCTGCTCGCTGTTCCTTGGGGAAAGTTGGAAACTTCTCTACTACTTCAGCTGGCACCCAGGGTAGCCCATGGCTAAGCTCCATTTTGGCCCTTCCCTATGCCCTACAACGCCTCTCATATAGTTTTTGCGCTTTTTCCTTCTTAACCTTTCCAGATGGAGGAGTCACCAAATCATCATGTGAGGGTAGATCTCTTAAGGAACTTGGGTCTCATCGTCTTGACTGTTAGCCACTGACTGGGATCGGGTAGAAATAAGGCCACTCTTTTTCCCTAAGCCTTCTCCTAATCCTTGCTTGAACTGGGGCCAGTCTCTTCCCAACACTAACTCATAAGGGAGCTTTGGAACCACTGCCACCACTATTCCCTCTGGACCCCTAGACCCTTAATCTTTAGCTTATACGTAGGGTAAAATGAAGCAGCCCCACGAATGCACCTAATGCGCACCTTACTTTCAGGCTTCCTATGTTCTGAGTTATTCTGGGCCTCTTTTGCTTGCCAAAGCCTTTTAGAAAGCATGCTTTGCTCCGCACCAGAGTCCAAAAGAGCTTTTGTGGTAACCCCTTGAATGTCAACCGTTAAAAATAAACTTCTCCAGGCCCTTTTATACTGGTTCCCATTAAATTCATGTGGGCTTTGCAACCCTTCTGCACATGACCCCACTTCCCACACTGGAAACATTTTTTCCTAGCCCACTTTTCATCTTGGGTAGGTGCACAAACTCTCCCAAAATCAACAGCCTTTTCTTCCTTCTTTCCTGATGCAGCAAAAAGCAGCTCAACACCTATTTTAAGAGAGCTTCCCTTTTGCTGCCGAGCCAATTCAGCTTCCATAAACCTTTCAGACAAAAGGGTCGCTTCTCCCAGGCTTTGGCAATTTTGCTGGATGAGAAAAGACTGCAAGTCTTTGGGCACTGCTGCCAAAAATTGTTCTAGCATAATCATATCAACAATTATTTCCACACTCTTCCCTTCAGGAGCCAGCCATTTTAGTGCCAATCCACGAATCCTCTGGCTTCTCACCAACCCTCAGGACTGTGGTTCTAAACATACGGTGATATACTGTGGCTGTTAACCCCAAGCGATCCTTAATGGCTGTTTTTACAGCCTTATAATCTAACGCTTGGGCTGCTGGCATGGCCCTGTAAGCGGCCAGTGCCTCTTCTGTTAAGGAAGTAGCCAGGCGTATAGCCCACTGGGTCTCCAGCCATCCTAGAGCCTGAGCTACTCTTTCAAAAGAGTCAATAAAGTCATCCACATTATCTTCTGGGGTCAGTTTACCAAAACTGAGCGCTCCAGTATTAGAAAAGTCTACCATACGGTCCATACTGTCCATCCGTGGTGCAGCTGGGCCTGCTGGGGCCATTACTCCTCCGCCTCCCTGGCTCCAGAGCGAAATCAAAGCCTCCACAAAATCAAGAATTGGCTTCTGCTGTTCCCTCATGGCAGTGATGGCATTGTCCTGTGCGATTTGCGCCAGCTCCTGCTGACGAGTAAACTGGGTCGCCATCCAACTCAGGAGTTCCTTGGGATCCATACCGGTTTACCTGCAAGAAAAGAGAGAGAGAGAAAAAAAAACCAAGGGCGGCACCGTACAACAAAAAAAAAAATCCTTTTTTTTAAAATATATATGCCCCCTTTAAATGCACCAGCATATACTTTTTTTTCTCTTATCCGAAAGTGGTCACGCCCAGGTAACTTTACCTTGTTTAGGCGTTGACTCTCGCGTACACAGGGTCTTTCATCAGGAACTGTCCCTGGAACACCTCCTTCTGCTGTTCAAGTCAGTCAAGGGGAATTCTGCTTCCAGTTGCTTCTGCTTGGAAACTTGCAGCAGTATACTTAATGAAACTCCTGGTCACTTTTTAGATGAAAAAAATATCCTGCCAACTGCGCCACTGTCATGCCCTTAGCCCTTTACATCAGTATGGAGGGGCGCGCTTCTCATTGGAGTACTTCACCTTTAAAGGCCTTTGCCTAACTGGTTGCTTTTTTAATGCATTATGGGAAAGGTAGTTCAGTTAGATGTTATGTGCCCTCAGGTAAAAAAAACAAACACCTTCTTGTAGTTGGGTTGAGTGGTAGGCAAATGACAGAAATTAACCATTGAAAAGACACGCTAAGGTTCACAAATTTTCACCTTTTTAATGTTTCACCTGGATTCTTGTATTTCAACACAGGATACAACTTGAACTCAAACAAAACAGCTTTCTTCAGCTTAAATATTCAATGATTCTAACAGCACATGCCACCAGGCATGGCTTGCCGTGCAGTCCAAAACAAACAGGAACAAAACTTTAAACCAGGTTTCTTTTCTTTCAGTCCAGAACTATACCTGGCAACTTTATCTTCTTAAACACAGCAAAACTTCCTACAGGCAGTTAAACTCTCACTGGTAGAAAAATCACTTTGCAAGGTTTTCTCAGTATTTAGCCAAATAAAACCTTTCTTACTTTCTCTGTTGATACAGCTTCGGACAGAGCACAGCACTCTTCACAGCTGTTCTCAAGTGTAATTAGGTAGCTTCAGCTTTGCATAGTAAAACACGTCTCCTGAACTGAGAACCTTCACAAGCTGAACACAGTTCTTAGGGCTATCAGACACTGGAGGTTTTTCTTTAAGGTTGACTCCCTTTCAACCCCTCTGAATTGTCAGACTGGCATACAGCACAATCCATACATGAGTCCTCTTCTACCAAAGGTAAATCTGGGTCACCCAGTTGCATTGGCTCAATCTCTGACTCAGACTCAGATAGCTTATCTGACTGCTTTCCATTATGGTTAAAGCTGTCTCTAGCAACTCTGTAGTGCTCCTTATTAGATAAGCTTCTAGGACTCATACCTTGGTCAAAGCTTGTATCAGCTTCCCCTCTTTCATGCTCTGGCCACCATTCACCTCGTCCTGTTCCCCACCCTGTGTTCCAGGTTCCTGCTGTTCTTACTGCTCCATTCCTTCTCCAGAAAGCATTCCTACTTCCTTCTCTTTCTCTCTCATCAGCAGCTCTCCTTGTGCTGTCATCCTCTGTGCTGTCACTCTCCGTCCTGCCTCTGCTCTTGCTGCTCTTCTTGCTGCCTTTGCCGCTGCCCCTCTTTGGATAAACGGAGCTAAACTTAAACCTCCCAGGGTCCTGCTCCACCCTCTCTCCTCTCAGGTGAGAAAGCACAGTTACTTACCTGTAACAGGTGATCTCTGGGAACAGCAGGAATAAGTCTTCACCTATGGGTACGTCGGTACCGATGGAGCCTGCGCGGGAACACTCCCCAGCTTCCCAAAAAGGAAAGCTTTTGGGAGCATCCCACAGCGCCTGCGCGCGGCCTTCCCGCCTTTCCTAACCAACTCTCCTCAGTTCAAGTTTAAAGCTGAGACAATAGAGAGAGAGAGGAAAGGAAAGATAGAAAAGAGATACAACTCCTAGGGGAGGTGGGTGGGTTGTGAAGACTTATTCCTGCTGTTCCCAGAGATCACCTGTTACAAGTAAGTAACTGTGCTATCTCCAGGAACAAGCAGGAATGAGTCTTCACCTATGGGGACGCCCTAGCTGAGATGCCTGGGAGATCCCCAAGGATATGAGACCCTGAAAGGGGTCTGCGTCCTCCTATGGATCTCAGGCATCCATTCAGGGAAGGAGGGCAGGAGTTGTTTAAGAATGGAACAGGTGTCTGAGGACAGCCTGACCAAACAAGGCATCCCGGCGGGAATCCTTGTCCAAGCAGTAATGGGCTGTGAAGGTATGAACAGAGGCCCAGGTGGCTGCTCGACAGATCTGGTCGATGGACACAGAATTTAGATGAGCCATGGAGGTGGCCATGGCCCTCACATTATGAGCTGTGACATGGCTCTCCAGAGAAAGATTCTTACTCTGGAAGGCGAAAGAAATACACTGAGCAATCCAATTGGACAGTGTTCTCTTAGAGACTGGAAGTCCCAAATGAGAAGGATCAAAAGCAACAAAAAGCTGGGAAGACTTTCTATGTTGCTGTGTCCTATGTAAGTAAAAAGCAAGAGCTCTTTTACAATCCAGAGTATGAAGATTCCTCTCTGCACTGGATGCATGAGGAGCTGGAAAATAGACAGGTAGATATACCTCTTGATTAAGATGAAAAGGTGAGACCACTTTATTTATTTATTTATTTATATTCTCTTATATACCGCACTATTCTGCATCAGTGCGGTTTACATTGAACAAACTGAAATTACATTGAACAGGGCATTATAACTTGGAGATAACTATTTTACAGGGAACATGGGCTATGGAGGGTTAAGTGGCTTGCCCAAGACCACAAGGAGCACCTGTGGGACTAGAAACCCCAGTCCTTCCAGCCCAAGGTTGCTGTCCTCTAGTGGGATTTGAACCCCCGACCTTCCGGCCTGAAGTACCTTGCCCCAACCACTAGGCTACTCCTCCACTCCACTTTAGGCATAAAGTGTGGATTTGTCCTAAGGACTACCTTGTCATGATGGAACCTTGTATAAGGTGCATTAGCCACTAAGGCCTGCAGTTCACTGATGCGGCGAGCAGAAGTGACTGCAATGAGGAAAATAACCTTCCAGGAAAGAAATTTCAAGGAGGTAGTGGCTAAGGGTTGAAAAGGTGGTTTCATAAGCTGACCAAGAACCAAATTTAAGTCCCATGCCACCGGAGGAGGCCTATT
This sequence comes from Ichthyophis bannanicus, assembly GCA_033557465.1. Classification (NCBI taxonomy): domain Eukaryota; kingdom Metazoa; phylum Chordata; class Amphibia; order Gymnophiona; family Ichthyophiidae; genus Ichthyophis; species Ichthyophis bannanicus. The sequence continues at coordinate 41,652,097 of CM066049.1, read as the reverse complement.
GGGAGGTTTAGTTAAAGTTAGGCCTCTCATGAATCTTGAAATAAGAGGATGAGAGGAGATAGGTTGTCCATTGATGGGCTTAAGGGATGCTGCAATAGCACTCAAATGGACTCTTACTGAATTTGTCTTGAGTCCTGCATTGGAGAGATGCAGGAGATAGTCTAACAAAGAAGTTAAAGGTAGTGCCAGAGGGTCAAGACCCTTTTCAGCACACCAAATGGAAAATCTTTTCCACTTAAAAGCATAGGAACGCCTGGTGGAAGGTTTCCTGGAAGCATGGAGGATATCCTTCACCTGCTGAGAAAAATTCAAGTCTTGAAGGTCTAGGCCTTCAATAACCAAGCTCTGAGGTGAAGGGACTTGGGGTTTGGGTGCCACAAAGTCCCTTCCTCCTGAGACAGAAGGTCTGGAGCAGCTCCCAAGTCCAGGGAGGGGGCTTGGGAGAGATGCAGAAGCAGAGGGTACCACACTTGGCGTGGCCAGCGTGGAGCTATGAGGATCATAGATCCTTGATCCCTCTGGAGTTTGAACAGAGTCTTGGGAATCAAGGGAATGGGTGGAAAGGCATACAGGAAGCCCTGACCCCAATGAAGGAGGAAGGCATCCTTGGCCTGAACCCCCTGACACGGAATTCTGGAACAGAACCGGGGAAGTTTGGCATTCCACGGACTTGCAAAGAGGTCTATGTCCGGGGTTCCCCATTCTTGAAAGATTCTGAGCACCTGATCCATGTGCAGGGACCATTCGTGTGGAAGCAGAACTCGACTGAGTCTGTCTGCCCAAGAGTTTTGGATTCCTGGGAGATATACTGCCAGGAGATGGATTTGATGCTCTCTGGCAAAGGCCCACAATCTTAGTAGCTTCGTTGCAAAGCGACAGAGAGCCAGTTCCTCCTTGCTTGTTTATATAAAACATAGCTACTTGATTGTCCGTATGGATGAGGACTGTCTTGTAGCTGAGGAGGGTATGGAAGACCCTGAGAGCTAGAAAAACTGCTCGAAGCTCTGTGGTTGATATGAACAGAGGTCTCCTGAGAGGACCAAGTGCCTTGAGTGGAGAGGTCCTGTAGATGAGCTCCCCAACCTGTTTGGGAGGCATCTGTTGTGAGGGTTGCTTGGGGCAACAACTGTTGGAAGGGGGACCCCAGCAACAGATTTTGAGTGGACATCCACCATTGGAGAGACCAAAAGAGACGTTTGGAGATTGCTATTTGGTCTGAGAGAGCTCCTGAAGCTTGAGTCCACTGGATGGACAAAGTCCATTGAGCTGCTCTCATGTGTAGGCGAGCATAGGGTACCACATGTACTGTGGAAGCCATGTGGCCCAGCAGTTGTAGCATCTCCCTGGCAGTTAAGTGGCTCTTTGACTGAATCTGGGAGGCTAGCTGCACTAGACGTTGGCAACGGGCCTGAGGAAGGTAGGCCCTTGCAGTGGTGGTATCCAACCAGGCCCTTATGAATTCCAGGGACTGAGTAGGGATGAGCTGGGACTTTGGGAGATTTACTACCAGTCCCAGATACTGCAGAATGCGCCTTGTGCGGTCCAGGGAAATCTGGGCCTCTGACTGAGATGGAGCTCGGATGAGCCAGTCGTCCAGGTATGGGAAGACAAATATTCCCAGAGTGCGTAGAAATGCAGCAACTATTGCCATGCATATGGTGAACACTCTTGGAGCAGAGGCCAGACCAAAAGGAAGGACTCTGTATTGGTAATGTTTTCCCTGGAAAAGAAAACGTAAGAATTTTCTGTGAGATGGATGGATGAGAACATGTGTGTATGCATCCTTGAGATCTAGAGAACAAAGCCAATCCTGACTTTGAAGGTATGGAAGGAGAGTGCCCAGAGAAAGCATCTTGAACTTCTCCTTGCATAGAAATTTGTTCAATTCTCTGAGATCTAGAATGGGTCTGTATCCCCCTGTCTTCTTTGGAATGAGAAAATAGGGGGAGTAGAACCCTGACCCTTGTTGAAGAAGAGGAACTTCTTTTATTGCCCCTTGGGCAAGAAGGGTAGTTATCTCCTGACCTAAAAGGTTGAGAAGAGATGTGGGAGAATTGAAGTGTCTCACCATGGTGTGGGGAGGAAGGTCTGAGAAATGAAGTTTGTAGCCCTCTCTTATGATGGAGAGGGTCCACTGCTCTGATGTGATTTGTTCCCATCTGGGAGCAAAATGAGCTAACCTTCCTGGAATGGTGAGAGGTTCTGGCTGTGTTAAAGCCAGAAAGACTAAGTTCTCTAGCATCAAGTCAAAAACCCTGAGGGGGTTGGGACTGCTGGGTTACAGCAGCCCCTGTAGACTTAGGCCTGGCCTGCTTAGGTTGCTGACGCTTAGCGGTAAAGCGACCAGTAGAAGATTGTTGGCCAGAAGTGGTAGTAAACCTGCCCTTCTTGAAAAAAGACTTTTTAAAAGTCTTTTTCTTGGCAGGAATGGAGGTAGACCTTGAAAGTCTATCCAGAGCAGAATTCTCTGCATCCATTTGAGTGGCTTTAATTTGCCACTCTCTGCCAAACAGATTTTCACCTGTACAGGGCAGTTTCCTAAGCTATCTTGAACCCAGGGCTCTAAATTAGAAGCCTGGAGCCAAGCAATTCTGCGAGCAGCTATGGCAATGCCTGAGGCTCTACTGGCACCTTCAAAGGAGTCAAAGGCTGCCCTGTTTGAAAACTTGGAGATGTCTTGAGTATGCTTAAGCCACATGCGGAATTCTTCCCTTTTATCTTCTGGAATAAAAGGGAGGCAAGTGTGCAGCTTTTCTGCCACTTCTTTCAGAAACATACCTATATAAAGGCTATATGAGTTGATTCTGGCAATAAGCATACTGGCCTGGAAGATTTTCCTACCAAAAGCATCCAAGGTCCTGCATTCTCTTTCTGGAGCAGCAGAAGAGTGTCTTTTTGTACTCTTTATCCTCTTCATAGCTGACTGCACCACAATGGAATGGTGAGGAAGCTGAGTTTTCTGGAACCCAGAACAAGGAGGGACACGATACATAGTGTCCAACCTGCGAGAATGAGGAGAGAGAGTGAGAGGAGTCTCCCATAAATCAATCGTGTTCATGAAGAATCTCATGAATTGGTAAGGTGACTGCCTCTTTAGGAGCCCTAGAGTATCCTAAAATATCTAATTTTTTTGCTCTAGGCTCTGATTCAGAGGTTACTGAAATAGAGAGTCCTTTAGCTACTTCTCTTATGAAGTCTTGAAAGGACAAGTCCTCTGGAGGAGACATTCTTCTTTTTGGAGAAGAAGTCTCCTCAGGAAGGGCTATGGATACTTCAGGAGACTCATCTGATGTATCAGAATCATCAGAGGAATCGAAGTATCGCCTGTCAGGGTGCTCTTCTAACGCTCGATACGCGTATCGAGCGGTATCGACATCGGGCGTCCCCGGTACCGGATCGGTACCGAGAAGTAGCCCTGGACAAGGAACCGCAGCAGTCGGTATCCTGGTCGATGTCGATGCAGACAGTACCGGCATCGGCGCTGGTGCCGGTACCGGAGCCGATACCGACAACAGAGCTCGTTGCGGTACCGCCGGCATCGCAGCTTGAATGAAGGCTGAAATAGCCTGCTGCATGGACAGGATATTCTGATCCATCGACGCCATGAATGCCTGGAGATCGGTACCGGTAGATTGTACCGGTACCCCAGAGCATTCTAACAGGTGATCGGTCGAGGCCGTGCCATCGATGTCAACCTGTAACCCCATAGGAGGAGCTTTGGAAGCCGGAGCTTCCCGCCGGGGTTGTTTGGCTGGTGCAGGATCCTCGAGGGCAAGCCCGGAGGCATCTCGATGCTTAGAGGGAGATCTACCCTTCGAGGACCTGCTAGGTTTATGTTTGGTTACCTGAGATCCTTCAGGAGAAGAAGACCTGGAAGATGTCGATGCTACTGCCGGTGCCTCAGCGGGAAACAGCACATGGAGATTAGCTGCTCGGTTCTGTAACCCCCATTTAGACATTAGGGAGCAGGACGGACAATCCGGAATGGAGTGTTCAGGATCCAAACATTTAAGACACCATTCATGGGTATCTGTAACAGAAATAGTACCGCTACACTTAGTGCATTTTTTGAACCCGGAGGTTGGTTTTTCCATGAGGGAAATTTTCTTGTGGGCCCTGAGGCCTTAAGAAGAAAAATACACCAAGTGAGGAAAAAATATTGATATTTTTTATTTTTTTTTTTAAAGAAAGAAAGAAAAGACCAGCGGTACCGGTCCGGAGTCGGGGAAGGCAGACACGCGACCAAAGAAATAAAATAAAATAAAGAACTTCTTCAGCGGTGACAGGGCTCGACCTGCTGGCTCCGCGGCAAAGAAGAACTGAGGAGAGTTGGTTAGGAAAGGCGGGAAGGCAGCGCGCAGGCGCTGTGGGATGCTCCCAAAAGCTTTCCTTTTTGGGAAGCTGGGGAGCGTTCCCGCGCAGGCTCCGTCGGTACCAACGTACCCATATGTGAAGACTCATTCCTGCTTGTTCCTGGAGATAGATCAAATTCCCTCGTGGCAGCTGAAAGATTAGGGAATGCAGTGACGTAACTGTTCCCCACCCTGGGCTTGCATTCCCTCACCTTTTCACCACTAGGGGCATGCTGTAACTTATTATAGCCAGGAATTACCTGCTTTCCAGGTACAATGGGAGTTTTATATCCTTGACCTTTTAAAATAGGAGCTTTTGTTAGGGTAAATTCCTTCTTCTGATCCCTAACTCCTAGGTCCTGATAAGCTTCCTTATCATAGTACGTATGACCTAGATTGGCTACTGTTGGAAACAGGATACTGGGCTTGATGGACCTTGGTCTGACCCAGTATGGCATATCTTATGTTCTTATGAAAACGGTCATTAAGCAGGTCATTAATTCTTTTGAAGCCAGAGAAACATAGATTAGCAGATGAGACTGCTAAGGGAGCTGCCTTAGAGGTAGACTTAACCCCTATATACAATTTAACCCCAGAAATAGGGAGTCAGGCAGCAAATCCTCTTATCTTAAAAAGGATATAGCATTATTAGAAAAGGTAAAGAGAAGAGACACCAAAATGGTAAAGGGGATAGAAGGATACTCCTATGAAGAGAAGCTAAAAAGGTTAGGGCTCTTCAACCTGGAAAAGAGACGGCTGAGGGAAGATATGATAGAAGTAGTATTTTTAGTAGACACAGGAGCTGCCCGGACATCCTTAAATTATATACCAGTGGGAATGAGATAAACAAATCAGAAGCTTACAGTCTCAGGAATAAAGGGAGAGGGGTTTTCGGTCTCAATATTTGAGCCCACCCTCTTAAAAATGGACCATGAGGAGATAGAGGGACAGTTGTTGTATATCCCAGAAACAGGGAGTAATCTATTAGGAAAGGATATGATTAAACAGTTAGAAATAAAGGTGAAAGACAGCCAAATAATTGTAGAAATGGCTGTCCTCACTGAAGAAGAAGAGAGTCAAATAGACCCTATAGTCTGGGCAAGGGAAAGAAATAGGGGAGGATTGAATATCCCACCATTGAAAGTTGAACTGAAGAAGGAAGGCGAAGTAGTGCGCGAAAAACAATATCCCATTTCGCTGGAAGGTCGTAAGGGCCTCTAGCCTGTTATAAGAAGTTTGTTAAAAGATGCACTATTAGAACCATGCATATCCCCATTTAATACTTCCATCTTGCCAGTAAGAAAACCAGATGGATCATATAGGTTAGTACAGGATCTGAGGAGACTGAACCAAATAGTACGGATAAGGCACCCAGTGGTACCAAACCCCTATACAATACTGAGTAAAAATACCCCATGAGCACAAATGGTTTAGTGTTATAGATTTGAATGATGCATTTTGGTCCTGTCCCTTGGACCCAAGTAGTAGGGACATGTTTGCTTTTAAATGGGAAAACCCCAATACTGGTTGGAAAAAACAGTTCCGGTGGACAGTGTTACCCCAAGGGCTTACAGAATCACCTAACTTGTTTAGGCAAGTGCTGGAACAGGTGTTAGAAAAATTTTCTACACCATCCGGCGTAACTCTTTTGCAATATGCAGATGATCTTTTAATATCAGGGAAAAAGAAGACCCAAGTAAGTGAAGCCACCAAAGCCCTACTAGTTTCTGGGAAGACAAGGGTTCCGGGTTTCCAAAACTAAATTACAATTTGTAGAGAGTGAAGTAAAATACCTCAAACATTTAATTAGTGAAGGAAAAAGGAGAATAAAACGAACGAATAAAAGGGATTACAGATTTACCCTGTGACTCCTCTCCCAGTCCCTATTAGGCATCCGCCTAGGGCCTTGAGGATCAAGTTGCCTTCTAGCACAATAACAGTCTGCAGTCGAGTAATTAAGGCAAAATAATAATAGGGCTTTATTTCCCCTCCCCTAAGGATCTCCTTTTATACAACAAAAACCAGGAACAAAAACAGCTTCTTCAAAGAAAAATATATTCTTTTCCTTTGGTACCTTTTTATGGCGCTTCTGCCCACTTGTTCAGCACAATGATTCAATATCATCAGAGAAACATAACGTACAGTCCATTGGTGTGGGTTCAAGGTTACAGCTATTATTTTCCCACTGCATTAGTTCACAATCCTCCGGGGCTGCTGGTGGGTTAAAATCCTCATAGCTGTTTTCATTGTAAAACCTTCTCTGTGAGGCACTGGTCAGCTTATCAGGAAACTGCTCTAGGCAAGCAGGGCTTTGAATACCTGGTATTGTGGCAGTTTCCCTCTGGCTTTCCTTTTCTCCCCAGTAATGTGGAATTACGTCATAACTCCCAGCATTTACTTTACTTCTTATGTCATGCCCTGGACCTCCAGACAAAACAGAGTTCTTAGCTTTTTCTCTCTTAAAGCTAGGCTCCCACCTTCTCTCTGTTGTCCTGGTTCCTCTCTCTGGGCTACGGACAGCTCCTTCCCGGGACCTCCAGCTACCAGCAGTCTGAGCAGTGCTATGGCCACGTTCCTGAGAAGTTTTTCCCCGGCTGCTTCCTGCTACCGGACCACACCTACTGCTTCCTTGATTGAGCAGGCTTCCTTCTGTGTGACGTCTGCTCTCAGCCTGGTTGCTCACTCCTCCCAGGTCGCTGCCCCCTCTGGCCTCTCCTGGATTTACCCAGCAGCTTTTATCCTCATGTCCTTTGCACGCTGCCTGTGCTTTCATGGACAGGTGATCCTGATTAGCTTTTAACCTTCCTGCTACGTCAGGACTAGTGTGTGGTAAACTTATTCTATTGCTCTTTTGCCTCCTGTGAGCTGAGTGTGTTTGCTGCCTATCAGACTCCAAGGTAAATTCCTCTTTTTCACCTATTATCATGGGCTCTACACCGGCTACTGTATCACAACCCCTACCTAGGATAAAGAGGGAACTAAGGAAGTTCCTAGGACTAACCGGGTATTGTAGATTATGGATAAACTGATATGCCCAAAAGATTAAGGGATTATATTAAAAAACCATTAGAAGAGCAACCTAACATTATAATTTGGAAAGAAGAAGAGAAAGAGTTGGTTAAGAATTTAAAACGGAGCTTGGTAGAAGCCCCGGTTCTGGCCTTACCCTTACTGGACAAACCCTTACATTTGTTTGTTACTGTAAATGGGGGAGTAGCCTTAGGGGTCCTCACTCAAAAAAAAATGGGCAGGGAAGAGACAACCAGTAGCATATTTATCTAAAATCTTAGATTCGGTGTCAAGGGGAGGGCCAGCATGTGTTCAGGCAGTAGAGGCAACAGCCCTATTCGTAGAAGAGAGTAGGAAATTGACATTTGGAGGGGCCCTGGTAGTATGTACCCCACATCAAGTGAGAACCATCTTAACCCAGAGGGCTGGGAGGTGGCTCACTGATTGACGAATCCTGAAATATGAAGCAATATTTATGGAAAAAGATGACCTAGTGTTGACCACAGATCAGTGTTTAAATCCAGCTACCTTCCTATGGAGTGGAACGGGTAAACGTAGATTGATTGTTTACGGTTTACGTTATCAGAATATAAAAAGACTAGGGGACATGCAATGAAGTTACAGGGTAACCTATTTAAGACTAATAAGAGCCAAGAGAGCAAATAGAATGCTAGGTATGATAAGGAAAGGAATGGAAAATAAAACAAAAGATATTATAATGCCTCTATATCGTTCCATGGTGAGACCGCACCTTGAATATTGTGTGCAATTCTGGTCGCCATATCTTAAAAAGGATATAGCAATTTTAGAAAAGGTTCAGAGAAGAGCCACCAAAATGGTAAAGGGGATGGAAGGCTACTCCTATGAAGAAAGGCTAAAAAGGTTGGGGCTCTTTAACCTGGAAAAGAGACGGCTGAGGGGAGATATGATAGAAGTCTATAAATTAATGAACGGAGTGGAACGGGTAAACGTAGATCGATTGTTTACCTTATCAGAATATAGAAAGACTAGGGGACATGCAATGAAGCTACAGGGTAAAGTATTTAAGACTAATAAAAGAAAATATTTTTTCACTCAACGTGTAATCAAACTCTGGAATTTGTTACCGGAGGATGTAGTAAAGGCTGTTAGTGTAGCTGGGTTTAAAAAAGGTTTGGACAAGTTCCTGGAGGAAAGGTCCATAAACCATTATTAAGAAGGGACCCAGGATATCAATGCTTGAACCAATACAAGCATTGTGGAACCTGTGTCCCTTGGGGAAACTGCTAGGTACGTATGACCTAGATTGGCCACTGTTGGAAACAGAATACTGGGCTTGATGGACCTTGGTCTGACCCAGTATGGCATATCTTATGTTCTTATGTAAGAGAAAAAATAAATATTTTTTTCTCACTCAACATGTAATCAAACTCTGGAATTTGCTACCAGAGGATGTAGTAAAAGCTGTTAGTGCAGCTGGGCTTAAAAAAAAAAAGGTTTGGACAAGTTAAAGGTCCATAAACCATTATTAAAAGGGACCCAGGATGTTACTGCTTGACCCAATGCAGGCATTGAGGAGCCTGTGTCTTTTGGGGAAACTGCTAGATACTTGTGACCTACTGTAGATTGGACACTGTTGAAAACGGGATGCTGGGCTTGATGGACCTTGGTCTGACACAGTATGGCATATCATATGTTCTTATGTTCTTATTTACTGAAAGGGAAAAATGAAAACTCGAAGATATAGGGGCAGTAGAAACTGAAAGGGGGGAATTACCCGATGGCAGGCAGATGATAAATAATGAGAGAAATTATGGCCATTCTACATCAAGAGTGGAGTAGCCGCCTAATGGCTAAGAACACTTGATTAGGAACCCAGAGACCAGGGTTCGATTCCCACTAGCACTCCTTGTGGCCTTGGGCAAGTCACTTAACCCTCCATTACCTCAGAAAAATCCAAGTTATCAATGTCCCTGTTTTAATGTGCATTACCAAGTTTAAGTTTCAATGTAAACCGCTTTGATTAAAATGATAAAGCGGTATATAAAACCTGATAAATAAATAAATAAGAGAGTCATTGGGGTGTATGGGAATATACACAGTAGCCAAGCAAGTGTGTGAGAGGTGTAAAACCTGTAATAAAATAAACAAAATGGTCCTGTTTATTGTAAATACGGAACAGTCCCCTGCACCGTATAAGTTTCTGTTTCATGTAAACCGCACTGATGTCGAATAGCGCGGTATAAAAAAGACTGTAAATAAATAAAAATAAATAAACCGCAGGGAGAGAGAGACCCTGGTCTTAGTCCATTCTAATGTATACAGGTTGATTTCACTGAGTTGCCCCTGGTTGGGCAGGTGAAGTAACGTTTGGTAATAGTGGACCATTTGATGGGATGGGGTGGAGGCATATCCCATGGTAGCTGCCACAGCAATAGGAGTAGCAAAAATGGTTTTGGAACAAATCATTCCAAGATATGGGATGATAGGTCATATTGACTCGGACCAGGGAAGTCACTTCACAGCCAAGGTATTGCAAAACGTAATGGAAACTCTGGGAGTATCCTGGGATTTCCATACTCCATGGCATCCACCCTCCTCAGGGAGAGTGGAACGCATGAATCAGACTATAAAGAGCCAAATTGATGTTAGAAATAAAATTACCTTGGGTTAAGTGTTTGCCCTTAGCATTGTTAAGTATCCGAACAGCTACTCAGAAAGATTTAGGATTGTCCCCCTATGAAATGTTATTTGGATTACCCTATATGGGACAATTAAAGGAACCTCCCCAGTTTGAAACTAAAGATAAGCTTCTTAAAGAATATATACTTGGGCTGTCCTTTTCTTTATCTGTTCTCAGGAATAAAGGATTGTTGGCACAAACACCCCCATTGGAGTTTGCAGTTCACGGTCTCAAACCAGGACAGTGGGTCTTGATAAAATCCTGGAAGGAGTCTAAATTGCAATCAGACTGGGAAGGCCCGTTCCAGGTCTTACTGAGTACTGAGACTGCTGTAAGAACTGCGGAAAAAGGTTGGACGATTAAAGGTCTGGTTGAAGCTCCTTCAGATGCACAATGGAAGGTCCAGGGAGCTATTGACCCTCTGTGCCTGAAAATACCAAGGAAACACAGAAGAACAGGAGTTTGTTAACAAGGACTAATAACAATTCTAACATGGACAAAGAAAAGTGGATGATGTTGCTATGATGGGGGGATCACTTTCTCTGTTAAGGGGAATGACATGGGATCTAGGACAGGGAAAGGGGTGGACTGATGAACAAATACAAACACAAACACGATGGGGAAGGATGTATCCTAACATATTTACTGTAACCGTACCAGAGGGAGAGGGACCGGTGAGCCTAGAATTTGATGCCTGCCAAGTGATAAGTTGTGATGGGGGACACTACGAAAAGTTGTGGGGAAATAATCATAAGTGTATGTGTCCAGAGACTGCTCAGACACTGGTGTTCGGGATGCCCTGTTACGAGTTGTCACAAGTTTGGTGGACCACCGAGGATGGAGGCTGGGTTTCCCCAGAGGGGAAGAAACACCCAGTTCAAAAGAAAATAAAATTAATAAAGAAACCATAATATTCAGCAACGTAATCCAGGAAGTTGCAACCCCATCGTGCTCACCCTCTTTGGAAGGGATGACTCACTGGATGGGACCTATGGACTAAGGATAGATATTAGTGGGGAAAATTCCCTGGGAAGATTGAGGATAAGAATACCCCTCAAGAATCAGACTCAGGTCCCCACATCATTCCCCAGCATATCTTTTGAACCTAATAAGGACCCTAATGTAGTCAAAATAGTGAAGATTAAAGATTTGAGGGACACTTTAGAGATGGAAATGGGTTATGGGGATGTGAACGCCTGGGTGGAATGGGTAAAATATACCATAGGAAGTCTCAACCGTAGCAATTGCTATGCATGTGCCTCTGGGAGGCCCACTGCACAGATTGTGCCCTTAACCTTGAGGTGGGATACAGATCCCGATGGAGTAAGATGCCTCATATCTCTGTATCAGGAAAAAACGGCTTGGGGAAATGAAAGTTGCAAGACGTTGAATCTGCTCTTTCCCCCTACAGACTTGAAGGAGGTAAGAGTTCCCCCTACATTCTCAACAGTGTTTGGAAATTACTCCGCCTGTCTCACCAGGCGAGGAAAGAATTACACGAGGGAAGTGGGGGAACTGAACACCTGCGTTCTAAGCCTAAAGCTGACAGGGATGGAAGGAGAAGAGAAGAACTACTCCAACTTGGTAATCCCTAGGGCAGACCTGTGGTGGTACTGTGGAGGGCAGATGTTGAGACCAACATTGCCTACCCTATGGTCGGGAACATGTGCAATAGTTCAATTGGCAGTTCCTTTCACCTGGCATTCACAGAAGAGGACAAGGGGCAAATAGAAAGGGAAAGGAGTACCACACTGGGAGCCTCATTTGATGACAGGATATATATAGATGCAATAGGAGTCCATCGGGGAGTTCCAGATGAGTATAAAGCACAAAACAAGATTGCAGCTGGATTCGAATCCCTGTTATGGTTAATTACGATAAATAAAAATGTAGATTGGATAAATTATATATATTATAACCAATAGCGGTTTATCAACTATACCCGGGATGCAATAAAGGGGAACGCAGAACAATTGGACGCCGCTAGCAGAATGGACTGGGAGAACCGAATGATTTTAGATATAATGGTGGCTGAAAAAGAGGCATGTGTGATATTGGGGGGGGGGGGCAATTTTGTATGTTCATCCCCAATAACAAGGCCCCTGATGGTACTATCACTAAAGCCCTGCGAGGACTAACTACTTGGGAAGAGGAATTGACAGAAAATTCAGGTATGGATACCTCTTCTCACTGGATGGTTGGGGTCATGGTTTGGGAAATGGAAAGGGGTGGTAGTATCTATATTTACTTCTGTACTTGTTGTAATTGGAGTATTAATTACGGTGGAGTGTTGCATAATATCATGTATAGGAGGGTTAACTCAAAGATTGATAGAAACAGTAAGCACTAAACAAAAGATAGTATCATTTCCAGTGCACAAAGGTGCAATGTTAATAATGGACGATAAAAGGGAAGAGAGAGAGAGTTAGGAAGAATGTTATCTAAGTTAGAGGCTTCTTATGGAACTGTGGAGTAAATGTAAAAACAAGAAAACTTTAAAAAGAAAGAGGGAGGGGTTTGATATAAACAAATGTGATATGTTATTTTTACAATGTAGAAACATAGAAATATGATGGAAGAAAAAGACCACATGGCCCATCTAGTCTGTCCTTCCATATCAACAAGTGCAACAGTCCCCTTTTTACCTTTAGAGATCCTCTGTGTTTGTCCCATGCTTTTTTTAATTCAGTTACTGTCCTCATCTCTACCACCTCCACTGGGAGACTATTCCACGGATCCACCACTCTTTCCGTAAAGAAATATTTCGGCATATCACTCCTGAATCTACCTCCCTTTACCCTCATCCCATGTCCCCTCGTAGCAGAACTTGCTTTCAATTGAAAGAGGCTGTCTCCTTGAACATTTATGCCACGGAGGTATTTAAACATCTCAATCATATCACATCTATCCCGCCTTTCCTCTAAGGTGTACATATTAAGATCCTTCAGTCTGTCCTCATATGCTTTATAATGAAGACCACTAATCTTTTTAGTAGCCACCCTCTGCACCGACTCCATCCTGTTCACATCCTTTTGAAGGTGCGGTCTCCAGAATTGCACACTATACTCCAAATGAGGTCACACCAAAGACTTATACAAAGGCATTATCACCTCCTTTTTTCTGCTAGCCATTCCTCTCCGTATGCACCCAAGCATCCTTTTAGCTTTTGCCGTCGCCTTTTCTACCTGTTTAGCTACTTTAAGATCATCAGACACAACCACGCCTAGGTCCCGCTCTTCTTTAGTGGACTAAAGTACTTCACCCCCTATACTATATTGCTCCCTTGGATTGCTGCAGCCCAAATGCATGACTTTACATTTTTTAACATTAAATCCCAGCTGCCAAATTCTCGACCATTCTTCAAGCTTAGCTAGATCCCTCCTCATGTTATCTACACCTTCCTGGGTGTCTACTCTACTGCAGATTTTGGTATCATCCGCAAAGAGGCAAACCTTACCCGACAGCCCTTCCGCTATATCATTAACAAAGATGTTAAAAAGAATCGGACCAAGGACAGATCCCTTGGGCACACCACTGGTAACATCCTTCTCCTCAGAGTTTGCTCCATTTACTTGTACTCTTTGTCGCATCCCACCCAACCAATTTCTAACCCAAGCAGTAACTTTATGTTCCATCCCTAGGGTGCTCAGTTTGTTTATAAGTCGCGTGTGAGGAATAGTGTCAAAGGCTTTACTTTACTGAAATCTAAATACATCTAGGGCTCTCCCTCGGTCCAACTCCCTGGTCACCCAGTCAAAGAAATCAATCAGATTTGTCTGACAAGACCTGCCTCTGGTGAATCCATGCTGCCTCGGATCTTGTAATCTGCTGGACTCCAGAAACCTCACTATTTTCTCTTTCAGCAGCGTTTCCAATAATTTACTCACCACCGAAGTTAAACTAACCAGCCTGTAGTTTTCAACCACATCCTTACTTCCGCTTTTGTGTAAAGGCACCACATGAGCCTCTCTCCAGTCCTTTGGCACCACTCCCGACTCCAACGAGGCATTGAAAAGGTCAGACAGTGGAGCTGCTAGAACGTCCCCAAGTTCCCTCAGTATTCTCGGGTGTATCCCATCCGGTCCCATCGCTTTGTCTACTTTAAGTTGAGCTAGTTTCTCACGAACACAATCTTCTGAAAATTGTTCAAGATGTCCCTCGCTTCTGTTCCTATTTGTGGGTGTTTTTTGAGGTCCTGCTCCTGGTTCTTCATCTGTGAACACAGAACAAAAATATTTGTTAAGCACCGCTTTATCCTTATCAGCTTCTACATATTCCTCCCCTGCACCCTTGAGTCTGACAATACCATTTTTGCCCTTCCTCTTCTCACTAATATATCTGAAAAATGTCTTATCCCCCCATTTTATTGCATTGGCTATTTCCTCCTCCTTTTGAATCTTTGCCTTCTTGACTACTTTGCTAGCTTCTCTAAGTTTTTCCAAATACAGATGCCTGTCTTCCTCTCTCTGTGATCTCTTGTATTTCATGAAGGCCTCCCTCTTTTTCTTCACTTTTTCATCTACTTCTTTCGAAAACCATAGCAGTCTCCTTTTCCTTTTACCTTTATTTACCATTTTAACAAAAAGGTTGGTTGCCCTTAAAATATCCCCTTTCAGTTTTGCCCACTGTTTTTCTACATCCCCCAGCTGTTCCCATCCCACTAACGACTCCCTGAGGTATTGGCCCATCTTCGCAAAGTTAGTCTTCCTAAAGTCTTAGATCCTCACCTTTGAATGGATTCTAACAGCCGTAGTCCTAATACTGAACCACACCATCTGGTGATCACTGGATGCAAAAGGATCTCCCACTACAACATCAGAAACACTTTCAACATTGGTAAGCACCAAGTCCAGTATGGCCCCTTCACGTGTGGGGTCTGTTACCAATTGCCTGAATAGTTCTCCCTGTAGAGAATCCAGGATCTCTTTACTTCTAGATGATACTGCAGCAGGAATGTGCCAATGAACATCTGGCATATTGAAATCTCCTATCAGTAGCACTTCCCCTTTCCTAGCAATGCTGCGTATGTCTTCAATTAACTCTCTGTCCACCTCTTCCTCTTGTGAGGGAGGTCTGTATATCACACCAATGCAAATAGATTTCTCTTTCCTTCTTTCTAGTTTAACCCACAATGTCCCTCACTCCCTTTTAAGCTCTGTAATTCCAAAGCTTTTAGTTGTAGCTTTTACATATAGTGCTACTCCTCCTCCCCTTCTTCCTACCCTGTCCTTTCTGAGTAAAGTATAGCCAGGTATAATTACATCCCAATCATGGTTTTCTGTGAACCATGTTTCTGTAACTGCCACTAAATCCAAGTCAGCTACTCCCACCAAAGCTTCAACATCAGGGATCTTATTTCCCATGCTACGGGCATTTATACACACTGCTTTCCATATGTTACCCCTGTTACTCATTTCCATAAAGGTATTTAATGTATCACCTACCTGGGGGCTTTCACTTACCTGGGGGCTTTCTTCACCCATCCCCAACGTAATATAAGGCTTGTATTCCATTCATTCACCATTCTGTAATATAATTTTGTATGTCTGCATTCTGGGAAGAGAGACTGTATGACTAAATAATATGTAGCCTGTCACAGGTGCAGAGGTACAAAGCTGATTCACCTTTACTGTATGTCTGCATTCTGGGAAAAGGGATACATCGCTAATAACACGTAGCCTGATGTATGTAATGATTTTCTAAATACAAAAACACTCTCAATTCACTCAAGAAAGTGTGACTAATGGACTTTCTTACTCTAATATGAGCGATGTTGCTTTATTTTGCAATTGGTTAGCTAGAACGATAGCAGAAGAGGTCTCAGAGTTCAACGGGCTGCCGGTGGTGATTTATAATGCCGACCGGACACATGCCCTTTACACATCAACGACCCAAAAAACAATCTGCCACCGTTTTTTTTAAGTTGTATATAAAATATATAAATGGTTTCGTGCTTTCTTGCTTAAACATACAGCTGGTAACTTCCAAATGAAAGGCTACTTAGCTCTTTAAATTGCTGTCATTGTTGATTCAAAGGAAGCCCCGCCAGTAAGCATTACAATCCCGACGCCATCAAGCGCGCTCTGTGTAAGCGTTTCACCTTGTGGTTTCTTCAGGGGAAACTCATTCTTGAACACTCTATAAACCAAATAAGTCTGTTAAAACTGAACTTTCTTGTTGCCTCATACATAATTGCTAGAATGGAAAAATCATTTTTAGGAAAAATAGACATACCTTTAAGTATTTGTGCATAGAAAAAAATTCTCAGACTCGCAGGCTTCAGCCGCCACTGTCGGTGGCTCAAAACCACGCATGCGAAATGGTTTTAGAAATCAGCTTATCGCACCTGTTACTTGGGAGAATTTATTCACCTGAAACACACCTCCCATTCTATGCGCATGTTCAAGCCTTCCGGAATCAAGGTTTGTAATTGGTAGATCCAACGTTGTTCTGCATATAACAATGTTCGATTTCGTGTTCTACCAAATTTAGATGTTGATATTTGTTCAATGCAAAATCAGGCTAGGTCTTCAAATGCATGATTAAATTCAAGGCAATGATCAACTAATGGTGCCTCTCGTCGGCGACATTTTAGTTTGCTTTTATGTTCGTTCATGCGGACCCGGAAGGGCCGGATGGTCTTGCCGACATAAAAAAGATCACAAGGACATTTGATAATATAAACCACATGCGTTGAATTGCAAGAAGTTTCCGATCGAAGTTTGTATGTTCTCTCCTTATGCTTGAATTCAGATAATTCACAAGTAATACTACATATATTGCAGGTCCCACACCTAGCATGTCCTGCTGTCAAACTAGGTGATGTAAAAGAAATGGGCCTTAAGGCTGCTGGACTTAAAATTTCTTTCAAATTGGGAGATTGTTTCCAAACACATCGAACTTGATGGTTTTCTAAGCCTGCTATACTATGCAAAACATTCATGTGTCGTTTGACACTGTGTTTCAAATGAGAACTTAAAGGAGTAAAATTTGTAACCAAATTGACCGGTTGTGTGATGGAATCCAAACCCCCACGATATATACCGGCAGTTCAATTGGCAGTCCTTAACAAAGGGCTAGCTTATGTTCCTAAGATACAACATGATTCCTTTCAACTACAAATAGATGTTGAACAAATGATTAGAAAATTACATCTACAATTATATTTTAGTCAACAATCTTCCGTAGTAGAAAGTCCATCAGATTTAGATCGGGTTCCTTTACCTCTTTGATCATCTTGGTCCCCTCCAACCCCTCCCCCCGCCGCCCTATTATTATATAGGGATTTAATTCTGCAAGATTTAAAACGGGCAGAATCAACACAGTCCAGTTTAAGGCATACTTTAACCACTTCAGAACGTCTAGCGTTACGAGACTTAAGATCTCGTTCTGATTTAGTCATATGTTGTGCAGACAAGGGGGGTGGGATTGTGGTTTGGAGTAGGGACCAATATTTACAGGAAGCTTATAATCAGCTGTCGGATTTGAAAGTTTATACACGACTGGTTGAGAATCCTACGTTGGAATTACGACAGAAAATCAAGAGAATCACTACTCAAGCGCTTCAAAGTAAACTAATTTCTAAAAAAGAATGGCAATTTTTGAATCTGGTTGATAGTACTTTGGCAAGATTCTATCTAGTTCCAAAAATTCACAAGGATTTGCATAATCCTCCGGGACGACCAATTGTTTCAACTCGTGGTTCCCTTCTGGAACCTCTATTTTTTTAGATTCATATCTAAGACCTCGAATAGCATCCATTCCTTCCTACATAAAAGATTCGTCTCATTTTTTACACATTTTATCAAATAACAATCAGTGGGCATCAGAACCGGATCTTCTTCTAGTAACCTTAGATGTTGTGTCTCTTTACACAGTCATTCCTCAGGCCCAGGCTTATTCTGTAGTGATGGCTTCTCTACATCAACGAGGAGATCTTTCTGAACAACAATTGAATCTCCTATCAGAATTTACTTCTCTTACATTATATAATAATTTTTTTGAGTTTGAAGATGCCATTTACTTGCAATGTTCAGGAGTTGCAATGGGTGCAACTTGTGCCCCCTCCGTTGCAAACCTATATATGCAAAAATTTGAACATGATTGGTTGGAGGATTCTCCTTATACGACCTCTATTAAACTGTGGCGACGATACATCGACGACGTTTTTGTCTTGTGGCACGGCACTGCAGAACATTTAATTTTGTTCCATAATTGGTTGAATGATAGAGATGTCAACATTAAGTTCACATTAACTTTTCATACTGAACAAATCACTTTTTTGGACATTTTTGTCAAAAAATCGTCAGCAGGATGGATTACCTCTGTCTTTCGTAAATCCATTGATAAGAATGCAGTATTGCATTACAACAGTGCCCATCAGCTACCTTTAAAGGACAGTTTACCACTGTCCCAGTTTATCAGATACCGTCGCAATTGTTCTGACCTTCATGATTTTAAATCACAAGCGCAACAACTTAAAAATAATTTTTTTCAGCGAGGATATCCTAAAAAAGTGATTAATAGAGCTTAAAAAAGGGCATTACATTCCAATCGAGATTTATTATTACATACTCGTAATCGTGGGGGTTTGGATTCCATCACACAACCGGTCAATTTGGTTACAAATTATACTCCTTTAAGTTCTCATTTGAAACACAGTGTCAAACGACACATGAATGTTTTGCATAGTATAGCAGGCTTAGAAAACCATCAAGTTCGATGTGTTTGGAAACGGTCTCCCAATTTGAAAGAAATTTTAAGTCCAGCAGCCTTACGGCCCATTTCTTTTACATCACCTAGTTTGACAGCAGGACATGCTAGGTGTGGGACCTGCAATATATGTAGAATTACTTGTGAATTATCTGAATTCAAGCATAAGGAGAGAACATACAAACTTCAATCGGAAACTTCTTGCAATTCAACGCATGTGGTTTATATTATCAAATGTCCTTGTGATCTTTTTTATGTCGGCAAGACCATCCGGCCCTTCCGGGTCCGCATGAACGAACATAAAAGCAAACTAAAATGTCGCCGACGAGAGGCACCATTAGTTGATCATTGCCTTGAATTTAATCATGCATTTGAAGACCTAGCCTGCTTTTGCATTGAACAAATATCAACATCTAAATTTGGTAGAACACGAGATCGAGCATTGTTATATGCAGAACAACGTTGGATCTACCAATTACAAACCTTGATTCCGGAAGGCTTGAACATGCGCATAGAATGGGAGGTGTATTTCAGGTGAATAAATTCTCCCAAGTAACAGGTGCGATAAGCTGATTTCTAAAACCATTTCGCATGCGAGGTTTTGAGCCACCGACAGTGGCGGCTGAAGCCTGCGAGTCTGAGAATTTTTTTCTATGCACAGATAATTAAAGGTATGTCTGTTTTTCCTAAAAATGATTTTTCCATTCTAGCAATTATGTATGAGGCAACAAGAAAGTTCAGTTTTAACAGACTTATTTGGTTTATAGAGTGTTCAAGAATGAGTTTCCCCTGAAGAAACCACAAGGTGAAACGCTTACACAGAGCGCGCTTGATGGCGTCGGGATTGTAATTCTTACTGGCGGGGCTTCCTTTGAATCAACAATGACAGCAATTTAAAGAGCTAAGTAGCCTTTCATTTGGAAGTTACCAGCTGTATGTTTAAGCAAGAAAGCACGAAACCATTTATATATTTTATATACAACTTAAAAAAAACGGTGGCAGATTGTTTTTTTGGGTCGTTGATGTGTAAAGGGCATGTGTCCGGTCGGCATTATAAATCACCACCGGCAGCCCGTTGAACTCTGAGACCTCTTCTGCTATCGTTCTAGCTAACCAATTGCAAAATAAAGCAACATTGCTCATATTAGAGTAAGAAAGTCCATTAGTCACACTTTCTTGAGTGAATTGAGAGTGTTTTTGTATTTAGATATCTATTTTACTCTCATAACATCAGACCAATATTTTTTGTAATGATTTTCTGACTTCCTTACTGTATGTCTGCATTCTGGGAAGAGAGACCATGTGGCTAAATAATACGTAGCCTGACAATTATTAATTACCAAATTTGCTATAAAAATAACTGTGAAACAGAGGTTGGGTGTGAGTGCTTACTGAAGCATCTCACCCTTTACTTGCAAGCAAAGTCATTAAACTCTGCTTTACTGAGAAGTCTGTTATTGTGTAAAAAGTTATGTTTTCTTACATCCCTGCTGAAGGAATGGCAATAGGTGTCCCAAGAGATAGCATCTTGAACTTCTACCTGACCAGAAACCTTTTGAACTCTCACAGGTCCAGGATGGGCCTGAGGCCCCCAGTCCTCTTGGGGATGAGGAAATACCTGGAATAGAAGCCTGTGCCCCAGAAATGTTTCGGCACTGGCTTGACTGCTTTGTTGTTGATTAGGCCTGCTATTTCAGTGAGGAGCAGAGTCTGGTGAAGGGGAGGCTTGGGGGTTTCCCTAGAAAATATAAGGGTGGCACCCGTTGTAGGTTGAGGCAGCCCTCCCTGACCACCGATAGCACCCAGGTATCGGTGGTAATGGCTGTCATCTGTGGGAAAACAGGGCTAGGCACCCCCATGTGGGTAGCAGAGGACCCCCTCGGGGTAGGGAGGTCGAGCCCATGCAGTCAAAAGCTCTCCCAGGCTGGACCAGAGCCAGCGCCTGGGACTTCGGAGCCTTTTGTTTTTTGTGACCATGTCCCTGGCCTTTTTGTTTCTGGTCCTGTTGAGGGGTCGAGAAGGCCTGGATGTGTGGAGTACCACTAAAGTCTCCTTTCTTTCTCTTGAAGAAGAGCTTTTTCCCCAGGGCTTTCTTCTGGGTCTGCACCAAGGTCTTCTTAGAGAGCCTGGTTCTCGTCACGTACTCGGTCTCTATCTCTGCTGCTGTGGGCTTCCCAAATACTTTTTCTTCTATGCAGGGGACATCTATCAAATTGTCCTGTACCCATTATTCCAGGTCAAATGACTGTAGCCATGACTGGCATTGTGCCCTGATGCCTGCGGCAGCCACCTTGGCCAATGACCCAAAGCCATTGTAGGCTGCCCAGGACAAAACCTTTGAGCATTCTTTTACTGCCAAAA
Source organism: Ichthyophis bannanicus (assembly GCA_033557465.1). NCBI lineage: Eukaryota > Metazoa > Chordata > Amphibia > Gymnophiona > Ichthyophiidae > Ichthyophis > Ichthyophis bannanicus. Next base: position 41,631,001 of record CM066049.1, on the reverse strand, counting down.
TCAGGGTCTTGAACTTCTGTAGGGATTCCCCATCGAGGCCTGCCAAGAATCCACCAAGCTCCTTCAACAATTTGTTCACGTACATGCCGATATAGAGCTGATAGGACTGCATCCGACATGTTAGCATTGAGCCCTGAAAGGCCTTCCAGCCAACGGCGTCAAGGGTTCGGGCCTCCCTGCTAGGTGGCACCAACAAAATGGGTTTTTTTGGCTATTAAGCCAGCACATTGCTGATTCTACAACCATGGCGTTGAGGAAAGCTGAGTCTTTTGAAACCCAGGGCTTCGGCGTACCCGGTAGAAGGCGTCGAGGCACCTACTAATGATTGGAACTGACGCTGGTGTTTCCCACATCCGGAGGAGGAGGCAGTCAAGGATCAAGGGCATTGGTACCGTGAGGACTTCCATAGGGGGTGCCTCATATTGGAGTATCTCCAATTCCTCGGTGCATCGATCCTCCTTGGCCTCCATCTCGATGGTGAGAGCCTTGGCTATGTCCCGCACAAAATCAAGGAACACAACATCCTGGGGTGGGGAATGGCATCGGGTCGTCGGGGGAGAAAGGTCCAAGGGCACATCACGGTGTCACCTTGTGTCTGGGGACTCTTCATCCTCGGTCTTCCAATTGGACTTGAAGTCCGAGTATGAGTCAGACGCCACGCGATCACCTTGATCAAGGGCTGCTCTCGGCAGATTGTCAGTCTGAGCTGAGGACACTCACTGGGGAGGACGGTGTCCCATCCAGGGCCAGGGGCTCTCTCGAGGCCAATGGCACTTGAGGAAAGGCTGAAAATCCGGAATGCCCTTAATGTCGAGGGTCCCATCGTAGGGGCAGATGAACCAGGTATGAATGCCTGCTGCATGGCCACTAGGGCGGATGTACTGCTCTCTAGGGTTGCCATTTTTGTCTCTATACCAGCTGGTTTCACAGCTTTTGAAATCGGCAACAGTACTGTCGAGGGGGAATCCTTGATGATGATGGCCTCGGAGGCCCGAGGCTGGTCGGCAAGTGCCGACAACTCCTTACAGGGCAGCTTGGCAGGCTGCTCCTGCCCGACTCCTCAGACTCATGTTTAGGATTGTGGATTCTGGGGTGGGATTTCTCCTTTTTTCCGGATCTGTCCTCCAAGGCAGTCTTCGAGGGTTTCTTCTTCTTGTGTTCCACCTCCAGGGATTTCCGCTCTGAGGAACCGCAGCTGCAGGACTCTGAGGAGGCTCTGACTTTGCAGGGCACCGAGGTATCGGAGGAGGCCCTAGAGTGTGGTGTCACCAGAGATTATGGCACGGAATCAGACTTCTGAAAGAAACGTTTCTACTGCTGGTGGCGGCTCTTCAAGGCCTTTGAGTTCATGGTTCTGCAGAGCTCGCAGTTGAAGTTGTTGTGCTCCAGGCCGAGACATCAGGCAGGTCAGTGAGTGACATCATTTTGCCACACCGGTCACACTTTTTGAGGTCTCTTGAGGCCATAGGAAAAAGGAGGTCTCCGCCTCCCAGCAGGGGTCCAAGGCCTTTTGTCTGGAAAAGGGTGTGAATGCCAGTCGAGAAGCACCTCAATGAAAAAATTTGAAAACAAATAGACGAATCTGAGGAGCAATGCAGAGGTGAGCTGGCTTGGGGGGTGGGAAGGAACCAGTTCGCAAACTGACAAAACTCAACAATAAAATCACACTTTTTCCAGGGAAAACTGGACAACATCCGATGGGCTCTGCGGAAAAAGGAGAATGAGACAAGATGATACTCTTGGGCAGGAAGTGGACCACGAATTTGTGCTGCATCTCCCAAAGGCTTTCTTTGAAAGCTGGGGAGGTGCTTCCGCGAGGGCTCCATCGATGCCAACATCAGACATATGTGAAAACTGACTTCCTGCTTCTTCCTGGAGAAACGATGTTATGGTGGTCTGGAGACATTCTGCCATGTCCCTAAAGAAGTCCTGAAAGGACATGTCATCTGGTATCACATGAGGGGAGAGGGATCAGAGGGGATATCCAGGGTGGCCCTGAAATCCTCCGATGTCTCCTCAGAGTCACAAGGAGAAGACTCCGATTCAGAAAGGAAATCAAAGTATTCACAATCTCGGTTAGATGACAATGCTTGAAGTCACCATGAGGTACCAGAACCAGGAACTGGTTGGGTACTGATAGCAGTTACCGGTTCCAAAAAAGGAACTGGAGTTCGGGGTCCCATCGATACCGATTCCAGTGGAGGAATCAGAAGAAGAGAAACTGCCAATACCTGTTTCAAGACTAGTATCAGAGGCAGAGAGACTCCTGCGCCGAGTTGGAAGCAGGAGCCTGACTGGCTGTGGCGGTTGATGCCTTTGTCACCGCAACAGCCAGGAGTGCTGCCAAAGTTGTCTCGATAACTAAGAAACGCTGATAAAAGGAAGACACCAATGCCTGGGTGGAATTGAATGCGGGGCTGTGTGCCACCGTCCCAAAGGATGCTACCAGAAGCTCTCCGGAGCTCTCTCTATTGAAGGACTAGAAAAAGGGACTGCTACTTCTGGAGAAAGATCTGCAATTGTAAGTATATACTTCTGGGAATTTTCTGAAAGGACTTCTTTGTATTAAAGCTAATTAATCTGTGAACCCAGTGTTTTTGTTAAACCAGTCAGGCCTAGTAGCAGCAGTTTAAGTTTAAATTTAAAACACAGAAGAGAACCTTCTGTTTACATTTCATACCTAGCAGAGAGCTTGTAGTTTAAATCTAAGACACAGAAGAGAGCTTTCTGGTGAAATATGGAACCCAACAGAGAGCCTGTAGTTTAAATTTCATAATAAGTCAGAGCCTAGCAGCAGCAAAGATCTGTAATTTAAATCAAATCAGAATATAACTTAGCATAAAAGGAAAAACAGGGTCAGTACTCTTTGAGCAACAAATAAAGTCTTCTAGAGACCTTTAAAAAGAGGCCTTCTACCTAGGGGGCAAGAGACCTGTGAAACGTTTTCAATAGGTGTTAACACCAGGTGGCAGGTCAAAAGGCCATTTTGAAAGACTCCTTCTATCTAAGCAAGGACTGTTAATCACCCAGGAAGTTGGTCACAGTTTACCTCAGCAGCACAGGACAGGGTACTGTGTAGCAGCCCTCATTTAATAAGTGTTATTTCCCTTCCCTCCCTCCCCAACACCCACCCACCCATGGGATAGTCGTAGCTTTATAGGTACTTACACATCTTAAAGGAAAGGAGGTGCTCTCAGGTGAAGCTCGTTACCCAAATCAGTCATACACTAAGGACCTGAGATTAATTAAGCTTCAGGTGAACAAGGTATAATAAACGTATTAGGTACAGTTTTATTAGTATAAATATCCATAGCAACCCTTAGTAAGTAAAGAATATAAAAATCTAAACACAAGCTTACAACTAGGATGCAGACAGCAGTCCAGAAGCGAGACAGGGGCTTTCCAATCTTTTGCATTGAGTGTCACATTTATGATTTTCTCCCAGTTGGTGAGAGGTCTTACGTGTGCACTAGGTGCAAGGAGCTCTTTGCTCTCATGGAACGAGTCCGTTCTCTAGAGGCTAGAGTAGAAGACTTGGAAGACATAAGAAAGACAGAGGTACATAGACGAGACCTACAGGGATATAGTCCTGAAGTCCCACCTCCAGTCTGGCAGCATCCCTGTTGCCATGGAGGAGAGAGGTCACATGACAGGAGAGCATCACCCTGGTGTGGCAGGAAGTGATCCAGTAAGTAGGACCTGTCCTCCAGTTGATGTAAAACCCTCTTGGACCGAGGAAGTTTCTCCAGGGCCATGTGCCCATGAGGGAAGGGTTAGGACAGCCGTTACAGTTGGTGATTCGATCATTAGGCTGGGTGGCGGGTGGACGTGAGGATCGCCTGGTAACATGCCTGCCTGGTGCGAAGGTAGTGGACCTCACAAGCCACCTAGATAAGGTCTTAGATAGTGCTGGGGAGGAGTTTGCTGTTTTGGTACATGTCGGTACCAATGACATAGGAAAATGTGGTAGGGAGGTTCTGGAGGCTAAATTTAGGCTTTTAGGTAGGAAGTTGAAATCCAGAACTTCCAGGGTAGCGTTCTGCGAAATGCTTCCCATTCCATGCACAGGACCCAAAAGGCAGGCAAAGCTCCGGAGTCTCAATGTGTGGGTGAGACAATGGTGCAGAGATGAGGGTTTTGGATTTGTTAGGAAGTGGGGAACATTCTGGGGAAAGGAGGGGCTCTTCCGAAGGGATGGGCTTCACTTTAACCGGGATGGAACCAGACTGCTGGCATTAACCTTTAAAAAGGAGATAGAGCAGCTTTTAAACTAGATAATAGGGGAAAGCTGACAGTCACCCAAGAGCGCATGGTTTGGAAGAATGTATCCTTGAAGGATACTACCAAAAGCAGAGAGGTTCCAAAAAAGAGTAAAGTAGCCCAAATGCCCTTCAGTATGGAGCAGACAGAGCTTAAAGATCCCAAATTACCCATGCCTACCAATAGCCAGATTAATATGAATAAAATACAGTCTCTAAATTGCTTGTATGCAAATGCTAGAAGTCTAAAAATTGAGATGGGAGAGTTAGAATATATAGCACTAAATGAGAGGTTAGATATGATTGGAATATCAGAGACATGGTGGAAGGAGGACAACCAGTGGGACACTGTGATACCTGGGTACAAACTATATCGTAATGAAAGAGCTAATCAAATTGGTGGAGGGGTTGCGCTCTATGTTAGAGAGGGCATTGAGTCAGAAAGGATTAAAGTTTTGCAGGAAACATAATTTGCTGTAGAATCTCTATGGATTGAAATTCCATGTAAAAAGGGGAAGGCGATGGCAGTGGGGTGTACTATCGACCGCCAGGCCAGAATGAACAAATGGATGATGAAATTCTCGAAGAAATCAAGGAAGCTAACAAAAGTTACAGAAGAGTTATAATAATGGGTGATTTCAATTACTCTGGTATCGAATGGGTCAGTGTCACGGCAGGACATGTTAGAGAGATAAAGTTTCTAGATGAAATTAATGACTGCTTCTTGGAGCAGCTGGTTCATGAACCGACCAGAGGGGAAGCTATATTGGACCTAGTCCTTAGTGGAACACCAGATCTAGTGCAAGAGAAAAGGGTGTTGGGGCCACTTGGCAATAGTGATCATAGCATGATCACATTTGATTTAATTAGTGGAGGAGGGACAGTAAGGAAATCCACAGTACTATCTTTTAACTTTCGAAAGGGAGACTATGATAAAATGAGGAAAATAGTTAAGAAAAAACTAAAAGGAGCAGTTGCAAAGGTTAAAGACTTACATCAAGCTTTGGTTTTGTTGAAAAATACTATCCTGGAAGCCCAGACCAGCTGTATTCCACGCTTTAAGAAAAGTGGAAGGAAGTCCAAAAAACTGCCAGCATGGTTTAAAGGTGAGGTCAGAGAGGCTGTTCTTTCCAAAAAAGCATCTTTCAGGAAATGGAAAAAAGAGTCAAATGACGAAACTTGGAAACAGCACAAGCACTGGCAAGTCAAATGCAAGGCATTGATAAGGCAGGCAAAGGGAGAATTTGAGAAGAAGCTTGATGTGGAAGCAAAAACGCGAAATAAAGACTTTAAGTATATTCGTAGCAAAAAAACCATGAGAGAGTCTGCTCGTCCATTAGATGATAGAGGGGTTAAAGGGGCACTAAGAGGCGACAAGGCGTTAGCGGAGAAACTGAATGAATTCTTTACTTCGGTCTTCACTGAGGAAGATGTAGGGATGTTACCCATGACCACTGTTCCCTCTAAGCTGTGCGCGTGTGCGCGTGCACACACCTCGCCGAGCGAGTGCACATACTTTTACAAGAGAGCGCACAAAAATTACGGTTCTGATTCTGATAGAAATCAACACAGACATCTTAAAATTTAAAAGTTGTTATGTATTTATGGTTTTCACAAGTTCTACAATGTTTTCTAGTGCAATCAATGTGGTGTACATACTGTATTCTGATGTGTAGTCAAATTTTAAAGTATATAACTCTGAATGTCGTTATGTGGCGTACAAAAATGTAACCTTCCTTCAAAAGCTGCACAGCTGATATTTTGTGCGCACACAGGCTACAGAAAATTAGAGGGAACATTGCCCATGACTGAAGTGGTATTTAAAGGTGTGGAAGAATTGAAGGAAATATCGATACATCGGGAAGATGTATTACAACTATTAAATAAAGTGAAGAGTAGCAAATCACCTGGACCGGATGGTATACATCCAAGGGTGTTGAAAGAACTGAAATATGAGATTGCAGACTTGCTATTAGAAATCTGTGAATTTTCATTAAAATCATCTGTAATACCTGAAGATTAGAGGATCGCCAATGTAACGCCAATTTTTAAAAAGGGTTCCAGGGGTGATCCGGAAAACTACAGACCGGTGAGCCTGACGTCAGTACCGGGAAAAATGGTAGAAACCATCATAAAGAATAAAATTACTCAGCATGTAGATAGTCAAGGCCTAATGGGAGACATCCAACATGGTTTTAGACAAGGAAGATCTTGTCTTACTAATCTGTTATGTTTTTTTGAAGGTGTGAATAAACAGGTGGACAAAGGTGAGTCGGTTGATATAGTGTATCTGGACTTTCAGAAAGCCTTTGACAAGGTCCCTCATCAGAGACTTTTGTCAAAACTAAAGAGTCATGGGATAGGAGGCAGTGTACTATTGTGGATCAGGAACTGGTTAAAAGATAGAAAGCAGAGGGTAGGGCTAAATGGCCAATTTTCCCAATGGAGAAAGGTGAATAGTGGTGTACTCCAGGGATCTGTGCTGGGTACGCTGCTTTTTGACATATTCATAAATGACCTGGAAAAGGGAATAACGAGTGAGGTTATCAAATTTGCAGATGACACAAACTATTTAAAGTTGTTAAAACCCAAGAGGATTGTGGAAAATTGCAAGAGGATCTTGATAAATTGGAAGACTGGGCATCAAAATGGCAGATGAAATTTAATGTGGACAAGTGCAAAGTTATGCACCTATGGAAGAACAACCCAAACTATGGTTACACGATGCAAGGTTCCACATTAGGAACCACCCCTCAGGAAAAAGATTTATGCGTCATTGTGGATAACATGTTAAAACCCTCAGCCCAGTGTGCAGCGGCGGCCAAGAGAGCAAAGAGAATGCTAGGTATCATAAGGAAAGGAATGGAAAATAAAACAAAAGATATTATAATGCCTCTATATCGTTCCATGGTGAGACCGCACCTTGAATATTGCGTGCAATTCTGGTAGCCGTATCTTAAAAAGGATAGAACGTTATTAGAAAAGGTTCAGAAAAGAGCCACCAAAATGGTAAACGGGATGGAAGGATACTCCTGTGAAGAAAAGCTAAAAAGGATAGGGCTCTTTAACCTGGAAATGAGACGGCTGAGGGGAGATATGACAGAAGTCTATAAATTAATGAACGGAGTGGAACGGGTAAACATAGATCAATTGTTTACTTATCAGAATATAGAAAGACTAGGGGGCATGCAATGAACATAAGAACATAAGATATGCCATACTGGGTCAGACCAAGGTCCATCAAGTCCAGTATTCTGTTTCCAACAGTGGTCAATCTAGGTCATACGTACCTAGCAGTTTCCCCAAGAGACACAGGTTCCACAATGCTTGTATTGGTTCAAGCATTGATATCCTGGGTCCCTTCTTAATAATGGTTTATGGACCTTTCCTCCAGGAACTTGTCCAAACCTTTTTTAAACCCAGCTACACTAACAGCCTTTACTACATCCTCCGGTAACAAATTCCAGAGTTTGATTACACGTTGAGTGAAAAAATATTTTCTTTTATTAATCTTAAATAGTTTACCCTGTAGCTTCATTGCATGTCCCCTAGTCTTTCTATATTCTGATAAGGTAAACAATCGATCTACATGTCCCTGGAGAAACTTCCTCGGTGCGAGAGGGTTTTACATCACCTGGAGGATAGGTCCTAGTTACAGGTCCACTTCCTGCCACAACAGGGTGATGCTCTCCTGTCACGTGACCTCTCTCCTCCATGGCAACAGGGATGCTGCCAGACTGGAGGTGGGACTTCAGGACTATATCCCTGTAGGTCTCGTCTATGTACCTCTCTGTCTGTCTTATGCTTTCCAAGTCTGCTACTTTAGCCTCTAGAGAACGGACTCGTTCCCTGAGAGCAAAGAGCTCCTTGCACCTAGTGCACACGTAAGACCTCTGACCATCTGGGAGAAAATCATACATGTGACACTCAATGCAAAAGACTGGAAAGCTCCCATCCCGCTGCTGGACTGCTGTCTGCATCTTAGTTTTAAGTTTGTGTTTAGATCTAAGTTCTTTACTTACTAAGGGTTCCTATGGATATTTATACTAATAAAACTGTACCTAATACGTGTAATATACCTTGTTCACCTGAAGCTTAACTAATCTCAGGTCCTTAGTGTATGACTGATTTGGGTAATGAGCTTCACCTGAGAGCACCTCCTGTCTTTTAAGATGTGTAAGTACCTATAAAGCTACAATTATCCCAGTGGTGGGTGGGTGGGGGGAGGGAGGGAGGGAAATAACACTTATTAAAAGAGGGCTGCTACACTGTACCCTGTCTTGTGCTGCTGAGGTAAGATATATTCTGATTTGATTTAAATTATAGCTCTTAGCTGCTGCTAGGCTCTAACTTCTTATGAAATTTAAACTACAAGCTCTCTGCTGGGTTCTAAATTTAACCAGAAAGCTCTCTTCTGTGTTTTAAATTTAAGCTAAAAGTACTTTGCTGATGCTAGGCCCTGAGTGACTATTAAATTTAGACTACAAGCTCTCTGTTGGGTTCCAAATGTAACCAGAAAGCTCTCTTCTGTGCTTTAAATTTAAACTAAAAGTACTTTGCTGTTACTAGGCCCTGAGTGACTATTAAATTTAAACTACAAGCTCTCTGCTGGGTTCCAAATGTAACCAGAAAGTTCTCCTCTGTGTTTTATATTTACACTTAAACTGCTGCTACTAAGCCCTGACTGATTTAACAAAAAATAGTGGGTTCACAGATTAATTAGCTTTAATACAAAGAGTTCCTTTTAGAAAAATTACCAGAAGCTACAGGGTAAACTATTTAAGACTAATAAAAGAAAATATTTTTTCACTCAACGTGTAATCAAATTCTGGAACTTGTTACCGGAGGATGTAGTAAAGGCTGTTAGTGTAGCTGGTTTTAAAAAAGGTTTGGACAAGTTCCTGGAGGAAAGGTCCATAAACCATTATTAAGAAGGGACCCAGGATATCAATGCTTGACCCATTACAAGCATTGTGGAACATGTGTCTTTTGGGGAAACTGCCTGGTACGTATGACCTAGATTGGCCACTGTTGGAAACAGGATACTGGACTTGATGGACCTTGGTCCGATCCAGTATGCCATATCTTATGTTCTTATGCCTTGGGAGCGTCCTGGAGCCCCTGTGTGATTTTGGAGGGCTAGTTCTCCACTGAGGCTGTTTGGCAGGACAGTCAGTATAAGATGACCCTTTCTCAAGAGTGCAGAGACTTTTCTCAATGCTCTGTATTGGATTTCGATGCCATGGACTTAGTCTTTAGTTTATGTTTGAACTTTTTGGAGACCTGGGAACCAGTTGAAGATGTCGACGTCTTCAACGATGCCGAAACCACCGAAATCGAGCCCGGGGCAAACAGCCATACTGTCTGGCCTTGTTCTTTAGGCCTCATTTGGTGATTTGTTTACACAACAAACAATTGTCTGGTATATGATCTGGCCTCAATTTATTTATTTATTTAGCTGTATTTATATCCCGCTTTTCACCGGGTCAAAGCAGTCAATTGGGGGATACATTTAACACGAGGGGATATGAGACACACACACTAATACATACAGGGAACATGGGCATTGGAGGGTTAAGTGGCTTGCCCAAGACCACAAGGAGTGCCTATAGGACTAGAAATCCCAATCCCTCCGGCCTGAGATTGCTGTCCCCAGGTGGGACTTGAACCCCCGAACCTCCGGCCTGAAGTACCTTGTCCTAACCACTAGACCACGCCTCCCTCAAACATTTTAGGCACCAGTTATGAGAATCAGTGATTGACAGTGCCGAGCACTTTGAACATTTTTTTAAAGCCACTGATGTGTGTTCCCCATGGTGATAAATGGAAAAATTTAGAACGATGCCTAAGGCCTCACAGAAAATTAAAAAAGAAGGAAACTGAAGAAACAAATAAGAAAAGAAAAAACTAATATCGGTGTCAGTATCAGGTAAGATACCGGCGTCAATGGAAAGGCAGAGCACAGATACCAAAAAAGAAAATAAAGTTTTTCAGCAGTTACAGGAAAGATGCTTCCTGTTGGCTCTGCAGAAAACGAAGAACTGATGAAAAGAGTTGGGAAGGTGGGAAGGCAGATGCATAGGAGCAGTGGAGTGCTTCCAAAGGCTTTCCTATTGGACGCTGGGGAGCATTATCGCGTGGGTTCCGTCGGTAACCGACGATACCCATAAGTGAAGACTGCATTCCTGCCTGTTCCTGGAGATTACACTAATCAGGACAAAATCCAATCAACAAGCTTGTGGCTGCACATTTCATCTCTACGTTCCCTCAATCTGGAACACCCTACCAGACTACAGAACATATCTGACTTCAACACATTCAGAAAACACTTCAAAACACACCTCTTCTCTGAACACCTCACCCCATCAAATAATCCCCCCCCCCCCAGATACATCATTCGCTGTAAACCCATGTTGAGCTGTACATATGTATAAACTATCCAATCCCCAGCTACCTGTTGAATGCCGTTTGTGGTTTAAAATGTTAAAACATTACTGTTTCTCTCACAGTGTTCTCTATAATTGCTATTTATCTTGTTTTTTTGTAAACTGCATTGACCCAGTGAAAGGCAGTATATAAATACAGCTAAATAAATAAATATACATACAGAAAGAACTGCATGGAAAGTGTCATCGAGAGTGTTTTGGTTTCCTGGATCATAGGATGATGTTCCAAGGGCTGCAGGGCAGAGATGGCATCCATCTGTCCAAAAAGGGGCGATGTGTATTCAGAAGAAGACTGGCTAACCTACTGAAGAAGGCTTTAAACTAGATTTGAGGGGGATGGGTGAAGAGAGCCCCTAGGTAAGTGGTGAAATCCCCCAGGCAAGTAAAACATTAAATACCTCTGTAGAAATGGTTAATAGGAGCAACATCTGGAAAGCAGTGCATATAAATGCCTGTAGCATGGGAAATAAGAACCCGGATGTTGAGGCTTTAATGGAAGAGGCTGACTTGGATTTAGTGGCGGTTACTGAGACATGGTTCATGGACAACCATTACTGGGGTGTTATTATACAGCATAGTTACTCACCTGTAACAGGTGATCTCCGGGAACAGCAGGAATTTAGTCTTCACATATGGGTATCGTCGGTACCGACGGAGCCTGCACGGGAACGCTTCCCAGCGTCCAATTAGAAAGCCGTTGGGAGCATCCCACAGCGCCTGCGTGCTGCCTTCCTGCCTTTCCCAACTGTCTCTCTCCAGTTGAGTTTAAAGCTGAGAGAGAGAGAGGGAAAGAGAAAAGAGAGAGATAGAGAGATACAACTCCTAGGGGGAGGTGGGTTGGTTGTGAAGACTAAATTCCTGCTGTTCCCGGAGATCACCTGTTATGGGTGAGTAACTATGCTATCTCCAGGAACAAGAAGGAATGTAGTCTTGACATATGGGGACTGCCTAGCTACAGATGCCAGGGAGAAACCCCAGAAGTTGTGTGCCCTTTTGAAAGGGCTCCACTTCCCCCCATGGATCTCTGGCATCCTACCAGGGATGGTGGGTAGGAGTTGATTAAGTATCGAACAGGTGTTGAAGAACAGCCTGACCAAACAAGGCATCCCGGCGGGAGTCCTTGTCCAAGCAGTAATGGGCTGTGAAGGTATGAACCGAGGCCCAGGTAGCTGCTCGACAGATGTCATCGATAGACACAGAGTGAAGATGAGCCATAGAGGCTGCCATGGCTCTCACATTGTGCGCTGTGACAAGGCCTTCAAAAGGAAGGTTCTTACTCCGATAAGCAAAAGAAATACACTGTGCAATCCAGTTAGACAGTGTCCTTTTGGAGACTGGAAGCCCTAAATGACTAGGATCAAAAGCAACAAAGAGTTGAGAGGACTTTCTATGTTGCTGCGTCCTTTGCAAATAAAAATCCAAAGCTCTTTTACAGTCCAAAGTATGAAGATTTCTTTCTGCATTAGAGGCATGAAACCTTGGGAAAAAAACAGGAAGGTAAACTGCTTGGTTTAAATGAAAAGGTGAAACCACCTTTGGCATAAAGTGAGGATGAGTCCTAAGGACTACCTTATCATGATGGAACTTGTATAAGGAGGATCAGCCACCAATGCTTGCATCTCACTGATGCGACGTGCTGATGTGATTGCAATAAGAAAAATAACCTTCCAGAAAAGAAATTTTAAAGAGGTAGTAGCCAATGGTTCAAAAGGTGGCTTCATGAGCTGATAAAGAACCAGATTTAAATCCCATGCCACCGATGGTGGCTTAACGGGAGGCTTAGTTAAAAGAAGGCCTCTCATAAATCTCGCTATGACAGGATGAGAGGAAATAGGTTGCCCATTTAAAGGTTTGAGAGAAGCTGCAATAGCACTCAAATGAATTCTCACTGAATTAGTCTTAAGCCCTGCATTAGACAAATGAAGGAGATAGTCCAGTAATGATTCCAGAGGTATTGCAAGAGGGTTAAGACCCTTCTGCGAACATCATATGGTAAACCTTTTCCACTTGAAAGTATAAGAGCGTCTTGTGGATGGTTTCCTGGAAGCATAAAGGATATCCTTTACTTGCTGAGAAAGGTTAAGACCATGAAGTTCTAGGCTTTCAGCAACCAGGCCCTGAGGCGTAGAGACTGGGGATTGGGATGCCAGAGCATCCCGTCCTCCTGGGATAGGAGATCTGGAGCAGATCCTAACTCCAGAGATGGAGCTTGAGAGAGATGTAAGAGCAGAGGGTACCACACTTGTGGCCAATGGGCTATGCGAATCATATGGCCTCTGTCTCTCTGAAGCTTGAATAGAGTTTTGGGAATTAGGGGAATGGGTGGGAAGGCATACAGAAAGTCCCGACCCCAATGGAGGAGGAAGGCATCCCTGGCCTGAGAACCCTGAGCCGGAATTCTGGTACAGAACCGGGGAAGTTTGGCATTCAGCGGACTTGCAAAGAGGTCTATGTCCGGGGTTCCCCAAAATTGGAAATTTTGGCCACCTGGTCTGCATGGAGAGACCATTTGTGTGGAAGCAGAACTCGACTGAGTCTGTCTGCCCAAGAGTTTTGAATGCCTGGAAGATACACTGCAAGGAGATGAATCTGATGCTCTCTGGCAAGGGCCCAAAGTCGCAAAGCTTCGTTGCAGAGCGACAGAGAGCCTGTTCCACCCTGCTTGTTCACATAGAACATGGCTACCTGGTTGTCCGTTTGAATTAGGACAGTTTTGTAGCTGAGCTGGGTGTGAAAGACTCGAAGAGCAAGGAAGATTGCTCTGAGTTCTAGAAGATTGATGTGTAAATTGGTCTCCTGTGGAGTCCAGGTACCCTGGGTAGAGAGGCCTTGGAAATGGGCTCCCCAACCCACCTGTGAGGCATCTGTTGTTAGAGTTACATGGGGTGGGCGTTGCTGAAAAGGGGACCCCACCAACAGATTCTGGGGTGACCTCCACCATTGGAGAGACAACATAAGACAATCTGAGGTTGCTATTTTGTCTGACAGGCAACCTGATGCCCAAGTCCATTGAGTGGATAGAGTCCACTGGGCTGCTCTCATATGGAGGCGGGCATAACGGACCACATGCACGGTGGATGCCATGTGGCCTAGCAATTGTAGCATTTCCCGAGCAGTGAGGTGAGACTTTAGCATTGCTTGGGAAGCTAACTGCAGAATGCGAAGGCAGCAGGACTGTGGAAGATAGGTCCTTGTCTGTCTGGTATCCAACAGGGCTCCTCTAGAGACTGAGTGGGAGCTAGGTTAGATTTTGGGAAGTTTATGACAAGTCCCAAATATTGAAGGATACGCATTGTGCGAGATAAGGGAATCCTGGCCTCTGGCTCTGATGGGGCTCGAATGAGCCAATCGTCCAAGTAAGGGAAGACAAATATTTTTAGGGTGCGGAGAAATGCTGCCACCACAGGAATTTGTTCAATTCTCTGAGGTTCAAAATGGGTCTATGCCCTCCTGTTTTCTTTGGAATAACGAAAAAGGGGGAATAGAACCCTGTACCTTGTTGATGAATGGGTACTTCTTCTATTGCCCCTTGGGCAAGAAGCAGACTGACCTCGTGATCTAACTGGGAGTTGAGAGAGGTCTTAGAACAGAACAGTCTTACCACTGTAGGAGGGGGCATGCTGAGGAAGTAAAGCTTGTATCCCTCTCTTACAATGGATAGAGTCCAACTTTCTGCTGTTATCTGCCCCCATCTGGGGGCAAAATAACATAACCTTCCTGGAATGGTGGAAGGCTCTGGCACGTTCAGGGTCAGGAAGACAAAGTTCTCTAGATGGGAGTCAAAGCCCCTGTGGAGGCTGAGTCTGCTGAGCCGGTTGAGGCTTAGCAGCCTTTGTTTTTCTTTGTTTAGGTTGCTGACCCTTTTGGGCAGACTTACCTGAACGATGCCCTTGTTGGGTATAGGAGGGGTAGAACTTCTTTCTTCTAGTGAAGAATGTTTTTTATAGGACTTTTTCCTTGCAGGGTCAGCTGTAGATTTTGATAATCTATCCAAGGTGAGATTATCAGCATCTAGCTCATTAGCTTTCTCTTGCCAATTTTTGCCAAAGAGATTCTCTCCAGTGCAAGGAATATTCCCCAATTTGTTCTGTACCCAAAGTTCTAAATCAGATGCCTGGAGCCAGGCAATCCTACGTGCGCCTATGGCAATAGCAGAAGTTCTGCTTATGCACTCAAAACAATCAAAAGCTGCATGATTTACGAATTTGGAAACATCCTGAGCATGTTTGATAAGTGCAAGATAATCTTGTCTCTTATCATCAGGAAGTAGAGGACTCATAAGCTCTAGATCTCCTGTAACTTCCTTAAGGAACATTCCCATATATAAAATGTAGGAACTAATCCTGGCAGAAAGCATAGAGGCCTGGAAGGTTCTACGCCCAAAAGCATCAAGAGTTCTACATTCACATCCTGGAGGATTAGATGCATGTCTTTTTGCACTCTTGATCCTTCTCATAGCTGATTCCACCACCATGGAATGGTGGGGCAGCTGGGTTTTTTGAAATCCAGGACAGGGAGGAACTCAATATCGAGCCTACGAGAATGAGGAGAGGTGGTAAGAGGTGTTTCCCACATCCTTAGCATCAGTAGTAATATGGATTGGATCATGATGCCTGCATTTGTGGTAACGTGCTGTCTCTATCTATCTCCTCTTCTTATCTGTTTGCCTGTTTCTTCGTCTATTCTGTCCTATCTAATAATGGCGTTCCTTTCCTATTTCCTCAAATGATAGTATTGTAAAACGCTTTAATGCCTTTTGGCCTAAGCGGTATATCAAATGTGTAATAAATAAATAATAAATAAATAAATAAATAGGCAAAGTAGCTGCCTCTTTGGGAGCTTTAGGATATTGTAAAATCTCCAATTCCTTTGTCCTAGGCTCTGTTTCAGGAGCCACTGTGATGGAAAGACCTTGAGCCACACCTTGGATAAAATCCTGGAAGGATATATCCTCTGGAGGAGACATCCTATGTTTAGGAGAGGAAGAATCCTCAGGAAGAAGTACTCTGGTATCGACAGAGCTTTCAGAGTCTTCAGACTCGTCGGAGGATTCAAAGTATCTCCTATCCGGGTAATCGTGCATCGCACGATACCCGTACCGATCGAAGTCGGTATCGACAGGGTCCGATACCAACTTGTCATTACCAGAGGGCATAGCCTGCGTCGGCACCGGTAATTCACCTGTCGACGTCGATGCAGTTGCCGCAGTACCGATGTTGGTACCGGTACCGGTTGAGTTGTCTGAAGCAGTTTCAGGGGCATGGATGCTGAGAGAAGAGCCGCCAGACTGCGTTCAATAGCCAAGAATCTCTGGTCTATTGACGCTGCCGATGCCTGGATATCGGTACCGGACGAAGCGGCCGGTACCCCAGAGCACAGCACCAGTAGTTCTACTGAAGTTGGGGCCTCGAGAACATCCTGGAGCCCCGATGATGCTTTGGAAGCCGAAGCCTCCCGCCGGGGCAATTTTGCCGGTGTGAGTCCCTCAAAGGCAACGCCAGAGGCATCTCGATACTTAGAAAGAGATCTACCCTTTGAGGACTGGCTAGACTTATGTTTAGTTACCTGAGATCCATGGGAGGAAGACGAAGCCCTGGAAGATGTTGATGCCACAGAAGCTGCATCGGAGGGAAAAAGGGTGCTAAGTTTAGCAGCTCGGTTTTGCCGACCCCTCTTCAACATCATCCCACAGGCAACACACTCGGAGATAGAGTGGTCAGAACCTAAACATTTGAGGCACCACTCATGGGTGTCAGTGACGGAGATGGTACCGCCACACTTGGAACACGTTTTAAAACCCGGGGCGAGTTTTTCCATTATAGAAGAAAGTTGGGCCTAGTGCCCAAAATGGCGCGTGTTACCAGAGGAGAAAAAAGCTGGAGACTCCAAGAAAGATTTTTTTTTTTACAAGGAAATGAAAGAAAGAACCGGCGGTACCGGTGTAGCGTCGAAGGAAGGCAGACCCTACCACAAAAAAGAAAAATAAAAGGGATATTTTCTGCGGTGACAGGAAGTGCGACCTACCGGCTCCGCGGAAAACAAAGAACTGGAGAGAGACAGTTGGGAAAGGCGTTTAGCAGCACGTAGGCACTGTGGGATTCCCCTCAAAGGCTTTCTAATTGGATGCTGGGGAGCGATCCCGCGCAGGCTCCGTCAGTACCGATGATACCTATATGTGAAGACTATATTCCTGCTTGTTCCTGGAGATTAGGCTATACTTTATTCACGAAGCATAGGGGAGGAAAAGGGGAGGAGAAGTGACACTATATGTAAAAAATAATATAAAACTATAGAATTATAGGGCTTAAAAGGGAGAGAGGATGCACTGTGGGTTAAACTAGAAAGAGGGAAAGAGAAATCCAGGTGGCTAGGAGTAATATACAGACCCCCCTCATGGGAAGGAGAAGTGGAAGGAAATTTAATAGAAGCACTGCTAAGAAAGGGGAAGTGCTACAGATAGGTGATTTCAATACGCTGGATGTTCATTGGTACATCTCTACTGCGGTGTCAGCTAGAAGTAAGGAGATCCTGAATTCTCTAAAGGAAGAACTATTCAGGCAACTGATAACAGAACCCACACATGTTGGGGCTATATTGGACTTGTTGCTTACCAATGATGAAAGTGTTTCTGACGTTATAGAGGGAGATCATCTCGCACATAGTGATCACCAGATGGTGTGGTTTAGAATTACAACTAGGGTTGACAAAATCCTTTCAAAAGCAAGGGTCTTAGACTTTAGGAAAACTAATTTCACCAAGATGGGCCAATACCTCAAGGATTCGTTATCAGGATGGGAACAGCTGGGGGATGTAGAAATAGTGCGCAAAACTGAAAGGGGATATTTTAAGGGCAACTAACCTTTTTGTTAGAAATGTAAATAAAGATAAAAGGAAAAGGAGTCCATTATGGTTATCAAAAGAAGTAGCTGAAAAAGTCAAGGAAAAGAGGGAGGCCTTCATGAACTACAAGAGATCACAGAGAGAGGAAGACAGACATCTATATTTGGAAAAACTTATAGAAGCTTGCTAAGTAGTCAGGAAAGCAAAGATTCCAGAAGAGGAGGAAATAGCCTATGCAATAAAATGAGGAGAGAAGACATTTTTCAGTTATGTTAGTGAGAAGAGGAAGGGCAAAAGTGGTATTGTCAGACTCAAGGGTGAAGGGGAGGAATATGTAGAAGCTGATGAGGATAAAGCAGAATTGCTTAACAAATATTTCTGTTCTGTGTTCACAGATGAAGAACCAGGAGCAGGACCTCAGAAAACACCCACAAACAAGAACAGAAGCGAGGGGTATCTTGAACAATTTTCAGAAAACTTTGTTCATGAGAAACCAGCTAAACTTGAAGTAGACAAAGCGATGGGACCAGATGGGATACACCCAAGAATAATGAGAGAACTTGGAGGCATTCTATCAGCTCCAATGACTTTTTCAATGCCTCATTGGAGTCAGGAGTGGTGCCAGTGGACTGAAGAGAGGCACATGTGTTCCCTTTACACAAAAGCGGAAGTAAGGATGCGGTTGAAACTCCAGGACAGTTAGTTTAACCTCGGTGGTGAGTAAATTATTGGAAGCGTTGCTGAAAGAGAAAATAGTGAGGTTTCTGGAGTCCAATGGATTACAGGATTGGGGGCAGCATGGATGCACCAGAGGCATGTCTTGTCAGACAAATCTGATTGATTTCTTTGACTAGGTGACCAGGGAGTTGGACCGAGGGAGAGCCCTAGATGTGGTGTACTTAGATTTCAGTAATGCCTTTGACACTATTCCACACAGGCGACTTAGAAACAAACTGAGCACCCTAATGATGGACCCCAAAGTTACTGATTGGGTTAGAAATTGGTTGAGTAGGAGGCAACAAAGTGTACAGGTAAATGGATCTAACTCTGAGGAGAAGGAGGTTACCAGTGGTGTGCCACAAGTATCTGTCCTTGGTTTGATTATTTTTAACATCTTTGTTAGTGATACTGCGGAAGGGCTGTTGGGTAAGGTTTGCCTCTTTGCAGATGATACCAAAATCTGCAATAGAGTAGACACCCAGGAAGGTGTAGATAAAATGAGGCGGGATCTAGCTAAGCTTGAAGAATGGTCTAGAATTTGGTAGCTGAGATTTAATGCTAAAAAATGCAGAGTCATGCATTTGGGTTGTAAAAATCCAAGGGAGCGCTACAATGTAGGGGGTGAAGTACTTCTGTCCACGAAAAAAAGAGCGGGACCTGGGCGTGATTGTGTCTGATGATCTTAAAGTAGCTAAACAGGTAGAAGAGGGAAAGTTGGAAGAATGCTTAGGTGCATAGGGAGAGGAATGGCCAGCAGAAAAAAGGAGGTGATAGTGCCTCTGTATATGTATTTGTTGTGACCTTATTTGGAGTATTGTGTGCAATTCTGGAGACCATACATTCAAAAGTATATAAACAGGTTGGAGTCGGTGCAGAAAGTGGCTATTACAATGGTTAGTAGTCTTCATTATAAAGGATATGAGGACAGATTTAAGGATCTTAATATTTATACTTTAGATGAAAGGTGGGATAAAGGAGATAGAATAGAGATGTTTAAACACCTCCATGACATAAATGCACAGGAGGAGAGCTTTTTTCAGCTGAAAGCAACTTCTGCTATGAGGGGGACATAGGATGAGTATGAAAGGGGATAGACTCAGGAGTAATATGAGGAAATATTTCTTTACAAAAAGAGTGATAGATGCATTGAATAATCTCCCACTGGAGATGGTAGAGATGAGGACAATATCTGAATTCAAAAAAGCATGAGACAAATACAGAGGATCTCTAAAAGAAAAAAAGGGGTCTATTGTAGTAGTTGATATGGAAGGGCAAAGTAGATAGGCCATGTGGTCTTTTTCTGCCATCATGTTTCTATGATTTCAATAGGTAGTAGTATTATTGAGAAATAGATCTGCATGATTGTAGTAAGATTATCTTTATAGAGATACTGGATTTGACAATTGTGATAGAGGGAGGAGAACCCCCACCCAAAAAAATGATTAACCATTCCTTTACTCGTGCTTGTGCTTTTAAATAAGTTTTGTATACATTTTATTTTCTAGGTTATGGATCTGAGCATATCCAGGTTACGAGAATTTGTTTGCTGGTTTTAATCTCTGTTTTAAATGCAAATGCTGAGAAACAGTAACTCCTAGAGCTGCAGTTATCGACCTCTGTGGAATGGTTCTTGTTTTATCTATGACTGATTAATTTGTAATTGATATAAATGAATGGGAAGATCTTCATGCATATGGGGTAGCTTTTTGAGGTATTTAGATATCTGATAAGTTGTGTGAATTTGCATGCTCTGTATAAAGACTAAGAGAAGCTGTTTGAATGAAAAGATAGAAGAATACAGCTTGCTAAAATTTGAAGTGCTTGTCAAAGTCAAAGCAAGCTTATTATTAAAGGGAATTAACAAAAAAGGTAAAAGGAGAAAGAAAATTAAAAATAAAGATAAACAGCCAACATGATTGCATACAGTGGATTCAGTCTCTGGAGTGCAGATGGTCTGTCATGTACATTTATGTCACAGTGCTTGTCGTGAAGATTTGATGGTTTGTTTTCATTTTGTGATTTCTTTTTGTGCAAGAAGCCTAGTGTAATATTAAAAGAAAAGATGTTAGATTAGAGATTTAGTTTTTAAAAGTCACAAATAATGAATGATACAGGCTTCATTCTAACAAGTAAATTAAGTAATTAAATCAAGGTGGTAAATGTGTGTTATAATGATTTCTTTTTATGTTAGCAGATTAATTGAAAATCCTGGCAAACATCAAATCTGTGAAAGTGTAAGAGACTACAGAGTAGCTATCCCAGTCTATTTTAAGCTGCTTATAAGAGTTTATTGGAGGAGTAATCTTAAATTCTCATGCTGAATGCTTCAGTTATTATGGATCTCTTTTTCATAATGTCTTGTTTCCCTCTCTCCCTCCCCGACTCCCACCCACCCCAGGAATAATCATAGTTTTATAGGTGCTTAAAGTTCTTAAAGTAAAGGAGGTGCCCATATTCACTCTCAGGTGCAGCTGTTTATCCTCATCAGGCATACATTAATGACCTGAGATTAATTAATCTTGAGGTGAACAAAGTCCATTAAACGTATTAGGTATAGTTTTATTAATGTAAGTATTCCCAGCAAAACCTAAGTAAACAAACAACTTAAATACCTAAACACAACCTTAAAACTAATATGCAGATGGCAGTCCAGCAGCGAGATGGTGGCTTTCCACTCTTTTGCATTGAGTGTCACATGTATGATTTTCTCCCATTTGGTGAGGAATCTTATCATAACTCTGTGTACTGGAAAACACCTTTGCTCCGTTTTAAAACCTTGGAGCAGAGGATTCTCTAAAGGCTGTTCTTGAGCCGCTGGCAGGACAATATTCAACGCTGCCAGCGTTTGGGAGATAAGCGCTCCCAATTCCTCCTTTCTAAACACTCTAAATAAGCTAGGATCTTCGATAGCCCCCATATCCCCCCCTCCTCCGGATCAGTGGCCCACTGATCCAACCCGGAGTCTGTAAGGATCTCTCCTTCTTCAACTCCCTGGAGCTCCGGAAGAGGCAGACTGAAGCTATCGGTGCCCCCCTGCGCTCCAAGGACCAATCTGGAAGTCCCCTCTCCCGGGTCCAAATGAGAAGTGCCCTGCTCCGGGATCTGGACGGGCAGGGGGACAGGATCTTTACTTTGAGCTTGATGCCACTTCAGACAATAAGCCTGATGTAAAGCCAAAATGAAATCTGCCGAAAAAGCAGCCTCCAAGTTCTCCTGCGCTGCAGGCAATGCCAGTGAAGGAGCTTCCCCCACTTCTTTGACTTTGCTTTTTTCTTGGCTGTACAAGTCTGGCTAGAACGTAAAACACTTGACTTATCCAAAATGGCCGCCGTTCCCGCCATTTCTGATGTGCTCTGAAGGCCCCCTAACCACTCACAGGAGTCTGGCCTATCCTCCATACCGGCATTCTCAAACGCGAATAAACAATTGCTATAAACAAAAAAACACCTGCAGAGCCGGACCGTCAGCTTAACGGGCCTGCCTCGACCGCTGCTAAAACGCTACGGGCTCAGACAACTGCCTGCCGCTAAGAAACTCGAGAGCCCCGAGCCGTCAAAAAAAACCCCAACCACCGCACAAGCAGACTGACCTTCCTTGAAGATGCCTGAACGTCGCTGAATCCACCGCTCAGGCCACTCGCTCTCGCTGCTAGCGGTAGAGTGCGCCTGGCTCCGGAGGCGGCCTGCTGGTCCCTGGGGCTCCCAGTACCTTAGCTCGCTCTCTCCCTCGGCAAGGAGCTGATGCCTGAGGCAGGCTCTGCCTCCCTGCTCCACTCTAAACCGGACTTCCGTACCCGGTGAAACCAAGCACCGTGCGCCTAGAATGAAGAGCCATGCTAGAGCCCTGCACCTGAATTGTAAACGAAAATAACAAAAAAACAGCGTTAAACATCACATTAACTGTCTTTCTCCAGGAGCCAGTCAGTTACCATCCTTTCCAGCTGCTGAGGACTGAAAGACTGAGGATTGACCAGCAGGGGGAGCCAGTTACTATCTCTGCAAAACTTCAGTTTTCAGTCCTCAGCTGCTGGAGAAGGTTGACAACCCTATAGTGCCTGGACTGGCCCGGAATGACGAAGAGGAATAAAGTCTTCTAGAGACCTTTACAAAGAGGCCTTCTACCTAGGGGGCAAGAGACCTGTGAAACTTTTTCAATAGGTGTTAACGCCAGGTGGCACGTCACAAGGCCATTTTAAAAGACACCTTCTATCCAAGCAAGGACTGTTAATCACCCAGGAAGTTAGTCACAGCTTACCTCAGCAACACAGGCATAAATAGTTCAACCAGAGTTCTGTGATCCTCAGTCTTGAAGAACTAGAAAAGTGGACTGCTACTTCTGGAGAGAGATCTGCAATTGTGAGTATATACTTCTGGGAATTTTTCTGAAGGGACTTCTTTGGATTAAAGTTGATTATCGTGAACCCAGTGCATTTGTTAAATCAGTCAGGGCCTAGTAGCAGAAGTTTAAGCTTAAATTTAAAAAACAGAAGAGAGCTTTCTGGTTAGATTTCATACCCAGCAAAGAGCTTCTAGTTTAAATTTAATACTCACTCAGGGCCTAGTATCAGCAAAGTACTTTTAGTTTAAATTTAAAACACAGAAGAAAGCTTTCTGGTTAAATTTAGAACCCATCAGAGAGCTTCTAGTTTAAATTTCATAATAAGTCAGAGCCTAGCAGCAGCAAAGAGATTTAATTTAAATCAAATCAGAATATAACTTAGCATTATTTGAGCAACAAATAAAGTCTTCTAGAGACCTTTACAAAGAGGCCTTCTACCTAGGGGGCAAGAGACCTGTGAAACTTTTTCAATAGGTGTTAACGCCAGGTGGCAGGTCAAAAGGCCATTTTGAAAGACTCCTTCTATCCAAGCAAGGACTGTTAATCACCCAGGAAATTGGCCACAGCTTACCTCAGAAGCACAGGACAGGGTACTGTGTAGCAGCTCTCTTTTAATAAGTGTTATTTCTCTCCCTCCCTCCCCAACACCCATCCACCCCTGGGATAATCGTAGCTTTATAGGTACTTGCACATCTTAAAGGAAAGGAGGTCCTCTCAGGTACAGCTTGTTATCCAAAAAAGTCATATACTAAGGACCTGAGATTAATTAAGCTTCAGGTGAACAAAGTATATTAAACATATTAGGTACAATTTTATTAGTATAAGTATCCATAGCAACCCTTAGTAAGAAAAGAACTTAAAGATCTAAACACAAGCTTAAAACTAAGATACAGACAGCAGTCCAGCAGCAGTCTTTTGCATTGAGTGTCACAAGTATGATTTTCTCCCACTAGGTGCAAGGAGCTCTTTGCTCTCAGGGAACGTCCGTTCTCTGGAGGCTAGAGTAACAGACTTGGAAGACACAAGACAGACAGAGAGGTACATAGACGAGGTCTTAGATAGTGCTGGGGAGGAGTCTGCTGTCTTGGTACATGTTGGTACCAATGACATAGGAAAATGTGGTAGGGAGGTTCTGGAGGCTAAATTTAGGCTTTTAGGTAGGAAATTGAAATCCAGAACTTCCAGGGTAGCGTTCTCTGAAATGTTTCCTGTTTCACACGCAGGACCCAAAAGGCAGGCAGAGCTCCGGAGTCTCAATGCGTGGATGAGACGATGGTGCAAGGATGAGGGTTTTGGATTTGTTAGGAACTGGGGAACATTCTGGGGAAAGGAGGGGCTCTTCCAAAGGGATGGGCTTCACCTTAACCGGTATGGAACCAGGTTGCTGGCATTAACCTTTAAAAAGGAGATAGATCAGCTTTTAAACTAGATAATAGGGGAAAGCCGACAATCGTATAAGAGCGCATGGTTCGGAAGAATGTATCCTTGAAGGATACTACCAAAAGCAGAGAGATTCCAAAACAGAGTAAAGTAGCCCAAATGCCCTCTAGTGTGGAGCAGACAGAGCTTAAAGATCCCAAATTACCCATACTTACCAATAGCCAGATTAATATGAATAAAATACAGTCTCTAAAATGCTTGTATGCAAATGTATTGTGCCCACGGTGCACAATGTTTATCCCACATGTCGGTTTACATGCTTTATTTAATATTCATTTTTTGTGGCCATGTTCGCACCATTTTAGTTTTTTCCTGTCCTTGATTCACATTTCCAGTTCACTATGCTGCTGTTTGTTTTATACACCCGTTTTTTTATATTTATGTTTTCTATAGTTCATATCACTTTTTATTCCAATATACTTTTAATTATGTTTTTCTCAGTAAGCCCCTTTTATCTGAGTCAACTTACATAGCTAATTATTTTTATAGCTTTTCACACATTCGGCCTGTTTTTTCCCTTCAGCAGTGTTTTTGTTCTTGTTTCCAACCCTTTATGCCCTATATATACACAAGCTTAGCTTTTTTTATGGTGCAGATTGTTTTTACTGCATGACATTGGTCCTAATGCGCTTTAGTTTCATTTATTATTTACTACTTAGAAACAGAGAAACATAGAAACATGATGACAGAAAAAGACCACATGGCCTATCTAGTCTGTCCTTCCATATCAACAACTACAACAGTCCACTTTTTACATTTAGAGATCCTCTGTGTTGGTCCCATGCTTTTTTGAATTCAGTTACTGTCCTCATCTCTACCACCTCCACTAGGAGACTATTCCACGGATCCACTACTCTTTCCGTAAAGAAATATTTCCGCATATCACTCCTGAATCTATCTCCCTTCACCCTCATCCCATGTCCCCTCGTAGCAGAACTTGCTTTCAATTGAAAGAGGCTCTCTCCATGAACATTTATGCCACGGAGGTATTTAAACATCTCAATCATATCACCTCTATCCCGCCTTTCCTCTAAGGTGTACATATTAAGATCCTTAAGTCTGTCCTCATATGCTTTATAATGAAGCCCACTAATCATTTTAGTAGCCACCCTCTGCACCGACTCCATCCTGTTCACATCCTTTTGAAGGTGCGGCCTCCAGAATTGCACACTATACTCCAAATGAGGTCGCACCAAAGACTTATACAGAGGCATTAT
Source organism: Ichthyophis bannanicus (assembly GCA_033557465.1). Lineage (NCBI taxonomy): Eukaryota > Metazoa > Chordata > Amphibia > Gymnophiona > Ichthyophiidae > Ichthyophis > Ichthyophis bannanicus. The sequence continues at coordinate 41,605,741 of CM066049.1, read as the reverse complement.
CACCTCCTTTTTTCTGCTAGCCATTCCTCTCCGTATGCACCCAAGCATCCTTCTAGCTTTTGCCGTCGCCTTTTCTACCTGTTTAGCTACTTTAAGATCATCAGACACAACCACGCCTAGGTCCCGCTCTTCTTTAGTGGACAAAAGTACTTCACCTCCTATACTGTATTGCTCCCTTGGATTGCTGCAGCCCAAATGCATGACCTTACATTTTTTAACATTAAATCCCAGCTGCCAAATTCTAGACCATTCTTCAAGCTCAGCTAGATCCCTCCTCATGTTATCTACACCTTCCTGGGTGTCTACTCTATTGCAGATTTTGGTATCCTCTGCAAAGAGGCAAACCTTACCCGACAGCCCTTCCGCTATATCACTAACAAAGATGTTAAAAAGAATCGGACCAAGGACAGATCCCTGGGGCACACCACTGGTAACATCCTTCTCCTCAGAGTGAGTTCCATTTATTTGTACTCTTTGTCGCCTCCCACCCAACCAATTTCTAACCCAAGCAGTAACTTTAGGGTCCATCCCTAGGGTGCTCAGTTTGTTTATAAGTCGCCTGTGAGGAACAGTGTGAAAGGCTTTACTGAAATCTAAATACACCACATCTAGAGCTCTCCCTCGGTCCAACTCCCTGGTCACCCAGTCAAAGAAATCAATCAGTCTGTCCCGCATTTATTTTTACCATCTGAGATTTTAGCGATTATGTATTTCACCTATTGTGCAGATCATTTTTTCCAAATGTCTGATTACAAATTTTTGTAGCTACGTTAGTACCACCTGAAGTTTTGTCTTGTCCTTGTTCCATACCTCCAGTTCACGATGCTGCTGTTTGTTTTAGATACCCGTCTTCACATTCTATTTCTCTCGTCTTCTATAGTTCATATTACTTTTTATTCTAATATGCTTTTAAATTATGTTTTTCTTAGTTCCTCTTTTTATCTGATTCATTTTCTTCTTTTTTTCTTTCTTAATTTTGTGTGTTATGGACATAGCCTTTTATTTCTTAGCTATTAGGGTTTTCATTTATAGTTTTTTGTATACTGATATGTCAATACATATAGTAGTTTGCTTTTTCTTTATTTACAGTGTCTAGTGTTAAGCACGGCCAATATATTTTTCTGTCATATATTTTTTTACCTTTTATAGATTGGGAAGTGTGGTTCTTTCCACCCCTCTAATACTTCTTATTGTCCCTTTCTGGTAATGTATTTTATATTTGTATGTACTTTTATTTTTATTTTTACTATTACATTATCCTTTGTTTGTAACTTTTTCAGATATTAATAATGTATTTTATGTATACTGTATAGTATTGCTACTCTGTTTATGTTTTATTTATAAATCTGTTTATCTTATATAGACTGAGAAGAGTGGTTTGTTCCACCTTTTATATGTATCTTATTGGCCTTTTTGGTAATGTATTTTATATTTTTATGTAGTGTGATGATGAGAGCTGTGCTGAGCCGATGGAAACAGAAGAAAACAGTGAATATGCCTTTAAGGTGAGAAACAGGCAAGGTATTCACAGGGTTCAGACTGCAGGCAAAGGAAAGAAGCACGTAGTTGCTGAAGCCAAGCCACACCCAAGCTCTAACGTAAGTGCAGGCTTGGAGGGTAATGATAATCACCTGTGCAGAGACAGGGGAGTGTTAGTTAGGAAACAGCTTTATAAGCCCTGTTCAGAGGAGAGGAAAAGGAGAAGTGGGAAGTTTGACTTCGAGTTGGAGAATGGCTCCAGCAAGAAAAGAAGCAGCAACAGAGGAAGCAGTCCTTGTAAGAGAGGTACTCTTAATTCAGAAACCAGCAGATGGGTGGCTGGGAGAGTTGCTGACAACGAGGAACAGATTGCAGTGCAGAGTGTTCGTGAACCAGCTCAGAGAATTCAAGCTGCCAGAAGGTGGGTGAATACGGTTACAACTGGAAGTGACCAGAACCCAGCCGAGGGCAGAGAACCAGAGTTGAACACGATTGAAGCATTGAGGCAATTGATCCAGGGAAAGAAGCCCCACTCTCAAGGTACAAATATTCCATATCAGGGAGAGCAGCTGTGGAAGGAAATTCAGAAGTTCCTACAGAACAGTAAGCTTGAAGGAGTTAAGGAAAACCCAGAGACAAACAAGAATTTCGTAGCACAGGAAGAAATGCAAATTGACTCTTTTGGGCAGGATTCTGTTACTGAGGAGTCTCCTTTGGACTGTTCTTTGTATAAGAAGGAAGTTTGAAAGTTGGTGATAAAAAGTGTTAACAGAAGAAGCTTTTGAGAAGCAGGGTTTTACCTAGCCATGTGAATGCCAGGAACGTCTTCTAAAGTAAAGAACCCTTGCTTAACCTAAAGCAGCACATGATAAATGAAGAAATTTAGCTGTGCTGGACGAACAAAGGAGGCTGTGATTTACTTGCTGAAATATTTTTGCTGAAAACAGCTGCACATGTTTAAAGGTTCTTTCAGTTTCTTCAGTTCCATTTGCATATTTTTCCTGTTATTATTTACTTGGAGAATAATCCTTATGTCTGCGTAGAACCTTAGTGCTTATGGGAACCTAAATAAAATTCTTGTTTTGCCTTAAAAACCAACGGTCTCACACTACTTTGTCTTTGAGTAAAAGAATCAACTACAAGTCCCAGAGTTCCCAGCTGGAGACAAGGATAGTAACTCTTTATTTAAGGACAAACATTGGCAGCCCTATGCCTGTAAGCCTTTGGCCGAGGCGAGGCTCACGACAGTAGTAATAATATTTTTAATGTATTTTTTATTTTGATTTTTAATATGTTGTTTATGTCTAAATTTTAGACCCCTGAGGAAGGCTTCTAGCCGAAACCTTTTAGTTGGGTCTCCAATAAAGGTTTTTGCGAATTATCCCTGTGTGGGCTGTGGTCCTTGCCCTCCGCTCTTCCCATTCCTAGTCCTTAGTGGAACACCAGATCTGGTGCAAGAGATAAGGGTGTTGGGGCCACTTGGCAATAGTGATCATAGCATGATCACATTTGATTTAGTGGAAGAGGGATAGAAAGGAAATCCACAGTACTACCTTTTAACTTTCGAAAGGGAGACTATGATAAAATGAGGAAAATAGTTAAGAAAAAACTAAAAGGAGCAGTTGCAAAGGTTAAAGACTTACATCAAGCTTGGGTGTTGTTGAAAAATACTATCCTGGAAGCCCAGACGAGCTGTATTTCACGCTTTAAGAAAAGTGAAAGGAAGTCCAAAAAACTGCCAGAATGGTTTAAAGGTGAGGTCAGAGAGGCTGTTGTTGCCAAAAAAAAGCATCTTTAAGGAAATGGAAAGAAGAGCCAAATGACGAAACCTGGAAACAGCAGAAGCACAGGCAAGTTAAATGCAAGGCAGTGATAAGGCAGGCAAAGGGAGAATTTGAGAAGAAGCTTGCTGCGGAAGCAAAAACACGTAATAAAGACTTTTTCAAGTACATTCGTAGCAAAAAACCTGTGAGAGTCAGCTGGTCCATTAGATGATAGAGGGGTTAAAGGGGCACTAAGAGGCGACAAGGCGATAGCGGAGAGACTGAATGAATTCTTTACTTCGGTCTTTACTGAGGAAGATGTAGGGATGTTACCCATGACTGAAGTGGTATTTAAAGGTGCGGAAGAATTGAAGGAAATATCAATATATCGGGAAGATGTATTACAACTATTAGATAAACTGAAGAGTAGCAAATCACCTGGGCCGGATGATATACATCCAAGGGTGTTGAAAGAACTTAAATATGAGATTGCAGACCTGCTATTAGTAATCTGTGAACTATCATTAAAATAATCTGTAATACCTGAAGATTGAAGGATGGTGAACGTAATGCCAATTTTTATTTTTTTTTTATTTATAAATTTTTACATCAATATTACTAAAGTAATAAAGAAAGGAAAAAACTTAATTACTGAAAATACAAGGAAAACAATACAAGAAAATAAAAGCACAAGCCCACATCAAGGGAAAATATACCTAGATTACATAATAATCAATATAAAAGAATACACCACAAAAAACACCAAAAAGCAAGACACTATCCTATCCAATCTCTAATACCTGAAGATTGGAGGATCGCCAATGTAACACCAATTTTTAAAAATGGCTCCAGGGGTGATCTGGGAAACTACAGACCGGTGAGCCTGACGTCAATACCGGGAAAAATGGTTGAAACCATCATAAAGAACAAAATTGCTGAACATGTAGATAGTCATGGCTTAATGGGAGACAGCCAACATGGCTTTAGACAAGGAAGATCTTGTCTTACTAATCTGTTATGTTTTCTTGAAGGTGTGAAGAAACAGGTAGACAAAGGTGAGTTGGTTGATATAGTGTATTTGGACTTTCAGAAAGCCTTTGACAAGGTCCCTCATCAGAGACTTTTGGCAAAACTAAAGAGTCATGGGATAGGAAGTAGTGTACTATTGTGGATCAGGAACTTGTTAAAAGCTAGAAAGCAGAGAGTAGGGCTAAATAGCCAGTTTTCCCAATGGAGAAAGGTGAATAGTGGTGTACCCCAGGGATCTGTGCTGGGACTGCTGCTTTTTGACATTTTCATAAATGACCTGGAAAAGGGAATAATGAGTGAGGTTATCAAATTTGCAGATGACACAAAACTATTTAAAGTTGTTAAAACCCAAGAGGATTGTGGAAAATTGCAAGAGGATCTTGATAAATTGGAAGACTGGGCATCAAAATGGCAGATGAAATTTAATGTGGACAAGTGCAAAGTTATGCACCTAGGGAAGAACAACTCAAACTATGGTTACACGATGCAAGGTTCCACATTATTAACCACCACCTAGGAAAAAGATTTAGGTGTCATTGTGGATAACATGTTAAAACACTCCGCCCAGTGTGCAGCGGCGGCCAAGAGAGCAAATAGAATGCTAGGTATCATAAGGAAAGGAATGGGAAATAAAACAAAGGAAATTATAATGCCTCTGTATCATTCCATGGTGAGACTTGCCACCACCCGCTCCCTAACCTTGAGGGTTTGAGGAGGGGTGGGCCTTGGGATTAAGGTTGTAGTTGTGTAGGTCGAATGATAAGGCAGGCAAAAGAATATTTCTTTTTATAAGGATTTATTTCTCCCGCTTCAAAAGGATAGGACAAGCATAAAGGATAATGTATTGTAGCCAAAAACACAGGAACAATGAAAATAAGGCTCTTTAAAGGCTGTGCTCAAAAGTGTCCATTAATGTTGGAGTTCACATTCCCTCATGTGAACTCTACTTGGCAATCAAAAACAAGGAAAACAATAATGTCCATGTGCTATAACCAAACAATGCTTCAGCTTATTCTTAACTTCAGGTAAGCTCTTCAGCCGGGCACTCAAATAGCAAACATTTCAGGTTATCACAGAAAAAGGACCATTCAAGCTTTGCTTTTCTATTCCTTGTCAATCAGACAGGTTGAGCAGTCCATTGGTTAGTTTAACTCAATCATTGGCAAGGGAAGAACCAATGGCACATCTGCTTCTAGGCTCTGCACTGACTGCACTACTTTCTGCTCAGGAATGGTTCGTTTGTTTAAGAATTCTTTGAACTCTTTTAGGAGAGCTTCAGCCTGCTTTCTATATGGGCTGGGCTGAGAATTAGCTCCTTCCTGAGGTGAGTAATTGTTTGTAGGTTTTGCTTCAGGCAAACAAACAATGTCGTCTCTGTTACAACGGTCATTCACCGCACTGGAGTTACCCCTCCCCCACTTGTCTCTGTAAGCCAGTGTTGGGTCATTCAGTTCATTTGCATGTGGAGTGTTTCTAAACAGCACTTCAAACTCAGGGCCTCCTAAATCCTCCCGGCCTATATCTCTACCATTTAAATCAGCTGTGTCCTTGTAGCAAGCCTGCTTGCTAACTCTGTCAGCAGTTTGGTGAGAAAAGCTGGGTTTCGATAAATGAGTTTCAGGTTGCAGCCAACTGTCTTCATAAAACCTGGGCTTGCCCTGGGTTTTAAAATTAACATTCACACAGTCTGGTTTCTCATAAAAGCTGTTATCAGAATTAAAGACACGCTGTACCTTATATTGAGGAATGTCTGAAAGTTCTTTAGCAGTCTGCCTTTCTTTCCATGGGTCAGCTCTCTGCTCCAAAAGCATAGGCTTTATGCCTGGGTCTCTCAGTGCCTCGCCCCTCTCTTGCTCCCAGAAGGCTCTCCCAGGCACTGAGTCTCCCTGGTACCTGCTTCTTGGCTTTGAAAGCGTTCTCCTAGGATTGCAGCTGGGGAGCGTTTCTCCTTCAAAGTCAAAGGTTCTGGCATCCAAGGCTAGTTCCTGCCTTCCAGGTTGCTTCCTTTGTCCTTGCTTTGCTCCGTCTCTAAAGCATGCTTCTGCTGGCTTTGTCCAGTGCTCTGCTTGCTCTGCAGCCTTCTCTTCCTTCCTCCATTCCTTCTCTTTCCTTTTCCCTTTCTCTTTCTGTCTTCTGTCTTCCTTCTCTCTGTTTAACAAGGTGCCTCTGCTCTGGGGAACCCGCCTCCTGCTAGGGCGTGCCCAATCAGCAACTCTGCTTCTCCCCTCCCCCGAGGTGAGCTGTGTTAGCTGATTAGCCATGTGCATCTTGTGCTGAGAAGGGAAAATCCTGCATTTACCTGCAGTACCCGAACCTTCCACCGGGTCACTATCTGTTTCCATGGCTTCTGGCACCGCTACTGCGTCACAGACTGCACCTTGAATATTGTGTGCAATTCTGGTCGCCGTATCTTAAAAAGAATATAGCGTTATTAAAAAAGGTTCAGAGAAGAGCCGCCAAAATAGTAAAGGGGATGGAAGGATACTCCTATGAAGAAAGTCTCAAAACGTTAGGGCTCTTTAACCTGGAAAAGAGACGGCTGAGGGGAGATATGATAGAAGTCTATAAATTAATGAATGGAGTGGAACAGGTAAACGTAGATCGACTGTTTACGTTATCAGAATATAGAAAGACTAGGGGACATGCAATGAAGCTACAGGGTAAACTAAGACTAATAAAAGAAAATATTTTTTCACTGAACGTGTAATCAAATTCTGGAATTTGTTACCGGAGGATGTAGTAAAGGCTGTTAGTATAGCTGGGTTTGAAAAAGGTTTGGACAACTTCCTGGAGGAAAGGTCCATAAACCATTATTAAGAAGGGACCCAGGATATCAATGCTTGACCCAATACAAGTATTGTGGAACCTGTGTCTCTTGGGGAAACTGCTAGGTACGTATGACCTAGATTGGCCACTGTTGGAAACAGGATACTGTGCTTGATGGACTTTGGTCTGACCCAGTATGGCATATCTTATGTTCTTATGTAGGATGTAGATTATCTTGTGAATCAGTTTTTAGGGGGTCCATTGTGTGTATTGGGGTGTATAATGTTGCTGTGTGTCAGTAATTCTGGGGGAGGGGTGGGGGGGGATTGGTTGGGGGGTTTTTATAGGTCCATTACGGCTGTGTTACTAAGCAGTTACTGAATTATACATTTGGATATCAATTGCAGTCTGGATATCAAATACAGTTACTATAGTACTGAGATTCAAACTTGGGTGTGAATTACAGCCTAAGTTATTATAGTACTGAAATATAATTACAGTCTGAGTTATTATAGTATTGAAATACAAACTAGGATGTTAGTTACAGGCTAGATTATTCTAGTACTGGAATACAAACTTTGATGTCAATGACTGGCTAGGTCAAACACATACATGAGTGTATATTGGGGCTGGTGATCAGGAATGCGGTACAACAGAGTCATTTGAGAGGTTATGAACCCTCCCAATGTTCCTTCAATCCCAAACACCTGGCACATCTTTCATTTAATTGACCAAAAATAATTGTTGAATATAATCACCAAAATTACCACCACCACCTTCCCACTCAACCCATGTCCAGTTAGCTGGATTAAGGTGACAAAAACTGAACTTGCTCCCTACTTACTTACAAATGATCAACGAATCCTTCAACCAAGGTTACATGCCACTGGAACTTAAGCACGCTATAATTCAACCAATTCTAAAAAAATAAGGTCCCTGGACAAGGAAAACCCTAGCTCATAGAGAGCTATATCTAGTCTCCCATTTGTGTCTAAAGTAATTGAGAAGGTGGTTTAAACCCAATTACAATACTTTATTGACCTAAACACACCACTAGATGAACAATAATACAGTTTCTGACCATTCCATGGTGTGGAGACATTGATTCTAGCCCTCTCTGATAAACTCATATGAGGCATGGATAATGCTAAACAGACATTTAGCCTCGTAGTCATAGATATTACATCTGCGTTTGACAGTGTTAACCATAACACTTTACTGACAAGACTGGACCAAAATGGCATAAAGGGCACTGTATTCCAATGGTTTCAGTCCTATATCTCTGACCACACCCAACAAGTACAAATGGGCCAACAGAAATCTACAACTTTCAAACAGGAGACGGGCATAACACAGGGGTCCGCTCTCTCTGCACTCCTATTTAATTTATATCTTCAAATGATCTGCAATATATTTAAAAAATTCAAAGCATAACATTATATCTATGCAGATGATATAATACTGCATCTCCCCATAGATATAACAAACCCTACCCAACATATAATGTCATTTTGCCTTAAAGAAGCAGAGAACTGGCTAAAAGGACATAATTTAAGGATTAATTTCAATAAAACTGAAGTACTATTCATTACAAGGAATCAGAACTTTATCTCCCCCCCTCCCCCCAATACTTTCCACTCAAGATTTATTTATTTGGTTACATTTTTATACCGCTCCTTCCAGAGATCAGAAGCGGTTTACATTAAAACATTTAACTTGAACCATGAAGTTACATATAACAGGATTGTAACTATGCACATATAACATATATCAAGTAACAGGATTAGAACTAAGTACGTATCATAACATTAATGTGTACGTAACAGGATTAGAACTATGTACAGATCGTGCCATGTTAATAGAAAGCCACAAAGTCTATATACTATAGTGAGGATCAGATACATTGAACTATTTACAGAGTAATTACATAGTAAATGAAATGACGGCAGATAAAGCATGGTCCATCCAGTCTGCCCAGCAATACGGCAAGAGTAGGTGCACCTGTGCAGGCCACCCCTCCCCATGTCTTTGTTTAGGGGTGGACCCACCACTCCATGTAGGACACCCCTATTTGTTGAGAAGTTAGATGGTTCAGTTTATTTTGCTTTTATCCTGTTGCTGTAAATGGATCCGCTGTGCTTGTCCCATGCTGTTTTGAATTCCGTCACAGTGTTTGCCCCCACCACTTCCATCGGGAGAGCATTCCAAGCATCCATAACCCTTTCGGTGAAAAAATATTTCCTGACATTGCCTTTCAATTTTCCACCTTGCAGCTTCATGTTATGCCCTCTAGTTTTGCAGCTTCCCCGTCTTTGGAAGAGGTTTGTTTGTACATCGTTCCTCTTTAAGTATTTAAAGGTCTGAATCATATCTCCCCTATCCCTCCTCTCCTCCAAAGTGTAGATATTTAGATCTTCAAGTCTCTTCTCATAAGGTTTCTTATGCAGGCTCCAAATCATTTTGGTCGCCTTCCTCTTAACAGTTTCCAGTCTTTTTACATCTCTTGCAAGATATGGTCTCCAAAACTGAACAGAGTATTCCAAGTGAGGCCTCACCAGCGACCTGTACAGTGGCATAAGTACCTCTTCCTTTCTACTGGTAATCCCTCTTTGTATGCAGCCCAACATCCTCCTGGCTTTTGCCACCGCCTTGTCGCACTGTTTTGCCACACTGAGATCATCAGAAATAATCACACCAAGGTCTTTCTCCTGAACCACACACACCAACCTCTTGCACCCCTATCGCGTACATTTCCCTTGGATTTCTGCTACCTAAGTGCATAACACTGCACTTTTTCGCATTAAATCGTAATTGCCAAGCATTAGACTATTCTTCCAGCTTTTGTAGATCTTTCCTCATGTTATCCACTCCCTCGGGGGATGTTGCAAATTTTTGTGTCATCTGCAAAAAGACAGTCTTTTCCATTCAGTCCTTCAGTAATATCACTTACAAATATATTGAAAAGTGCCGGACACAGGACCGAACCCTGGGGCACCCGCTAATCACCTTCCTTTCATCCGAGTGAGCTCCATGTACCATCACCTTCTGTCGTCTGTCAGTCAACCAATTTCTAATCCAGTTTACCATCTTGGGACCCATCCCCAAGCTACTGAGTTTATTGACAAGCCTCCTATGAGGAACAGTATCAAAGGCTTTGCTGAAATCCAGGTAGACGACATCCATCGCATGCCCCTGATCTAGTTCCTTGGTCACCCAGTCAAAGAACTCAATCAGATTTGTTTGGCAAGACCGTCCTTCAGTAAAACCATGTTGCCTCGGTTCTTGCAAACCATTGGTTTTGAGAAAGTTCACTATTCGCTCTTTCAGGAGTGCCTCCATTACTTTTCCTGCCATCGAGGTAAGGCTCACGGGTCTGTAGTTTGACACTTCTTCCCTGTCACCACTTTTGTGTAGAGGTATGACATCAGCCATTGTCCAGTCCTGAGGAACCTCTCCTGTTTCCAAGGATCTGTTGAATACATCCTTTAACGGCCCTGCAAGAACCTCTCTGAGCTTTTTCAGTATCCTGGGATATATCCCATCCGGTCCCATGGCTTTGTCCACTTTTAGTTTAGCAAGTTGTTCCAACACCTCATCTTCTGTGAATGGTGTGGTATCTACTTCATTCCCATTTTTATATTTGGGAGTCACAGCTGGTCCACCTCCAGGATTTTCTTTAGTAAAAACAGAGCAGAAGTATTTGTTTAGCAAATGGAAATTACACTAACCTGGTAATTGTAGTTCCTGTAGGATCCAGTTTAGTCCTCCACAATCGGGTAATGCCCCTCCTACTGCAGCCTGGAGACTGGACCAATCAAATCTTCTGTAGTACATATCCAGCAGGAGCTCCCAGAAGCCCCCCAGTGTACTAGTAAGAAAGCAATCTTAACGAAGCAACACATCAGATTATTATTAGGCTATCAATAAACTATGAACTTCCCCCCCTGGAATAACCAACTCCCTCCCCAAACGAGGAAGTCAGGACACTGCATGGCGCCGGTATCGACGCCTTTAAATTTACACCGAGCTTCCCCCAGAAACTAAGGAGCTAACTGAACTCCAAAATAAAGGGAAGAGCCATAGCGATAAGCACGACTGCCGACAGAGTCCGAACGGGACGAAAACCATCCTACAGGCACCCGCTCGGGACAGCGCGCCGCAAATCATACAGATAGTCGGGAGGGAAGGAGGACTAAACTGGATCCTACAGGAACTACAATTACCAGGTTAGTGTAATTTCCATTTCCTGTGCGGATATCCAGTTTAGTCCTCCACAATCGGGATGTAACAGAGCAGTTAAGACCGGGCGGGACCTTGCAGGCCGGCGCGCAAAACCGCCGAACCAAAACAAGAATCCCGAGCCGCTGACACATCCAAGCGATAGTGCCTGCTGAAAGCATGCAGAGACGACCAGGTGGCCGCCCTACAAATCTCTGCTGGTGGAACCAGGCTATGCTCCGCCCAAGAGGCCGCCTGAGCCCGAGTAGAATGAGCCCGGAGCCCCTCCGGACCCGGCCGCCGCTGCAACAGATACGCGGACGCGATCGCTTCCTTGAGCCATCGAGCAATGGAGGCCTTAGCCGCCGCCTCCCCTTTTTTTGTACCCCCAAAGAGCACAAAAAGCCGATCAGTCTTTCGAAAGGACTCGGTAGACTGCAAATACCGCCGCAGCGCGCGGCCCACATCAAGCCGGAGAAGACTCTTGTCCACCGACTCGACCGAGCATGCCGAAAGCACTGGCAAAAATACCGCCTGATTTAAGTGAAAGGGAGACACCACCTTTGGTAGAAAGGAAGGAACCGGACGGAGCACAATCCGCTCCGAAGAGAAAGACAAGAAAGGCTCTCGGCAGGACAGGGCCTGCAGATCCGAAATACGCCGTGCCGAGCAGATGGCAACCAGGAACACCGTCTTCAATGTGAGATCCTTCAAGGACGCCCTCCGCAAGGGCTCAAATGGTTCCCGAACCATAGCCCGCAGAACTAAATTCAAGTCCCACGAAGGGATCACCGCTCTGCGGGAAGGCCGTAAATGAAAAACGGCGGTCAAGAAACGCCGCACATCCGCATGAGCACCAAGAAGGCGGCCCAAGACCTTGCCTCTATAACACGAAATCGCCGCCAGCTGGACCTTCAGGGAACTGGCCGCGAGACCTTTCTCGAACCCATCCTGAAGGAAGCTTAACACAACGGGCACAGAGACCGTCGCCGCCCGGACTCCCCGCCGGGAGCACCAGTCCTCAAAAATCCTCCAAATCCGAACATAAGTGAGAGAAGTGGAGGACTTTCTCGCCCGCAGTAAGGTGGAAATCACCGCGGGCGAAGAACCCTTCTTTTTCAGCCGAGCCCTCTCAATGGCCAAACCGTAAGCGAGAATCGAGCCACCTGGGGCATCCGCAAGGGGCCCTGAAGGAGAAGGTCCGGCAACGCCGGGAGGCGCCACGGCACGCCGTCTTGAAGCCGGACGAGGTCGGCATACCAGGGCCTCCGGGGCCAATCCGGAGCCACCAGCAGCACTCGGCCCCGATGGCACTCGATGCGCTGTACGACCCGGCCGATCAGCGCCCAAGGAGGGAAGACATACAGTAGCCCGGACGTCGGCCACGGCTGAATGAGAGCGTCGAGTCCTTCGGACATTCGCTCCCGCCGTCTGCTGAAGAAGCGACTCGTCTTGGCCGATTGGTAGGTCGCCATGAGATCCATGATGGGCGGACCCCACCGCCGAACTATTTGCGCATACACCTGTGGATTTAACTCCCACTCTCCGGGGTCCACCCGTACTCTGCTGAGGAAGTCGGCCTGGACATTTTCTGCGCCCGCTATGTGCGCCGCCGAGATCGCCGGCAGGCGAGTCTGCACCCAACTGAATAAGGCCGTCGCCTCCGTCTCCAGGGCCACACTCCCTGTGCCCCCTTGGCAATTGATGTACGCCACCGTGGTCGCATTGTCCGACCAGACGCGGACCGCCCGACCCCGGACCAGAGGCTCCAGGGCCAACAGGGCTAGCCTGACCGCCCGAAGCTCGAGATGGTTGATCGACCACGCAGCTTCCCGAGAGGACCACACCCCCTGCGTGAAGCGGGCCTCGCAGTGAGCTCCCCAGCCGGCTAGGCTCGCATCCGTAGTGAGGGGAACCCACAGGGGAGGCTCCAAGGGAATCCCCCGCGTCAGGTTCTCGGAGGAAAGCCACCATCGAAGCGACCGCCGCACTGCCTTCGGACAGGGCAGCCTCTTGTGCAAGGGATCGCACTGGTTGGACCAGCGGCGAAGGAGCGCCCTCTGGAGCGGGCGCATGTGGAACCGTGCCCATGGCACCACCTCCAATGTCGCCGCCATCGTTCCGAGAAGCCGTAGGTACCACCACGCCGACGGAGCGGGCATCCCCCGAAAGAGTCGGACAAGAGCCCACAACGCCAGGACGCGGCGCTCGGGGAGACACACCAGTCCCCGAGCGGTGTCGAAGCGCACTCCCAGATACTCCAGGTCCTGCGAGGGACGCAGACAACTCTTTCTTTCGTTCACCACCCAGCCTAGAGATCGCAGCAGAGCCACCACCCTGCTCGTGACTCGCAGGCACTCCCGACTGGATTTTGCCCGTATCAACCAGTCGTCGAGATATGGATGGACCAAAATGCCCTCCTTGCGCAAGGCCGCCGCAACGACCACCATCACCTTTGTGAACGTGCGCGGAGCCGTAGCCAAGCCGAACGGCATGGCCCTGAACTGGAAGTGGCCCCACGGAAATGCAAAGCGGAGAAACCGCTGATGAGATGGATGTATCGGGATGTGCAAATAGGCCTCGGTGAGATCGAGGGACGTCAAAAACTCCCCCTGTCGCACCGCTACAATGACTGACCGCAAGGTTTCCATACGGAAATGCGGCACCCGGAGCGCGCGATTCACGCCCTTGAGGTCCAAAATCGGACGCAGGGAATCGCCCTTTTTGGGAACCACAAAATAGATGGAGTATCGCCCGGCGCCTCTTTCCAAAGGAGGAACCGGGATCACCGCTCCCAGCGCTAACAACCGATCCAGGGTCACGCGAATGTCCCGCGTTTTTTGCTCTCCCCTGCTGGGAGACAGAACAAATGAATCTGGAAGTGGGAACGCAAATTCCAGAGCGTAACCCTCTCCTATAATTTGTAGCACCCAGCGATCCGACGTGATTTGGGCCCAAGAGGAAAGAAAGTCGCGCAAGCGACCCCCGATAATCGGACCTCCCTCCAGAGCCTGCCTCGCGTCATTGTGGCTTGCGCCCAAAAGAAGAGCCCGAGGAAGAGGCGGCTCCGGAGAAGCCTCTGCCGGCTCCCCTGAAGGTACGAAACCCTTGATTACGGGCTCCAAACCTGCCCCGCTGCGAAGCCCACAGGCGGGAGGAACGAAACCTGCGCTGATCCCGAAAGGACCCCCTCGCCGAGGGGGAGGACCTGTTGGACCTTGGCCTATCCTCCGGGAGCCGGCCCCCCTTGGACTCACCGAGATCCTTTACCAACTTCTCGAGAGCCTCCCCAAATAACAATCTGCCCTTGAAGGGCAGCTTACTGAGGCGGGACTTGGAAGAACCGTCCGCCGCCCAGTTGCGCAACCAGAGGGACCGGCGCGCCGCAACCGCGGATGCCATACTGTTAGCCAATGCGCGGATTAAATCATAAAACAGATCCGCCAGATAGGCCGAGCCGGACTCCAGCCGGGTAACCTCCAACAGGCCCCGCTGGTCTAGCCCGGGGCTCGAGCGCAAATGCTGCGACCATCGCAGACACGACCGAGCCACCCAAGCCCCACAGATAGAGGCCTGCAATGACACGGCATCAGTATCGAAGGTTTGCTTGAGCAAATTATCAATCTTCTTGTCCTGACCGTCCTTGAGGGCAGCCGCCCCCTCAACCGGGATGGTGGTTTTCTTGGTCACTGCGGAAACCGCAGCGTCCACCCGGGGGGACCTGAACAAGTCCCTGTCCTTGTCGGCAAGGGGATAAAGCCGATTCATGGTCCGAATCCCCTTTAAGCCGGATTCCGGATGCTCCCACTCCGCCTGGATCATATGATCCACCACGCGGTGAACGGGAAAAACCACCTGGGAATCCCTGACTGCCTGAATTAGAGGATCCTCAAGACCCGCCTCCTCCAGGGGCCGCACCGCCGAAAGGTTAAGCGCCTGCAGGGACTCCGTGACCAGAGGAACCAGCTCGTCCCTACGGAACACGCGAATGATCCGAGCCTGGTCCTCCGGCTCAAGGATCTCCCCATCCTCCAACTCCTCCGCTTCAGTCTCAGGATCGCCCTCTGCCTCGGAATCCAGGAGACCTAGGGCGTCCTGCTCCTGTTCCCCCAACCGAAGACGCTTGCCCCCGGGTTGCGAGGTGCATTGAGCCGCCCCAGAGGACCCCGGGGGGAGAGAGGGGGGCCAAACTGCCGGCAACTGACCGGACCTGCTCAAGCGAAACGCCTGATGCATGAGGAGCACAAAATCCGGGAGAAATCCATAGGCGGTGCAGCTATAGCCGCCTGCTGGAGCGCAGCCACCGACCCACTGGCCGGTGGAACCGACCCAGACTGAGGGAGGCTCGGGGAAGGAACACTAACCCCTGAATTAGAATCATCCCCAGGGGTAGGCTGATCCGGGAGACTCACAGATTGCTCTAACTCTGCAGGCACTGCAGCACAGCTCCTGCAGATGCCAGAGTCAGTCCCTACTGCTCTGCGGGACCCACAAATCACGCACTGGGGCTGGGAAGCCATCCCAAGGCCACCTCTGCCCAGCGGGATAGAATACAACAGTCACAGGGAAGCCCACACCACAGGGGCAATCCTATGCAAATCAGCCCCGATTTGGAATTAAAACGTTTTTTTTTTTTTTTTTTACAAGAAACAAAATATGCCCCAGACTCCCTGTGGTGCCCTGAGCAAAATCGCCAGCAAGAGGAACCCCAAAAACGCCAGGGGAACCTGTGCACAAGTGCTCAAAAGTGCCTCTAAAGCACACTTTTAAAATTCAAAATGGCCGCCGGACTTTTTCACCCGCGGTAAAAAACGGCGCGAAAATACAAAACCCACCAAATAAAATGGAAAAGAACTAAAACGACCCTGTGACACAGGGCAAACGACCAAATTTAAGAAAAATTGCCAAATGGGCTCAGGAGAGCCTACAGAAATGCTGGCAGCTCTAACAGAGCACTGCACACAAGAAGAAATGAAATGAAAATCTCCTACCAGCTCAGGAACCACCAGGATTCAGCCAACATCTCCCAGTGCCAGCCACTACTGTATCAGGTATGGCTTTACCCCGTACTGTCCAGGGGAAGCTCACCCAGGGCTGTGAAAATTTGCTAGGCAGGAACACAGGAGCCAACAGGTCTGACTTCCCCCTAGTCTCCTGTGGCAGTGCTCCAGAGAGACAGATTTCTTCTTTCTTCCTTTTAAAGATACAGCTAGCTATCAAAGAAATAGCAAGGAAATGCCCCAAAACAAACCCTAAAACAACTAACTAACAAGTGTTGCTCCTGCAATAGTCACTCAGTGTGCCCAGGAGGACACACTTATACGTCTTCAAGCTGCAAGAGACTGGACACACTGGGGGGCTTCTGGGAGCTCCTGCTGGATATGTACTACAGAAGATTTGATTGGTCCAGTCTCCAGGCTGCAGTAGGAGGGGCATTACCCGATTGTGGAGGACTAAACTGGATATCCGCACAGGAATTTTGCTTTTTCTTTGTCACTTTCCACAGTCCTTTCCCAGCACTTCTGAGTCCTGCAATTCCAACTCTGATCTTCTTCCTTTCCCGAATATACCTGAAGAAAGTTTTGTCACCACCCTTAACATCTTTAGCCATTTTTTCCTCAGCCTTTGATTTTTCTATCCTTATTTCTCTTTTTGACTCTTTGAGTTTGATCCTGTATTCATTTCTGTGTTCTTCTGTTTGCAAGCTTTTGAATTTTGCGAAAGCTGGGGTTTTTTTGCCTTTATTTGAGCAGCCACTTCTTTGGAAAACCAAACAGGTTTCCTTCTCCTCTTGTTTTTATTTACTTTTTTACATATGTATCTGTTGTCCCTTTTATTGCCACCTTTAGTTTAGCCCATTGCAATTCCACTTCCCTTATCTCCTTCCACCCTGTCATCTCCTCCTTTAGGTACTCGGCCATTTTATTGAAGTCAGTGTTTTTGAAGTTTAGGACTTTGAGCTTGCTATGTTGTAGTCTTGCAGGACTACAAAAGGGGACTGTTACTTCTGGAGAGAGATCTGCAATAGTGAGTATATACTTCTGGGAATTTTCTGTAAGGAATTCTCTGTATTAAAGCTAATTAATCTGTGAACCCACTATTTTTTGTTAAATCAGTCAGGGCCTAGTAGCAGCAGTTTAAGTTTAAATTTAAAACACAGAAGAAAACTTTATGGTTACATATCATACCCAGCAGAGAGCTTGTAGTTTAAATTTGATAGTCACTCAGGGCCAATGTTCCCTCTAATTTTCTGTAGGCTGTGTGCGCATAAAATATCAGCTGTGCAGCTTTTGAAGGAAGGTTAAATTTTTGTGCGCCACATAACGACACTTGGAGTTATATACTTTAAAATTTGATTACACGTCAGAACACAGTATGTACACCACATTGATTGCACTAGAAAATATTGTAAAACTTGTGAAAACTGTAAATACACAACAAATTTTAAATTTTAAGATGTCTGTGTTGTTTTTTATCAGAATCAGAACAGTAATTTTTGTGCGCTCTGTTGTAAAGTATGTGCGCTCACTCGGCGAGGTGTGTGCGCGCGCACACGCACACAGCTTAGAGGGAACAGTGCTCAGGGCCTAGTATCAGCAAAGTACTTTTAGTTTAAATTTAAAACACAGAAGAGAGGTTTCTGGTTTAATTTGCAACCCAGCAGAGAGCTTGTAGTTTAAATGTAATAGTCACTCAGGGCCTAGCATCAGCAAAGTACTTTTAGTTTAAATTTAAAACACAGAAGAGAGCTTTCTGGTTAAATTTAGAACCCAGCAGAGAGCTTGTAGTTTAAATTTCATAATAAGTTAGAGCCTAGCAGCAGCAAAGAGCTATAATTTAAAATCAAATAAGAATATAGCTTACCTCAGCAGCACAGGACAGGGTACTGTGTAGCAGCCCTCTTTTAGTAGGTATTATTTCCCTCCCTCCCTCCCCACACCCACCCACCCCTGGGATAATCGTAGCTTTATAGGTACTTAAACATCTTAAAAGACAGGGGGTGCTCTCAGGTGAAGCTTGTTACCCAAATCAGTCATACACTAAGGACCTGAGATTAATTAAGCTTCAGGTGAACATGGTATATTAAACGTATTAGGTACAGTTTTATTAGTATAAATATCCATAGCAACCCTTAGGAAGTAAAGAACTTAAAGATCTAAACAAAAACTAAAAATTAAGATGCAGACAGCAGTCCAGCAGCGAGATGGGGGCTTTCCAGTCTTTTGCATTGAGTGTCACATGTATGATTTTCTCCCAGTTGGTCAGAGGTCTTACGTGTGCACTAGGTGCAAGGAGCTCTTTGCTCTCAGGGAACGAGTCTGTTTTCTAGAGGCTAGAGTAGCAGACTTGGAAAACATAAGAAATACAGAGAGGTACATAGACGAGACCTACAGGGATATATTCCTGAAGTCCCACCTCGAGTCTGGCAGCATCCCTGTTGCCATGGAGGAGAGAGGTCACGTGATAGGAGAGCATCACCCTGGTGTGGCAGGAAGTGATCCTGTAACTAGGACATGTCCTCCAGGTGATGTAAAACCCTCTCGCACCGAGGAAGTTTCTCCAGGGCCATGTGCCCATGAGGGAAGGGTTAGGACAGCCGTGTTGGTGATTCGATCATTAGGCATGTAGATAGCTGGGTGGCTGGTGGATGTGAAGATCGCCTAGTAACATGCCTGCCTGGTGCGAAGGTAGCGGATCTCACACGCCACCTAGATAAAGTCTTAGATAGTGCTATCTTGGTACATGTCGGTACCAATGACATAGGAAAATGTGGTAGGGAGGTTCTGGAGACTAAATTTAGGCTTTTAGGTAGGAAGTTGAAATCCAGAGCTTCCAGGGTAGCGTTCTCCGAAATGCTTCCCATTTCACGTGCAGGACCCAAAAGGCAGGCAGAGCTCCGGAGTCTCAATGCGTGGATGAGACAATGGTACAGAGATGAGGGTTCTGGATTTGTTAGGAACTGGGGAACATTCTGGGGAAAGGAGGGGCTCTTCCGAAGGGATGGGCTTCACCTTAACCAGGATGGAACCGGGCTGCTGGCATTAACCTTTAAAAAGGAGACAGAGCAGCTTTTAAACTAGATAATAGGGGAAAGCCGACAGTCGCACAAGAGCGGATGGTTTGGAAGAATGTATCCTTGAAGGATACTACCAAAAGTAGAGAGGTTCCAAAAAAGAGTAAAGTAGCCCAAATGCCCTCGACTATGGAGCTTAAAGATCCCAAATTACCCATGTCTACCAATAGCCAAAATAATATGAATAAAATACAGTCTCTAAAATGCTTGTATGCAAATGCTAGAAGTCTAAAAAATAAGATGGGAGAGTTAGAATTTATAGCACTAAATGAGAGGTTAGATATGATTGGAATATCAGAGATATGGTGGAAGGAGGACAACCAGTGGGACACTGTGATACCTGGGTACAAATTATATCGTAATGATAGAGCTGATCAAATTGGTGGAGGGGTTGCGCTCTGTGTTAGAGAGGGTATTGAGTCAGAAAGAATTAAAGTTTTTCAGGAAACAAAATTTGCTGTAGAATCTCTATGGATTGAAATTCCATGTAAAAAGGGGAAGGCGATGGCAGTGGGGGTGTACTTTCGACTGCCTGGCCAGAATGAAAAAAAGGATGATGAAATGCTCAAAGAAATCAAGTAAGCTAACAAAGGTTATAGCAAAGTAATAATAATGGGTGATTTCAATTACCCTGGTATCGACTGTGTCAGTGTCACGGCAGGACATGCTAGGGAGATAAAGTTCCTAGATGACATAAATGACTGCTTCTTGGAGCAGCTGGTTCATGAACCGACCAGAGGGGAAGCCATATTAGACCTAGTCCTTAGTGGAACACCAGATCTAGTGCAAAAGATAAGGGTGTTGGGGCCACTTGGCAATAGTGATCATAGCATGATCGCCTTTGATTTAATTAGTGGAGGAGGGATAGTAAGGAAATCCACAGTACTACCTTTTAACTTTCGAAAGGGAGACTATGATAAAATGAGGAAAATAGTTAAGAAAAAACTAAAAGGAGCAGTTGCAAAGGTTAAAGACTTACATCAAGCTTGGGTGTTGTTGTTGAGAGCAGTGATCCCGACGGGGGTGACAGCAGGAGCTCCCCCTTCCTCCTCCAGCCTGCCAATCAGCAGCCATTTACAACGGCTTAACAACCACCGCTTCAGGGGCTCAGGAGAGAAGTGATCCTGACGGGGGTGAGAGCAGGAGCTCCCCCTTCCTTCTCCAGCCTGCCAATCAGCAGCCATTTACAACGGCTTAACAACCGCCGCTTCAGGGGCACGCTCGCACCTTGCGGCCCCGCGCCTGAGGGCCCTTTGGCGTGGCCCTTAGGCGTTGGACCGTGGCGTCTGTTTCTGGAGTTTACACTGATGACATGGACTGGGTTGTCATGCTTATATAACGTGGTAACTTGCTGTTCCTTGTTCTTCTCTTCCTCTTATCTGTTTGACTGTTTCTGTCCTCTATTCTGTCCTATCTTATAAATGGCATTCTTTTCTTATTTCCTCAAATGATATAGTATTGTAAACCGCTCTAATGCCTTTTGGCCTGAGCGGTATATCAAATATATAATAAACATAAACATAATAAACATAAAAATACTATCTTGGAAGCCCAGACCAGCTGTATTCCACGCTTTAAGAAAAGTGGAAGGAAGTCCAAAAAACTGCCAGCATGGTTTAAAGGGGAGGTCAGAGAGGCTGTTGTTGCCAAAAAAGCATCTTTCAGGAAATGGAAAAAAAGAGCCAAACGACGAAACCTGGAAACAGCACAAGAACTGGCAAGTCAAATGCAAGGCATTGATAAAGCAGGCAAAGGGAGAATTTGAGAAGAAGCTTGCTGCGGAAGCAAAAACGCGAAATAAAGATTTTTTCAAGTACATTCGTAGCAAAAAACTGTGAGAAAGTCAGTTGGTCCATTAGATGATAGAGCAGTTAAAGGGGCACTAAGAGGCGACAAGGCGATAGCGGAGAGACTGAATGAATTCTTTGCTTCAGTCTTTACTGAGGAAGATGTAGGGATGTTACCCATGACTGAAGTGGTATTTAAAGGTGCGGAAGAATTGAAGGAAATATCGATACATCGGGAAGATGTCTTACAACTATTAGATAAACTGAAGAGTAGCACATAACCTGGGCCGGATGGTATACATCCAAGGGTGTTGAAAGAACTGAAATATGAGATTGCATACCTGCTATTAGTAATCTGTGAATTTTCATTAAAATCATCTGTAATACCTGAAGATTGGAGGATCGCCAATGTAACGCCAATTTTTAAAAAGGGTTCCAGGGGTGATCCGGGAAACTACAGACCCGTGAGCCTCACGTTAGTACCGGGAAAAATGGTAGAAATCATCATAAAGAATAAAATTACTCAGCATCATGGGATAGGCAGCAGTGTACTACTGTGGATCAAGAACTGGTTAAAAGATAGAAAGCAGAGGGTTGGGCTAAATGGCCAATTTTCCCAATGGAGAAAAGTGAATAGTGGTGTACCCCAGGGATCTGTGCTGGGTCCGCTGCTTTTTGACATATTCATAAATGACCTGAAAAGTAGAATAACGAGTGAGGTTATCAAATTTGCAGATGACACAAAACTATTTAAAGCTGTTAAAACCCAAGAGGATTATAGAAAATTGCAAGAGGATCTTGATAAATTGGAAGACTGGGCATCAAAATGGCAGATGAAATTTAATGTAGACAAGTGCAAAGTTATGCACCTAGGGAAGAACAACCCAAACTATGGTTACATGATGCAAGGTTCCACATTAGGAACCACCACCCAGGAAAAATATTTAGGTGTCATTGTGGATAGCATGTTAAAACCCTCGGCCCAGTGTGCAGCGGCAGCCAAGAGAGCAAATAGAATGCTAGGTATCATAAGGAAAGGAATGGAAAATAAAACAAAAGATATTATAATGCCTCTATATCGTTCCATGGTGAGACTGCACCTTGAATATTATTTGCAATTCTGGTTGCCGTATCTTAAAAAGGATATAGCGTTATTAGAAAAGGTTCAGAGAAGAGCCACCAAAATGGTAAAGGGGATGGAAGGATACTCCTATGAAGAAAAACTAAAAAGGTTAGGGCTCTTTAACCTGGAAAAGAGATGGCTGAGGGGAGATATGATAGAAGTCTATAAATTAATGAACGGAGTGGAACGGGTAAACGTAGATCGATTTGTTTACGTTATCAGAATATAGAAAGACTAGGGGACATGCAATGAAGCTACAGGATAAACTATTTAAAACTAATAAAAGAAAATGTGTCTTCACTCAACGTGTAATCAAACTCTGGAATTTGTTTCTGGAGGATATAGTAAAGGCTATTAGTGTAGCTGGGTTTAAAAAAGGTTTGGACAAGTTCCTGGAGGAAAGGTCCATAAACCATTATTAAGAAGGGACCCAGGATATCAATGCTTGACCCAGTAAAAGTATTGCGGAACCTGTGTCTTTTGGGGAAACTGCTAGGTATGTATGACCTAGATTGGCCACTATTGGAAACAGGATACTGGGCTTGATGGACCTTGGTCTGACCCAGTATGGCATATCTTATGTTCTTATGTTTGGCCTGTACCTTGGCTTTTATCTCAAACCACACCGTGTGATGATCACTGTTGCTCACAGGGGCACTCACGCTGACATTCGACACGCTATCACCGTTGATGAGCACTAAATCCAGCATTGAGCTTTCCCTGGTTGGTTCCATGACCATTTGTCTAAGTGATGCATCTTGAAGAGCATCTACAATTTTTTTGCTTCTTTCCAGATGTGCAGAAGGAGTAATCCAATCCACATCAGGTAGATTAAAGTCACCCTAAATGATTGCTTCCCCCTTTGTGGCTATCTTGGCAATATCTATAATGAATTTGTTATCTATCTCTTCAATTTGAGTCGGAGGTCTGTAGACTACAGCAGTATGGATGACAGTGCCATCTCCTCCTTCCAACGCAATCCACAACACTTCTTCTTTTCCCCATGTCCCCTGCATTTCAGTAGCTTTAATATTGCTTTTGACATACAAGGCTACTCCTCCTCCTTTTCCATTTTCTCTGTCTCTTCTGAATAGATTATAGCCAGCTATGGCTATATCCCAATCATGCGAGTCATTAAACCATGTTTGTATAATGGCCACCATGTCCAAATCCATTTCCACCATTAGGGCTTCCAGGTCCTGATCTTTGTTGGCTAAGCTTTGAGCATTTGTGCTCATTGCTTTCCAGCATTTACCTGGCTTGTGTGTATTTTGCATTGATTTTGTTCTGCCCACATCTTCCCACTTGTTTTTGATGTGTGGTTTAAAAGTGTGGCTGTTTCTGATGTTATTCTGCTTTTGCAGGGGGTGGCGTGCAGGTCTTGACCTTCCACATCCATCATAGATGTGTGTATTTCTTCCAAGCATGTCTCTATACATTGAGCTATTTAAAGAGTAATTACATTGAGGTTTGTAGCATAGGGAGCATACTTAAATGGATTGGGACTCAAGTATATGTTGTTGGTATTGTGGCGTGAAGAGGTGCGGCGAGGGCGTTAAGTTATGTCATGTCATAACATTCCTGTAATAAGTTCATTTTTAGGCTTTTGCGGAAGGATTATAAGTCCTTGTTAGTTCTTAAAGTGTCTGGGAGCTTGTTCCATTGAATAGAGGCTGCATATGTGAATGTTCTGTTGCTTATAGTAGATTTGACCTTGCGTATAGTGTTCGGAACATGTAACAAGTTGAGATTGGGAGTCCTTCTGTTCCTGTTAGGGGGTTGAACTTTGATGAGTGTAGCGAGGTATGATGGGGCTATGTTGTGAATTATTTTGAATGTAGTCATCATTATCTTGTATTTTATGCAAACTTGTATGGGGAGCCAATGAAGATCCATGAGAATCGGGGTGATATGATCCAATACCCGCAACCTTCCTTAAGATTCGTGCAGTGATGTTTTGCGCCATTTGGAGAATGTTGAGTGTCTTTTTAGGTAGACCTTGAAGTATGCCATTGCATACTTCAAGATGCAGTAACAGTAAAAAATGAAGTAAAATGCCTAGTGGTAACTCTTGATCAATCCCTCAGAATGGTAACCCACATAAAGCTGATCACTAGAGTTATATTCTTCAAACTGAGGGCAATTCAACATTTAAGACCACTACTTGATAGTTACGAATTTAGATCTGTTCTACAAGCACTAATCACTCCGCACTTCGATTTCTGTAATAGTATATTGCATGGATTACCCAGTAAGACTATTAATCAGCTCCAAATGGCCCAGAACGTCACAGATCAAATCATTTGTAAATCTCACTTGACAGATCACATCACCCCTATATTACACAAGTTTCACTGGTTACCAATTACAAGCAGAATAAAATATAAAACACTAATGATAACTTTCAAACTACTGAATAACATTGCACCCTCACTTCTATCTTCCCTAATTAACTCTCCGACAGATGTAAGAATCAGAAGAGGATGCTCGCAGAACACTATTATAGTACCATCTGATTTCCACAAAACAAAAAAATCCACAAGTAATAGAGCATTCTCATATATGGCACCTATACTCTGGAATGCCACCAGAAACACTGAGGTCTATCAAAGACTTCCAATAATTCCGAAAGGAAATTAAAACATTTTTATTCATCAAACACTACTGTAGCAATTATGGAAAAAATGATATATACTCAACCTAAAGCCACACAACACAGATACCTGGTGTTTCATCAAGCAACCCTTTGAATTCTTATAACTGTAAATATGCAATATGTAAAAATCTGTAAATAGTTCAAATGTAAATAACTATTATAATTGGATATTCCACTTTGGTTCTAAGTTCTATGTAACTTGTTCATTCATTGTAAACCACCCTTGATCCTGGGAAGGGGCGGTATAGAAAAGCTTTACAAATAAATAAAAATAAAATAAAATAAAAATCAAGCAGGGGCATTGTTTAAAAATACTATCTTGGAACCCAGACCAGCTGTATTCCACGCTTTAAGAAAAGTGGAAGGAAGACCAAAAAACTGCCAGCTTGGTTTAAAAGTGAGGTCAGGGAGGCTGTTGTTGCCAAAAAAACATCTTTCAGGAAATGGAAAAAGGAGCCAAATGACAAAAACTGGAACAACATAAGAACTGGCAAGTTAGATGCAAGGCACTGATAAGGCAGGCAGAGAGAGAATTTGAGAAGAAGCTTGCTGTGGAAGCAAAAATGCATAATAAAGACTTTTTCAAATACATTCATAGCAAAAAAACCTGTGAGACAATTGGACCATCAGATGATAGAGGGGTAAAAGGGGCACTAAGAGGGGACAAGGCCATAGTGGAGAGGCTGAATGAATTCTTTGCTTCGGTCTTTACTGAAGAAGATGTAGGGATGTTACCCTGACTGAAATGGTATTTAAAGATGATGCCGCAGAAGAATTGAAAGAAATATCGATACACCGGAAAGATGTATTACAACTATTTGATAAACTGAAGAGTAGCAAATCACCTGGACCGGATGGTATACATCCAAGTGTGTTTAAAGAACTGAAGCATGAGATTGCAGACCTACTATTAGTAATCTGTGAACTATCATTGAAATCATCGGTAATACCTAAAGACTTGAGAATGGCCAATGTAACGCCAATTTTTAAAAAGGGTTCCAGGGGTGATCCAGGAAACTACAGACCGGTGAGCTTGACGTCAATACCGGGAAAAATGGTAGAAACCATTATAAAGAACAAAATTGCTCAACATACAGATAGTCATGGTTTAATGGATTTAACAAAGGAAGGTCTTGACTTACTAATCTGTTATGTGTATTTGAAGGTGTGAACAAACAGGTAGACAAAGGCGAATTGGTTGATATAGTGTATCTGGACTTTCAGAAAGCCTTTGACAAGGTCCCTCATGAGAGACTCTTGGCAAAATTAAAAAGTCACGGGATCTGTACTAGGTCCGCTGCTTTTTAACATATTCATAAATGACCTGGAAATGGGAATGAGTGAGGTAATCAAACTTGCAGATGACACAAAATTATTCAGAGTTGTTAGAACCCAAGAGGATTGTAAAAAATTGCAAGAGTACCTTGATAAATTAGAAGACTGGATGTTCAAATGACAGATGAAAATTAATGTGGACAAGTGCAAAGTTATGCACCTAGGAAAGAACAACCCAAAATATGCTACATGATACAAGGTTCCATATTAGGAACCACAATCCAGGAAAAAGATTTAGATGTCATCGTGGATAACATCTTGAAACCCTCTGCCCAGTGTACAGCAGTGGCCAAGAAAACAAATAGAATGCTAGGGATCATAAGGAAAGGAATGGAGAATAAAACAAAGGATATTATAATGCCTCTGGTGCGACTGCACCTTGAATACTGTGTGCAATTCTGGTCGCCGTATCTTAAGAAGGATATAGTGTTATTAGAAAAGGTACAGAGAAAAGCCATCAAAATGGTAAAGGGGATGGAAGGATACCCGTATGAGGAGAGGCTAAAAAGGTTAGGTCTCTTCAACTTGGAAAACAGACGGCTGAGGGGAGATATGATAGAGGTCTATAAATTAATGAATGGAGTGGAATGGGTAAATGTAGATCGATTGTTTTCGCCATCAAAATCTAGAAAGACTAGGGAAGATGCAATGAAGCTACAGGGTAAACTATTTAAGACTAATAAAAGAAAATATTTTTTCACTCAACATGTAATCAAAGTCTGGAATTTGTTACCGGAGGATGTAGTAAAAGCTGTTAGTGTAGCTGGGTTTAAAAAAAGGTTTGGACAAGTTCCTGGAGGAAAGGTCCATAAACCATTATTAAAAAGAACCCAGAATATCCACTGCTTGACCCAATACAAGTATTGTGGAACCTGTGTCCTTTGAGGAAACTGCTAGGTACTTGTGACCTAGATTGGCCACTGTTGGAAACAGGATACTGGGCTTGATGGACCTTGGTCTGACCTAGTATGGCATATCTTATATTCTTATGTTCTTGCAAACATCAAGATTAGCTGAATTATTATCACTCATTGAGGTAGATTCAAGATGTAAATAAATTTACCTTGTGCAAGACATTAATTGATCCTTTATTATTATGTTGTTTTGTGCTGAAAACAGTGTAACAAAAAGAAATATTAAGTAATGACAATTGAATTTCTAATTGATTTAAATTCTTCACAACTTGCCCACCTCCCAATGGTGAAAAAATGCTGCTGAAGAATTTGAAGTTGTGACCAGTGTCATAATGTGAATGTGGGTGCAAGCTTCTGAACTACTGAAAGATCTATAAAGAGTAGATGGCCACTGCCAGCAAATGGTGCTTGCAAGAATAATTGGTACACCCTTTTTATTGAGACCTAGCAAGGGCAAAAAGTGTCACATAGTTTTAAGCTGCAGGATGACTGTAATCCTTTTTTTTTCTATATTATCAAATGGAGCATATGTACAAAGACTTCTCCCAACCAGAAAGAATGAAGCTCACCTATGGATCAGATGTGACTAGGACTCTGAAGCAAAGTGAAACAAAAGGTATTCCCCACTGTGACAGAAGATTGATTTTGGACTTGGACTCGTTTGAACTATCATACTTTTGTCTATTTCAGATTCTGATTCTGTTCAGAATGAGAGGGGGGACTGTTGACAGGGACTTGAAGTGGGTACTAGGGCCCTCTAAAAGAGTTAATATGGAAAATGAGAACAGCCTGAAGCCTGGCGGCTTGGAATTCACTAGTAGCCTGGAGAGAGAAATGTGTATAAAAGCCAAGGTTGTATTTTGCAGAAGCAGCTTGACCTAAAAAACGTAATGTATAGCTTGATTTGTGACACAAAGATAAAAATTAGTGCAAAGCATAATGTACAGTGATAAAATAAATTTGTACCATGTAGCAGGGTTTTTTTTTCCTAATAAAAGAAGTACTATGGCTTAGCTGGAGTAGGGATTTACAGGAAACTGCTCGGGTTTGCAGACCAGTGGCCCCCTCCCTTAAGGCCTTAAGTAGTACTGTTACTGATATAATTCTTTGTGTTTTGTTTTATTTGATTCCTTACTCTATTTGCAATTGAATGTAGAGAATTGAACCAAAGAGCCGAGGTTGAATTTTGCTACCTGATGAACAGCAGGTCACACCTAAAGATTCTTTACAAAGTGTGGTATAGCACGTACTGAATAAACATAAATATCTAGAAACGTCATCTCCCTAGCATTCAATACTGGGGTAAATGAAATAGCCCATTATTATACTGTGTTGTCAATTCTGCTAGTTTTTCTTTATATATATGTTCATTCTGGCCAGATGAATGGTAGTAAACTGCCGTTATTCTCTTCTCCTTCTCCCATGGAATTTCTATCCATAAAGATTCTACAGTGTATTTTTTTTTCCTGTAGAAATTTTATCTTATTTGATACAATGCCCTCTTTAATATATAGCACCACCACTCCTCCAATTTAATCTACCTTATTATTGCAATATAATTTGTACCCTGGTATCACAGTGTCTCATTGGTTATCCTTCTTTTACCAGGTCTCCAAGTTGCCTATTGTGCTGTATCTGCCTCTTCATTTAGTGCTATATTGTCTAATTCCTCCATCTTATTTTTTAGACTTCTAGCATTTGTATACAGGCATTTCAAAGTATGTTTTTTGTTCATATTAACAACCTGCTTATCAACTGGCAGGAATAATCTGGAATATTTCAACACAGTCTGACCTTTATTTAAAAGGTACTTGGGCAACTTTTACCATAAATATCTCACTCAGGTTGCTATAATTTCCCTGTCTTGGTAAGTGTCCTTCAAGAATGCATCATTCTTACCCATGTGCAGCTAGGTGACTATTAGCTTACCTCCATTATCTAGTTTATCTCCTTTTTAAGGTTAGTGTCAGGAGCTTGATTTCACCCGTGTTAAAGTGGAGCCTATCCTTTCATAAAAGACCCCTTCGTCTCCAGAATGTTGACCAGTTCCTAACAAATCTAAAGCCCTCTTCCCTGCACCATTGTCTTATCCAAGCATGGTGACTCTGGAGCCTGTCTCTTGGATCCTACACATGGAACAGGGATCATTTCTGAGAATGCTACTTTGGAGGTTCTGGATTTCAACTTTCTACCTAAAAGTCACAATTTAGCTTCTACTACCCTCCCTCTCACACACTCCTATGCCAGTGGTACCCAAAAGTACCAAGACAGCCAGCTCCTCCCCAATAAAGCCTGAAATCCTGTCTAGGTGATACATAGAGTTTGCCACTTTTGCAAATGGCAGACAAGTGACCAAATGATTCTCACGCTCACCAGCCACCCAGATATCTATATGCCTAATGATCAAATTACTAACTAAAACAGCCATCCCAACTCTTCTGCCCCTCCCATGTTGCTGCTGGATTGCTGTTTTAGGTTCAATCATTTTTATTATTATTATTATTATTATTATCAGTTCCAACAATTACAACGGAGACACCATTCCTCTCAGTATTACAAAGTTCAATCCAAATCAAACATTCCAAATAAAAACATTCTTGTGAGTATCACAACACATTACATAATTTTCCAAGAAACTAGCCATGACAGTAACTTTAATAATTGACAGTGACTTGAACAATTTTCAGAAAACTGTGTTTGTGAGAAACTAGCTCAACTTAAAGTAGACAAAGCAATGGGATCGGATGGGATACACCCTAGAATACTGATGGAACTTGGGGACGTTCTAGCAGCTCCACTGACTGACCTTTTCAATGCCTCGTTGGAGTCAGGTGTGGTGCCAAAGGACTGGAGAGAGGCTCATGTGGTGCCTTTACACAAAAGCGGAAGTAAGGATGTGATTGAAAACTACAGGTCGGTTAGTTTAACTTCGGTGGTGAGTAAATTATTGGAAACACTGCTGAAAGAGAAAATAGTGAGGTTTCTGGAGTCCAGTGGATTACAGGATCCGAGGCAGCATGATTCACCAGAGGCAGGTCTTGCCAGACAAATCTGATTGATTTCTTTGACTGGGTGACCAGGGAGTTGGACCGAGGGAGAGCTCTAGATGTGGTGTATTTAGATTTTAGTAAAGCCTTTGACACTGTTCCTCACAGGCGACTTATAAACAAACTGAGCACCCTAGGGATGGATCCTAAAGTTTCTGTTTGGGTTAGAAATTGGTTGGGTGAGAGGCGACAAAGAGTACAGGTAAATGGAACTCACTCTGAGGAGAAGGATGTTACCAGTGGTGTGCCCCAGGGATCTGTCCTTGGTCTGATTCTTTTTAACATCTTTGTTAGTGATATAGCGGAAGGGCTGTCGGGTAAGGTTTGCCTCTTTGCGGATGATATCAAAATCTGCAATAGAGTAGACACCCAGGAAGGTGTAGATAACATGAGGAGGGATCTAGCTAAGCTTGAAGAATGGTCTGGAATTTGGCAGCTGGGATCTAATATTAAAAAATGTAAGGTCTTGCATTTGGGCTGCAGCAATCCAAGGGAGCAATATAGTATAAGGGGTGAAGTACTTTTGTCCACTAAAGAAGAGCGGGACCTAGGCGTGGTTGTGTCTGATGATCTTAAAGTAGCTAAACAGGTAGAAAAGGCAACGGCAAAAGCTAAAAGGATGCTTGGGTGTATACGGAGAGGAATGGCTAGCAGAAAAAAGGAGGTGATAATGCCTCTGTATAAGTCTTTGGTGCGACCTCATTTTGAGTATAGTGTGCAATTCTGGAGACCGCACCTTCAAAAGGATGTGAACAGAATGGAGTCGGTGCAGAGTGTGGCTACTAAAATGATTAGTGGTCTTCATTATAAAGCATATGAGGACAGACTTAAGGATCTTAATATGTACATCTTAGAGGAAAGGCGGGATAGAGGTGATATGATTGAGATGTTTAAATACCTCCGTGGTATAAATGTTCAGGGAGGGAGCCTCTTTCAATTGAAAGCAAGTTCTGCTAAGAGGGGACATGGGATGAGGGTGAAGGGAGATAGATTCAGGAGTGATATGCGGAAATATTTCTTTAAAGAAAGAGTAGTGGATCCGTGGAATAGTCTCCCAGTGGAGGTGGTAGAGATGAGGACAGTAACTGAATTCAAAAAAGCATGGGACAAACACAGAGGATCTCTAAAGGTAAAATGGGGACTGTTGTAGCTGTTGATATGGAAGGACAGACTAGACAGGCCATGTTGTCTTTTTTTGTCATCATATTTCTATGTTTCTATGTTAAACAGGTAGAAAAGGTGACAGCAAAAGCTAGAAGGATGCTAGGATGCATACGGAGAGGAATGGCTAGCAGAAAAAAGAAGGTGATAGTGCCTCTGTCTAAGTCTTTGGTGCGACCTCATTTGGAATATAGTGTGCAATTCTGGAGACCGCACCTTCAAAAGGATATAAACAGGATGGAGTCAGTACAGAGGGTGGCTAATAAAATGGTTAGTGGTCTTCATTATAAAGCATATGAGGACTGACTTAAGTATCGTAATATGTACACCTTAGAAGAAAGGCGGGATAGAGTAGTTACTCACCTGTAACAGGTGTTCTCCACGAGCAGCAGGAATCAGTCCTCACATATGGGTGACGTCGGCGCTGACGGAGCCCCCGTGCGGAGCATTTCCCCAGCTTTCAAAGAAAGCCTTTGGGAATGCAGCGCACATGCGCGGTCCCCTTCCTGACCAAGGGTGCCATCTTGCTCAGTCTGATGACATAGCTAAAAGACAGCAAAAAAACAAAATGAAATATATGACTGCAACTCCAAGGGGAGGAGGGAGGGTCGTGAGGACTGATTCCTGCTGCTCCTGGAGAACACCTGTTACAGGTGAGTAACTACTCTTTCTCCAGGACCAAGCAGGAAGTCAGTCCTCACATATGGGACTTCCCAGCTCTAGGCAACCCAGAATCCAAAGCTGAAAAATAAGCTCCCTCTAGAGCCTCAGCATGTGTGATAAGAATCTTCTCTGAGAACACCCCCGAACGGTAGCCCAACAAAAGGGCCGGAGGGTAGGAGTTGCCTAAATCTCAAAGAGATTACGGAGTACCGCCTGTCCGAAAGCACTGTCCCTTTGGGACTCCCTCTCGAGGCAGTAATGGGCCGCAAAAGTCTGGCTTGAAGACCAAGTAGCGGCCCGGCAGATGTCTGCCAACAGAACAGAACGGAGATGAGCTACCGACGCAGCCTTCGCCCTGACACGGTGGGCCGTGACTCGACCCTGCAAGGAGAGGCCAGCTGCCCTGTACGCCCAGGCGATACAGTCTGCTACCCAAATGGACAGGGTACGCTTGGAGACAGGTAACCCCAGCTTATTAGGGTCAAAAGATACGAAGAGCTAAACAGCCCTTCGATGCCACTGCGTACGGTCAATGTAGAAAGACAACGCACTCCTACAGTCCAGGGTATGCAAGACCATTTCAGCCCAGCTGTCATGCGGCCTGGGAAAGAAGGTCGGAAGAACCACCTTCTGATTGAGGTGGAAGGAGGAGACAACGTTTGGAAGGAACTTAGGATGAGTCCGTAAGACCACCCTGTTCCTATAGAACCGTGTGTACGGTCTATCAGAAACCAGAGCCTGTAGTTCACTCACACGCCTGGCCGAGGTAAGAGCCACCAAGAACAATGCCTTCCAGGAAAGGAAGCATAAATGACAGGTAGCCATCGGTTCAAACGGTGGGCGAGTAAGTTGTTGCAAGACCACATTCAAATCCCACTCAGGGGCTGGTGGACGAATCGGAGGCTTGAGCAAAAGCAGGCCTCTGAGGAAGCGGGCCACTAAGGGGTGGATAAACAGAGACTGGCCCTCCACCAGCGAGTGGTGCGCTGACACAGCACTGAGGTGGACCTGAACAGAGTTGGATTTAAGGCCTAGGTCCGACAGGTGGAGCAGATACTGCAGCACCACTTGTACCAGGCACGAAAACGGATCCTCTTGGCGCTGAGCACACCAGGTGGAGAACCTACGCCACTTGAGGGCATAAGATTTCCGGATGGATAGTCTCCTAGAGGCCAAATCCACCTCCTCCACTTCCCTAGGTAGACATAAGGGGGCTAGAACTACCCTTTCAGCAGCCAGGCCATCAAATGGAGGGACTGGAAGTTGGGGTGCAGGAGAGATCCCTGATCCTGAGACAGGAGATTGGGTTGCACCCCCAGAGGGAGTGGAGAGTCCACCGCCAATTGCAGAAGGAGTGGAAACCACGGTTGCCTCGGCCATCTGGGGGCTACCAAGATCAGCGAGGCCCTGTCCCGAAGAACCTTGAATAGGGTTCAGGCCACTAGAGGCGTTGGAGGAAATGCATACAGCAGGCCCGTAGACCAAGAGATTAGGAAGGCATCTGCTGCTATTCACAGAGGATGCGGTTGTCTGGAGCAGAACCTGGGCAGCTGATGGTTCAGAGGACTGGCAAAGAGATCGTTGGTTGGAAGACCCCATTTTAGGAAGATCTGCTGGACCACTAGGGGATTCAAATGCCATTCGTGAGGCTGTAGAATCCTGCTCAACCTGTCTGCCAGGTAATTTTCTTGGCCAGGTAGATAAACTGCCTTGAGAAACATGCCGTGCTTGACTGCAAAGGCACACAGGGCCTGTGCTTCCTGACACAGAAGCCTGGATCCTGTGCCTCCTTGTTTGTTCACATAGAACATTGCTACTTGGTTGTCCGTCTGAATCAAGACAGACTGGTGAGAGAGGACATGAGAGAAAATTTGTAGAGCTAAGCGAATAGCTCACAACTTCAACAGATTGATCTGCTGTGTGGCCTCCCAAGGAGACCAGAGGCCCTGAGTGCATACCCCCTGGCAATGTGCACCCCAACCTTGAAGAGAAGCATCGGTCATCAGCACCTGTGTGTGTGGTGGTGCCTGGAAAGGCACCCCTTTGATCAGGTTCGGGAGATGCAGCCACCACTGCAGGGAGGCCGCTAGTAGTTTGGACACTCTTACTCTGTCGCATAAGTCTCCTGTGGCCTGTATCCACTGAGCTCTGAGGCACCATTGAGCAGGCCGCATATGCAGACGAGCATTTGGAGTCACATGGACCGTGGATGCCATGTGGCCCAAAAGCCTCAGGAAATGTCTGGCAGAGATCAGAGATCCACTGCGAAACTGCTGGGCCAGAGCCATCATTCTGTGAGCCCTGTTCCCGTGCAAATAAGCCATTGCTTGTAAGGTATCCAACCTTGCCTCTATGAACTCTACGTCCTGTGAGGGGAGCAAAGTGGACTTTGTGAAGTTTATGACGAAGCCCAGGTGCTGGAGAAGAGAGACAGTGCGAAGAATGGCTTGTCTGGTCTCCTGTGGAGACTGACCCCTGATGAGCCAGTCGTCCAGGTATGGAAAGACAAAGATGCCCTGGTTTCTGAGATAGGCCGCCACCACCGCCAGGCATTTGGTGAAAACCCCAGGTGCGGAGGTTAGGCCAAATGGAAGTACACTGTACTGAAAATGATTTCCTCCCACTACAAATATGAGATATTGTCTGTGGTCTGGATGAATGAGGATGTGAGTATAAGCATCCTTTAGGTCTAAGGAGCATAGCCAATCTCCCTGCTGGAGGTAGGGCAGCAGGATTCCAAGGGTAAGCATCTTGAACTTTTCCCTCTCCAGGAACTTGTTGAGATTTCGCAAGTCTAGGATGGGCCTGAGGCCTCCTGTCCTTTTTGGTACCAGAAAGTACCTGGAATAGAAGCCTAGTCCTATCAGGTGGTGAGGCACCGGGTTCCACCGCCTGCTCCTGTAGAAGACTTGCCAACTCCTGAAGGAGGAGGTTCCTGTGCAGAGGGAGTCTTGGAGGTAACTGGTTGAAGTGGAGCAAGTAGCCCTTTTGGACTGTGCTCAGGACCCAGGTAACCCCTGTTATAGCTGACTATCTGTGGGCGTACAGTGTCAGCCGGCCTCCTGTGCTGAGTGTAGCCAGCTGTGGGGGAGAGGCTATGCAGTGGAAGTCAAAACCCCACTCCCTGCTGTGCAGGAGCTGGAGCTGGCGGCTTGGGGGTTTTCTGCCTAGGGGGCCCATGTCCCTGCCCCTTGGCCTGCTGACCCTATTGGGGAGCTGCAGAGGCCTGGAATTGAGGGTAGGATTTGTAGGCAGAGGCCTTCCTCGAGTAAAAGGGCTTTTTCCCCTGAGCCCTTCTTCTTCTGAGAAGGGGCAGAAGTCTTCCTGGACAGCCTTGTCCTGGTGAGAGTCTCAGTCTCAATTTCTGCAGCCTTTTCAGCCATGGGTTTGCTAAAGAGGTTCTCACCCCGGCAAGGGACATTGACCAACTTGTCCTGGACCCATGGCTCGAGGTCCGATGACTGTAGCCAGGCCTGACGGCGTGCACCGATGCTGGCCACTGCTACTAGGGCCGAAGCCTCGAAGCCATCATAGGCTGCTCGAGATATAAACTTCGAGCACTCTCGAATCCCCGATGACAAAGCCTTGAACCTCTGCAAAGGTTCCTCGGAGAGGCCAGCAGAGAACCTGGAAATCTCCTTTGCCAGGTCTCGGAGGTACATGCCCATGTACAGCTGGTAAGTCTGGACACGGCAAGCCAGCATAGAGCCCTAGAAGCACTTTCTACCGAGGGCATCCAGGTTCCAGGCCTCCCTGCCGGGGGGCACCGAGGAGTGCATCTTCTGACTCTTCAGACGACGCATGGCCGATTCCACAACCATGGAGTGGTGCGGTAGCTTTGCCTTCGGGAACCCAGGGCTCTTACGGACTCGATAAATGGAACTGACACGTTTGTTGAGAACCAGCGCCGGTGCCTCCCACATGCGGAAGAGCTGCCTTTCCAGCATCGGAGGAACCGGTACAATAAAGGCCTCCTTCGGTAGAGAGTCATACTGGAGGGCCTCAAGCTCCTCGGCTCGAGGCTCCTCCTCGGAATCTGCGGGGAAGGCCAAGGCCTTTGCCATGTCCCTCATGAAGTCCGAGAACCGGGTATCCTCCGAGGGAGACCTTCTCTGAGGCTCGGACTCCAGTGAGTCCGATGGGACGCACCGGGTCCGGAAAGTGTCTGGGGACTCCTCGTCCTCCGTCTCCCACTCCGACCCCTCCGAGGAGGAACCGAGCAGCTCCGGTTAGGTGGGCACCGATGCCATCCGCCCCGACGCTGAGGGTACCGGTGTCGACGACCTCGGCCCCATACGGGAGGGAGACACTGGCCGAGGATCGAATCGAGATCACATTGACTGGAGGATCGGCTCGGCCTCCAGGGTCGACTTGGACGTCGAGGTCCCGGTGGTCGGGGCAGATGCACCGGTCAGACAGGCGATCAGCACCCGCTGCTGTTCCATGAAGGCAACCAAGCTGCTCTCCAAGGCTGTCAACCTGAGTCCAAGCTCAGGAGATTCAGCAGCCCCTGACTCGGCCCCCGGTGGCATCGGGGCCAACGTCGGCTCTCCCGGAGGAGAGTCCACGAGGACAACAGCACTCACGTGACTCAGGGACTCTGGCTCCACACGAGGCAATTTGGCAGGCCTCTCCGACTCCCAGGACCCGGGACAGCGGTCGGGGCTATGCGACCTGGCCCTCAAGGGACCAAGAGCATCCACCAACGCTGCCCTCGCGGGTTTCTTCTTCCTTTTGTGTTCCCGTGAGGGAGACCCCCGCTCAGAGGAGCCCCGACGATACTCAGGGTCGGACTCCCAAGACGTCGAAGCCTCTGATGAAGTCCGGGCCCGGCCGGACGCGGAGTCAGAGAAGATCCTTTCTCGTTGATGTTGACGGCTCCTCAGCACCTTAGAGGACATTTTGCCGCACGGGCCACAGATCATCGGGTCATGATCGGGCCCGAGGCACCGGAGGCAGCAGTCATGTGTGTCGGTGAGGACATCAGTTTTTTACACCGATCACACTTCTTGAACCAACTAGCAGCCATCGGGGGAAAAAGGGCCCCTGCAAGTTCAAAAGACCGGGCTGCCAGTGAAAAAGAAAAAAAGCGCGAACGCTAGTCTCAAAGGACAAAAAATGAAAAAGTAGCTCCGGGCTCGATACCGGTGTACCATGCCCTGGCGAGAAGGGCAACCGGCGTCGAACCGGCCAAAAACCACAAATCTTCGAAGGAAAAAAATCAACTTTTAACCGGCTGATACATGTCCGTCGGGCTCCACGGAGAAAAGAAGACTGAGCAAGATGGCACCCTTGGGCAGGAAGGGGACCGCGCATGCGCGCTGCATTCCCAAAGGCTTTCTTTGAAAGCTGGGGAAATGCTCCACACGGGGGCTCCTTCGGCGCCGTCACCCATATGTGAGGACTGACTTCCTGCTTGGTCCTGGAGAAAGAGGTGATAATATTGAGATGTTTAAATACCTCCGTGGCATAAATGCCTCTTTCAATTGAAAGCAAGTTCTGCTATGAGGGGACATGGGATGAGGGTGAAAGGGGATAGAATCAGGAGTGATATGCGGAAATATTTATTTATGGAAAGAGTGGTGGATCCGCGGAATAGTCTCCCAGTGGAAGTGGTAGAGATGAGGACAGTATCTGAATTCAAAAAAGCATGGGACAAACACAGAGGATCTCTAAAGGAAAAAAGGGGACTGTTGTAATTGTTGATATGGAAGGACAAACTAGATAGGCCATGTGGTCTTTTTCTGTCGTCATTTTTCTATGTTTCTATGCTTCTATATCCCGCTCGGAAAGCCCTGTGTGGTGCATAATGCATACGTCTGATTATTTTATATTGCATAGACCCTATAATTGGCACAAGAACCAGACACAGGGATTTCTTTATGTTTATTAAAACTTTATATACTGCCCATAAACGATTAGCATCTGGGCGGTTTACATACAAAAAAATTTAAAAAGGAAAAGGCTGCGAAAAAGAAAAGGAAAAGGAACGCCATAAAATCTTTTTTAAAGGACAGAAAAGAAAAGAATCAATGGAGATAAAGAGGCAAAAGTACATACCATGGAAGGGAAGGAGTAAACACTGAACATTGCGAGTGGGAAGAAGAACAGGGGAGAAGAGGAGGGGGGAAGGGATAGGAAAGCTAGAACATTAACAAGGTGGAGGGGAGAGGGGTGAGGAAGGGAAGGGGTGATTGAAGGCGGAGCAGAAAGATGAGTTTTTAGTTTGGCTTTAAAAGAGATAGGAGGTTTCTAGACAGAGGGAATGGGGGAGGGAGTTCCAGAGTCTGGGACCGAGGAAAAAGAAAGCTGAAGACCGAGTGGATTCCAAGTGGGCTTGGAAGGGGGAGGGGGAGGGGGTTAATGTGGATAGAGCGGAGGGAACGGTGAGGGGTGTGGAGATGAACTTGGTCAGCGAAGTAAAGGGGAATACCAGTGTGGATCGCCCCGTGCACAAAGATGAAAAATTTGAACTGAATACGAAAGACAATAGGAAGCCAGTGCAGGTGTATTAGGAGGGGAGTGACGTGATCAAAGCATGAAGCGTGAGTCAGAATACGAACAGCAGTATTTTGTACAGGTTGGAGATGATGAATTTGGGATTGGGGAACACCAGCAAGACAAACATTACAATAGTCAAGACGGGACATAACAAGGGATAGAAGGGAGGTGGTCATAGAGGAGGAAGTGAGAAAAGGACAGACAGCGCGAAGTTGTTTCAGAGTGTAAAATGAGCGTTGAGAGAAGAATCAAGAGTTACACCTAAGTACCTTAGGGAAGAGACAGTGGGGATAGGGGAGGAAGAAAGCAGAGGGGTTAGGGAAGGGGGGGGGGATTACCAAAAGTAAACCAAATAGCGGACGTTTTAGAGACATTAATATGGAGGAAATTAGAAGAGAGCCAGGAGGCAACAGAGAGACAGGTATTGAAGATGATGATATCTGGTGCAGAAGAGTCAGTGTGGTATAGAAGAAAGATGTCATCAGCGTAGTAGTATTGTAAACGGGGGCGCTGGGTGAGAATGTTCACAGTCTTGGCAAAGGCAAATACTATTATGACTTGCAAAGGATTGTGGGGAATGTAGTCCATTCATACCAGAATCAGCCGTTCACAAAATAATGAGTTGTGTTGCTCGAGTGTAAGCAAAGAAAATATATTTTATTTATGGGGTTATTTCTCCCACACAGATTTACTTGGTAACACAAAAGGATACTTGCTTTCAGTATTATACTTAGGAAAAACAAATCATGATATCAGCAACTGAACTTCTTAAGCAATCAATCAAACAATAAAGACCTTGATGGGAAAGAGAAAGGTCTTTCTGAGGGCTCCTGCTAATACCTTTTAGCAGTGCTCCAAAACAAAAACAAAACCCAAAAAGTAACCAAAAACTGTTCTTTTTCAAGGATAAGTTTCTTGTATTTAACACACAAACATTAGTTTCCTTTCAGAGCTCACGTGCAATTGTGCATGGCTTAATTGCCAACAATTAGTCAGCTGCAAACCCCGTTGCCCTAAAGCTTTCTTGTAAACTTTTCTGGGTAGATAAAAGAACAAGTTATATTTCTTTTTGATGGTTGTTGTATTTGTGAAAGTATTTTACCACAGCAGCTTATTCAGAGAGCAATCCATGTATTCATTCTGATCATTTAAAATATCTCCTTCTTCTTCAACTATCATAGAATCAATATCATGGTCTGGCTCAGAGGAATTCCTTAATGGAGCACTCTCAGGACAATACTTGTTTCCCTGCTGTCTTCCAAGTGAAGAGCTAGGGCATAGATCAGTGTTCATACCTGAGCTTCCTTTGTTGTTGGGTTTCCTCTCCAGATATCCTGGCCAGTAAGTAATCCAGTTTTTATGTCCAGCCTTCCAATCCAGATCCCTGGACACTGGGTCTCTCTTCACATACCTTCTTGCACTGGTCTTAGGGCCCCTTCCAAATGCAGCTGTCTCCCTCACAGGTGCTGTCCGGGGATTCCTGGCTCTGTAACCCCACTCCTCTGGCGTCCTCCAGTCCAATGGAGTATGCTTGCCTCTGGAATGACTCCCAACACACGTACTGCTATGGGCTCCTTCTTTAAACCTCCAAGATGTTTTTCTCTTCTTTCTTCCACGTTGTGGCTGCTGCTGCTTCCTGATCCTCAACTCCTTCCCATTCTGTGTAGAATCTGTTTTACTTTTAACTTGTTTAGAGGGATACTCCACCCTAGCACAGCTCAGCTGTGCTGAATCAAGCCCTGCCCTTGGAGATGAGTGATTGGGGATTACCTCATAGCTCTCCTGATTGAACACACGTTTCCCCACTTCAGCTCTTCTAGTGGCTGTTTGCAACCTGGTGCATTCTGGGACTGGTAGTCTTTTATGAAAACATTGTTTTATTATTTCTACCAGCAAAGACAAGTTGCTTGTTCAGAGCCAATTCACCTCTATTATAGCTCCTTCCTGAACTATGATAAGCTTCCTTATCACAGTATGCAGAAACACCATGTTGCTGAACAAGAAAAGCAAGAGGAGCTAGAAATATGTTAAAAAGAAGATATACTCAAAGGCTTCCATGATATCTTGTTCATCAATCCTTTTTCCCAGTTCTCGCAACCAAGCCTGAGACAATGCTATCGGTACAGCGAGCATACCAAAAAAGTCTTTCTGCAAAGTAGCAACATGGGCTCTCTCCTCTCCACCAGAGTGGAGTACCTCCTCCAGTATTGAGCAGACTCATCCCTGCAGATCCTCCTTTGGCAAGGAGCTAATATAACTCCTCATCTGGTTGTAATATATAACATGCTGCACAGGCAGATCAAAGCACTTCTGCAACTTCACAAATGGCAGAGGAGTTCCATCCTGATCAGTCGCTTGTTCTTTGCTCGTTAAACCTTTCGCCTCCCACCGCTTAAAATGAATTCCCTCCATTCCGGGTTTAAAGGATCCATTACCACAAAAAGGGAGAAAGGGGGTTAACCCGCCCCTGCCTTAACAACACTCTCCACACCCGCCTCATCACTGCGACGATGGTGTGTTTCCAGAGTGCCAGTGGCAACAACCTGTTTTCTACATGAAGCGTGTAATGCAGCGCATAGGGTGCCACCATCCATTGTTCTAAAGTCAATGGAAAGTAATCTGCTGTAGCCCTAAGCCAATCTTTGATATTCCGTAAGAGACAGGCAATATTATAATGCCTCATATCAGGTATGCCCATCTCCCCTCTCTCCCAAGGTTGCTGCAAGACACCCAGCCTAATACGAGGTCTTTGCCTCCTCCAAAAAAAAAAATTAAGTATCCACTCTAATGCCCACAGGTCCCTCCAAGTCAACAAAATGGGTAGCGTTTGCACTACGTGCAACCACTTAGGAAATATGACCATTTTAAATAAGGCTATACGTCTGCTCAAAAATAAAGGGCCTGCTATCGAGTCAAACGTGCCTGTGTGTCTACCACCAGTGGCTTTACATTCAAAGTATATAATTGATTAGATTTTATTTATTTAAATATTTTTCTATACCGCTTTGTCCTTCAATCAGAGCGGTTTACATTGTAACAAACATTTTACATAGAACAGTTGAACAGTAAACAGTATTATATTATAGTCTACAAAGAACAAGGAACAACTGAATCTTATCTAGGGGCAAGGTAATCTATATGGTCATGAGGATATGACAACTATTTACAATTTTAAGCATCATATTTTATGTTTATTAGTGCATTGCTTTGGGTCAACAGTCAGTAACTTGGATCATGTAGTTGTTTATGTGGTTAGGTTATAACTCCGTAGTAAGTTGAGAAGAGGTGAGTTTTTAGTTTTTTTCAAAAGTCTTTGATGTCTGATGTTGCCCTCAAGTCGTCCGGGAGAGAGTTCCAAACTGATGGAGCATAGAATGATAGTGCTCTTTCAGATGTGTTTTGTAAGGTCTTTTAGTATCCAAGGGGTGTGGAAATCATATTCTTTTTGTTATTCCTTCTAGGCCGGGTACTTGTGTCTCTTGTTATAGTGTCTTGTAAGGTGTATGCTGATAGTTGGTGAATGATCTTGAAAATGATTAAGGTTGATCTGTATCTAGTACGGGATTAGACTGGAAGCCAGTGTAATTTATTAAGTATTGGTGTGATGTGGTCATGTATATTTGTTCCTGTGATTAGGTGAGCTGCAGTGTTCTGCACCAGTTGGAGTGGTAGTGTAGTTTGCTTTGGGAGACCTTGATATAATGAATTACAATAGTCGAGCGTTGGGGTGATTATTGCTTGGCAGATGGTCCGGAAGTGATCATGGTCTAGAAATGGTTTTAGTCTTCTTATTGTCTTCATCTTGTAGTAGGCATTTGCGGTTATTTTTGCAATGTGTGGTTGCATGGTTAAGTTTTGATCTATTATGACTCCCAGGTATTTAACTTCTTTTCTCACTGTTATATGTTTTTGTTGTATTTTGATTGATTGTAATAGGGTAAATGTTGTGGCCCTAGTGATGAAGAGTGCCTCTGTCTTTTTGTAATTTATTGTTAGGTTGTTGTTATTAAGCCAGTTGATCATGTCTTCTACGCATGCTGTTATATTCGAGAGGTCTGGGTTGAGTATTTCTATAGGAGCGTATACCATGATGTCATCAGCATATATTTTATATTGTATTTTGTGTTTTTTGATCACTTCGCATATTGGTTTTATGTAGATGTTAAACAGAATTGCAGAGAGTGATGATCCTTGAGGGACTCCTTGGTTTATAGGGAAGGGACTCTGATTTGTCTGTACCACATTTCACTTGTTGTTGTC
Organism: Ichthyophis bannanicus; assembly: GCA_033557465.1. Lineage (NCBI taxonomy): Eukaryota > Metazoa > Chordata > Amphibia > Gymnophiona > Ichthyophiidae > Ichthyophis > Ichthyophis bannanicus. Next base: position 41,562,965 of record CM066049.1, on the reverse strand, counting down.
TACTGGAGAGATATTATTTGAACCATGTTAGTGTATCGTTATGTAGGCTGATTTCTTGTAGGCGTTGAAGTAGTATGCTGTGGAAGACTGTATCGAATGCCGAGGATATGTCCATAAAGATGAGGATAAATCCTGTTCTTGCGTTGTCCATCCCTTTTATAATGCTGTTGAGCAGTGATAATAGAAGCGTTTCAGTGCCATGGTTGGGTCTGAATCCATGTTGATGTTGGTCTAATGAAGCATGTTGATCGAGGTGATCCTGAAGTTGTCTTTGAACAGTTTTCTCTATTATTTTAGCAATAAAGGGTAAGCTGGAGATTGGTCTATAGGCAGCTGGGTTGTTCAGGTTGAGAGATGCATCTTTGAGTATTGGTCGTATAATGGCTTGTTTGAGAGTTGTCGGCATATATCCTTGGGTGAGTGATGTGGATGTTATGTTGTGAATGAAGGATTTGATATGCTGTTTCGTTACTTTTAGCCAGGCTACAGGGCATGGATATGCTGGTGAGGTAGTAGTGTTAAGTGATGAAATTATATCGTCAATTTGTTGAGTGGATGGGATATTGAAGGTTGTGGCAAGGAGGCCTATCCGGAGTCTGGGGGAGGACAAAGAGACAGGGAATTCACCCTAGTAAAGGACCCCCTTTCACCGAGACAGGGTAGGAAAGCCATAAACACCTCCAGGAATCAGAAAACTTCCACGTGGACCACATTTCATGCTCCCCCTAGTGGAATGAAGGGGAGAGGATACAAGGCTCAGAATCCCTTAGGCAGTGAATGCTCCAAGCACTCAGGTGCCCGGAGTCAGGCTGATTGCCGTCACCTGAGTAGGGAGGGGTTGGAGCTAGAGCCCTGGAAGTACAAACCCAGAGCAGAGTATGACAGAGAGGAGAGGAGAAGCAGGAAGCCAGGCTGAGCAGAGCAGAGGAACGGAGCTTCCAGCTGGAGAGAGTGCTATTTGGCATGTAGCACATCTGCAGGAGAGTTTGGAGCCAAGAACAAGAGAGACTCCAAGATCCCCCGGGAGGCTGTTAGCTGAGTATGGTGAGCAGGACGGGGAGTCAGAGCCTATGCAGCTGGGAGAGCCCGAGGTGAAGATGAATGAGGAGGACACTCCCATAAACTGTTCCTTGTACCAAGCTATAAACCTGGGAACATAGAGGAAGCAAGCCAGTCCTGAAAGAAAGTCTTCCAGGAAAAAAGGTACCCTTATTCCAAGCAGGGTGGCTGAGATCCCCATGTGTTTATAAAGGGGAAGTTTACCAAAGACTTTAAATGTGATTCTTTTGTTTTGTGCTTTAGCCAGCAAGGCTAAGGAGGGAATATAATAGGCTTGCTGGTAAAGACTGTGTATCCTGCAATAGAGAGAACCTTTAAAACTGCATTTTGTGGTTGGAAATGTTTTGGACAATGCTCTGTTTCAAAGAGTCCTGAACTCACAATCCTATGTGTGGTATGATCGAACCATTGTGTATATAAAAATAATAAATTTCTGTCATTTGTCTTACCTACTTGAGCCTGACTACAGCTTTCTGCATGATGCACCCATACAGCTTATAAGAACATAAGAACATAAGATATGCCATACTGGGTCAGACCAAGGTCCATCAAGCCCAGTATTCTGTTTCCAACAGTGGCCAATCTAGGTCATACGTACCTAGCAGTTTCCCCAAGGGACACAGGTTCCACAATGCTTGTATTGGTTCAAGCATTGATATCCTGGGTCCCTTCTTAATAATGGTTTATGGACCTTTCCTCCAGGAACTTGTCCAACCCTTTTTTAAACCCAGCTACACTAACAGCGTTTACTACATCCTCCGGTAACAAATTCCAGAGTTTGATTACACGTTGAGTGAAAAAATATTTTCTTTTATTAGTCTTAAATAGTTTACCCTGTAGCTTCATTGCATGTCCCCTAGTCTTTCTATATTCTGATAAGGTAAACAATCAATCTACGTTTACCCGTTCCACTCCGTTCATTAATTTATAGACTTCTATCATATCTCCCCTCAGCCGTCTCTTTTCCAGGTTAAAGAGCCCCAACCTTTTTAGCTTTTCTTCATAGGAGTATCCTTCCATCCCCTTTACCATTTTGGTGGCTCTTCTCTGAACCTTTTCTAAAATCGCTATATCCTTTTTAAGATACGGCGACCAGAATTGCACACAATATTCAAGGTGCGGTCTCACCATGGAACGATATAGAGGCATTATAATATCTTTTGTTTTATTTTCTATTCCTTTCCGTATCATACCTAGCATTCTATTTGCTCTCTTGGCCGCCGCTGCACACTGGGCCGAGGGTTTTAACATGGTATCCACAATGACGCCTAAATCTTTTTCCTGGGTGGTGGTTCCTAATGTGGAACCTTGCATCGTGTAACCATAGTTTGGGTTGTTCTTCCCTAGGTGCATAACCTTGCACTTGTCCACATTAAATTTCATCTGCCATTTTGATGCCCAGTCTTCCAATTTATCAAGCTGAATAAGGACTACATTTCCCAGAGAGCACTGCAGGGAAATAGTTTTAAAAAAGCTGAAAAAGCATACAGCAGAAAGTTCCTTTAAGAATCCACGCCCCTCTAAGCTAGAGGCGAGTGGTGGTGGCGTGACAAGGTTCCCCATATTTCTCTGAGTACAATGTTGTGGGGTTGGTTAGTTGTCGTCAGTTTATTATTGTTATGATTATTGTGTTTGTTGTTTAGATGGGAGGAATATGAGAAGGACAATGTCTGACATCGGGATAACCCTGTCTTATTCTGGGAAACGGCTAAGGCGGTGGTGCGTGGGCATATTATCGGATATGCAGCGGCAACCATATACCCACGTACATAGAGTGATTTAATGTCCATCTAAAGGGGAACTCCCCTCTCCATCCTGCATTATCTTCCATACGCAAGGGCATCACTTCCAACTTATCTAAATTAAGCTTTAGTCCTGAGAAAATACCAAACTCTGCAAATATTTCCAACAAATGGGTCAAATTTTCCTTCGGATTTAGCAAATATACCAAAATATCATCTGCAAATGCTGCAAACAGAAATTCCTTCCTTCCAAACTTGGCTCCACAGAGCAAAGGATGCATGCATATCCTCTGCAGAATTGGTTGTAGAGTCAGCACAAATAGAAGGGGAGACAGTGGGCATCCCTGCCGCATACCTCTATGAAGCAGAAAATCTGCGGTCAACAATCCATTAACTAGTATTTCTCCCCTCAGGTCGGAGTATAAAAGACATATCACATCCAAACCGCCCCCCCCCCCACCCCCAATTCCATATCTTTCCAGAATATTACACATATACACATATATACCCATATATATCCATATATTTCCAGAATATTACACATATACACATCTGAACTCTGGAAGTTGCGGGTTATAAATATATGTTAAATAAATAAATAAAAATAAATAAATAAATAAATATATTTCCAGTTTACATGATCAAAAGTTTTCTCAGCATCAAAAATGGAAATTACACTAACCTGGTAATTGTAGTTCCTGTAGGATCCAGTTTAGTCCTCCACAATCGGGTAGTGCACCTTCTACTGCAGCCTGGAGACTGGACCAATCAAATCTTCTGTAGTACATATCCAGCAGGAGCTCCCAGAAGCCCCCCAGTGTACTAGTAACAAAGCATACTTAACGAAGCAACACATTAAATAATCATTAAATTAACATTACATTATCAGTAAACCCTTTTCTTCCCCCCCTGTAATAACCAACTCCCTCCCCACACGAGGAAGTCAGAACACCGCCTGGCGCCGAAACCGACGCCTTCCAATTTACACAGAGCTCCCCTTCACAGAAATCTAGGGAGCTGACTGAACTCCAAGAAAGGGAAGAGCCATAGCGATAAGCACGCCTGTCAACAGAACCCGAACGGGACGAAGAACCGTCCTACAGTCAACCGCTCGGAACAGCGCGCCGCAAGACTACCCAGAGAGTTGGGAGGGAAGGAGGACTAAACTGGATCCTACAGGAACTACAATTACCAGGTTAGTGTAATTTCCATTTCCTGTGCGGATATCCAGTTTAGTCCTCCACAATCGGGATGTAACAGAGCAGTTAAGACCGGGCGGGACCTTGCCAGCCGGCGCGCAGAACCGCCGATCCAAAACAGGAATCCCGAGCCGCCAATACATCCAGGCGATAGTGCCTGCTGAAAGCGTGCAGAGACGACCAAGTGGCCGCCCTACAGATATCCGCTGGCGGAACCAGGCAATGCTCCGCCCAAGAGGTCGCCTGAGCTCGAGTAGAATGAGCTCGAAGCCCCTCCGGAACTGGCCGCTGCTGCAACAGATACGCAGATGCGATCGCTTCCTTGAGCCATCTAGCAATGGAGGCCTTAGCCGCCGCCTCCCCTTTTCTTGCGCCCCCAAAGAGCACAAAAAGCCGATCGGTCTTACGAAAGGACTCCGTAGACTGCAAATACCGACGCAGCGTGCGACCCACATCGAGCCGGTGAAGACCCTTGTCCACCGACTCGACCGAGTTCGCCGAAAGAACCGGCAGAAACACTGCCTGGTTCAAGTGAAAGGGAGACACCACCTTTGGAAGAAAGGAAGGCACCGGCCGGATCACAATCCGGTCTGCGGAAAACGACAAGAAAGGCTCTCGGCAGGACAAGGCCTGAAGATCCGAAATGCGCCGAGCCGAGCAAATGGCTACAAGAAAGACCGTCTTCAAAGTGAGATCCTTCAGGGACGCCCTCCGCAAGGGCTCAAAAGGTTCCCGCACCAGAGCCCGCAGGACTAAATTCAAATCCCACGGGGGAATCGGTGCTCTGCGGGAAGGCCGCAAATGAAAAACAGCGGTCAAGAAACGCCGCACATCCGCATGAGCGCTGAGAATGTGGCCTAAAACCTTGCCTCTATAGCAGGAGATCGCTGCCAACTGAACCTTCAGGGAACTGGCCGCGAGGCCTTTCTCGAACCCATCCTGAAGGAAGCTTAACACGACGGGCACAGAGACCGTCGCCGCCCGGACTCCCCGCCGGGAGCACCAGTCCTCAAAAATCCTCCAGATTCGAACATAAGTAAGAGAAGTGGATGACTTTCTTGCCCGCAGTAGGGTGGAAATCACCGCGGGCGAATAACTCTTCTTTTTCAGCCGAGCCCTCTCAATGGCCAAACCGTAAGCGAGAATCGAGCCACCTGGGGCATCCGCAGGGGGCCCTGAAGAAGAAGGTCCGGCAGCGCGGGCAGGCGCCAAGGCACGCCGTCTCGAAGTCTGACTAGCTCGGCATACCAGGGCCTCCGGGGCCAATCCGGAGCCACCAGCAGCATTCTGCCCTGATGACACTCGATGCGCTGGACGACCCGGCCGATCAGCGCCCACGGAGGGAAGACATACAGAAGCCCGGACGTCGGCCACGGCTGAATGAGAGCGTCGAGCCCTTCGGACATTCGCTCCCGCTGTCTGCTGAAGAAGCGACTCGTCTTGGCCGTCTGGAAGGTCGCCATGAGATCCATGATGGGCGGACCCCACCGCCGCACTATTTGCGCATACACCTGTGGATTTAACTCCCACTCTCCGGGGTCCACTCGCACTCTGCTGAGAAAGTCGGCCTGGACATTTTCCGCGCCCGCTATGTGCGCCGCTGATATTGCCGGCAGACGAGTCTCCACCCAACTGAACAAGGCTGTCGCCTCTGTTTCCAGGGCCACACTCCCTGTGCCCCCTTGGCGATTGATGTAAGCCACCGTGGTCGCATTGTCCGACCAGACCCGGACAGGTCGACCCCGGACCAGTGGCTCAAGGGCCAATAGTGCTAGTCGCACCGCCCGAAGCTCGAGACGGTTGATCGACCAAGACGCTTCCTGGGAGGACCACACCCCCTGAGTGAAGCGGGTCTCGCAGTGCGCTCCCCAACCGGCTAAGCTCGCATCCGTTGTGAGGGGAACCCACAGAGGAGGCTCCAAGGGAACCCCCCGCGTCAGATTCTCGGGAGAGAGGCACCAACGGAGCGAAAGACGCACCGCCTTCGGGCAGGGCAGTCTCTTGTTCAAGGAGTCGCACTGGTTGGACCACCGGCGAAGGAGCGCCCTCTGCAGCGGGCGCATGTGGAACCGCGCCCACGGTACCACCTCCAAGGTCGCCGCCATTGTTCCGAGAAGCCTCAGGTACCACCACGCCGACGGAGCGGGCATGCCCCGAAAGAGTCGGACAAGAGCCCGCAACGCCCGGACGCGGCGCTCGGGGAGGCACACCAGCCCCCGGGCGGTGTCGAAGCGCACCCCCAGATACTCGAGGTCCTGCGTGGGACGCAGACAACTTTTTCGTTCGTTCACCACCCAGCCGAGAGACCGCAGCAGAGCCACTACCCTGCTCGTGACTCGCAAGCACTCCCGACTGGACTTTGCCCGAATCAACCAGTCGTCGAGATATGGATGGACCAAGATGCCCTCCTTGCGCAAGGCCGCCGCAACGACCACCATCACCTTTGTGAAGGTGCGCGGAGCCGTGGCTAAGCCGAACGGCATGGCCCGGAACTGGAAGTGGCCCCACGGAAACGCAAAGCGGAGAAACCGCTGATGAGATGGATGTATCGGGATGTGCAAATAGGCCTCTGTAAGATCGAGGGACGTCAAAACTCCCCCTGTCGTACTGCTACAATGACTGACCGCAGAGTTTCCATACGGAAGTGCGGCACCCTGAGCGCGCGATTGACGCCTTTGAGATCCAAGATCGGACGCAGAGAATCGCCCTTTTTGGGGACCACAAAATAGATGGAGTAACGACCGGCGCCTCTTTCCAAGAGAGGAACCGGGACCACCGCTCCCAGTGCTAACAACCGAGCCAGGGTCACGCGGATGTCCCGCGTCTTTTGTTCGCCCCTGCTGGGCGACAGAACAAAGGCATCCGGAAGCGGGGATGCAAATTCTAGATCATAACCCTCTTCTATAATCTGTAGCACCCAGCGATCTGACGTAATTTGGGCCCAAGATGGAAGAAAGTCGTGCAAACGACCCCCGATAATCGGGCCTCCCTCCAGAGCCCGCCTCGCGTCATTGTGGCTTGCGCCCAAAGGAAGACGCCGAGGGAGAGGCGGCTCCGGAGAAGCCTCTGCCGGCCCCTCTGAAACCACGAAATCCCTGATTACGGGCTCCAAACCGGCCCCGCTGCGAGGCCCACAGGCGGGAGGACCGAAACCTGCGCTGATCCCGAAAGGACCCCCGCGCCGAGGTGGAGGACCTGTTGGCCCTTGGCCTATCCTCCGGAAGCCGGCCCCCCTTGGACTCACCGAGCTCCTTTACCAGTTTCTCGAGAGCCTCCCCAAATAACAATCTGCCCTTAAAGGGCAGTTTACCGAGGCGGGACTTGGAAGAACCGTCAGCCGCCCAGTTGCGCAACCATAGGGACCGGCGCGCTGCCACCGCGGACGCCATACTATTAGCCAATGCGCGGATTAAATCATAAAACAGATCCGCCAAGTAGGCCGAGCCGGACTCCAGCCGGGTAACCTCCAACAGGCCTTGCTGGTCTAAGCCGGGGCTCGAGCGCAAGCGCTGCGACCACCGCAGACACGACCGAGCCACCCAAGCCCCGCAGATAGAGGCTTGCAATGACACGGCATCCGTATCGAAGGTTTGCTTCAGCAAATTATCAATCTTCTTATCCTGCCCGTCCTTGAGGGCCGCCGCCCCCTCAACCGGGATGGTGGTTTTCTTGGTCACTGCGGAAACCGCCGCATCCACTCGCGGAGACTTAAACAAGTCCCTGTCCTTGTCGGCGAGGGGATAAAGCCGATTCATGGTCCGAATCCCCTTCAAACCGGATTCCGTGTGCTCCCACTCCGCCTGTATCATCTGTTCCACCACGCGGTGGACGGGAAAAACCACCTGGGTATCCCTGACGGCCTGAATGAGAGGATCCTCCAGACCCTCTTCCTCCAGGGACCGCACTGCCGAAAGGTTACGTGCCTGAAGGGACTCCGTAACCAGAGGAACCAGCTCGTCCTTCCGAAACACCCGAATGATCCGAGCCTGATCCTCCGGCTCGGGGATCTCCCCATCCTCCAATTCCTCCGCTTCAGTCTCAGGATCGCCCTCCGCCTCGGACTCCAGAAGCCCCAGGGCGTCCTGCTCCTGTTCCCCCAACTGGAGCCGCTTGACCCCGGGTGGAGAGGAGCGCTGAGCCACCCCAGTGACCCCCGAGGGGAGAGAGGGGGGCCCAACCTCCGGCCACTGACCGGACCTGCTCAAGTGGAAAGCCTGATGCATGAGGAGAACAAAATCAGGGGAGAATTCCATAGGTGGGACAACTATAGCCCCCTGCTGGAGCGCAGCCACCGACCCACTGGCCGGTGGAACCGACCCAGACTGAGGGATGCTCGGAGAAAGGACACTGTCCCCTGAAGTAGAAGCATCTCCAGGGGTAGCCTGCTCCTGGACATGCACAGAGTGTTCCAGCTCTGCGGGCACTGCAGCGCAGCCCCTGCAGATGCCAGAGTCAGTCCCTGCCGCTCTGCGGGACCCACAAATCACACATTGGGGTTTGGAAGCCATCCCAAGACCACCTCTGCCCAGCGGGATAGAAGGGAACCGGCACAGAAAAGCCCACACCACAGGGGCAATCTCATGCAAATCAGTCCCGGTTGAATAATAAAACGTTTTTTTTTTTTGCAAGAAACAAACACACTCACCAGACTCCCAGGGGTGCCCTGAGCAAAATCGCCAGCAAAAGGAACCCCAAAAACCCCAGGGGAACCTGTGCACAAGTGATCAAAAGTGCCTCTAAAAGCACACTTTATAAATCCAAAATGGCCGCCGCACTTTTTCACCCGCGGTAAAAAACGGCGCGAAAATACAAAGACAAATAAATAATATGTAAAAGAAAGAAAACGACCCTCAGATACAGGGCAAACGATCAAATTTAGGAAAAATTGCCAAATGGGCTCAGGAGAGCCTACAGAACGCTGGCAGCTCTGACAAGAGAGCACTGCTCACAAATACAGACATAAAATGAAAACTCCTACCAGCTCAGGAACAGCAAGGACACAGCCAACTTCACACAGTGTCAGCCACTGCTGTATCAGGTATGGCTTTTCACCGTACAGTCAAGGGGAAGCTCACCCAAGGCTGATAAAATTAGCCAGGCAAGAAGACAGGAGCCTGCAGGTCTGCCTTCCTCCCGAGTCTCCTGTGCCAAAGCACTAGAGAGGCATGTTTCTTTCACTTTTCCTTTTAAAGATACAACTAGCTATTAAATAAATAGCAAATAAATGTCCCAAAAACAAACCCTAAAAGTCTAACTAACAAGTGTTGCTCCTTCAAGAGTCACTCAGTGTGCCCAGCAAGGGCACAGATGTCTTCAAGCTGCAAGAGACTGGACACACTGGGGGGCTTCTGGGAGCTCCTGCTGGATATGTACTACAGAAGATTTGATTGGTCCAGTCTCCAGGCTGCAGTAGAAGGTGCACTACCCGATTGTGGAGGACTAAACTGGATATCCGCACAGGAACTAATTACAAACACAGAATCCCCTCTCTCTTCTCCTGCTGTACGGCAGCTATGATTCTCATGTTCTTTAGCACATATCTACCCCGGGCAAATCCAACCTGAACCTCTTGAATTAAAGTTGGCCAGTCTCTCCGCCATAATTTTGCCCAAGATTTTCACGTCCACGTTCAATAGTGATATGGGTTGATAAGAACTGGATAGCATCGGGCCCTGCCCTGGCTTGGGGAAAACCATCATGAGGGTACATTAACCTATAAAATTCCCCTCTAAATCCATCCGGCCCCGGCGTCCGATATGTTGGCAAAGTTTTAATAATTTTTATTACTTCTGTGGCTGTTATTGGTACACTAAGTAAGTCTCTCTGCTGCTCATCCAAGCAAGGTAGATTGACTTTCTGTAAAAATGCAGTTATCTTATCTTCTACCTCTGTTTCAATCGCAGCATACAGCTGCTGATAATATTGGCAGAAAATCTCCTCAACCCAGGCCTGTGTCTGGTGTATCTGTCCCTTGCCATCACGTATAGCTCCTATATGCTGTTTCCCTCTACTCCTTTTTATAAGGCCCGATAACAACCTACTCGATTTATTCCCAAACCTGTGAAGCTGGTATTTATAAAACAACACTGAATTCATCACCCGTTCCAGCAGCATCACATTAACCTCTGCTTGCAGTTTAGTCATTACCATCTTATTCCCATCTGTGGGGTTAGCAGTAAACCTTCATCTGGCTCTGCAGAGATTCCGTTCTAGTTGTAAAAGATATTGCCGGGCCCTTTTTCTCTTAGCCGCTGCATATCCGATAATATGCCCACGCACCACCGCCTTAGCCATTTCCCAGAATAAGACGGGGTTATCCCTATGGCAGACATTGTCTCATATTCCTCCCATCGTGCTCACAGATGTATCCCAAATTTATCATCAGATGCCAGCTTCAAAGGCTACCTCCATGTGAAACCTTTAGGGTTGTGCCCCCAGCGTACATCTATCCATATCAAAGCATGGTCAGAAAGAGCAATAGGCTCATTTCTGCTTGGAGAATTTTATCAAACGATATAGCCGGTCCCAACAGATAATCTATCCGCGACCCCGAATCATGTGCTCGCGATACATGTGTATAGTCGCAATCTAAGGGGTGAAGGGTTCTCCAATAATCTTTTAGATCATAGCCATCGCATATCCCATTAAGCCATTGTGTTCGTCTGTCTATAGATCACCTTGTGGGACCAGATCTGTCCATGGATTCCTCCAATACGCAGTTGAAATCATCTCCCACTATTGTGAGAATAGACCCTATCTCCTCCAGACATTTGGTCAGCTTCTTATAAAAGTCCGCATCATATGTATTAGGCGCATAAATATTAACTAAAGCCACCTGTTGATTTTCCAACTGCCCTATCATAGCTATATACCGACCGTCGGGGTCTGAAATAGACCTCTCCATCACAAATTCCACCTGCTTATCGATTAATATTACTACCCCGGCCTTTTTTGTCCCCGAGGATGCCCCATGGACCTCACCAACCGACCATCTCTTTAACTTGTCATGTTCTTGAACAGTTTGGTGCATTTCTTGTAAAAATGCAAAATCAGCACCTTTGTCACGCAATGCACATAGTATTATATGTTGTTTTATAGGACTTCCCAACCTACATACATTCCATGATACTAAACGTATCTTCTTTGTACTACTCATTCTTTAACACAAAGAAAATCGCATGATGTCCAAATATCCAGTTCCAGTTCTTCAGGCATGAGCCTCCCCCAGCCTAGGGCCCCCCTCCTCACCTAGTAACCTGTTGTGTGATAATCAAGTCACCCTCCCCCTCCTGTCTTACAGCCGGACGGTTGGTACCCCCCCCCCCCCATAGACTCCAGTATGGTATATCTTATGTTTTTATGTTCCCCCCTCCCTCTGTACCCTTAACTTATTAACCCTAAGATTCCTAGAATTCTAAGGTAGCTAAAAATTCTAAAATTCGTTTGACCTACCCTGCCACCCCCCAACCTTCCTACCCTCATCTTCCCTCGCTACTCCTCACCAGAGTCCTCCTCAGAAGATACTGTGATTGCGTAGAGTTCCTGCTCTCTTCATAATGACGCCCTACACATCACCCAACATGGGTTTACCTAATCTAACATTAACTACCTTTAACCCCGATATTAGACCGCAGATTCATGAGCCCCCAATCCCATATCACATTATAATCTCTCCTTCCCACCCCCCCTTCCTGTATCAAGACAAATCCATATCCACTCCACCAACAACTGCATCTGCCTAAATATCGTCCCCTATTATCTCATGTTACTATATATTTCCATAGATACATAAACTTCCCTCCCCCCCATCCACATGCCACCCCAAATCCCCCCGTCCACTTCCTCGCTATTTATTTATTTATTTAACAGTATTTCTATACCATCTTATCGTAAAATCAAGGCGGTGTCACGACAAAACAATCAAAAGTAGTGGGGGTGTATTTCATGCAGTGAAAGAAGTGTTATAATTTGCGTGTGTGGGAATGTGTATTAGATTAGGTTGAGCTATGTACAGTGTGCGCTATGGTACAGCATGGGCTATAATACAAGGTATAATACAATTAGGGCTTAAGATATATCCAGTGACGTTATACATTTTCTTGTCAGGGTTTTAAGGGGTGGGTACGTGGTTCTTGTTGATTAAGTGACATGTCCATAGGTGCTAAAACCTGCTTTACCACAGTACTGAGTGAATATAAAAAAAAAAAAAAACAATCATGAATTTGCATATATACTCCCAATGAGCCTCCTAATCACTCCCTTGCATTATCCCTAGATGACTCGGGGATATCACCTATCCACCTCAGGACCCTCGTCCCCAACCTCACATAGGCCCAAAATCTTGGGATCCAGTATCTATCCCCGAGACTTCTATGCAAAACCACTATAGATCATTGACCACTCACATATATCTTTAGTACTGTATAAATTGGGTATACCAGTCCCTTTGCTCCAGGTTCTGGGGAGGGTAGGGGGAGGCGGGGAACAGGAGGATGGGTAAAAAAAAAAAAAATTACAAAGCATATAAAAAAGCATTTATAAGTATAAAACATCACAGTTGGTGTTTCTATTAGCCACTTTTCTAAAATACACCCTTATAATCTCCTCTGCTCACCCACCACACATGCAGTTGATCCAAATTGTCTAAGTTAGTTAAATTATCTAAATTGGCTTAGTTCGCTAAGCTAGCGGGGGCCCACTCACTCTGATAGGCCTTCTTGCCCATTTAAGACTTCCAATGTCCTTTTCGCAATAACTTTGTACAATATACGTTGAGCTGGATTCTACACTCGCCCCCAGCCCTCCGTCCTTTCACAAGTATCTCCCACACTTAAACAACTCTGCATTTTTTCAGTCATCTGCAGTCATGCATGTACTCCATCACAAAACAAATCCTTAGTTGAGGTTACTAGCTGCTGATTCCACCCTCATCCTCTCCATATTACATGCCCCCTGATGGAAGCATGTTCACAAAGGCTTGGGCCTCCACAGAGGAAGCAAAATAATGCTGCTGCTTCTGTTGTTCAATCCTCAGACGCGCCAGATATAGTAGTACAAATTGCAGCCCCTTTTTAATTAACACATTGCAAATATCAAAATATTCTCTGTGGCATTGACTGACTATTGTTGAATAATCCTGGAAAACTAACACCTTTGTTTGATTGTTACCATGTCCCGCTTGATCCCGTTGCACTCGTGCTGCTCGCAGAATCGCCTCTTTTTGCACAAAGTTTAAAAAACATGCAATTACCACTCGTGACTTATGCATCTCCTCTTTTCATTAGCCCAGGCGGTGAGCTCTCACTATTATAATGGGACCCATAACAGAGCTCAGTGTGTAATTACTAGGTAACCAGGAATCCAAATAACCCCGGAGATCCCAATCAGCCACTGTTTCAGCTATTCCAACAAATCGGAGATTCTTTCTCCTTCCTCTTTTCTCCAAATCATCTATTTTTTCCCCTTGCTGCTTAAGGAAGTCCTCTAGTCTCTTTATCGTTTTGCTTCACGTTTGCTGAGTGTCCTCCACCTTGGAGATACGGTTCTCTGCCTGCTCAATACAAGTTCCAATCTCCGTGATAGCCTGGTTCACCTGTTGCAGCTATTCGAACAGGGATTGAAAGCTTCCCTCCAAAGCCGCTACCACTGCAGTAGAAACCTCCTCCACCATACTGGAAGCTTGCCTGGCATGCAGGCTAACTGGAGACGGGTCAGCCATCTTGCTCTCTGTCACGTGGTTCTCTTTACGCGATGGTTTTGTAGCCATCGGAGACAGGAGTGATTTTGTTTGCCTCACCTCTGCTTTCGGGAATCTCCCTCTTCCCTCAGAGTGCTTTCACCAGGGGGGACGGGCATTGTAATAATTTAGGCTAATTAAGCAAGAAACTCCGGAGCCCAGCGGACACATGACCACTCCGCTTACTGCATCATGTGACCCCGCTTACCGCATCACGTGACCCACCTCACCGCATCACGTTACCTCCTGGATTGCTGTTTTCATCTTTATATTGATATACTTTTTGGCTTAGAGTTGCCAAAGGAGTAGGGATAACTAAACTATAATAAAGACCTTTAGGATTATTTAGTATATTTTATGCTATTATTGTGTGTCTGCTTCCCTATGAACTGCTAATAATCTGTTAAGGTTTAATCTCTTGCTGATGAAAGTACCTTGTAGTGCCAAATTTCTTTTGCTCTTAATTTGGATAACTAACTATGAATTTAAGGATCTGTCTGAAGTGAGAGGGGGAAAAAGATGGTCTGCTTTCTTTTAAGACCATAGAGGCCTACCTAAATCTAGTAAAAATTAATTTTAACCCTGTAAAGCAAGATGGTATTTGCATGCCTTCTTTTAGGACTATAAAGACATACCTTAATCTGGCACAAATTTATTTCACACATCTAGAAAGAAATCAGAAACAAAATTTTCCAAATACACTCACAACCTCTCCTCTATCCCAAGCTTGAAGTCACCAAATTTGCTAGCAAAATAATGTTCTCTTTTCCAAGAGACTTCATCTACTTTTAGCTTCTCCTCAGAAAATCAATGATAGCTTTAGACATGCAATATCTAAAACTCTTTCTGCAGCACTTTTGGGGTTTGGCCTACTAATAAGTTTTCAATCAGCAAAATAAAACAGAGACAAAGGTTATGTATTACTGCGCTTGTTATTCCCAAGAAATATCTGAAGTGTAGCAAAGTGGTTTAGTGCAAGTTGTGTTACTGTCACCCGATATTCTCTTTTCTGTCCTATCTAGAACTGTTGGAGTTCCTTTCTAATCTTATTATTTATTTAATGTCTCTTTTATACCGCGCTCTTTAGAATCAGTGTGGTTTACAGGTAACAAATTTGTGCAGTGCAGTCAGGCCTACACTGGACATACAATAAAGTGTAGTTACTCACCTGTAACAGGTGATCTCCGGGAACAGCAGGAATTTAGTCCTCACATATATGGTATCGTCAGTACCGACGGAGCCTGCGTGGGAACGCTCCCCAGCGTCCAAGAAGAACACTTTTGGGAGCATCCCTCAGCACATGCACGTTGCCTTCCCGCCTTTCCAACTGTCCCTCTTCAGTTAAGTTTGTAGCTGAGTGAAAGGATAGAGGGAGAGAGGAAAGAGAAAAGGGAGAGATAGAGACAACTCCTCGGGGAGGTGGGGAGGTTGTGAGGACTAAATTCCTGCTGTTCCCAGAGATCACCTGTTACAGGTGAGTAACTACGCTATCTCCAGGAACAAGCAGGAATGTAGTCCTCACATATGGGGACTCCCTAGCTGAAGATGCCAGGGAGATAGCCCCAGGAAGGTGCCATCGTCAGAGGTGAGGATCCTTCCTCCCATGGATCTCTGGTATCCCACCAGGATTGGTGGGTAGGAGTTGGCTTAGGTTTGAAAGTGGTTTTGAAGAACAGCTTGGCCAAAGAAGGCATCCCGATGGGAGGCTTTATCCAGGCAGTAGTGGGCTGTGAAGGTGTGTACCGAAGACCAGGTGGCTGCTCGACAAATGTTATCGATAGACACAGAGTGGAGATTAGCCATAGAAGCTGCCATGGCTCTGACATTATGAGCTGTGACATGGTCCTGAAGAGGAAGACCCTTACTCTCATAAGTAAAAGATATGCATTGGGCAATCCGTTTAGATAAAGTTCTCTTGGAGACTGGAAGTCCCAAATGACTAGGGTCAAAAGCTATAAAAAGTTGTGAAGACTTTCTATACTGCTGTGTTCTTTGTATGTAAAAGGCCAAGGCCCTCTTGCAATCCAAAGTATGAAGGTTCCTTTCTGCATTAGAGGCGTGAGGCCTCGGAAAAAATACAGGAAGGTAAATTCATTGATTTAAATGAAAAGGCGAAACCACCTTTGGCATAAAATGTGGGTGAGTTCTAAGAACAACCTTATCATGATGAAATCTAGTATAAGGAGGATCAGCCACTAAAGCTTGCAATCACTGATGCGACGGGCAGAGGCGATTGCAATTAGGAAGATGACATTCCAGGTCAAAAACTTAAGGGCTGCAGCGGCTAAAGGCGGCTTCATGAGCTGCCCGAGAACTAGATTTAGATCCCATGCCACTGGTGGTGGCTTGATGGGAGGTTTGGTTAATAGAAGGCCTCTCATAAATCTTGATATGAACATAAGAACATAAGATATGCCATACTGGGTCAGACCAAGGTCCATCAAGCCCAGTATTCTGTTTCCAACAGTCACCAATCTAGGTCATATGTACTTAGCAGTTTCCCCAAGAGACACAAGTTCCACAATGCTTGTACTGGATCAAGCATTGATATCTTCGGTCACTTCTTAATAATGGTTTATGGACCTTTCCTCCAGGAACTTGTCCAAACCTTTTTTAAACCCAGCTACACTAACAGCCTTTACTACATCCTCCGGTAACAAATTCCAGAGTTTGATTACAAGTTGAGTGAAAAAATATTTTCTTTTATTAGTCTTAAATAGTTTACCCTGTAGCTTCATTGCATGTCTCCTAGTCTTTCTATATTCTGATAAGGTAAACAATCGATCTACGTTTACCCGTTCCACTCCGTTCATTAATTTATAGACTTCTATCATATCTCCCCTCAGCCGTCTCTTTTCCAGGTTAAAGAGCCCTAACCTTTTTAGCCTTTCTTCATAGGAGTATCCTTCCATCCCCTTTACCATTTTGGTGGCTCTTCTCTGTACCTTTTCTAAAATCGCTATATCCTTTTTAAGATACGGCGACCAGAATTGCACACAATATTCAAGGTGCGGTCTCACCATGGAACGATATAGAGGCATTATAATATCTTTTGTTTTATTTTCCATTCCTTTCCTTATCATACCTAGCATTCTATTTGCTCTCTTGGCCGCCGCTGCACACTGGGCCGAGGGTATTAAAATGGTATCCACAATGACGCCTAAATCTTTTTCCTGGGTGGTGGTTCCTAATGTGGAACCTTACATCGTGTAACCATAGTTTGGGTTGTTCTTCCCTAGGTGCAGAACCTTGCACTTGTCCACATTAAATTTCATCTGCCATTTTGATGCCCAGTCTTCCAATTTATCAAGATCCTCTTGCAATTCTTCACAATCCTCTTGGGTTTTAAAAACTTTAAATAGTTTTGTGTCATCTGCAAATTTGATAACCTCACTCACTCGTTATTCCACTTTCCAGGTCATTTATGAATATGTCAAAAAGCAGCGGACCCAGCACAGATCCCTGGGGTACACCACTATTCACCTTTCTCCATTGGGAAAATTGGCCATTTAGCCCTACCCTCTGCTTTCTATCTTTTAACCAGTTCCTGATCCACAATAGTACACTGCCTCCTATCCCATGACTCTTTAGTTTTGCCAAAAGTCTCTGATGAGGGACCTTGTCAAAGGCTTTCTGAAAGTCCAGATACACAAAATCAACCGACTCACCTTTGTCCACCTGTTTATTCACTCCTTCAAAAAAACATAACAGATTAGTAAGACAAGATCTTCCTTGTCTAAAGCCATGTTGGCTCTCTCCCATTAGGTTGTGACTATCTACATGCTGAGTAATTTTATTCTTTATGATGGTTTCTACCATTTTTCCCGGTACTAACGTCAGGCTCACCTGTCTGTAGTTTCCCAGATCACCCCTGGAACCCTTTTTAAAAATTGGTGTTACATTGGCGATCCTCCAATCTTCAGATATTAGAGATGATTTTAATGATAGTTCACAGATTACTGATAGCAGGTCTGCAATCTCATATTTCAGTTCTTTCAACACCCTTGGATGTATACCATCCGGCCCAGGTGATTTGCTACTCTTCAGTTTATCTAATAGTTGTAAGACATCTTCCCGATGTATCAATATTTCCTTTATTTCTTTTGCATCTTTAAATACCACTTCAGTCATGGGTAACATCCCTACATCTTCCTCAGTAAAGACTGAAGCAAAGAATTCATTCAGTCTCTCCGCTATCGCCTTGTCGCCTCTTAGTGCTCCTTTAACCCCTTTATTATCTAATGGACCAACTGACTCTCTCACAGGTATTTTGCTACGAATGTACTTGAAAAGGTCTTTATTTCGCGTTTTTGCTTCCGCAGCAAGCTTCTTCTCAAATTCTCAATTTGCCTGCCTTATCAATGCCTTGCATTTGACTTGCCAGTGCTTGTGCTGTTTCCAGGTTACGTCGTTTGGCTCTTTTTTCCATTTCCTGAAAGATGCTTTTTTGGCAACAACAGCCTCTCTGACCTCACCTTTAAACCATGCTGGCAATTTTTTGGACTTCCTTCCACTTTTCTTAAAGCATGGAATACAGCTGGTCTGGGCTTCCAAGATAGTATTTTTCAACAACACCCAAGCTTGATGTACGTCTTTAACCTTCGCAACTGCTCCTTTTAGTTTTTTCTTAACTGTTTTCCTCATTTTATCATAGTCTCCCTTTCGAAAGTTAAAAGGTAGTACTGTGGATGTCCTTACTATCTCTCCTCCACTAATTAAATCAAAGGCGATCATGCTATGATCACTATTGCCAAGTGGCCTCAACACCCTTATCTCTTGCACTAGATCTGGTGTTCCACTAAGGACTAGGTCTAATATGGCTTCCCCTCTGGTCGGTTCATGAACCAGCTGCTCCAAAAAGCAGTCATTTATTTCATCTAGGAACTTTATCTCCCTAGCATGTCCTGACGTGACACTGACCCAGTCGATACCGGGGTAATTGAAATCACCCATTATTATTACTGCGCTGTAACTTTTGTTAGCTTCCTTGATTTCTTTGAGCATTTCATCATCCATTTGGTCATTCTGGCCAGGTGCTCGATAGTACACTCCCACTGCCATCGCCTTCCCCTTTTATATGGAATTTCAATCCATATAGATTCTACAGCAGATTTTGTTTCCTGCAAAACGTTAATCCTTTCTGAGTCAATGCCCTCTCTAACATAGAGCGCAACCCCTCCACCAATTTGATCAGCTCTGTCATTACGATATAGTTTGTACCCAGGTATCACAGTGTCCCACTGGTTGTCCTCCTTCCACCATGTCTCTGATATTCCAATCATATCTAACCTTTCATTTAGTGCTATATATTCTAACTCTCCCATCTTATTCTTTAGACTTCTAGCATTCGCATACAAGCATTTTAGAGAATGTATTTTATTCATGTTAATTTGGCTATTGTTAGACATGGGTAAATTGGGATCTTTAAGCTCTGTCTGCTCCATACTTGAGGGCATTTGGGCTACTTTACTCTTTTGTGGAACCTCTCTGGCTTTTGGTAGTATCCTTCAAGGATACATTCTTCCGAAACATCCGCTCTTGGGCGACTGTCAGCTTTCCCCTAATATCTAGTTTAAAAGCTGCTCTATCTCCTTTTTAAAGGTTAATGCCAGCAGCCTGGTTCCATCCCGGTTAAGGTGAAGCCCATCCCTTCGGAAGAGCCCCTCCTTTCCCCAGAATGTTCCCCAGTTCCTAACAAATCCAAAACTCTCATCTCTGCACCATTGTCTCATCCACGCATTGAGAGTCCGGAGCTCTACCTGCCTTTTGGGTCCTGCGCGTGGAACAGGAAGCATTTCGGAGAATGCTACCCTGGAAGTTCTGGATTTCAAATTCCTACCTAAAAGCCTAAATTTTGCCTCCAGAACCTCCCTACCACATTTTCCTATGTCATTGGTACCGACATGTACCAAGATAGCAGACTCCTCCCCAGCACTATCTAAGACCTTATCTAGGTGGCGCGTGAGTTCCGCTACCTTCGCACCAGGCAGGCATGTTACCAGGCGATCCTCACGTCCACCAGCCACCCAGCTATCTAAATGCCTAATGATCGAATCACCAACTATAACGGCTGTCCTAACCCTTCCCTCATGGGCACATGGCCCTGGAGAAACTTCCTCAGTGCGAGAGTGTTTTACATCACCTGGAGGACAGGTCCTAGTTACAGGATCACTTCCTGCCAAACCAGGGTGATGCTCTCCTGTCACGTGACCTCTCTCCTCCAAGGCAACAGGGGTGCTGCCAGACTGGAGATGGGACTTCAGGACTATATCCCTGTAGGTCTCGTCTATGTACCTCTCTGTCTGTCTTATGTTTTCCAAGTCTGCTACTTTAGCCTCTAGAGAACGGACTTGTTCCCTGAGAGAAAAGAGCTCCTTGCACCTAGTGCACACGTAAGACCTCTCACCAACTGGGAGAAAATCATACATGTGACACTCAATGCAAAAGACTGGAAAGCCCCCATCCCACTGCTGGACTGCTGTCTGCATCTTAGTTTTAAGTTTGTGTCTAGATCTTTAAGTTCTTACTTACTAGGGGTTGCTATGGGTATTTATACCAATAAAACTGTACCTAATACGTTTAATATACCTTGTTCACCTGAAGCTTAATTAATCTCATGTCCTTAGTGTATGACTGATTTGGGTAATGAGCTTCACCTGAAAGCACCTCCTGTCTTTTAAGATGTGTAAGTACCTATAAAGCTATGATTATCCCAGAGGTGGGTGGGAAATAACACTTATTAAAAGAGGGCTGCTACATAGAACCCTGTCTTGTGCTGCTGAGGTAAGCTAAATTCTGATTTGATTTAAATTATAGCTCTTAGCTGCTGCTAGGCTATAACTTCTTATGAAATTTAAACTACAAGCTCTCTGCTGGGTACTAAATTTAACCAGAAAGCTCTCTTCTGTGTGTTAAATTTAAACTAAAAGTACTTTGCTGTTACTTGGCCCTGAGTGACTATTAAATTTAAACTACAAGCTCTCTGCTGGGTATGAAATGTAACCAGAAAGCTCTCCTCTGTGTTTTAAATTCAAACTTTAATTGCTGCTACTAGGCCCTAACTGATCCATCAAAAAACAGTGGGTTCACAGATTAAGTAGCTTTAATACAAAGAATTCTTTTTAGAAAATTACCAGAAGTATATACTCACAGTTTCAGATTTCTCTCCAGAAGTAACAGTCCCCCTTTCTAGTCCTTCAAGACATGATATGAGTGGATGAGAGGAATTTGGTTGTCCATTCAGAGGCTTATAAGAAGCTGCAATTCACTAAGATGGACTCTTACCGAATTGGTCTTTAACCCAAAATTCGATAAGTGAAGGACTCTAGTATCGATTCTAAGGGTACGGCCAGGGGGTTTAATCCCCTCCTGGAGCACCATATAGTAAAACGTTTCCACTTGAAGGCATAAGATCTTCTTGTGGAAAGTTTCCTAGAAGCTCAAAGGATATCTTTTACCTGCTGAGAAAGGTTGAGATCCTGGAGGTCTAAACCTTCAGCAACCAGGCCGTGAGGTGCAGGGACTGGGGATTCGGGTGCCATAGCGTCACATTCTCCTGAGAAAGGAGATCTGCTGTGTGCCCTAACTCCGCTTGAGAGAGATGCCGCTTGAGAGAGATGCAGAAGCAGGGAATACACGTTTGGCGTGGCCATCGTGGTGCGATGAGAATCATGCGACCCCTGTCTCTCTGAAACTTGAAGAGTGTTTTGGGAATGAGGGGAATGGGTGGGAAAGCATAAAGGAAGTCCTGACCCCAGTGAAGTAGGAAGGCGTCCCTTGCCTGACAGTTGTGTGCTGGTATCCAGGAACAGAACCGGGGAAGTTTGGCATTCAGCGGACTTGCAAAGAGGTCTATGTCTGGAGTGCCCCAGAGATGAAATATCTTTGCCACCTGGTCTAGGTGGAGTGACCACTCGTGAGGTAGCAGTACTCGACTGAGTTTGTCTGCCCAAAGGTTCTGAATGGCTGGAAGATATACCACTAGAAGGTGGTGCTCTCTGGCAAGGGCTCATAGTCGTAAAGCTTGTCAGACGGCTGCCTGGGTGAGAATCTTCACAGTCTTGACAAGTGCATATCTCTATATGATTTGCAAGGTATTGTGGGCAATGTAGTTCATTCACACCAGACACAGCTGCTGACAATAATTTAGTTGTGCTCTTGGGTAAAGCCAATAAGATATTTATTTATGGGGTTATTTCTCCCAACACAGATATGCTTGGTAGCACATAAATTAGGTTACTTGCTTTCAGTGTTAACTTGGAAAAACAAAGTCAAAATCAGGAAAACAACAAATGAAAAGCCACAAAGCAAGAAACAAACTGTTCTTTTCAGGTTAACTTCTGATTACTTCCCACATAGATACAGAAGTGATTCTCTCCTAGCTCACAAGCAATTAGGTAAGGCTTAATTGCTAGCAGTCACCAGCTGAAACCCCTTAGCTGGCTTGCCTTCCACTGTGTGGGTCAAATCCTGCTTCAGGAGCTTTTCTGAGTAGATTAAAGAACAAATTTGTATTTCTTTGTGATGGTTGCTGTACTTTATAACAGAAAGTTACCAACGGAGTTTAGATAGAGAGCAGTCCATATAAACAGGATCCTCATCTGCTATTATTCCCCCTTGTTCAACAAGCATGGGTTCAATATCATGGATTGGCACAGATGAATCTCTCAATGGAGCATTTTCAGGAGAATACTTGTTTCCCTGCTGTCTTTCAAGGTTATAGCTAGGGCATAGATCAGTGTTCATACCTGAGCTTCCATTGCTGCTAGAGTTCCTCTCTATATAGCCTGGCCAGTATGTAGTCCAGTTCTTATGTCCAGCCTTCCAATCCAGATCCCTGGACACTGGATCTCTCCTCACATACCTTCTGGCACAGGTCTTAGGGTCCCTTCCACGTGCAGCCGTCTCCCTCACAGGTAGCGTCTGGTGATTCCTAGCTCTGCAGCACCATTCCTCTGGCTTTCCCCAGTCCAATGGTGTATGCTGGCCCTTGAAATGCCTCCCAGTATACGCACTGCTTTGGACTCTTCTAGACCTCTCAAAGGCTTTTCTCTTCCTTCTTCCAAAGGGTCTCTTTCCCTCTCTGTCCGTCCGGTTTGGCTTCTGCTTCTGATGATCCTTTAGATGAAACTGAGGATCAAACTCTGGATATCCAAGGTGATCATGAAGATGGTCATCTGTAGAATAAACTCTACTCTTATTCTGCTTAGATGAGTGCTCCTCCCTAATACAGCGCAGCTGTGCTGAATCAGGCCCTGCCCTTTGAGATGAGTGCTTAGGGATTACCTCATAGCCCTTTTGATTGAACACACGTTTTCTCACTTCAGCTCCTCTCATGGCTGTTGGAAACCTGGTGCATTCTGGGACTGGTAGTCTTTTATGGCAAAATTCTGTTTTCTCATTTCTACCAGCACTGACAGGTTGCTTGTTCAGAGACACTTCACCTTTTCTATAGCCCCTTCCTGAGCTATGATAAGCTTCCTTATCACAAGCTTCGTTGCATAACGACAGAGATCCCGTTCCGCCCTGCTTGTTCACATAGAACATGGCTACCTGATTGTCCGTCTGGACTAGGACTGTCTTGTAGCTGAGCTGGGCATGGAACACTCAAAGAGCTAAATAAATTGCTCTTAACTCCAGAAGGGTTATGTGTAAATCTACCTCCTGTGGAGTCCAGGTGCCCTGGGTAGAGAGATGATCCAGGTGTGCTCCCCAACCCACCTGTGATGCATCTGTTGTTAAGGTGCACAAAGAGAACAGCGCTAGCCACTCAACGAGCAGAAACAAAAACAGGAAGCGGCAGATTCGACACCCAACACCTTTATTAGTACAGATTAAGTGGCCTAAACCCAACACAGGACCGTGTTTCGTATATCACTTCATCAGGGGTTATCAGGGCACACTAAAAAATATAAATTATAAAATTACATGAAGAAATACAATCAAAGTTAAAACAATAAATATGCCAAAGAGGGGTTAAAATAAAGAAATATAACATAAAAGAAATACAATATACATACAGCATACCTTGCCCCAACCATCACCACTGTACAAATTTGAAAAAATATCACGCAGAGAGATTGAAGACACAATCGCTGCAATCAACCCTACTACCGCACCCAATGACCCATGCCCTGCTTTATGGATAAAGGAGTTACGATGTGACCTAAGCCAATATCTGAGCGAATTAATAAACCAATCTCTTACAACCGGATCGTTTCCACAAAGTCTGAAACAAACATCCATCAGACCACTGCTAAAAAATAACAAGCTGGACCCATCGAAAGTGGAATCATACAGACCAATTTCAAGTATCCCCATGCTTGCCAAAGTAATCAAAAAGTTAGTACAGCGCCAAATCCAACAGCATATTGATACTGAAGCCCCATTGGATCCTTCCCAGCATGGGTTCAGAGAAGCACATGGGGTTGAAACCCTCCTCACCAACCTATTTGACCGTCTAGTCTCTGGAACCGACAAAATTCATCAAGGATTCGCCCTCATATTCCTCGACATCGCTGCGGCTTTCGACTCAGTGAGTCACAAGATACTCATACAACGCCTCAGCGAGAAAGGAATTCAGGGAACAGCCCTAAAGTGGTGCAAGTCATACCTGACTAATAGATGGCAACATGTAAGGTCAGGCTCCACAACCTCCGAACCATTTTTACAAAACCAGGGTGTACCACAGGGCTCGTCACTATCTGCATTGATGTTTAACATCTACATGCAGCCCATATGTGCCCTAGCACGTTCATTCAAGGTCAACTGTTTAGCCTACACAGATGACATCCTCCTATACATCCCTTTCAGGACTAACCAACCGGACCTCTCCCCTCTAACAAGATGTTTTGAGGCAGTAGCAGAATGGTTCAGCACACAAAACATGAGAATCAACTACAGTAAAACAGATGTCCTTTTCATCTCAAGGAACCAGGACTTCACCCCTCCACTCTCTTTAAAAATCGGCAACACAGAACTGAAAACCAAATCCACAATCCGCTACCTTGGCGTTACACTGGATCAACACCTGGATCTGAAAACTCACATAAAAAACACCGTAAAAACAGTATACATGAAAATAAAGACCTTAAAACATCTCCGACCGCTACTCGACTTCAGCGACTACCGATCGATCTATCAGGCATTAATATTACCTCATTTCGACTATGCCAACGTAATTCTACACGGTCTCCCTCAAGCAACCCTAGCTCCCCTCCAGCTTGCAATGAACACTGCTGCAAGAGTACTAACAGGGGCTTCACGGAGAGAGCACATAACGCCAGTACTGATGAACCTCCATTGGCTACCTGTTCAAGCAAGAACCCTCCACAAAGTTCTAACCTTAACTTTCAAAGTCTCAAACACTCTGACCCCCACAGCCCTCAGCAAGATGATACATAAAGTACCACAGAACAGAAATAGAAGATCCATGATGCAAAACACCCTAGAGGTCCCAAAAGTAATAACAAAATGCACGAGAACAACAACAAATAGGGCCTTTACGATTTACGCTCCCAGAGCATGGAATGCTCTCCCTACCTATATTCAGAACATCACTTACCTAACCCACTTCAGGAAGGCAATAAAGCAGCATCTGTTCACTACATACTACCCTGAATCTAGCCTTAGTAACCATACATATGGCCCCCCAGACAATCTCTCATTACAAGTAAACAATCAGACTCAGCATGAAAAAGGATAATCAAATGATCGCTCAGAATGTACCCCAGTGTAAATAAAATGTAGATATGTTCTGCCTGAAATCAGGTACCAGTGTGATACAATGTATAGAATTAAGAATGTACATAGTTTCCCCCAGTTACTTCCAAGCTGATCTCCCTGTTTATTGTAAATACAACTCAAAGTTCCTTGTGTTGTATAGTTGATGTTAAATGTAAACCGCTCTGATCTAAAATAGAGCGGTATAGAAGAACTGTTAAATAAATAAATAAATAAAAGAAAGACTAAATTGGACTATATCAGACGGATAAAGTCTCAAAGGAAACTAAAAACACACTAATAAAACCCAAAAAAACATAAACACATCATGAATATCTAAATCAAAATCATAAAGGTAATACATATAAAATCAATTTCAGTGCATTAATCAACAACCACTCTGTAATAAATAAAATTATATATATAAAATTTTTTTATATATGTATATATAAATAAGTATATGAATATATAAATATATAAATAATTAAAAGTATAAAAATGTATAATGGAATACAAATGAGAATACTATAAAAAATAAGAGATCAAAAGAAAAATTAAATTGCTTAATCAAACATTTATAAATTGTAGAGTACTTAACCAAACATTTACAAGGAACCTACATAATAAACAGAGAAAATGGAAGGGATGAGGAGATCAGACTAGACCTAATGGAAAGCACTGGATAAAATATAAAAGGGGGGCATTACCTGGGGTGTGTGATGTTCATAGACTTCACCAGGCTCATTTGAGTCAATGGAAGTCGCTATTGTCTAAAAAACTTCTAAAAATAGAAACATGAATATAAAATGTATGCAAAATCAGAGTGCTGCCCCAATCAAATAAATTATTTCTTAAAAGGAGGGATAATTAAGAAGACAATAATAATAATAATAAATATAATAAATTATAAATTTAAAATTGATGGAAGGTTTTGGATACTGCCCCGATTAAAATTAATTGAATTAATATGAATTGAAGTAATTTTATAATAGTTTTGTATAATTGTTACCCAAATTGTTTAAAACATGATAAACAAGGGAGAGGGGGGAAGGGGGAGGGGAGGGGAGGGGGGGAGGGGGGGAAGGGGGAAGGGAGGGGGAGGAAGGGGAGGGGGAGGGGGAAAGGGAAAGGGGGGAAAAAGGGGGGGGAAAGGGGGGGAGGGGGGGAAGGGGAAGGGAATGAGAAAGGATTATAAATAAGACTTTCATTCGTTAACTTATGTAACCCGTATTTTAATGCTGAAGTAAAAAGCCGTAATAACGGCTAACTAAGGGTCCTCAAAGATATGAAAGGATATTTAAAATAAAATATATTGCTATAAAAGGATTTCCTCTTGAAGATCAATTTAAAGAAACGTACATTATTTGAACGAGTGAAAGGAAATGCCAACATCAATTGTACAGGTAAATTTAGAATCAAGGCCACCTATAAAAACTTTTAGGCACCATAAAACTCTAAAAAAAACCCTATGAACTATGTCAGGATTCAAAAGACCGCCAGAGACTGCCCATTGAAAGTGCAAATTACGCGTGTTGAACCTTTTGTTTGTCTTGCCTTTACAAAGCCCGAAGGACGCCTTGTACCACACAATCCACTTCGAGCTTCTGGCCCAATGTTATTGTTCCATGAAACCTTAAAATAACATATATTGTCTCATTATAACATCGAGAACACATAAAATACTAAAGGAACCCCACTTGGGCGAACGCCAAAAACAACGCTAAGGTGCACTTTAAAAATGACGGTAAACACACTAAATTATACTGACTCTTTTAAAAAAGACAAATGCTTATACCATATTCCATTGGAGATCAAAAAGGAACTTAACCGACTTACCTATTGGAAACATTTGAGAATAGAGACTGCAAAAATCGTATGAGGTTCCTCAGGGTACTAAAAGACGCCGACACATGCGCATTTAAAGGAACCAGACCGGAAATATAAAAAGTGTGGGGCAATCCGTAGGGACTAAATGTGTGCGCGAAACTAAAAAATTAAATGTGTGCGCGAAACTAAAAAATAAATACCACCTAGTGAACTTTAAAAACCAACCAACGTTAAGCAGCTTTCATAAAAACAATGTGTTGATTAACGAAACAAACGGAGAGAAAACTATTTACTCAACCAGGGAGGGATCACGAATATCTAACCATCGGCTCTGTGAAATTACTCCATGGGCTCAGAACCCGTGCCTGTAAAACCAAAATCGAGTCAAAATTATTCAAATGTGTGCCCAAAAAATCAGAGAAGGTAAGAATTATATTATAAAACCATAAATCTTAATTATGTGACCATAAGAATCAAAAAACGTATGTAATATCGCAACCCTCCACATGAAATCAAACACATAGTTAAAATTAAAACAAAAAAGAAGGAGTTAACCTTCTAAAAACAAAACCATAAATCAATTATATCATAAAACCATAAATCCTAATTATTTGACTATAGGAATCAAAAACATATGTAATATTACAACCCTCCACATGAAATCAAACACATAGTTAAAATTGAACAAAAGGGAAGGAATTAACCTTCTAAAAACATAACCATGTATAAATCATTAGAACTTGACAATCTACGTACCTCCGAGGAGAGAGGGGGAGGGACGAAAGGGGAGGGGGGGAGGGAAGGGGGGGAAGGGGAAATATTGTATTTCTTTTATGTTATATTTCTTTATTTTAACCCCTCTTTGGCATATTTATTGTTTTAACTTTGATTGTATTTCTTCATGTAATTTTATAATTTATAATTTTTAGAGTGCCCTGATAACCCCTGATGAAGTGATATACTAAACACGGTCCTGTGTTGGGTTTAGGCCACTTAATCTGTACTAATAAAGGTGTTGGGTGTCGAATCTGCCGCTTCCTGTTTTTGTTTCTGTTGTTAAGGTGGCCTGAAAGAGGGGTTGATGGAAAGGAGACCCTACTGTCAGATTTTCTAGTGACTGCCACCATTGGAGGGACAAAATTAGTTGTTGAGAGACTGTTATTTTGTCCGACAAATGGCCCGTGGCCTGTGTCCACTGTGTGGAGAGGGTCCACTGAGCTGCTCGCATGTGGAGGCGAGCATATGGGACTACATGAACTGTGGATGCCATGTGTCCCAGTAACTGCAGTAGTTCCTGAGCCGTGAGGGAGGATTTGCCTGCTGCTTGGGAAGCTAGCTGCATAATGTGAAGACACCGGGCTTGTGGAAGGAAAGCCCTTGCCTGCCTGGTATCCAGAGAGGCTCCTATGAATTCTAGGCATTGGGAAGGAACTAGTTGAGACTTTGGGAAGTTGATTTCCAATCCCAAGTATTGGAGGATTTGCATTGTACGAGACAGTGCAGTGCTGGCCTCTGCAACTGTGGAGGCTCGAATGAGCCAGTCGTCTAAGTAAGGGAAGACAAAAATCCCCAGGGTTCATAGAAATGCTGCTACTACTGCCATGCATTTCGTGAACACCCTTGGTGCTGAAGCCAGACCAAAAGGAAGAACCCTGTACTAGAAATGTCTTCCCCTGAAAAGGAAACGTAAGAATTTCCTGTGATCTGGATGGATGAGAATGTGAGTGTATGCATCCTTTAAGTCTAGAGAGCAAATCCAGTTCTGGCCTTGAAGGTATGGCAGAAGAGTTCCTAGAGAAATCATTTTGAATTTCTCTCGAAACAGATATTTGTTCAATTCTCTGAGGTCTAGAATGGGTCTGTGTTCCCCTGTTTTCTTTTGGATAAGAAAATAGGGGGAGTAGAACCCTATTCCCTGTTGAAAAATGGGTACTTCCTCTATTGCCCCTTGGGCAAGAAGTGTGGAGACCTCGTAATCTAGTAAATTGTCTGCAGAGGTTTGTGAATTGAACTGCTTTAATATTGTAGGAGGGGGTATGCTGTGAAAACGAAGTTTGTACCCATCTCCTACAATGGGCAAAGTCCACTCTTCTGCTGTTATTTGATGCCATCTGTTGATAAAGTGGCATAACCTGCCCGGAATATTGGGGGGTGGGGGACCCCTCAGAAGCAAGGAAGGCGACGCTTTCTGGGAAGGAGACAAAGCCCTTGAGGGGGCTGATCCTGGAGAGCTGGTTGGGCTCTCGGGCCTTTTGGTTTCTTTTGCTGTCTAGGTTGTCCCTTTTGGGCAACCTGACCTGAAGTCTGACTCTGCTGGGTATAGGAAGGATAAAACTTCCTCTTTTTGCTAAAAGAGGGTTTTTTATAATGCTTCCTTTTGGCTGGAGTGGCTGTAGACTTTGACAATCTATCTAAGGTAGAATTGTCAGCATCTAACTCGTTAGTCTTTTCCTGCCAGTTCTTGCCGAAGAGATTCTCCCCCGTGCAAGGAATGTTGCCTAATTTGTCCTGTACCCAAATCTCCAAGTCTGATGCCTGCAGCCAGGCAATCCGTCGTGCACCAATGGCAATAGCAGAAGTTCTGCTGATGCATTCAAAGCAGTCAAAAGCGGCACGGTTGACAAACGGAGACATTTTTGAGCATGCTTAACTAGAGCAAGAAAGTCTTGTCTCTTATCATCTGGGAGAAATGGGCTCATAAGTTCCAAGTCTCCTGTGACTTCCTTAAGGAACATTCCCATATATAGGATGTATGAACTGATCCTAGCTGAAAGCATGGAAGCTTGAAAAGTTCTGCGTCCAAAAGCATCCAGAGTCCTGCATTCACGACCTGGAGGATTGGATGCATGCCTCTTTGCACTTTTCATCCTACGCATGGCTGATTCCACTACCATTGAATGGTGTGGCAGCTGGGTTTTCTGAAATCCAGGACATGGTGGAACTTGATACATTGTATCAAGCCTCCTGGAGTGAGGAGAAGTAGTCAGAGGTGTCTCCCACATTCTGAGCATCAAGCTATGCAGAATTTCATGGATAGGCAGAGTGGCTGCCTTCTTGGGAGCTTTAGGATATTGGAGGATTTCCAATTCCTTTGCTCTGGGTTCCTCTTCAGGAGCTACTGTGATTGGAAGACCTTTGGCCATGTCACGGATGAAATCCTGAAATGACATGTCCTCTGGAGGTGACATTCTGCGTTGGGGAGAAGAGGGATCTTCTAGGAGAAACCCTCTAGTGCCAGCAGAATTGTCAGAGTCTTCAGAATCGGAAGAATCAAAGTATTCCTGACCTAGATGCTCTTGCAAAGCACGATCTCGGTACCGATCGAAGTCGGTACCGAGGCGACCTGGTACCGCTTTGTCCCCTCCAGCCATAGGCATAGGAAGAGTACCCACTGGGGCCGGTACCGTTGGTACCAGCATCGCCGGTGTTGGTACCGGTGTCTGTACCGGTGTCAGTACCGGCATCGGTGTCGATGTCGGCACCGGTGCCCTTGGGACCACCGGTACCGCAGCCAAAGAAAAGCTGTGATACTGCGCTCTATAGTGAGGAACCTCTGGTCTATCGACACTGCCGATGCTTGGGTGTCGGTACCGGTAAGGACAGCCAGAACCCCTGAGCATGGCACAGGTAGTTCTTGCGAGATTGAGGCCTCGAGAACATCCTGAAGCCCCATCGATGCTTTGGAAGCCGAAGCCTTCCGCTGGGGCTGTTTTGCCAGTGTGGTTCCCTCAAGGGCAATGCCAATGGCCTCTCGATGCTTAGCAGGAGAGCTACCCTTTGAGGACTGGCTCTTATGTTTAGTTACCTGAGATCCATGGGAGGAAGAAGAGGCCCTCGACGATGTCGATGCAATAGATCTGGCATCTGAAGAAAAAAGGGTACCGAGCTTTGCGGCCCGGTTCTGTCTTCCTCTTTTGGTCATCCCTATGCAGGAGAGACATTCAGTTGGAGAATGATCGGGTCCTAAACATTTTAGACACCAGTCATGGGTGTCAGTGACGGAAATGGTACCGCCACACTTAGTACATTTTTTAAAGCCACTAGTTGGCTTTTCCATGATTTAGGAAAAAGGGGGCCTAGTGCCCAAAATGGCGCCTAGCACCAAAAAAGAAAGTTTCTGAAAGAGACACTCAAAGTTGTTGTTTTTTTTAAGGAAAGGAAAAGAAAAGAAAGAACCGGCGGTAGCGCTAGGCGTTGTGCGGTAGGCAAACGCGGCCACAGAAAGAAGTCTAAAGATGGAATTTTCTGTGGTGACAGGGAATAGGTCCTGTCGGCTCCACGGAAAACGAAGAACTGAAGAGGGACAGTTGGAAAGGCGGGAAGACAGCATGCAAGTGCTGAGGGATGCTCCCAAAAGCGTTCTTATTGGATGCTGGGGAGCGTACCCGCGCAGGCTCCGTCAATACCGACGATACCCTATATGTGAGGACTACATTCCTGCTTGTTCCTGGAGATACAGGGGTTGTATACAGGGCTAACAGGGTAACTAAAATGTAATGTAATGTGTGCCTTCGAGATTGGCTGTGAGATGTCATCTGGTTCAGTATAGTACTGGAGGAACAGATAGTGCTTCAATGCCTTCCTAAACTGGGAGAAGTCATTTTATATGATTTTACAATTATAAACCACTTCAATTTTAATGAGAGGTAGCATAGCAAGTCCCAAATAAACATAAACATAAATAAATATACATAAAGTCAACAAAAAGCTGGAAGTCAAAAGGAGAAAAGGATCTGTGAGACACTGAATGAAGAGTACTGAGAACTACAATTGAAGAGTTAGAACATAAAAACATAAGATATACCATTCTGGATCAGACCAAAGGTCCATCAAACCCAGTGTTCCTGTTTTCAACAGCAGCCAATCTAGGTCACAAGTACTTATCAAGTTCCCAAAAAGTAGACAGATTCTATGATGCTTATCCCAGAGATAAGCAGTGAATTTCCCCAGTTCACTTTAAGAATGGTTTATGGACTTTTCTTCCAGGAATTTGTCCAAACTTCTTTTAAACCCAGCTATACTAGCAGCTTTTATACCCAGCTATACTAGCAGCTTTTACTACATCCTCCAGCAATGAATTCCAGAGTTTGATTATGCACTGAATGAAAAAATATTTTCTCCAATTAGTCTTAGATGAGCTACATTGTAACTTCATTTCATGTCCCCTAATCTTTCTACTTCTTGAAAGGTAAACAACTTATCTACATTTACCCATTCCACTCCACCCACTGTTTTATAGCCCTGTATCATATCTCCCCTCAACTGTCTATTTTCTGAGTTGAAGGGTTGGAGACAGTGTCTGGACCCAAAGGAGATGGACAAATTGCAAACCACTGAAAAAGAGTGCTAAGAACCAAACAGGAAATGGTGCTGGCAGCTGCCAAAGATGTAATGCTAGGAACTGGAGGAGAAAATTATTTGATTGACTGCACTCAGCAGGCTCAGTTCTCTTTTCTGCAAAAAGCTTCTCTCTCTTTACTTACGCAGTGCATTCTTGCTCATCCTCTGCCAGGAAGTGGTATGTGCGATTATCTGGAACACAAAAAAATAAATTTCATTACAGCTATCAAAAGACTCACAAACCACCCAGTATGTTAAGAAATCTAAGATTTTTTTAAAAGGTTATAACAGTATATTATTTATCAGGCTGATCGCGAGTCCACAGCAATCACTGGCCACCAAAGGTACAGTAAATGCAGATATTCAGCAGCATTATCTGGAGAAGTGCTGCTGATGAATATCCGGATTTTTCTGTCAGGGGTGGCAGCTGACCAGATAAGCTTTCAGCTGTTATCTGGATAGCCAATTTGCATACACTTAGAACTGCCTTTTCACTTTCTAAGATATGTGGATACATATCCAGAAAGTGCTGCCAAAAATTGCCGCTCTCCAGGTAAGTGCCAGCTGCTGCTCAGCTTTGTTCATAGACCACCCTGGCACTATCCAGCTACTGTCACAGTAGTCAGAGGAAATGTTCAGCAGCACTATCTGAATAGTGTTGCTGACTACTGATCTCACTGGATAAGGCCTTTTGAATATGGGGCCCTAAATTTTTAGTTAGTTATATTTAATTGCACTATCACCAGATTCCCCTCATCCTCAGATACCCCCTGGCTCTTGCCATGCTTTGCCATGCACCCTCATTTTGTTGCTTGACTCTTAGTAGAAGCACCGCGAGACTACTGCTAGGAATCAGAGATGCTTTTTTGATGCTGGGTGCTCAACAGAACACAAACTACTAGGAATCACTTCAGCTCTCTGCTAGGCTACCAGTCAGATCCCCATAAAAACTAGGATGTGTCAGGGGATGGGAGGATGGACTGTGATGATGTTAGAGGAGGGTGGGAAGACCTTAGTGATGGTGTTGGTGGGTGTCAAGGGGTTGGAAGGAGTCTGGTGATGGTGTCATGATGGTGTCAGGATGATGAGAGGAGAGGGTAAGGATACCAGTGCATTCTCTCAAGCTCTCTACCTGCTTCCTGCCTGAGACCCTAGAGCTAAACATAGTGAACACACTGATCACACCTTCATCAATAGGGACGTGCACCCAAGCCACCAAGAATCACGCCTTTTCCTTATATGCACCAGCCCTGTGGAACACCCTACCTGCATCAATACGAGCTATATCTGACCAGTCAACCTTTAGAAAAGTCATAAAGACTAACTTGTTCTAGCTAGTCTATGACCACATACCATAGCCAGAACTCGGACAATGTCTGTCACACATTAGTTTAACCTCCCCTATGTAACTGTTAGGTTCTATTGAATAGCTTGTAATTTAGTTCTCCTGGTTCTACCCTAATTCCTCCTGCCCTACCCAAGTTCATATTCCCATTCAATGTTAACCACCTGTTTCTGTTTAAAACCTTTTCTATGTAAAACTGTTCTACTGCTCACATTCCATTGATAATCCAAGTAAGTTAAAGCTGTCAACTATTTGAATTTCTTCTCTTTTAATGATGAACTTATTGATTTTGCCAGTTGTCAGGATCTTTTTCTTCTTAACATTAAGGTGCATACCCATTTTAAGACTATATTCCTTGATCTTGAGAAGCAAATATGACTCCACTCGTCACCCTTAAAACTAGTGCTCTTTTGGGTATTGTCATACGGAGGAGGGGAAAGCGTAGTTACTCACCTGTATTTATTTATTTTATTTATTTAATGTCTTTTTTATACCATGCTCTTTAGAATCAGCGCGGTTTGCATTTATTACATTTAACAACTCGTTCAGCGCAGGCAGGGCCCACAACTGGACTTACAATGAACAGGGGTTTCTAAACGGGATTGACAGGATAACTATGTACAGGCAAGCTAGCTGTCACAGGTGACGTGGTCAGCTCGCAACTATTTACAGATTTACTAACTATATACAGATTGACTGTAACACGTGATCTCCGGAAACAGCAGGAATTTAGTCTTCACATATGGGTGACATCGGGTGTGCCGGGTCAAAAAACACAAATAGCTGAGAGGTTTTTCTGAGGTTTTCTGTTCTCTGAACATAGAAGGCTAAGGCCCTCTTGCAGTTTAGTGTATGCAGAGTTGCTTCTGCACAGAGGCGTGTGGTCTTGGAAAGTAGACTGGGATGATGACAGATTGATTGATACAGAAAGGGGAGACCACTTTCGGGAGGAAGTGGGGGTGTGTCCAGAGGACTACTTTGTCGTGATGGAAACGCGTTTATAGGGTGTAAGCTACTAGGGCTTGTAAATCGCTAACTCATCTGGCTGAGGTCAGGGCGATGAAGAACAGCACCTTCCAGGATAGATAATGGAGGTCTGTGGTTGCTAGTGGCTCAAAGAGTGGTTTGAGGAGTTGAGCTAGCACCACGTTAAGAGCCCATGCCACTGGTGGTAGTCGAATGGGTGGCTTGGTAAGAGTAGTTACTCACCTGTAAGAGGTGTTCTCCAGGAGCAGCAGGAATCAGTCCTCACATATAGATGACATCGGCACCGACGGAGCCCCCGTGCGGAGCATTTCCCCAGCTTTCAAGGAAAGCCTTTGGGAATGCAGCGCATATGCGTGGTCCGCTTCCCGCTCAAGGGTGCCATCTTGCTCAGTCTGATGACATAGCTAAAAGACAGCAAAAAATCAAAATGAAGTATATGACTGCAACTCCAGGGGAGGAGGGAGGGTTGTGAGGACTGATTCCTGCTGCTCCTGGAGAACACCTATTACAGGTGAGTAACTACTCTTTCTCCAGGATCAAGCAGGAAGCCAGTCCTCACATATGGGACTCCCCAGCTCTAGGCTGCCAGGAACCCTAAGCTGAAAAATGGCTCTCTCTCAAGAGCCTCAGCATTTGTGATAAGAATATTCTCTGAGAATGCCCCCGTACGGTAGCCCAACACAAGGGCCAGAGAGTAGGAGTTGCCTAAACCTCAAAGAGATTATGGAGTACTGCCTGACCGAAAGCACTGTCCCTTCGGGACTCTCTCTCGAGGCAGCAGTGGGCTGCAAAAGCCTGGCTTGAAGACCAAGTAGCGGCCCGACAGATGTCTGCTAACGGAACAGAGCGGAGATGAGCTACTGACGCGGCTTTCGTCCTGACACGGTGGGCCGTGACTCGACCCTGCAAGGGGAGGTCAGCTGCCTTGTACGCCCAGGCGATACAATCTGCTACCCAAGTGGACAACGTACGCTTGGAGACAGGTAACCCCAGTTTATTAGGGTCAAAGGATACGAAGAGCTGAGTAGCCCTTCAATGCCCCCGCGTACGTTCTATGTAAAAAGACAACGCCCTCTTACAGTCCAGCGTATGAAAGATTGTTTCAGTCCGGCTGGTATGCAGCCTGGGAAAGAAGGTCGGAAGAACCACCTCCTGGAGATGACTTTTGGAAGGAACTTCCGGTGGGTCCGTGGGACCACTCTGTTCCTATAGAACCATGTGTATGGTCTATCAGAAACCAGAGCTTGTAGTTCACTCACACGTCTGGCCAAGGTAAGAGCTACCAGGAAGAGCGCTTTCCATGAAAGGAAGCATAAATGGCAAGTAGCCATCGGCTCAAACGGTGGGCGAGTAAGTTGCTGCAAGACCACATTCAAATCCCACTCAGTCGCCGGTGGACAAACCGGAGGCTTGAGAAGAAGCAGACCTCTGAGGAAGCAGGACACCAAGGGGTGACCCGACAGAGACTGTCCCTCCACCGGTGAGTGGTGCGCTGATAGAGCACTGAGTTGGACCCGAACAGAGTTAGACTTAAGGCATAGATCTGACAGGTGAAGTAGATACTGCAGTACCACTGGCACAAGGCAGGAGAAAGGATCTTCATTGCGTTGAGCACACCATATTGTGAACCTGCGCCACTTGAGGGCATAGGACTTTCTGGTGGACTGCCTTCTAGAGGCCAAAACCACCTCTTCAACCTCCTTAGGCAGAAGCAAGGGAGCTATCACTATCCTTTCAGTAGCCAAGCCATCAGATTGAGGGACCTGAGATTGGGGTGCAGAAGGGAACCTTGATCTTGAGACAGGAGATCGTGTTGCAACCCCAGAGGGAAAGGAGTTTCCACCGCCAACTGTAGCAGAAGTGGAAACCAGGGTTGCCTCGGCCATCTGGGGGCTACCAGAATTACCGAGGCCTTGTCCCCGAGAATCTTGAACAGAGTTCGGGCCACCAGGGGCGTGGGAGGAAACACATATAGGAAGCCCGTAGACCAAGAGATCAGAAAGGCATCTGCTGCTATTCTCAGGGGATGCGGTTGTCTAGAGCAAAACCTGGGCAGCTGATGGTTTTGTGGACTGGCAAAGAGAGTGATGGATGGAAGTCCCCATCGTAGGAAGATCTGCTGGACCACCAATGGATTCAACTGCCATTCGTGGGGCTGGAGAATCCTGCTTAGCTTGTGTGCTAAGAAGTTCTCCTGACCAGGTAGATAAACTGCTTTGAGAAACATGCCTTGTTTGACTGCAAAGGAGCAAAGGGCCTGCGCCTCCTGACATAGGAGCCTGGACCCTGTGCCCCCTTGCTTGTTCACATAGAACATTGCTGCCTGATTGTCCGTCTGAACCAAGATAGACTGGTGAGAGAGGGCATGAGAAAACGTTTATAGAGCAAAGCGGATTGCTCGCAGCTTCAAAAGATTGATCTGCTGTGTGGCAATGTGCACCCCAGCCCTTTAAGGAAGCATCGGTCGTCAGCACCCTTGTGTATGCTGGGGCCTGGAAAGGTACCCCCCTGAGAAGGTTTGGGGGATGCAGCCACCACTGCAAGGAGTCCAAAAGTGGTTTGGACACCTTTACTCTGTCTCGGAGGTCGCCTGTGGCCTGCGCCCACTGAGCTCTGAGACACCACTGAGCAGCCCGCATGTGCAGACAGGCATTCGGAGTCACATGTACCGTGGATGTCATGTGGCCCAGGAGCCGCAAGAAGTGCCTGGCGGAGACCTGAGAAGTGCTTTGGAACTGGTTGGCCAAGTCCATTAGTCTGTGGGCCCTGTCCTTGGGCAAGTAAGCTCTTGCCTGCAGGTTCTCTAATCTTGCCCCTATAAACTCCAGGTTCTGTGAGGGGAGCAAAGTGGACTTTGCGTACTTTATGACAAAGCCCAGATGCTGAAGAAGAGAGAAAGTGCGAAGAGTGGCTTGTCTGGCCTCCTGGGGAGACTGGCCCCTGATGAGCCTGTCGTCCAGGCATGGGAAGACAAAAATGCCCTGATTCCTGAGATAGGCCGCCACCACTGCCAGACATTTGCTGAAAACCCTGGGGGGCAGAAGTTAGGCCAAAGGGAAGTACTCTGTACTGAAAATGGTTTCCTGCCACCACAAACCTGAGATATTGTCTGTGGTCTGGATGGTCTAAGGTCTAAGGCGCATAGCCAATCTCCCTGATGGAGGTAGGGCAGCAGTATCCCAAGGGTAAGCATCTTGAACTTTTCCCTCTCCAGAAACTTGTTTAGGTTTCGCAAGTCTAGGATAGGCCGGAGGCCTCCTGTCCTTTTTGGTACCAGGAAGTACCTGGAGTAGAAGCCTTGTCCTTTCAGGTGGTGAGGCACCGGTTCCACCACCTGTTCCTTTAGAAGACTTGCCAACTCCTGAAGGAGGAGGTTTCTGTGCAGAGGGAGTCTTGGAGGCTCCCCTGGAAAGTAGGAGAGGGGTATCTGGTGGAAGTGCAGCATGTAGCCCTTTTGGACTATGCTGAGGACCCAGGTATCCACTGTGATGGCTGCCCACCTGTAGGCATACAGGGTCAGTCGACCTCCTGTGCTGAGTGGAGCCAGCTGTGGAGGAGAGGCTGTGCTGTGGGAGTCAAAACCCCGCTCCCTGCTGTGCAGGAGCCGGAGCTGGCGGCTTGGGGGTCTTCTGCCTACGGGGCCCAAGCCCCTGCCCCTTGGCCTTCTGGCCCTGTTGGAGAGCTGGAGAGGCCTGATACTGAGGATAGGATTTGTAGGCAGCACCCTTCCTCGGGAAAAAGGGCTTCTTTTCCCGAGCCCTTCTTTTTCTGAGAAGGGGCAGAAGTCTTCCTGGACAGCCTTGTCCTGGTGAGAGTCTCAGTCTCGATTTCTGCAGCCTTTTTAGTCATGGGCTTACCGAAAAGGTTTTCACTTCGGCAGGGGACATCGACCAACTTGTCCTGCACCCATGACTCCAGGTCTGATGACTGTAACCAGGCCTGACGGCGTGCACCGATGCCAGCCGCGGCTACCCGGGCCGAAGCCTCGAAGCCATCATAGGCTGCTCGAGAGATAAACTTTGAGCACTCTCGAATCCCTGTTGACAAAGCCTTCAACCTCTGCAAAGGTTCCTCGGAGAGGCCAGCTGAGAACCCGGCAATCTCCTTTGCCAGGTCTCGTAGGTACATGCCCATGTACAGCTGGTAGATTTGGACACGGCAAGATAGCATAGAGCCCTGGAAGCACTTTCTCCTGAGGGCATCCAGGTTCCGGGCCTCCTGGCCGGGGGGCACCGAGGAGTGCATCTTCTGACTCTTCAGGCGGTGCATGGCTGATTCCACAACCATGGAGTTGTGCGGTAGCTGCACCTTTTGGAACCCAGGGCTCTTACGGACTCGATAAATGTAATCGACCCATTTGTTTATTTATTTTTATTTATTTTTTATTTATTTACATTCTCTTATATACCGCGCTATTCTGCATCAGTGCGGTTTACATTGAACAAACTGAAATTACATTGAACAGGGCATTATAACTTGGAGATAACTATTTATTTGTTAAGAATTTATTTATTTATTTAGCTGTATTTATATCCCGCTTTTCACCGGGTCAAAGCGGTCAATTGGGAGATACATTTAACACGAGGGGATATGACACACATACGCTAATACTTACAGGGAACATGGGCAATGGAGGGTTAAGTGGCTTGCCCAAGACCACAAGGAGTGCCTATACGACTAGAAATCCCAGTCCCTCCGGCTTGAGATTGCTGTTCCCAGGTGGGATTTGAACCCCCGGCCCTCCGGCCCAAAGTACCTTGTCCTAACCACTAGGCCACTCCGTCGAAGCCGGTGCCTCCCACATACGGAAGAGCAGCCGTTCCAGCATCGGAGGAACCGATACAGTAAAGGCTTCCTTTGGAGGAAAGTCATTCTGGAGGGCATCGAGTTCCTCGGCTCGAGGCTCCTTCTCGGCATCCGCAGGGAAGGCCAAGGCTTTGGCCATGTCCCTCACGAAGTCCGAGAACCGGGTATCCTCCGGGGGGGGGGGGGGGGGAGGACCGCCTCCGAGGCTCAGACTCCGGTGAGTCCGAAGGGACGCACCAGGTCCGGAAGGTGTCCGGGGACTCCTCGTCCTCCGTCTCCCACGCCGACTCCTCCGAGGAATAGAGCAGCTCCGGCAGTGTGGGCCTCGGTGCCACCCGCCCCTACACCGAGGGTATCGGTGTCGATGATCTCAGCCCCGCACGGGAGGTCGAGGGGGACCGTGACTGAGGATCGACTCGAGACTTCATTGACTCGAGGATCGGCTCGGTCTCCGAGGTCGACTTGGACGTCGAGGTTCCGGTGGTCGGGGCAGATCCACCCGTCATCAGCCCGGCAATCAGCACCCGCTGCTGTTCCATGAAGGCAGCCAAATTGCTCTCCAAGGCCGTCAACCTGAGTCCAAGCTCAGGAGACTCAGCAGCCCCCGACTCGGGCCCCGATGGCATCGGGCCTGACGTCGGCTCCCCCGGAGGAGAGTCCACGAGGACAACTGCACTTATGTGACTCTGGGACTCCGGCTCCACATGAGGTAACTTAGACGGCCTCTCCGACTCTAAGAGCCGGGGGCGGCGGTCAGGGCTATACGACCTGCCCCTCGAGGAACCAGGAGCCTCCACCGACGCCGCCCTCGCGAGCTTCTTCTTCCTTCTGTGCTCCCGGGTGGGAGACTCCCTCTCAGAGGAACCCCGACGGCGCTCGGGGTCAGACTCCCAAGATGTCGAGGCCTCTGACGAAGTCCGGGCCCGGCCAGATGCGGAGTCAGAGAAAATTCTCTCATGTTGATACTGACGGCTCCGAAGTGCCTTCGACGACATCTTGCCACACGGGCCACAGGCCAGCAGGTCATGGTCGGGCCCGAGGCAACGAAGGCAGCAGTCATGTGTGTCGGTGAGAGACATACGTTTCTTGCACCGATCACACTTTTGAACCCACTGGCAGCCATCGGGGGGAAAAGGGCCCCTGCAAGGTCAAAAGATCGGGCTGCCAGTGAAAACACAAAAAGAGCGCGAACGCTAGTCACGAAGGACAAAAACTGAAAATCAAAACTCTGGACTCGATACCGGTGTACTGAGCCCAGACGGGAAGGGGAACCAGCATCAAACCGGATAAGACAAAGCGAAAATCGCAGAAAAAAAATCAACTTTTCCCGGGTGACACTTGGAATGAGGAAGTAGGGGGAGTAGAAACCTTTGAACCGTTCTTGAAGAGGAATTGGCTCTACGGCTCCTTGGGTAAGGAGAATGTTTATTTCTTGCTGGAGGAGGGGGAAGCTCTCGAAAGTTGAGTTGATACCCCTTTTGTATAATGGTGAGAGTCCAGCTTTCTGCGGTGATGGTGTGCCATCTTTGGCTGAACAGCGAGAGCCTTCCTGGAATCAGTATGTGATCTGGCAGATGTGGGAGTGGACTGGCTATGCTCCTTATCTAGGAGCCAAAAACTCAATGTAGCAGCTGCTGGTTGAGTTTGTGGTTGTGTCTTAGTGAGTCTGGGCTTCTTGGCCTGCTTGGGGTCCTGCTGCTTCACATTGAGAATGGTAGACTGGCTGGGAGTAGGAAGGATGAAACCTTCTCTTTTTGGGGTAGAAGGCTTTCTTAGGTGGTGCCTTCTTTTTGGCAGGGTCAGATGTCTTCCTAGAGAGCCTCTTGAAGGTTGTATCATCGGTCTCTAGTTCCCCTGCCTTCTCCTGCCAGTTTTTACCAAATAGGTTTTCACCTATGCAGGGGATGTTGCCTAGCTTGTCTTGGACCCATTGTTCCAAATCCAAGGCCTGAAGCCAAGCCAGACGTCTTGCCCCTATAGCTATGGAAGAGGCTCTGCTGGATGACTCAAATGCATCAAAGGCGGCTCTATTGATGAATTTCGATACATTTTGGCTATGGGAGAGGACAGCCTGGAATGCTGGTAATTTTTCCTCTGGGAGAAAAGGGAGGCCCCTTCCTAGTCCTTGTTCAGTTCTTTCAAGAACATCCCCATATAGAGGATGTAGGAATTAATTCTACTAGAAAGCATCAATGCCTAAAAAGAGCACCAGACAAAGGAATTCAGGTTTCATGACCCAGAAGGATGGCCCAGAGGGATGGAAGCATGGTTCTTTCCACTCTTAATCCAGGGCATCACCAATTCCACCACCATAGAATGGTGAAGACGCTGCGGATTTTGAAAGCCAGTGCATTCAGGTACTTGGAATCTAGTCGATGACTTATAGGGGAGATGGTGAGAGGGGTTTCCCACATTCATAGCATCAAGTTGTGTAGAATTTGATGCACCGGTAGGATGGTGGCTTCTTTCAGTGCTGCGGGATGCTGGAGAATTTCCAGTTCTTCTGCCCTCGGTTCAGGTTCTGATGCAGCCTGGATAGATAGGCCAGTTCCCTTTCCCTGATAAACCCCTGAAAGGACATGTCCTCAGGAATGGATTTTCTGCGTGTACTGACCGATGATGGCAAGTGTTCCAAGGCGAAGTCCCGAACGTTGTAGGAATCCAGAGACTTGTGATCGGAATCAGATGTGTCGATATTGGACCAGTGAATATCATCGGTGTCGATGCCCCTCAATGTCTCCGGGGTCTAAGCCATGCACCGTCCAAGAGGGATCCGTGGTCGATGGAGGTATCGGTGCTGGGACTGTAATTTCGGTGCTTCGAGGCCCCTGCATTGATGTCGATGGTACCGTCGGGGGTGGCTGCTGAGTCGAGGCTCCGGGGCGATCTGCCAGGAGATCTGCTATGGTCCTTTCCAAGGACAGCATCCGCTGGTCCAAGGAGGGAGCCT
The DNA here is from genome assembly GCA_033557465.1 of Ichthyophis bannanicus. Classification (NCBI taxonomy): domain Eukaryota; kingdom Metazoa; phylum Chordata; class Amphibia; order Gymnophiona; family Ichthyophiidae; genus Ichthyophis; species Ichthyophis bannanicus. Next base: position 41,520,253 of record CM066049.1, on the reverse strand, counting down.
GTGCCTGATCCACAGACAGAATGGGGCTGGGCGCCTCTGTACCAGTGCACGGCATCGGGGGTTCCTCAGAGGCCGAGGCCCTGGGTGCCTCCCGAATCCTCACCAGGGCTTTGGAGGACAAGTCCTCCCGCCGGGGATGTTTGGACATATGGCTTGAGTCCAACAAAGTCCTGGACAATTCTCGGTGCAATCGGGAATGCTCTCTCAATTCCCGACACATACCCGATGGGTCCTTGGACTTTTGTCTTTGTTCCTTCGGTGTCTCCGAGAGTTCTCAGGATCTGGACCTTTGAGGGTGAGATGGAGAAGAAGTTTTCTTTGATTTCTTTTCTCCATGTCTGGACTCTGGAGTGTTTAGAAGTGTGAGAGCCCTTTGAAGAAGTCAAGGCCAACGATAATGCGTCCGAGGGAAAAAGTTCCCTGAACTTCTTGGCCCGGTTCCCAAGGCCCCTCTTGGTCATTTGCTTGCATAGAGAGCACTTCTGAAGGATGTGGTTGGGACCGAGATATTTAAGGCACCAATTGTGTTTATCAGTGATCGATATGGTGCTGGAACATTTTGTACATTTTTGAAGCCGCTAATGGGTTTTTCCATACTGAGAAAGGTGGGCAAGGCCCACGGGGCATGAGGCCCTATGGGAATAAGTATATTATTTTTTAAGAAAAGAATATGAAAATAAAAGAGGAAGGGAAAAATAGTATTATTCGATACTGCGGTAGAGCTGAAAATGAAGGTATTTGAAGATCCTTCATTGGTAACAGGGAGAAGCCCTGTCGGCTCCGCGGAAAAAAGAAGAACTGAGAAGAGTACATTGGAATAGCAGGAAGGCACCAGTGCAGGTGCAGTGGACTACTCCCAAAGACTTTCCTATTGGTAGCTGGGGAGCTTCCCGCGCAGGCTCCGTTGTTACCCGATGTCACCCATATGCGAAGACTACATTCCTGCTTGTTCCTGGAGATTTGATTATATTGCTAAGGGCCAATTAAGCAGCCAGAAGTTTAAAAAGAGTTTGGAAAAGGATTTCTTCAAGCCCACACATCCTCCTTCTCCTCTGCTCTCCACTGAAGATTAAAAGGTGGCTCCTCAGAGATATGTGAATGCATGCCCTGATAGCAGTGGAATAGCACTGAGCCCAGAATACTTTGTCTGCATTAGGCTTCCCGGGGGTGAATACCAAAACTAAGTCTCTGTCTTGCCTGACTTGTTTTGTGGGGGCTACCCGACCTCCCTCACTGGGCAATATGTCTATCAGGTTTGGGCTGCTGGGGCGTCTGTTGGTGGGGTGTCAATTTTTCCCTGCTTCGTTGAGCTACCTATGTACATTAGTTGCACTTCGCATGCTCTGACCCACATTACACTGAGCATGTTAAGTACGCACCTTTACTCTAAGCACGGGCATAGTACGCGGCAGGAGTGCACGCTCCAGCATGCCTTACCAGCACACTCTAAAACGGTGAAGTTGGGCTGCCTAGTCTGTGGAAAGCAGATAATTTCATCACTGGATTCTAGGTTCTGCAATTTTTGCATAAAAGCTTCAGATATGCCCTTGGAAGGCCCGTCTCCAATCTTTCAGCTAGGGGACATGGGTGCCCTGGCCTTCTTGTCTTTGCTACAGGAAGCAGCGGATGTGGTGGTGAAAAAGAATGATCTCCAGGCCTTGTATTCGAGTGCTTGCACTACTGGTCACTCCCCTTCTCTTCAGAGTTCAATGTCAAGTCTTTCTCCCACCAGTAGGGCCCCTAATTCCTGGCAGAGAGCTCTCAGTTTTCGGGTTGTCCTCCCTGGAATTCTTCTCATTTCTGCATCAAACTTAGTCCTTCTGGCATAGTAACTCAGACCTTGGGGCTTCCAGGTCCTTTAATTTTTTTTTCTGCTCACACAGAAGAAGGGCTGATGGCACGTCAAAGCCTTTTATATGATCTTGGTGGAAGAAACTGGAGTCTGGAGATTCAAATCGCCTTTCCTTTTACTAAGGCATGGAGTCCAGTTCAGACACCTTGGGCACCGATTCCAACCTTGAGGACGATCATGATTCCGGTATTATCTGCCTGTTTTGAAAGTAGGAGCCGGTGGTTTGAATTACTCAAGTGTTTTTCCCTCTGCATTTGGCTGGTCCTCCGGTGACAGAACAGGTGCCGTAAGGACACCTCCACCTGCAGGGGGTTTGGAAGTTTATGAGGAACTTTACTTTTCTGAAGGTTATAAAAAGCATGGTTCGCTCAGAATGGGACTTGTCAGAATGAAAAACTTTATGTCGTGACATAGGAAGACTACACTGCATGATGCTACATGCCTTAGGTGGATGCAGATATCACAGTAGTCATGCAGTGGACCACCATCCCGGTGGAGGGTGGTGCAGCCCTAAAAGACCACCTGGATCATAAAATGGAATCTCTCTTAAGAGTCAAGTCTCAGTTTCTACTGTTATCCTCCAGTTGGCTGCGTTAGGGTTCTGAGACTTGAGCTTTTCTTCAGTGGATTCAGTCATTCGCTCCGGTGTCGGCCACAGCCTTTCTGCTGAATGCTCAGAGCTGGCCTGTCCACTAGGTGAACTAGGCCTCCCAGTGAAGCAATCTTTGGGGGCGGCATGGAGGGTCTGCCTAGGGTGGCAGAAACTCTCCGGCCAGCCCTTTGGATGTTATGTATAACCTCATCCACTAGGTGGCTAAAGACATTGCTTTTTTGACGGTGACATGGCGCTGGCTATGGCTTCACTACTGGGCAGCGGATGCAGCCTCCAAGTTTCAGTTGTCTCGACTTGCCTTTAAAGGGAAGCTTTTGTTTGGAGAGTGTAGAAAGAGACTTGAGGTGGGGTACCAGGGCCCTTTGAAAGGTTCTGAAATATGGAGAATGAGAATTTTGATGATAGGGCCCTCTCCAGGACTAGAGTTGGAGATCTCCTGGCCTAGTAAAATGTGTAATAAAAGCCAAGGGGGGGGGGGGCAAGAAAGGCTTGGGGGGGGGGGGGTGTTGGGGAGAGAAATGAGATTGGAGCATGACATCTAAAGAGAAAAAGGCAGGGGAAATTTCAGGCCTAGAGAGGAGCTAAGCTTGATGATGGGGAGTTCTTCACAAAACTTACTGATATAGCATTTAGAATTTTAGAGAATTTTAAAATACCGCACATAGAATTTCTTAATGTTTTGCACAGAATTTTAATTCTTTTTGCATAAAATTCCCCCAGGTGTACTTTTCTGTGGTTGGTTCTGTGGGCTCATACACTTTTGACAAGCCTACAGTCGATCCTGTATACAGTTGTGGTTCTTGTTCTGGTGAACCTTATTGTGTATGATCAAAGATTCTTGACCATGTGGTTGGGTACAAATACTGAAGTATGTCTCTAGCTGTTCTGGCTGTTATAGCAGGATGAGGACATGAGAAGTCTCTGGAATATTTCTTTGTCTCTAGATCTGCTGGTAGGAGGACACAATCCACTTGTCTGGACTAGGCTAGCAGGACTCAAGAAAAAGACATTAAAAGGGTTTTGTGTATATTTTTTTAAAGCAAGGTTAAATTCATTTTTGCTGTTTTAGGGGAATCTGTACTTGAGCACAGTAGTATTGCTGAACTCTGTAACCCCCTCAGGTTCAGGAACTGCTAACACCTAATCAGGGGTTAGTGGGCCTGTTTCCTGAGTGCAATTGAAGCCTGCATAAAAAGGCTGCTTGGCCCTGCCCTTTTGAGGCTTTCTTAAACAGGGCTCCACACATCAAACAGTAAGTGAGGTTTTGAGGGTTTCTTTGTTTGGTGTTTTTTGTTACATTGCTAGCTCTCTGACTGGGAGCTCTTAAAAGGGTTTTGTGTATATTTTTTTAAAGCAAGGTAAAATTCATGTTTGCTGTTTTAGGGGAATCTGTACTTGAGCACAGTAGTATTGCTGAACTCTGTAACCCCCTCAGGTTCAGGAACTGCTAACACCTAATCAGGGGTTAGTGGGCCTGTTTCCTGAGTGCAATTGAAGCCTGCATAAAAAGGCTGCTTGGCCCTGCCCTTTTGAGGCTTTCTTAAACAGGGCTCCACACATCAAACAGTAAGTGAGGTTTTGAGGGTTTCTTTGTTTGGTGTTTTTTGTTACATTGCTAGCTCTCTGACTGGGAGCTCTTAAAAGGGTTTTGTGTATATTTTTTAAAGCAAGGTTAAATTCATTTTTGCTGTTTTAGGGGAATCTGTACTTGAGCACAGTAGTATTGCTGAACTCTGTAACCCCCTCAGGTTCAGGAACTGCTAACACCTAATCAGGTGTTAGTTCCCTCCCTACCCACCCCGACTCCCACCCACCCCTAGTGAGCAGTCTTGCTTTATAGGGCACCTCCCCCTTATCAAATCACAGTGAATTGGACCAGCACATTTTGAATATAATTAAAGAGATTTAACTGCTTTTTTCTCTGAAAGGACAGCTGCGAAACCAGCTGGTACTTCGTAGATCTCTCTCTTTTGCTTTAACAGATACCTAAGCTCCACAAACAGAACAATGGCTGGGAAAAATCGTATTGCTAAAGCTGTTGCCCCCGTTACAGCTTCTGCCTCGGTCCAGACAGAGGCCCTATTGCCAGTTGAAGAACCAGTTCCATGTGCAGGGTGCCTGCATGCTGAAGCTCTGAGGAAACAAGTGGAGGAACTCAGAGAGGAGGTGGCGAGGCTGAGGAGCATTCAAGACAGTGAGAATTACATTGATGAGATGCTGCTTGCAGCAACCAGGCTCTCCAGCACAGGAGAAGATGGGTGTCAACAGAATGTCGATGGTTGGACAAAAGTCACCAGAGCCTGCAAAATCACCAATCCAACTTCTCCAGTCCTTGAATTGAAGAACCATTATGCAGCCCTGGAAGTGGAGGAGGTGAAAGCATCCCTGGAAAGGGAAGAACCAGAGTTCAAGTACCCCATAGTTGCAGAATCAGTGATCAGAAGGAAACGAAGGGTAGTGGTGGTTGGAGACTCTCTTCTGAGGGGTACTGAGGCGTCCATCTGCCGACCAGACTTGATGTCCAGAGAGGTATGCTGTCTGCCTGCTGCCAAGAACCAAAATGTTACGGAGAATTTGCCGAGACTCATCAAGCCCACTGACTATTACCCAATGTTGCTAATCCATGTTGGAACAAATGATACTGCCAGGTATACCTCGGAACGTATCAAAAGTGACTTCATGGCTCTGGGACAGAGGGTGAAGCAGGTAGGTGCACAGGTGGTGTTCTCTTCAATCCTCCCTGTTGAGGGTAAAGGCCAAGGCAGAGAGGCTCGCATCCTGGAGATTAATGCATGGCTGCGTGGATGGTGTCTTCGAGAGCGTTTTGGTTTCCTAGACCATGGGATGCTGTTCCAAGGGTTGCAGAGCAGAGATGGCATCCATCTGTCCAAGAAAGGTCAACACATCTTTGGTAGTAGACTGGCTAATCTACTGAAGAGGGCTTTAAACTAGATTCGTTGGGGATGGGTGAAGAAAGCCCCCAGGTAAGTGAAAGCCCCCAGGTAAGTGATACATTAAATACCTTTATGGAAATGGGTAACAGGGGTAACATATGGAAAGCAGTGTGTATTAATGCCCGTAGCATGGGAAATAAGATCTCTGAAGTTGAAGCTTTGGTGGGAGTGGCTGACTTAGATTTAGTGGCAGTTACAGAAACATGGTTCACAGAAAACCATGACTGGGATGTAACTATACCTGGCTATACTTTATTCAGAAAGGACAGGGTAGGAAGAAGGGGAGGAGGAGTAGCACTATATGTAAAAACTACTATTAAAGCTTTGGAATTACAGAGCTTAAAAGGGAGAGAGGGAGGCATTGTGGGTTTAAACTAGAGAGAGGGAAAGAGAAATCTATTTGCATTGGTGTGGTATACAGACCTCCCTCACAAGAGGAAGAGGGTGGACAGAGAGTTAATTGAAGACATACGCAGCATTGCTAGGAAAGGGGAAGTGCTACTGCTAGGAGATTTCAATATGCCAGATGTTGATTGGCACTTTCCTGCTGCAGTATCATCTAGGAGTAAGGAGATCCTGGATTTTCTACAGGGAGAACTATTCAGGCAATTGGTAACAGACCCCACACGTGAAGGGGCCATACTGGACTTGGTGCTTACCAATGGTGAAAGTGTTTCTGATGTTGTAGTGGGAGATCATTTTGCATCCAGTGATCACCAGATGGTGTGGTTCAGTATTAGGACTAGGGCTGTTAGAATCCATTCCAAGGTGAAGATCTTAGACTTTAGGAAGACTAACTTTGCGAAGATGGGCCAATACCTCAGGGAGTCATTAGTGGGATGGGAACAGCTGGGGGATGTAGAACAACAGTGGGCAAAACTGAAAGGGGGTATTTTAAAGGCAACCAACCTTTTTGTTAAAATGGTAAATAAAGGCAAAAGGAACAGGAGACCGCTATGGTTTTCGAAGGAAGTAGCTGAAAAAGTGAAGAAAAAGAGGGAGGCCTTCATGAAATACAAGAGATCACAGAGAAAGGAAGACAGGCATCTGTATTTGGAAAAACTTAGAGAAGCTAGCAAAGTAGTCAAGAAGGCAAAGATTCAAAAGGAGGAGGAAATAGCCAATGCAATAAAATGGGGAGATAAGACATTTTTCAGATATATTAGTGAGAAGAGGAAGGGCAAAAGTGGTATTGTCAGACTCAAGGGTACAGGGGGGAATATGTAGAAGCTGATAAGGATAAAGCGGAATTGCTTAACAAATATTTTTGTTCTGTGTTCACAGATGAAGAACCAGGAGCAGGACCTCAGAAAACACCCACAAATAAGAGCAGAAGCGAGGGACATCTTGAACAATTTTCAGAAGACTGTGTTCGTGAGAAAACTAGCTCAACTTAAAGTAGACAAAGCGATGGGACCGGATGGGATACACCCTAGAATACTGAGGGAACTTGGGGACGTTCTAGCACTCCACTGACTGACCTTTTCAATGCCTCGTTGGAGTCGGGAGTGGTGCCAAAGGACTGGAGAGAGACTCATGTGGTGCCTTTACACAAAAGCGGAAGTAAGGATGTGGTTTGAAAACTACAGGCCGGTTAGTTTAACTTCAGTGGTGAGTAAATTAATGGAAACGCTGTTGAAAGAGAAAATAGTGAGGTTTCTGGAGTCCAGCGGATTACAGGATCCGAGGCAGCATGGATTCACCAGAGGCAGGTCTTGTCAGACAAATCTGATTGATTTCTTTGACTGGGTGACCAGGGAGTTGGACCGAGGGAGAGCTCTAGATGTGGTGTATTTAGATTTCAGTAAAGCCTTTGACACTGTTCCTCACAGGTGACTTATAAACAAACTGAGCACCCTAGGGATGGACCCTAAAGTTACTGCTTGGGTTAGAAATTGGTTGGGTGGGAGGCGACAAAGAGTACAAGTAAATGGAGCTCACTCTGAGGAGAAGGATGTTACCAGTGGTGTGACCCAGGGATCTGTCCTTGGTCCGATTCTTTTTAACATCTTTGTTAGTGATATAGCAGAAGGGCTGTCGGGTAAGGTTTGCCTCTTTGCGGATGATTCCAAAATCTGCAATAAAGTAGACACCCAGGAAGGTGTAGATAACATGAGGAGGGATCTAGCTAAGCTTGAAGAATGGTCTAGAATTTGGCAGCTGGGATTTAATGTTAAAAAATGTAAGGTCATGCATTTGGGCTGCAGCAATCCTAGGGAGCAATACAGCATAGGAGATGAAGTACTTTTGTCCACTAAAGAAGAGCGGGACCTAGGCTAAACAGGTAGAAAAGGCGATGGCAAAAGCTAGAAGGATGCTTGGGTGCATACGGAGAGGAATGGCTAGCAGAAAAAAGGAGGTGATAATGCCTCTGTATAAGTCTTTGGTGCGACCTCATTTGGAGTATGGTGTGCAATTCTGGAGACCGCACCTTCAAAAGGATGTGAACAGGATGGAGTCGGTGCAGAGGGTTGCTACTAAGATGATTAGTAGTCTTCATTATGAAACATATGAGGACAGACTTAAGGATCTTAATATGTACACCTTAGAGGAAAGGCGGGATAGAGGTGATATGATTGAGATGTTTAAATACCTCCGTGGCATAAATGTTCAGGGAGAGAGCCTCTTTCAATTGAAAGCAAGTTCTGCGACGAGGGGACATGGGATGAGGGTGAAGGGAGATAGATTCAGGAGTGATATGCGGAAATATTTCTTTACGGAAAGAGTAGTGGATCCGTGGAATAGTCTCCCAGTGGAGGTGGTAGAGATGAGGACAGTAACTGAATTCAAAAAAGCATGGGACCAACACAGAGGATCTCTAAAGGTAAAAAGTGGACTGTTGTAGTTGTTGTTATGGAAGGACAGACTAGATGGGCCTTGTGGTCTTTTTCTGTCATCATGTTTCTATGTTTCTATGTTTCTATGTTTCTAAGTAAAATGTCACTTTGTGTGTGCCTCAAGGTAGGTGCAAAACACGATGTGGAAATTTGTTTCTATTTATGTGTATTCCCAATGTAAGATGTCCCACCCCTCTGTAACACATTTTCACCATAAGAGGACTTCTGACAAACTATTTTCCCTGTTATCTGTAAACCTAGATCAGTCATGTATTGACAGGTATATTGTTGTTCAATGTAAACCGCACTGATAATGAATAGTGCGGTATATAAAAAATGTTAAATAAATAAATAAAAAATTTTCTTTCTGAGCAGGTACAGAGTGAAATCAGATACAATATGAAATTAAGAATTCTGAAAATTCCCACCTCAGCCAGGGATATTGCTTTCTCTGCCCTTCTCCAGGATCTCTCCCTGTTTCAACATGTGTCTCTTCCTACCCATCCTGCCGGTCACACTTTGGATTTAGTCATCTTTTCCGCAAACTCCCCAATTCAGATTTCATCTCCTACTCCAGAGCCGGTTCCCTGATCGGATCATCTATGTCTTACATTTACTCTTCACTCAGTACACCCCCCTCCCCTCTCTCCCTCCTTTACCCACTCAGCTGTCTCGACATCTTAACTTGGCAACCTTCCAAAGCTTCTCTAAGGTCTATCACTCTCCCTCGCCTGATTTCTCGTCCTTATCACCCTCATCCCAAGTTGCCCTTTGGAACACCAAACTATCTCTTGCATTAGACCAGGCTGCCCCCCTAAGGCCTTGTAACCCTCATCATAACGCTCATCACCCCTGGTTTCACGCGGGACTTCGATTGCAACGTTCTCAGCTAAGGAGAGCTGAACGTCTCTGGCGGAAATCCCAATCTACAGCCTCCTATCAGCATTTTAAGTCTTGCCATGCCCATTATCGATCGAGTGTTCATCAAGCCAAGTGCTCCTTCTACTCTGCATCCATTGCTTCAGCTCCCAACCGATCACGGCAACTTTTTGTTACCCTGAACACACTTTCCCAATTGCAGGCTTCTTCCAGTCGTGAGCCTGTTTCCGTCCTGCAAGCCCCCAGCCCTACCAAGCTGGCCTCTTTCTTTTCCTCCAAAGTTCAAAACCTTCGCTCATCTCTTCCTTTTTGCCCACAGGCTCTGCTTTCGCCTCCTCCTGTTTCACCCCCGCCGTCCCCCCTGCTATCGCATGCCTGGACTAACTTTCACCGTCACCCCCCCTGAACTCATCAAATTACTGTCTACTACTCATAAGACCACCTTCCCTTTAGACCCCATTCCTTCCTCCTGGTTCACTGAGCCTTCCACCGTCTTAATACAACCCATCCTAGCCATCATTAACTCCAGTTTGTTATGTGGTACCTTTCCTCGCCCATGGAAACATGCTCTAGTCCGCCCCCTTCTGAAACATCCTTCTTTAAACTCCTCTGTACCCGCCAAATACCATCCGGTGTCCAACCTTCCTTTTGCCTCTAAACTCCTGGAAAAGGTGGTTTTTTCACAACTCTCACATCATCTGGACTCTACACATTTTCTGCACCCTCGGCAATCCGTATTCTGCCCTGGGTATAGTGTAGAAACTACTATCACAGCAGTTATGAACGAAATACGCACTTCTCAGGACCATGGTGATATCACGGTGGCGGTATCCCTTAATCTTTCAGCCGCTTTCGACCTGGTAGATCACTCTTCTTCTTTCTCGACTGCGGGATGTGGGTATTCGTGGTGTTGTTTATCACTGGTCTGACTCCTTCTTATCCTCCCGTTCTTTTGCAGTTACCTCTGCTCTTTCCACCACAGACCATTTTCCTCTCACTTGTGGTGTTCCACAAGGCTCTATCCTGGCTCCCTTACTGTTTAACATCTTTCTGGCCCCCTTAGCTTTACTTATCCAACAACTGGGGATCTCGGGCTACTATTACGCCGATGATATTTTTCTCTTACATCATACTTCCTCGTCTCAGCCCGATATTACTCCCCTGGAAACCTGCTTGTCTCGAGTCTCTTCATGGCTCTCCTCCAACTGTCTGGTACTCAATGTTTCCAAAACTGCAGCTATATGGTTCACCCACGGCTCCCCCACTCCGTCACTTACTCCTTCCAGGCTGCTGGCATTACCCTTTAAAAAGGAGATAGAGCAGCTTTTAAACTAGATATTAGGGGAAAGCCGACAGTCGCCGAAGAGCGGATGGTTCGGAAGAATGTATCCTTGAAGGATACTACCAAAAGCAGAGAGGTTCCACAAAAGAGTAAAGTAGCCCAAATGCCCTCAAGTATGGAGCAGACAGAGCTTAAAGATCCCAATTTACCCATGTCTAACAATAGCCAAATTAAAATGAATAAAATACATACTCTAAAATGTTGTATGAAAATGCTAGAAGTCTAAAGAATAAGATGGGAGAGTTAGAATATATAGCACTAAATGAAAGGTTAGATATGATTGGAATATCAGAGACATGGTGGAAGGAGGACAACCAGTGGGACACTGTGATACCTGGGTACAAACTATATCGTAATGATAGAGCTGATCAAATTGGTGGAGGGGTTGCGCTCTATGTTAGAGAGGGCATTGACTCAGAAAGGATTAAAGTTTTGCAGGAAACAAAATCTGCTGTAGAATCTATATGGATTGAAATTCCATATAAAAGGGGGAAGGCAATGGCAGTGGGGGTGTACTATCAAGGACCTGGCCAGAATGACCAAATGGATGATGAAATGCTCAAAGAAATCAAGGAAGCTAACAAACGTTACAGCACAGTAATAATAATGGGTGATTTCAATTACCCCGGTATCGACTGGGTCAGTGTCACGTCAGGACATGCTAGGGAGATAAAGTTCCTAGATGAAATAAATGACTGCTTCTTGGAGCAGCTGGTTCATGAACCAACCAGAGGAGAAGCCATATTAGACCTAGTCCTTAGTGGAACACCAGATCTAGTGCAAGAGATAATAGTGTTGGGGCCACTTGGCAATAGTGATCATTGCATGATCGCCTTTGATTAAATTAGTGGAGGAGGGATAGTAAGAAAATCCACAGTACTACCTTTTAACTTTCGAAAGGGAGACTATGATAAAATGAGGAAAACAGTTAAAAAAAAACTAAGAGGAGCAGTTGCAAAGGTTAAAGACGTACATCAAGCTTGGGTGTTGTTGAAAAATACTATCTTGGAAGCCCAGACCAGCTGTATTCCACGCTTTAAGAAAAGTGGAAGGAAGTCCAAAAAACTGCCAGCATGGTTTAAAGGTTAGGTCAGAGAGGCTGTTGTTGCCAAAAAAAAGCATCTTACAGGAAATGGAAAAAAAGAGCCAAACGACGAAACCTGGAAACAGCACAAGCACTGGAAAGTCAAATGCAAGGCATTGATAAGGCAGGCAAAGAGAGAATTTGAGGAAGAAGAAGCTTGCTGCGGAAGCAAAAACGCGAAATAAAGACCTTTTCAAGTACATTCGTAGCAAAAAACCTGTGAGAGAGTCAGTTGGTCCATTAGATGATAAAGGGGTTTAAAGGAGCACTAAGAGGTGACAAGGCGATAGCGGAGAGACTGAATGAATTCTTTGCTTCGGTCTTTACTGAGGAAGATGTAGGGATGTTACCCATGACTGAAGTGGTATTTAAAGGTGCGGAAGAATTGAAGGAAATATCGATACATCGGGAAGATGTCTTACAACTATTAGATAAACTGAAGAGTAGCAAATCACCTGGGACGGATGGTATACATCGAAGGATGTTGAAAGAACTGAAATATGAGATTGCAGACCTGCAATCAATAATCTGTAAACTATCATTAAAATCATCTCTAGTACCTGAAGATTGGAGGATCGCCAATGTAACACCAATTTTTAAAAAGGGTTCCAGGGGTGATCCGGGAAACTACAGACCGGTGAGCCTGACGTCAGTACCAGGAAAAATGGTAGAAACCATCATAAAGAATAAAATTACTCAGCATGTAGATAGTCAACAACCTACTGGGAGACAGCCAACATGGCTTTAGACAAGGAAGATCTTGTCTTACTAATCTGTTATGTTTTTTTGAAGGAATGAATAAACAGGTGGACAAAGGTGAGTCGGTTGATATTGTGTATCTGGACTTTCAGAAAGCCTTTGACAAGGTCCCTCATCAGAGACTTTTGGCAAAACTAAAGAGTCATGGGATAGGAGGCAGTGTACTATTGTGGATCAGGAACTGGTTAAAAGATAGAAAGCAGAGGGTAGGGCTAAATGGCCAATTTTCCCAATGGAGAAAGGTGAATAGTGGTGTACCCCAGGGATCTGTGCTGGGTCCGCTGCTTTTTGACATATTCATAAGTGACCTGGAAAGTGGAATAACGAGTGAGGTTATCAAATTTGCAGATGACACAAAACTATTTAAAGTTGTTAAAACCCAAGAGGATTGTGGAAAATTGCAAGAGGATCTTGATAAATTGGAAGACTGGGCATCAAAATGGCAGATGAAATTTAATGTGGACAAGTGCAAGGATATGCACCTAGGGAAGAACAACCCAAACTATGGTTACACGATGCAAGGTTCCACATTAGGAACCACTACCCAGGAAAAAGATTTAGGCGTCATTGTGGATACCATGTTAAAACCCTCGGCCCAGTGTGCAGCGGCGGCCAAGAGAGCAAATAGAATGCTAGGTATGATAAGGAAAGGAATGGAAAATAAAACAAAAGATATTATAATGCCTCTATATCGTTCCATGGTGAGACCGCACCTTGAATATTGTGTGCAATTCTGGTCGCCGTATCTTAAAAAGGATATAGCGATTTTAGAAAAGGTTCAGAGAAGAGCCACCAAAATGGTAAAGGGGATGGAAGGATACTCCTATGAAGAAAGGCTAAAAAGGTTAGGGCTCTTTAACCTGGAAAAGAGACGGCTGAGGGGAGATATGATAGAAGTCTATAAATTAATGAACGGAGTGGAACGGGTAAACGTAGATCAATTGTTTACGTTATCAGAATATAGAAAGACTAGGGGACATGCAATGAAGCTACAGGGTAAACTATTTAAGACTAATAAAAGAAAATATTTTTTCACTCAACGTGTAATCAAACTCTGGAATTTGTTACCGGAGGATGTAGTAAAGGCTGTTATTGTAGCTGGGTTTAAAAAAGGTTTGGACAAGTTCCTGGAGGAAAGGTCCATAAACCATTATTTTTTTTTTTTTTTGAATTCTTTATTTTCGTTTTATAACAACAAAGGAAAGGAAGACATACAGCTAAAAGACAGATACATAAAGTGTGATACATACACCAAAGTAAACCCCTACCACCCCCCTCCCCCCTGCTTCTTCTCTAGAAAACTAATCATTCCCGAAGCGGGCGTGTACTTACATTATTGTGTTACAAAACCTAACGGTGATCTAAAACATGATGAGTGCGCATTATACAGGCATGTTGGAACAATGAGCAGATTGTACATAATCAGTAAGCATCTGCCATTTAGACAAGCGAGAGTGAATTTGGGCATGGGGAATAGCTCTCCGAGGTATCTGCTCATATTTGCTATATAAGCAGACGAGGTTCCACCATTCATTGACAGTAAGTCGAGAGCTATCCTTCCAATTCCTCGTGATTATACAGATGGATATACCCAGCATGAAATCATGGAGAAAGCGACCCTTCTTAGGAAGAGAGGGGACCTCCGCCACAGAGCGGAGTCCCACGATCTTCCAAGAGAGAGGTTCGTGAAGGTGCAAGATAAATTGAATACGACCCCAGACCCGCCCTCAATAAACCTGTAGTTGAGGACACTCATAAATAACATGAGCGAAGGTTCCCACAGCAGTGTGGCAAGACCAACACTGGTCCCTAGCATTTATGTTCCATTTGGCTATTTTTTCTGGGGTATAAAAGCATCTGTGTGCAAAAAAGAAGAGAGTTTGGGTAACAGAGGCAGACCGGGAAACCCGCACTACTTTGCTCCAGAATACGCTCCATTGCACAGGGGTTAAAGTGGTTTGCAGTTCGCGCTCCCAGGCTTGTTGGGCTCTGAAAGTGGCCGTGTCTGCACCCTGACATAATATTTTATAAAAGTTAGAGGCTACCCCATGTGTACTACTAATAGAGTGAACTATCTCTAATAGCCCATCCTCAGTAGGGGCAGAGGGCAGCATGATTCGAGCACTTTTAAGGCAGTGTTGAAGCTGCATCAATTGAAAGTAGTGTTTCGCTGGTAACGCAAATTCCTTTTGTAAATCAGAAAAGGTTTTCCAACGAGCTGCAGAGAAAAGCTGTTGGGGTGTCCAGATCCCCCTTGAGAACCAGGGTTTCCATGCTATCGTTCTATTTAGGACTTGAATTCTGGGGTTATTCCATAGCGGGAGTCCGTCCCGAGGACATACGTTCGGGCCCAGTGATAGAATGAGAGTATTAAAGGCCGCAAGAGTATCGACAATCATTGGTGGATGGCGAGTGTCTACTTGATAGAACATACCGGGGAGATGGGTCAACGGAATTGGGCTACTAAGCTCCTCTTCTATGTCAAGCCAAACTGGTCTGCTGTCTGTTGAGGCATCTAGCCATCGGGCACCTTGCTTAAGTAGGAAGGCTTGATGATATCTAAGAAAATCAGGAAATCTGGTACCCCCTCTTTCCTTTGCAGACTGTAGTTTTTGTTTAGCTATCCTTGGTGGTTTGCCCTGCCAGAGATAACGGACGAGAAGGCCCTCAATATCTTTATAAGTATGTAGCGGGAGTAAGCATGGCAGCATTTCTAAAATGTAGTTCACTTTGGGGACTATCATCATTTTCACAGTTTCTAAGCGGCCCCACCATGTAAGAGATAAGGGAGACCAACGATTTGTGAGCTCACGGACTTTGGAGACTACCTCTTTGGCATTAAAACTGATAGTATCTTCTAAAGGAGAACAGTAATGGACCCCGAGATACTTCACCATGCGGGATTGCCAAAGGAAGGGAAAGGCCTGCATGTCAGCCTCATGTACCCAGCGGTTCAGTGGGAATGCTACAGATTTGGTCCAGTTAATTTTATAGCCCGATAATTGTGAGTATCCATCAATCAGATCCAAGACAGCTGGAACCGATTCGAGGGATACGAAGAGCATAAGGTCATCTGCATATGCAGAGAGTTTAATCTCCCTATGACTGAAGGGGACACCTCGAATACGTGCGGACTGTCTAATAAGGAGGGCTAGGGGTTCAAGAGCTAGATCAAAGAGCATTGGTGATAGGGGGCAACCTTGACGCGTACCTCTTTGGAGATTAAATGGCTGAGACTTGATAGCATTTACACAAATACTGGCGACGGGTTGAGTATACATGACTTGGAGATATCGGAGGAAGCCCTCCCCAAAGCCATACCATCGGAAAACTGCAAATAAGAAGGGCCATTCTAGACGATCAAAGGCTTTTTCGGCATCCAGGGAAAGACCCACCCATGGCTGATCTAGATTGGCAGCACTGGATAGCACATGGCACAAGGTCCGAGCATTGTCAGCAGTTGATCTGCCGGGTATAAAGCCGCATTGGTCGGGGTGAATTAGGGTGGCCATCCTGTCAGATAGCCGGGTGGCCAAGATCGTAGCGAAGATCTTATAATCGGCATTAAGTAGGGAGATTGGGCGGTAGTTGGCGGTTAGTAGTGGGTCTCTGCCTTCTTTCTCAAATACTACCACATTAGCTGCAGCAAAGGATCCCAAAGAGGATGTATCTACCGCGAGGGCAGTAAAATAGAGTTTTAAATAGGGAACTAAGTCTGCACTGAACGTTCTGTAGAATTCGATCGGGAGACCATCGGGCCCTGCGGCACGGCCCGAGGCTGTTCGTTTTAGGGCAGATTGGATCTCTGAAGTAGAGAAGGGTTCATCCATCGCATCCCTATCATCGTCAGAGAGGGTCGGCCGCTGAATGCCAGAGAGCAATCGCTCGAATGTCTCTGACGAGAACTCACATTCAGATTGATATAGGCGGGTATAGAAATCCCGAAAGAGCTCTACAATGTCGGAGTCTGTGGTCACTATGCCCCCTCCCTGTGGAGCTCGAAGGGCCGCTACGCGTTTGGCTTCTTTTTGACCTTTCAAGGCGTTGGCTAAGAGTCGACCGGCTCGGTTATTTTCACGATAATATGTCCCTCGCTGAAGCTCAATACTCTTAGAAGCTGCAGTTGAGAGGATTGAATTATATTGAAAATGGAGACGCTGTAATCGAATTAATACACATGGATCAGTACGTGAAGTTAGAACTCGTTCGCCTGCTTTTATTTGTTGGTCTAGTATGAGTAGCTGCTGTTTGCGTTGTTTCCGCAGGCGGATTTGATAGCCAGTGATCGTTGCTCGAATGGCCGCTTTGAAGCCCTCCCACCAAGCCCAATTCGCAGTATCCTGGGGTAGATTAAAATGGAAGTAATCCTGTATGGCTGCTCGAATTTCTAACTGGAACTCTGGCTGAGTTAACAGGGCTCTATCAAAGAACCAGGCCCCCGAATTCCCTTGGGGTGCAGTAGTGTGTAATTGAAAGGAAATGGCAGCATGATCTGAAATATGTTGGGAGTGAATCTTTGCAGTGTCCACCTGAGGAACTAACAGTTTTGATATTAGAAAGAAGTCTATGCGAGACTGGGATTTATGAGGGGAAGAGAAGAAGGTGAAGTCAAGCTCATTGGGGTGTAGTAACCTCCAAAGATCAACTAAAGCAAGATCTTTGATCAGGGAGGTAAGCGTGATGTGACTCTTGGGGGGACCACTTGTCCTAGGCGGCTGTTTGTCAATCAAGGGATCAAGGACTAAATTGAAATCCCCCCCAATTATCAATGAAGTATTAGCAGAGGCCTGCGCAACCTGAGCAATGGTAGCAAAAAAGGCAGGGTCATCCACATTAGGAGCGTAAAGGCATATACATGTAAATTCAAGGCTACCTATCTTGAGGTGAACTCTGGACCATCTACCTTCTGTATCTGAGCTAGTCGCAATAATAGTAGCATGCAAAGATTTCCTAACCAGTATGGCAACCCCACATTTCTTAGAAACGGCTGGAGAATAGGCGGCCACCATGTAAGGTTTAATATTGAGTTTAAGAGTTTCCTTCGAATTTAAATGCGTTTCTTGAAGAAAAATCAGATCCGCAGCTTCCTGACTTAGGTAGCTCAGGATTTTCTTCCGTTTTATCGGATTATTGATTCCTTTTACGTTCAATGAGAAAATCTTACATGGTGCCATCAATCGGTAATAGACATTTTAGGTAAGGGCGCTTGAAAACATACAACAGAATCAGAATCTGTGCAACAATGACATAATCACCGAGTATTCTGGCTAATACACCCCATATTGAAAAGTATGTACCAAAGCATCTTAGAGAAGAAGCAAAACCCCCAAAGAATATGGCGACCATATGTCTGCGGGAGGAGGCCCTAGAGAGGAAATAGAAAGACATAAGAAAAAGAAAAGAAACACCAGAGTCCATAATTAACACTGTCTCTGATACTCATCGAGGCTACTGTGGGTAGATGGAGTCGGGTCACAGATATCATCAAAAGTAAGGCAACAAACTGCCCTCGCCTCGCCAGACTCTTTGCTGGGCTGCGGCAGATCCAATATGGCAGGAACAGCGGATATGAGAATACTTGCAGGAACATTCTGGAAGTCAGCGCATCAAGTCGGCTTCTTTGGAATCCAAAAACTCCGCTAGTAGATCAGGGTCCTCAAATGTTCTTGTCTGATTGTGAAGCGTGACTCGGAGCTTGGCCGGGTACATCAGGCCATAGCGGGCTTGTAGTTGTTGAAGCCTCGGCCGGAATTCCAGAAAGCGCTTTCGGCGGTCGACCGTGGGTTTAGCCAAGTCGGGATAGAAGGAGATCTTGTGGCTCTCAAACTCCATATGGCCCTTTGCCCGAGAGGCACTTAGAATTTGCTCCACGTGTTGATATCTCAAAAGTCGAAAAATGATAGGCCGCGGGGTCTTCCTGTTGAGTGTTATGCTTGTGGGTACACGATGAGCACGATCGATCTCCAAATCTTTGGAAAAGGTGATTTGGAGCAGGGAAGGGAGGATTTTGCATAAAAACTCTTTCATGTCACCCGATTCCGCTCCCTCCGGTATGCCCACGAGTCGTATGTTGTTGCGGCGCGCTCTATTATTGCCATCTTCCACTTCTTTCTGCAAGGCCCGCACCTGACGTTCAACTTTGTCGAGTTTGGACAACCGGGCCGCATGGGAGTCCAATATGCTCTCCATTTTGTCCTGACGCGAAGAAAGCCCTTCTAGCTTGCTTTGCAGCACACCAAGATCTTCCCGCAGCGCTCGGAGTGCTTCACCGTTTGACTGCACGAGGTCTTTGACCCCTCTAATCTCTGCGAGAATTTCCTGCTGCATTTCGGGGCCCTCGCACAAGGCCAGCCCCTTCTGCGGGGACGGAGGTTCAGTTTTGGAGCGTTTGCCGTGAGAAGCCGCTGGAGATCCAAATTCCAGGCGCGTGGGTTTGGTCCCGGCCATCTCACCAATGTGCCCCGGTAAGATCAGAGTAGAAGTTCCAAGTATGTACGGTGTTAATTCAGGATTCTGAGTAGGCGTCTCGGGAGCCTCAGCGTTATGCGACCATCCCGCTGGACATCAGGCTCCGCCCCCCCCATAAACCATTATTAAGAAGTGACCGAAGATATCAATGCTTGACCCAGTACAAGCATTGTGGAACTTGTGTCTCTTGGGGAAACTGCTAGGTACTGTGATAAGGAAGCTTATCATAGCTCAGGTAGGAGCTATAGAAAAGATGATGTGACTCTGAACAAGCAACCTGTCAGTTCTGGTAGAAGCAAGAAAACAGAGTTTTCACATAAAAGACTACCAGTCCCAGAATGCACCAGGTTTCCAGCAGCCATGAGGGAGGCTGAAGTGAGAGAATGTGTGTGCAATCAAGAGAGCTATGAGGTAATCCCTAAGCACTCATCTCAAAGGGCAGGGCCTGATTCAACACAGCTGCGCTGTGTTAGGGAGCAGCACACATTAGAACAGGATAAGAATAGAGCTTATTCTTCAGATAACAGCTTCAGGGAGAGCTTCAGCAAAAGCTACAGAGGGAGGAAGAGATACAGTTTCAGCAACAGTTTCAAGAACAGCTTCAGGAAGAGATACAGAGGGGAGAGCTTCAGCAACGGCTACAAGCACCAGTATCACCTGGAGAAACAGAAGCCAAGCCAAGCAGATAGAGAGAGAAGGAAACTCTCTGGAAGGAAGAGAAGAAAGGCCATTGGAAGGTCTGGGAGATTCCAAGGCAGTACTCATACTGGGAGGTATTCCAAAGGCCAGCAGAGTCCATTGGACTGGATTCAGCCAGAGGAATGGAGTGGCAGAGATAGGAATCACCAGTGGCTACCTGGAAGAGAGAAGACTGCATGTGGAAGGGACTTTCAGACCAAGGCCAGAAGGTATGTGAGAGAAGATCCAGTGTCCAGGGATCAAGATTGGAAGGCTGGACATCAGAATTGGATTACATATTGGCCAGGCTATACAGAGAGGAATAATGATAGCAGGAGAGGCTCAGGTATGAACACTGATCCAGACCCTATCTATAATAGAGAATGGCAGCAAGGGAATAAGCATTCTCATGATAGTGCCTTAATGAAAGACTCATCTCTGCCAATGTATGATATTGACCCTATGATTGTTGATGCAGGGGGAAATACAGCAGATGAAACTATTTACATGGACTGTTCTTTATCTAAATGCTATTGCTAGTTTTCTATGAGCAAACACATCAGCCATCACAAAGAAACCTAACTTTGTTCTTTATTTCCACTGCAAACAGCTCTTAAAGCAGGATTTGGGCTCACACAGTAGCAGCCAGCCAGCTAAAGGCTTTCAGCTGGTCCATGGATAGTAATTAGGGCTGCACCTGATTGTGTGTGTGAGCAAGGGAGAATCACTGCTGAGATCAGCGTGGAAAATAAGCAGAAGTTAACCTAACCAGCAAAGTTTATTCTTTTCGTTGTGCCTTTGTATTTGGTAATTATTTGCTAAGAAAACATTAGCTAATTGCCTGACAAGCTGAAGGTTGTTTTCTGGTTTACTTTGTGACTTTTTAAGAACATAAGAACATAAGATATGCCATACTGGGTCAGACCAAGGTCCATCAAGCCCAGTATTCTGTTTCCAACAGTGGCCAATCTAGGTCATACGTACCTAGCAGTTTCCCCAAGGGACACAGGTTCCACAATGCTTGTATTGGTTCAAGCATTGATATCCTGGGTCCCTTCTTAATAATGGTTTATGGACCTTTCCTCCAGGAACTTGTCCAAACCTTTTTTAAACCCAGCTACACTAACAGCCTTTACTACATCCTCCGGTAACAAATTCCAGAGTTTGATTACACGTTGAGTGAAAAAATATTTTCTTTTATTAGTCTTAAATAGTTTACCCTGTAGCTTCATTGCATGTCCCCTAGTCTTTCTATATTCTGATAAGGTAAACAATCGATCTACGTTTACCCGTTCCACTCCGTTCATTAATTTATAGACTTCTATCATATCTCCCCTCAGCCGTCTCTTTTCCAGGTTAAAGAGCCCCAACCTTTTTAGCCTTTCTTCATAGGAGTAGCCTTCCATCCCCTTTACCATTTTGGTGGCTCTTCTCTGAACCTTTTCTAAAATTGCTATATCCTTTTTAAGATATGGCGACCAGAATTGCACACAATATTCAAGGTGCGGTCTCACCATGGAACGATATAGAGGCATTATAATATCTTTTGTTTTATTTTCCATTCCTTTCCTTATCATACCTAGCATTCTATTTGCTCTCTTGGCCGCCGCTGCACACTGGGCCAAGGGTTTTAACATGGTATCCACAAGGACGCCTAAATCTTTTTCTTGGGTGGTGGTTCCTAATGTCGAACCTTGCATCGTGTAACCATAGTTTGGGTTGTTCTTCCCTAGGTGCATAACCTTGCACTTCTCCACATTAAATTTCATCTGCCAATTTATCAAGATCCTCTTGCAATTTTCCACAATCCTCCTGGGTTTTAACAACTTTAAATAGTTTTGTGTCATCAGCAAATTTGATAACCTCACTCGTTATTCCACTTTCCAGGTCATTTATGAATATGTCAAAAAGCAGCGGACCCAGCACAGATCCCTGGGGTACACCACTATTCACCTTCATTGGCCATTTAGCCCTACCCTCTGCTTTCTATCTTTTAACCAGTTCCTGATCCACAGTAGTACACTGCCTCCTATCCCATGACTCTTTAGTTTTGCCAAAAGTCTCTCATGAGGGACCTTGTCAAAGGCTTTCTGAAAGTCCAGATACACAATATCAACCGACTCACCTTTCTCCACCTGTTTATTCACTCCTTCAAAAAAACATAACAGATTAGTAAGACAAGATCTTCCTTGTCTAAAGCCATGTTGGCTGTCTCCCATTAGGTCATGACTATCTATATGCTGAGTAATTTTATTCTTTATGATGGTTTCTACCATTTTTCCCGGTACTGATGTCAGGCTCACCGGTCTGTAGTTTCCCGGATCACCCCTCGAACCCTTTTTAAAAATTGGTGTTACATTGGCGATCCTCCAATCCTCAGGTATTAGAGATGATTTTAATGATAGTTCACAGATTACTGATAGCAGGTCTGCAATCTCAAATTTCAGTTCTTTCAACACCCTTGGATGTATACCATCCGGCCCAGGTGATTTGCTACTCTTCAGTTTATCTAATAGTTGTAAGACATCTTCCCGATGTATCGATATTTCCTTCAATTCTTCCACACCTTTAAATACCACTTCAGTCGTGGGTAACATCCCTACATCTTCCTCAGTAAAGACCGAAGCAAAGAATTCATTCAGTCTCTCCGCTATCGCCTTGTCGCCTCTTAGTGCTCCTTTAACCCCTTTATCATCTAATGGACCAACTGACTCTCTCACGGGTTTTTTGCTACGAATGTACTTGAAAAGGTCTTTTTTTTGCGTTTTTGCTTCCGCAGCAAGCTTCTTCTCAAATTCTCTCTTTGCCTGCCTTATCAATGCCTTGCATTTGACTTGCCAGTGCTTGTGCTGTTTCCAGGTTTCATCATTTGGCTCAACAGCCTCTCTGACCTCAGCTTTAAACCATGCTGGCAATTTTTTGGACTTCCTTCCACTTTTCTTAAAGCGTGGAATACAGCTGGTCTGGGCTTCCAAGATAGTATTTTTCAACAACACCCAAGCTTGATGTACGTCTTTAACCTTTGCAACTGCTCCTTTTAGTTTTTTCTTAACTGTTTTCCTCATTCTATCATAGTCTCCCTTTCGAAAGTTAAAGGGTAGTACTGTGGATTTCCTTACTATCCCTCCTCCACTAATTAAATCAAAGGCGATCATGCTATGATCACTATTGCCAAGTGGCCCCAACACCCTTATCTCTTGCACTACATCTGGTGTTCCACTAAGGACTAGGTCTAATATTGCTTCCCCTCTGGTCGGTTCATGAACCAGCTGCTCCAAGAAGCAGTCATTTATTTCATCTAGGAACTTTATCTCCCTAGCATGTCCTGTTGTGACACTGACCCAGTCGATGCCGGGGTAATTGAAATCACCCATTATTATTACTGCACTGTAACTTTTGCTAGCTTCCTTGATTTCTTTGAGCATTTCATCATCCATTTGTTCATTCTGGCCAGGCGGACGATAGTACACCCCCACTGCCATCGCCTTCCCCTTTTTACATGGAATTTCAATCCATAGAGATTCTACAGCAAATTTTGTTTCTTGCAAAACTTTAATCCTTTCTGACTCAATGCCCTCTCTAACATAGAGCGCAACCCCTCCACCAATTTGATCAGCTCTATCATTTCGATATAGTTTGTACCCAGGTATCACAGTGTCCCACTGGTTGTCCTCCTTCCACCATGTCTCTGATATTCCAATCATATCTAACCTCTCGTTTAGTGCTATATATTCTAACTCTCCCATCTTGTTTTGTAGACTTCTAGCATTTGCATACAAGCATTTTAGAGACTGTATTTTATTCATATTAATTTGGCTATTGGTAGACATGGGTAATTTGGGATCTTTAAGTTCTGTCTGCTCCATACTCGAGGGCATTTGGGCTACTTTACTCTTTTTGGAACCTCTCTGCTTTTTGTAGTATCCTTCAAGGATACATTCTTCCGAACCATGCGCTCTTGGGCGACTGTCGGCTTTCCCCTATTATCTAGTTTAAAAGCTGCTCTATCTCCTTTTTAAAGGTTAATGCCAGCAGCCTGGTTCCATCCCGGTTAAGGTGAAGCCCATCCCTTCGGAAGAGCCCCTCCTTTCCCCAGAATGTTCCCCAGTTCCTAACAAATCCGAACCCCTCATCTCTGCACCATTGTCTCATCCACGCATTGAGACTCCGGAGCTCTGCCTGCCTATTGGGTCCTGCGCGTGGAACGGGAAGCATTTCGGAGAACGCTACCCTGGAAGTTCTGGATTTCAACTTCCTACCTAAAAGCCTAAATTTAGCTTCCAGAACCTCCCTACCACATTTTCCTATGTCATTGGTACCAACATGTACCAAGACAGCAGACTCCTCCCCAGCACTATCTAAGACCTTATCTAGGTGGCATGTGAGGTCCGCTACCTTCGCACCAGGCAGGCATGTTACCAGGCGATCCTCACGTCCACCAGCCACCCAGCTATCTACATGCCTAATGATCGAATCACCAACTATAACGGCTGTCCTAACCCTTCCCGCATGGGCACTTGGCCCTGGAGAAACCTCCTCGGTGCGAGAGGGGTTTACATCACCTGGAGGACAGGTCCTAGTTACAGGATCACTTCCTGCCACACCAGGGTGATGCTCTCCTGTCACGTGACCTCTCTCCTCCATGGCAACAGGGATGCTGCCAGACTGGAGGTGGGACTTCAGGACTATATCCCTGTAGGTCTCGTCTATGTACCTCTCTGTCTGTCTTATGTTTTCCAAGTCTGCTACTCTAGCCTCTAGAGAACGGACTCGTTCCCTGAGAGCAGAGAGCTCCTTGCACCTAGTGCACACGTAAGACCTCTCACCAGCTGGGAGAAAATCATACATGTGACACTCAATGCAAAAGACTGGAAAGCCCACATCCCGCTGCTGGACTGCTGTCTGCATCTTAGTTTTAAGTTTGTGTTTAGATCTTTAAGTTCTATATGTACTAAAGGGTGCAATGGATATTTATACCACTAAAACAGTACCTAAGAAGTTTAATATACCTTGTTCACCTGAAGCTTAATTAATTTCAGGTCCTTGGTGTATGACTGATTTGGGTAATGAGCTTCACCTGAGAGCACCTCCTGTCTTTTAAGTTGTGCAAGTACCTATAAAGCTGTGATTTTCCCAGGGGAGGGTGGGTGTGGGGAGGGAGGGAGGGATATAACACTTATTAAAAAAGGGCTGCTACACAGTACCTTGTCCTGTGCTGCTGAGGAAAACTATATTCTGATTTGATTTAAATTATAGCTCTTTGCTGCTACTAGGCTCTAACCTATTATGAAATTTAAACTACAAGCTCTCTGCTGGATTCTAAATTTAACCAGAAAGCTCTCTTCTGTGTTTTAATTTGAAACTAAAAGTACTTTGCTGATGCTAGGCCCTGAGTGACTATGAAATTTAAACTACAGCTGTCTACTGGGTATGAAAGGTAACCAGAAAGTTCTCTTCTGTGTTTTTAAATTGAATCTTAAACTGTTGCTACTAGGCCCTGACTGATTTAACAAAAAAAAAAAAAAAATAGTGGGTTCACAGATTAATTAGCTTTAAAAGAAAAAAAATTCCTTTAAACACTGCAAGCAAGTAACCTCATTTATAGTGCTATCAAGCATACATGTGCTGGGTGAATTAAACCCCATCAATAAAAGAAGTATTTTATTGATCTTACCACTTGGTTTCACAACTCAAATTATTGTCATCAGCTGTGTTTGGGAGTGAATGAACTACAATACCCACAATACCTTGCAAGAATCATATGAATATATGCATCGTCAAGATTGTGTAAGTTCTCACCCTAGGCAGCCGTCTGACAGTACATATGACCTAGATTGGCCACTGTTGGAAACAGAATACTGGGCTTGATGGACCTTGGTCTGACCCAGTATGGCATATCTTATGTTCTTATGTTCTTCCTTTTCAGGCTTACCTATTTCCATGGTTTCTAAACTCCGTTATCTTGGCGTCATCCTTGACAGTGATCTTACTTTCAATGATCACATCTCCCATATCTCTCGTCGCTCCTTCTTCTGTCTTAGGCAAATTCGTGCCATTGCAATGCAATGTGTGCCTTTGAGTCAGTCCTGACTCCTGGCGACCCAGAAGCTCCTGGGTTTTCTTGGCAGTGTCACCGGAAGTAGATTGCCAGGCCTTTCTTCCGAGGCAATGGAGGGTTAAGTGACTTGCCCAAGGCCACAAGGAGTGCTAACGGGAATTGAACCCTGGTTGCTTGGTTACCAAGCCAGTGCTCTAACCACTAGGCTACTCCTCCAGCAGCTGTATTCTGTATTAACTGTAGACGATGTTGCTGGTATTGGGGGATACCGGCATAAATGGAGTTGCAGAAGTCCAGTCTGGTTATGACCAAGGTAAGGAGGAGTGTAGTGAGAGCTTGAGAAGATAAGAAAGGCCTTTCTTATCTTCTCAAGCTCTCACTACACTCCTCCTTACCTTGGTCATAACCAGACTGGACTTCTGCAACTCCATTTATGCCGGTATCCCCCAATACCAGCAACATCGTCTACAGTTAATACAGAATACAGCTGCTCGAATGATCTTACATGCCTCCCCACGTGATCACATCACCCCTCTGTTGCAGCACCTTCACTGGTTGCCATTGCAGTTCCGGATTTCCTTCAAAATTCTCACCCTGGTACATCGAGCTATCTATCTCCACAGACCTCAATATCTATCTGATTTATTGACTTTCCATATTCCAACTCGCAGCCTCCGATCCATTCATATAAACCGCCTGGACCTCCCAGCCCCCTCTCGTGCACACCTACAATCCACTCGAAAATCAGCCTTTTTCTACCTTGGTCCCTCCCTATGGAATTCCTTACCCACTGCCCTCCGATTGGAAGAATCCTACCCTAAATTCCGCTCTCTCCTCAAAACCCATCTTTTTTCCTCTGCTTTTCATGGTTCTCTATGACTCCTCATAACCTCAATCTCCTTTCCTGCTTTAAACTGTTTCTACTCTCTATCTCTTCTTTCCTTTAATTTATTGTAATTTCTTTTTCCTTTCTGATCTAAGGTTTTTATTTATATTGTAAACCGCCCCGATGTAATGGGGGGTGGTATATCAAGTGTTCCATAAACAATAAAAAATAAACAATAAGTCCTTTCATCGTGCTTTGAAATGTCTTTTACATAAACATTTGAAAATGAATTCATAGGCTCTGAAATGTTTTGGATGATAACATCATAATATTACTATTTCTGAAGAATTTGATTTTATAATGTTGTAGTATATCTATGACGAATCTGATTATATATTGCCTTTTTCCTAATGTACAACATCTTTTTATATTACTTCTGAATAATTAGATTTTTAATGTTTTAGTATTATTACTTTTGAATAATTTAACTATAAAATGCCTTTTGTCTCTTAATATTCTTTTGTATGTAATCCGTTTTGAACTGATTGGAGAGTTAACGTAATATAAAACTTGAAATGAAATGAAATTAAATTAAATGTGTAGATGTTTGGCCCACCCAGACATGTCCAAACCATGCCACCTTGGGATCTCTGCATGGTGTGCCTCTCCATGGTATAAATAAGGGCTTTCTGAAATTACTATTTACATGTGAAACCCCCATAAAGGTGGGTATTTAAGAGTGTGCTGAATAATGTGGAATCAAAGGGTAAATGGTCACTGTATGCTGCTGAAGATTTCAGATACAGGACAACACTAAGGGAACAGCCTGCTGGGCTAGCAAAGCTGAAAGTAAACATTTAGGGGGGATATGCAAATCACTGCCTGTGCTAAAAGAGCAAGGTAATATTTGCTCACATTTATATCTAAAATTAAGATTTAACTTCAAATCTATACAGAATAATGTAGGGAAATAAAATGCACACACACGACAAGAGGGGGACATTTTGGGACCTGGGGAAATTGCTCACCCTAAGAGAAATGGTATCAGATAAACAGGTGATGGTATTAAAAATGCCTGGAAAGAAAAGGAAAGAGCTTGAAAAGAATTGGAGTTTAGGGTTTAGAGGCTGTTAAACTTTTTAATCTAAAAGAGCTTTTCCTCCTGAAGATGACAGTCTCCTGGGAGCCTAGATAGGCTCAGAGTGAAGGTGCCAGAAGAGAGCCTCCTACAGACCCAGTAGGGGGGAGGAGCAAAGATGGGGGGCATATGGCAAAGGAAAGCCTAATCTAGGCTTTGGAGTCCAGTGGCAAAAAAAGACCCAGCAGCAGATCGGCTCATTTATAAACTGTGGAATCAGAATCAGCTCCAGTGAGAGCTACAGTGGCAGAGAGTTCATTCTGGATTAGGAACCACAAGAGCCAAGGCTACTGCCTAAGCGATTGGATAGATCTACAAAACCTCTCCTTTCACAAGCAGCCACCGGTCCAGAGCTCCAACAGTGGGTGAGATTTGGGACTGTTAGGGAAAGGGAGGGGAGTTAGGAGACAGGTTAATAAGGTTAAATCCATAAGCTTTAAAGGTTAATTTTAGGCACTATGTATTGGTTGTTTGAATCTCGTATCCTATACTGCTATTTCACCTTACCTGCTTGAACCACTTATCATACTATGGGTTGTACATACTGCATTATTTATTTTATCACAATACTTGATGTATATATTTTGTAAATAAATTGTAAATGCTATTTAAGTCAGCCTTGCTCACAGAAGTATTTTTTGGAGAGCTTTCCTGTGGTGAAAGGAGGGAAATCTACCCACTTTCTTCCCCAAGTGGAGGCACCAGGCGCCAAACTGCCAAGAACCAACGGAGCCCGCCCTTGACAGGACTCCAGCCAGGCCAGTCCCAGACCCAGAAGCGCAGCCAAGGGGGCGCTATATTCAGTTAAGGTAAAATTATGGGGATTATTTTGGAAGTCCTATTCATAGGTACAGAGCCGTCTAAAGCACAGAGGGGTCTCCAGCGTCATTTTACAAGGGGGTCTATGGACCTCCCCAGCACAAGGATGTCCAGATTTGAACAGGGGTGTGTCAAAGGCATGGCTAGAGTGTGCCCAAGAGCCTGCACACCCCCGTCTGATCTCAGAAACCTCCTGCATGTCCGGAGTCGTGCCTATGGTTATACCTGCTCCAAGCACGAACAGATATCTGAAAAGTGCTCCTTTTGTCAAGCAAATGTCTGAAGAGTATGGAGCAAGAGCTACACAAATACCGCCTTTATTTTACAAGGTGTCAACGAGCGCTGATGGGGAATGGGAGCTCATGATTTTGTTTTGCTTTGCTGCTGGATGTCTTCTTTTGCCTAGTTTGCACGAGATGGACGTCCCCGCCCCACACTTTCCTAAGAGAGAATGTCTATGTGTCTACTACAACTACTATTCAGCACTTATAAAGCGCCACGCATGCAGCGCTGCACAGCTAACCTACAAGAGACAGTCCCTGCCCGTCAGAGTCATGCTCATCGGAGTTTACAATCTAGTTAGAACAGTACATTAATTAGAACAGTAAGAGCATTAGTCAGTTCTGCGCAAGGTACGGTGTGGTAAGTTTGGTCTGTAGTTTGGTCATAAATGTTGATGGGGTTAGGGTAAGATGATGAAGGAGTCAGGATCTGAATGCAACGATGAAGAGGTGGGTCTTCAACCTGGATTTGAAGAGGGACAGGGAGGATGTCTGGTGCACAGATCCAGGTAGGCTGTTCCAGGCATAAGGTAAAGCAAGGTGAAAGGAGCAAAGTCAGGAGTTCGAGGTGCGGGTGAAAGGCATTGATAGAAGTAATTTGTTAGCAGAGCACAAATTTCGAGAGGGGACGTAGGGAGAGATAAGAGATATCTTTATCTTTATCTTTATTCAAATTTGATATACCGCTGTGGCAAAGCATTAAGCGGTGTACAATAAAATTGATTAGCACCACAATCCAAGAAACAGAACGCCAAAAATTTAGGACGGAAAAGAGGGTTAAAGAAAAGTGGACAAATCAAATTAGAAACACTGAACAATAACTCATAATAGGTTGGACACAACTTATTTTAACAGAGAATAACAAATCATAACAAATCATAAAGATGATGTTAACCAACCAGGGTACAGAAACACAGAAACAGAGACAATACATGGGGTAAACATACAAACAAATCATTTAGGGGATTTTTCGGGGGGGAAGGTCAAAAGCTTTCTGAAAAAGGTAAGTTTTGAGCAGAGACTTAAACTGAGGGTAGGAAGACTCTAGACGTAATGAGGTGGGAAGTGTATTCCATAGTGAGGGGCCAAGAAAGAACCAGGCCGAGTGTCGTGTTTGCTCCAGACGGGCTTGTGAGGGTGACGGAAGAAACAGACGGTTTGTTTGAGTGGAACGGAGTAACCGATGGGGGGTGTAGCGGGAGATACAGTCTGCCAAATACCGGGGGGTGCACGTGTAAATGGCTCGGTGAAGAAGAATCAGAAACTTATAATGGAAACGGTATTGAAGTGGAAGCTAGTGTAATTGAAGTAGAACCGGAGTGATGTGGTCATATCTGCTAGAGAAGGTGATGAGACGGGCGGCAGTATTTTGGATGCGTTGTAACCGTTTAAGACAATATTGGGGAAGATTGGCCAGGTATACGTTACAATAATCCAGTCTATTAATTACAAGGGCGATAATAAGAGTAATAAGAGCACTAGAGGGCAAAACAGACCGAACAGCCCTAATCTGCCGTAGAGCAGAAAAGGAACGGCGGGAGACATTAGAAATGTGCTCAGAAAATGTTAAGGAAGAATCTAAAGTTACGCCCAGATACAGAACAGAGGAAGTGAGAGGAATATTAGTTGAACCGATGGAGGGTGCGAGAGTAGGGCATGCACCACTGAGTGAGATCCACATTGCTGAAGATTTGGCTGGGTTAAGATGAAGAAGGTTTTCTGATAGCCAGGAAGCAATGTGAGAGAGGCAGAGGTTTAATTGCGTGATATCGGGGGAAAGGGGTGATGTATGAAACAATAGAACTATATCATCCGCATACAGATAGGAGGAGATGGAGTATTGCTGTATTATCAGGGGCAAAGGGGCCAGGAAGATGTTAAATAGCAGAGGAGAAAGGACCGAGCCCCGTGGGACACCACATGAGAGGGGGAGGATGGATGAGGATTGATTCTTCACATGGACTGAGAAGGAGCGGGATGAAAGAAAAGAGTAGAACCAAGACCAAACAGAACCACAAAGACCAATATCAGAGAGACGGGAAAGAAGTGTGTGATGGTCAACCAGGTCAAATGCTGCGGACAAATCCAGGGAAACAAGGAGAGTGATGTCACCACGATCGTGAGATATGTGAAGTTCATTAAGTAAAGCCAACAGCACAGTCTCCGTACTGTGGCCCTTGCGGAACCCCGCCTGACGGGGATGAAGAGCGTTGATAGCCTCGACATGGGAACTAAGTTGGCTAAAAGCACACCTTTCAAGAAGCTTCGCAAGAAATGGCAAATTAGATACCGGCCGCCAGTGTGAGAGAATGGATGGGTCTAAGGATGGTTGCTTTAGTAGTGGGCGGAGAATTGCTGATTTCCAAGAGGATGGGAAGGAACCGGAGGAGAAACTGGTATTGACAATAGTAGTGATAATGGGAACTAACTCAAGAAAGGGTTCTAGGAGCCATCTAGAGGGAACAGGGTCAAGAATGCAAGTAGTTTTCCTTGCAGCGGAGAGAAATGTAAGTACTTCCGCCGCAAGAACCGGCTGGAAAGAGGACCAGGTATGAGGATATATAGGCTCAACAGAAGCAGGGTCGGGCTGTGAGAGAACAGTTATAGGGTTTCTTGGTGAGGAAGGGGTAAGGGCCATAGCAGGGAGAGAGGGAAAGGGGGAGAGAGGGAAAGGGGGGGAGAGGGGAAGGGGGGGATGACGTGGCGAAGGATGAGCGGAGAGATAGCACTTTACTAGAGAAAAAATCTGCAAGAGATTGGGGATCGGGAGTAACGGAGGCTTTAGACTCGCCGGTCTTAGTAGAGGATAGAGATAAGAGATATTGAGGGGCCATAGAGTGAATGCATTTATAGGTCAGCAGGAGAAGCTTGAATTGGATGCGGAACTGGACAGGGAGCCAGTGAAGCGACTTGGGCATGGCGAGGCTGGCAGAAGATTAGTCGAGCAGCGTGATTTTGTATAGATTGAAGGGGAAGGAGGTGGCTCACGGGAAGACCAGTGAGGAGTAGGTTGCAGTAATCGAGGTGAGAGGAGATTAAGGAGTGGATAAGCATTTTGGTAGTGTGTTCAGAGAGGAAGGGGTGGATTTTGCTGATGTTGTAGAGAAAGAAGTGATAGGTCTTAGCTACAAGCTGGATATGAGCGGAGGAGGAGAGAGAGGTGTCAAATATAACCCCTAGATTACGGGCCGAGGGAACAGGAAGGATAGTAGATCCATCGACATGGATTGAGAGAGGGGGAAGTGGGGGGGGGGGAGTTAGGTGGAAAGACAAGGAGTTCAGTCTTGGCCATGTTCAATTTCAATCGTCGATGAGACATCCAGGCAGCGATGTCCGAAAGACAGGCAGAGATCTTGGACTGGATTGCCGGAGAAATATTAGGTGTAGAGAGGTAGATTTCGGAGTCATCGGCATAGAACATAAGATATGCCAAACTGGGTCAGACCAAGGTCCATCAAGCCCAGTATCCTGTTTCCAACAGTGGCCAATCTAGGTCATATGTACTGTCATCCCCTAGCCTGGGCCCAAGAGCTTACAGGCGTAGGGTCGCTTTTGTATGTCCTTAAATGAAGCTTTACTACTTGTTCCCAGCAAGGAACTCTGGGACTTGTAGTTTGGCTATTTACATTCAAAGACAAAGTAGTTGTGCAACTGTTGGTTGAGGCAAACAAGAATATTTATTTTTTTGTGAGTTTCCAAACGCATTAAAGTTCGGAACACAGGTAAAAGGATACTTCTCCAACACAAAGAAACAAGGATACTGGAACTGAGGAAAACTGAACACAAGGCTTTTCTGACACAAGCTGCTGTCTTCAATAAACAAATTAACATCTCACAGCACAGCTTTGTTTAAGCAGCAGAGGTAAACTTCTTCTCTTAACAAAAACTTCTTTACTTTAGGGAAATGCTTATTAGATACAAAAAGATGGTTAAATATTTCTTCTCAGCAAATGTTTCTTTCTTTAGCCCTGCTCTCAGGTTTTCAGACTTCCTTAAAACATAGAGAGCAGTCCATGGGAGACCCCTCCGAGCTAGACTGTGACTCACAGAAATCAACCTGCATAGGTTCTTGGGCTACAGCTTGCTTGTCACTTTCTCTGGCTTCAAAAGCTTGTTCAAACGTCTTCCCTTGTAAGAACTTATAAAATTCATTCCATAACTTTTCTTTCTGAGAGGGAACACTTACATTAGGAGAGGGAGCTTTCCTACCCTGGAACACTTCCCTTAAAGTCTCTAAGGTGTTCAAATCCGCTTCCCTGCTTTCGGCGGGGTTTTGGCTCTTTCCATAAAGAAGCGTATCCACCCACCTTCTAGCAGTTGAAGATTGCAACACGAGGTCTAGAACACTGGACGTTGGAACTTGTTCCACGTGGGCTGTAACCTTCCCAGCTAGGCGTCTGGTGGCTTCAGCTTTAGGAGTATTATTCAGAGACAGTGTGCTTCCCTTTTCACCGGTACCATCCAGCAGCTGGAAGACAGACTTCCCTTGTCCTTCTCCTTTCCTTCTTCTCTGAGCTCTCCCCTTTCTCTGAGGTCTCTCTTCCTCCTGGGAACTCAATTCCTCCTGGAACTCCACTCCGTCAGAGATCTCCTCTCACTCAGGGACTCTCCTTCCTTCAGGATTTCTCCTCTGCTCAGGAATTTCTTCCTCCTCAAGTAATTCTCTCCCTGCAAGTGCGTTTCTCTCCTCAGGGACTTCTCTCCCCTCAGGTAATCTTCTCCCTTCAGGTAATCCTTCTATCTCTGTTCTGAGTCAGGTTTAAAAACGCTTTTCCTGACTGCCACACCCTTCTGTTTATACATGTGCCCGTAATTTACCTCCAAGCCTGGCTCTACGTCAGAGCTTGGGCGTGGCTTATCTTCAGCAGACAGCTGTTTTTTTTTCATGCTTGCTTTTCTAACTCTGTGCAAACCTGGCTTGTCACTCGTTTTAAAGGTACAAACAGCATTTTCTTCTGTTTCCATTCTCTCATGGCAGCTCTCATCATCACAGTACCTAGCAGTGTCCCCAAAAGACACAGGTTCCACAATGCTTGTACTGGGTCAAGCATTGATATCCCGGGTCCCTTCTTTTTTTTTTTTTTTTTTAAACTTTTATTTTCATTTTGCAACAAACAAAAGAAACAACACACCAAAGGAGACAAAACAAGTATACAATAAAGAAAAGTAAACCCAATTACCCCCCACCCCCACGCTTCTTCTCTAGCTGATTATGTCAGCATGTGAGCGCTTCCAAACAACAGTGATTATACATCAAAACAATCAAAAGAGTATCTGCGATACAGAATAATCATGGGACAAAGATATATACAAATTTAGACAGTCAGATGAGAGCATTGAGCAGAATGTACATAGTCAATGAGCATCTTCCATTTAGACCGATGATGAGGAGTCTGAATGGGGGAAGCAAACATACGAGGTATTTGTTCATATTTACTGTAGAGACAGACATGATTCCACCATTCATTGGGGCTCAGATGGGAGCTATTTTTCCAGTATTTCGTAATTAGGGAAATAGCAATGCCAAGCATAAAGTCCAAAAGGAAGTAAGCCGTTTTTGGAAGAGAGGGGATCCCCGCAGCTGAGCGAAGTCCCACTATCCTCCAAGAAAGGGGCTCTTGAAAGTGCAAAATAGACTGGATACGACCCCAGACCCGACGCCAGTAATACTGTAGTGCGGGACATTCATACATAACATGAGGTAGTGAACCAATGGCCGCATGACATGTCCAACAACTATTGCCCTGAGTAGTGTTCCATTTGGCTAATCTGTCAGGAGTGTAAAAACACCGGTGGGCTAGAAAGAAGAGTGTCTGAGTGAGTGAGGCGGATCGGGAGACCCGTGTCACTCTACTCCAGACAAGGCTCCATTGCTCCGGGGTCAAAGTCACATGCAATTCTCTCTCCCATGCTTTCTGCGCTATAGGGGTATCTCTAGTTATAGCATTACATAAGGTTTTGTAAAAATTGGATGCTACACCCGGTGAACTACCGATAGATCGGATAGTCTCCAACCAACCTTGTGTAGGGGAGGCCGATGGCGGGAGCACCTTAGCACTCCGAAGGCAATGCTGAAGTTGCACCAACTGAAAGTAGTGTTTCGCTGGGAGACCAAATTCAATTTGCAATTCACTAAAAGTTTTCCAGCGACCTTCATGGAACAACTGACTAGGAATCCAAATGCCCCTAGTGTACCAGGGGCTCCACGCCATCGGCTTATTTTGTATTCGAAATCGAGTATTGTACCAAAGTGGGAGCTTGTCTAACGGACAGAGTCGGGAGTCTAAAGATTGCATAAGATTATTAAAGGCACCTAAGGTGTCTAAAAGCATTGGTGGAAAGTGGGAGTCTGATGGGAGAGTCATACCAGGGAGAAAAGTAAGAGGAATCGGTTTGCAAAGGTCCTCTTCTATGTCTAGCCACACAGGTCTACTCGGTACTGGATCTTCCAGCCAACGAGCGCCTTGTTTGAGAAGAAAAGATTGATGATACTTCAGGAAATCAGGGAATCTGACACCCCCATTTTCCTTATCTGCTTGCAGCTTATGTTTCGCTATCCTAGGTGTCTTGTTTTGCCACAAGTATCTAGTCAGAAGGCCCTCGATATCTTTATATATACGTCGAGGTAAGAGACAGGGCAACATTTCTAAGATATAATTCACTTTCGGAACAATCATCATTTTTATGGTTTCTAATCGACCCCACCAGGTAAGTGTTAAAGGAGTCCAGCGGTGAGTAAGCGCCCGGACTTTAGAGGTTAAGTCTTTGGCATTGAAGGAGATAGTGTCTTTCAAAGGAGAACAATAGTGAACCCCAAGGTATTTGACCATGCGAGGTTGCCATAAAAAGGGGAAGGGTTGCATATCTGCCTGATGAAGCAAAGGATTTAATGGAAAGGCTACCGACTTGGTCCAATTTATCTTATAACCGGACAGTTGTGAGTATTTACCAATTTGCTCTAGGACAGCCGGTACTGAGTCTATAGAGACAAAAAGCATAAGGTCATCAGCATACGCTGAAATTTTGATTTCCCTATGGGTGAAGGGGACTCCATGAATCTCCTCCGATTGCCGGATTAGTAAAGCCAAGGGTTCGAGTGCAAGATCGAAGAGAAGTGGAGACAGTGGGCATCCCTGGCGAGTGCCGCGTTGAAGGGGAAAAGGCTGAGACTTTAAAGCATTGGCACATATACTGGCTGTAGGCTGTGCGTACATGGTGCGAAGACAACGGAGAAAACCTTCCCCGAATCCGTACCAGCGGAGGACTGCAAACAGGAAGGGCCACTCTAAGCGATCAAAGGCCTTCTCAGCATCAAGTGAGAGGCCAACAAATGGGCGATCAAGATTAACTGCGGTAGTCAGTACATGGCATAGAGTCCGAGCATTGTCAGCAGTTGATCTACCAGGAATGAAACCGCATTGATCTGGGTGTATTAAGGTAGGCATCCTATCAGAGAGCCGGGTAGAGAGAATGGTGGCAAATATTTTATAGTCCGCGTTTAGGAGGGAAATTGGACGATAATTAGCTGTTAGTTGCGGGTCTCTCCCCTCTTTCTCAAAAACTACTACATTTGCCATTGAAAAGGACCCAGAAGGAGAACCCTCCTCGGCCAGAGCAGAAAAATAAAGTTTCAAAACTGGAGCTAAGTCAGCGTGAAAGGTTTTGTAGAATTCAGCAGGGAGACCGTCTGGGCCTGCGGCTCGACCTGAGGCACATTTCTTGATAGCAGAATGAATTTCTGAGACAGTAAATGGTGTGTCCAAGGCCACTCTATCTTCGTCAGATAGGGTCGGTCTTTGTACCCCTGAAAGTAAGCGTTCAAATACATCTGGCTCAAAATCACATTCAGATTGATAAAGCCGAGTATAAAAATCACGAAAGAGTTCTAAGATTTCGGTATCTTTAGTGACCAAGCCCCCCCCCCGACGGATTACGGAGGGCGGTAACACGCTTGGCTTCTTTTTGACCTTTTAGGGCATTTGCTAATAATTTGCCAGCACGATTATTTTCCCGATAATATAGCCCTTGTTGTGATTCAATATTTTTAACAGCAGCAGTGTACAAAAGCTGATTGTATTGAAAACGCAAGCGTTGTAAACGGAGTAAAATACATGGGTCAGTACGGGACGTGAGGAGACGCTCCCCAGCTTGTATCTGCTGCTCTAGAATCAGTAAATGCTGCTTTCTTTGTTTCCCCTGCCGAATTTGATAGCTAGTTATAGTTGCGCGGATAGATGCTTTAAAACCCTCCCACCAAGCCCAGCTCGCTGTGTCATGGGGTGAGTTAAAATGAAAATAATCTTGGATAGCGGCCTTTATATCAACCTGAAAATCTTTTTGACCCAGTAGGGATCTATCAAAAAACCAAGCTCGGGGAGAATCGTCCCGCGCAGTGACATGTAATGATAAAGATATGGCAGCATGATCTGAAATATGGAGAGGATGAGTCCTAGTCGTGTCTACTTGAGAAATCAGTGCTTTGGAAATGAGAAAGAAATCTATTCTAGATTGGGAGTGATGGGGGGCAGAAAAGAAAGTGAACTCTAAGTCGGAGGGGTGAAGCAGCCTCCATATATCTACCAGCGCAAGATCTTGCATCAGAGCTGTAAGGGTAGCAAGACTCTTGGGTGGACTACTCGTTCTAGGCGGCTGTCTATCTATCAGAGGGTCTAACACTTGATTAAAATCACCACCAAGTATTAATGGAGTATTGGCAGAGGCCTGTGCCAACTGCGCAATACTTGCATAGTAAGCAGGGTTGTCCACATTCGGGGCATAAATGCAAATACATGTAAATTCACTATCTCCAACCTTAAGATGCACTCGGGCCCATCTACCCTCCTTGTCAGCGCTAGTATCAATTACAGTAGCTTGCAAAGATTTCTTAACCAGAATGGCTACCCCGCACCGTTTGGAAACGGCGGGAGAATAGGCAGCCACCATGTAAGGCTTAACATTGAGTTTCAGTGTTTCAGCAGAGTTTAAGTGCGTTTCCTGAAGAAACGCTAAATCAGCATGCTCATGGCTAAGATAGCTAAGGATTTTCTTTCTTTTGATTGGACTATTAATGCCCTTTACGTTGAGTGATAAGATTTTACATAAGGCCATTCAGACAAGTTAAAAATTCTGAGCATGATAGCGCACATAATTTCACAATGTCCCTCATATTGACTGTATCTGGCTGTACATATGGCATAAAAGAAAATAAGCTTAGATAATACAATGAAGCGCCCCACATTAAAAAAGAAAAACCGCAGCGCGGTAGAGAAGAAGCAGAACCCCAAAAATTACTGGCGACCATGTGTCTGCGGGGAGAAGCCCCAGAGAAGGCCGAAATTGAAAAAAACACATAACCTGTAGGACTGTGCGTGCTCCGAATCCGACCGAGGCACACATCATGGAGGGATAGGAGACCAAAAAACAAAAAGTCATAGAAAGAAAGAAAGAAAGTCCAGGTAGTCTCTGTGCTTGACTATGACCGCCGCATCGGGCCCTTCAAAATGGCGGACAGAGCCGGCAAATAAAGTCCAAGTCGTTGGATTAGCGCATCTGCTCTGCTTCTTTGGAGTCTAAAAATGTTGATAGTAGATCAGGATCTTCGAATGTCCTGGTTTGGTTGTGGAGAGTCACTCGGAGCTTCGCGGGATACAACAGGCCAAAGCGAGCCTGTAGCTGTTGAAGTCGAGGGCGAAAAGCAAGGAGTTTCTTCCGTCGGTCAACGGTAGGCTTTGCCAAATCAGGGAAGAAGGAGACTTTGTGACCTTCAAATTCCAAATGATGGTTCGCCCGGGCAGCATTTAAAATTTGTTCCACTTGTTGATATCGTAGCAAGCGAAAGATAATAGGCCGGGGGGTCGTTCGGTTGAGCGCCATGTGGGTGGGAACACGGTGTGCACGATCGATTTCCAGTTCTTTATGAAAGGTGATCTTCAGCAAGGAGGGAAGAGTTTTGAGCAGGAATTCTCTCATATCTCCCGCTTCCACCCCCTCCGGTATTCCAATGAGCCTCACATTGTTGCGACGGGCTCGATTATTGCTATCTTCTAACTCCTTTTGAAGATTCTGTATCTGGCGCTCAGCCTTGTCCAGTGTGCCCAAGCGCACCGCGTGCGAGTCGAGGACCCCCGCCATATTGTCCTGCCGTAATGAGAGACTTTCAAGTCGGTCCTGGAGCACTCCAAAGTCTTCTCGCATGGCTCTAAGCGCTTCTCCATTGGACTGCACCAATTCCTTCACGCCGCGTATTTCCTCTAAAATCTCCAGGTGCATTTCGGGGTTTTCCCGAAATGGAACCATCTTCTGTGGGGAGGACACCTCTGTTTTGGAGCGTTTTCCGTGAGAAGAAGAAGGAGACCCGAAGTCCAAGCGCGCTGGTTTATGGGCCGCCATCCCCCCCGAGGTACCCCGGTCAGCCCGGAGCGAAATAGTAAGTTTGTATAGGTATTAAGTCAGGATTCTAAGTAGGCCTCTCGGGAGCTTCAGCGCGAAGCGTCTTACCCGCTGGACATCAGGCTCCGCCCCCCCGGGTCCCTTCTTAATAATGGTTTATGGACCTTTCCTCCAGGAACTTGTCCAAACCTTTTTTAAACCCAGCTACACTAACAGCTTTTACTACATCCTCCGGTAACAAATTCCAGAGTTTGATTACTCGTTGAGCGAAAAAATATTTTCTTTTATTAATCTTAAATAGTTTACCCCGTAGCTTCATTGAATGCCCCCTAGTCTTTCTATATTCTGATAACGTAAACAATCGATTTACCCATTCCACTCCGTTCATTAATTTATAGACTTTTATCATATCTCCCCTCAGCCGTCTCTTTTCCAGGTTAAAGAGCCCTAACCTTTTTAGCCTATCTTCAAAGGAATATCCTTCCATCCCCTTTACCATTTTGGTGGCTCTTCTCTGAACCTTTTCTAATAACGCTATATCCTTTTTTTTTTTTTTTTTTATTGAAAGGCTTCCAAGGAATACATAAAAGAAACAAGAACCACAAAGATCATCAAAAAGAATGCAACAACAACAGCAGTTCACAATAGTAGTCTACAAAACGCCTTCAATTTTATAGTTTTAGGATAAGGAAACGGGGAGTTGCAACCCCCCCCAACCTCCCTCCTCCCCCCCCCAAAAAAAACCTCCCTAGCCCAACAACCCCCCCCCCCCACCTCCCAATCCCCCCGACTATGGCTTGCTAACCCTTAGGAAAAAAAAGGGGGCACACAAAGAGCAAATTCCCTGGGAAGGAGATATAGGCCCCCCCTCTGATCCAAAGCAATCACGCACCATAACGAGAAACAAAGGGTGCCCACACCATCTCAAAGCGCACTAAACGCATCCTGCTGACCGCTACCCCCCGCTCCATAGTATACAAATCCCACATGCGTTCCAGCCAAACCTGGATGGAGGGGGCCAAAGCGCGCTTCCAGGCCGCTGCAAGGGATAATCGGGCCGCATTCAGGCTGCAAAGCCCGCACACCCGGCACCGAGCCCCCAAAAAGGAAAATCCCCGGTTCCCATGGGATACTCACTCCCAAAAGTAGCTGCAGCCGGAATTGTACACCCTTCCAAAAGACGCGAATGCGGGGACAACCCCACCAAATATGTCCCAGAGTACCCCGTTGCCCACAATTACGCCAACATAGGGCCACAGCTCCAGGATAAATACGAGCGATCCTTGCCGGAGTCATATACCAACGGTACAATATTTTATAATTAGTTTCACGGGCATTGATCGCTACCGAACTCTTCCACAAACGCGCTTCCACCCCCTCCCACTGTTGCACAGTATAGGAAAGATTCAAGTCAGAGTTCCAAAGCTCCCTATGCTTTGAAGAGCACGATTGGGACCCCTGCAAGTGGGCATATAGGGTCGCCACGAGTCCCTTAGTGGTAGTACATCCCTCACAGTAACGTTCCAAATCCGTCAGGTCCCGAGCAACCTGGGGCCGAACAAGCCTAGAGCGAACCCAATGTGTCACTTGCGTGTATTGATAAAGATGCTCGGCCGGAATGTCAAATTCATCTTGTAATTCACGAAAAGATTGTAACCGTCCGTCAGCAAAGAGCTGTCCGACCCGGCTAAGGCCATGGTGTCCCCACTGCCGAAAGGCTATGTCGCTCAACCCCGGCGGGAAAGAGGCGTTACCTACGATAGGGGCCAAAGGGGACAAATCTACATCCCGGGTCCGAAAATGCTGGTCCCAGTATCGGAGGGTATGAAGAACATAAGGATTACTGAGGCACTTAGCACGTCGAAGTTTTGGGCCGAGCCACAGCCAGTCCCCTAGCCCCGCTCCCCCCGCCAAACTCATTTCCATTTGTACCCAGCGTTTGGTGCTATCCACAATCATCCACTCCACTCCCGCCCGACACTGCGCCGCCGCATAGTACCAATGCAAATTGGGCATGCCCATACCTCCAGAATGCGTGCGGACATAGAGAACAGGCCGCGCCAAGCGCGGACGACGATAATGCCATATAAACTTCATAAGCAACTGTTGCCAAGTCGCCAGGGTAGCCTGCGCGATAGGAAGCGGTAATACCTGAAAAAAATAAAGAAAGCGGGGGACAACCACCATCTTAACTACTGCAATACGCCCAAACCAAGAAAGGAGCAGGCCATTCCAAATCTCTAAGTCTTGCCGAACCTGACGAAGCAGGGGATCATAATTAGCCCTAAAAAGGTCTGCCCGCTCCACGGTCAAATTCACCCCTAAGTAGCGTAAAGCTCCTGACACCCATCGAAAAGGACAGGCCGCCCGGAGCTCCGCACTAACCGCCCCGGAGACCCCGACATTCAAGATCTCCGACTTAGCGTAATTAATTTTAAAACCTGATATCCGAGAAAAGTTTTCAAACAGCTGCATCGCGGCTGGAAGAGAGGCGGATGGGTCCACCAGGGACAAGATGATGTCATCTGCAAAAAGCGCAATCCGATAGTCCGCAAGGCCAATGCGGACCCCCTGCAAGCCTAGGTGTTCCCGAAAGCCCTGAGCCAAGGGTTCCATCGCGAGCGCAAAGAGCAAAGGCGAAAGAGGGCAACCCTGACGCGTGCCCCTTTCCAGAGAGAAACCTCTCAAATGTCCCCCGTTAACTCGGACACATGCCTGAGGATGCTGATAGAGACTACGAACCCAATGGATATAATTAGGGCCAAAGCCCATTGTCTCCAAAACACACCAGAGATATCCCCAACCAACCCGATCAAATGCTTTTTCGGCGTCGATCCCCACCAACAAAGCTGGTTGCGGTTCCCGTTGAGCCACATGAATAATCTGTAGCATACGCCTTATATTATCGGCAGCTTGGCGCCCTGGCACAAATCCAACCTGATCCGGGTGAACCAAGCCCGGAAGGACCCGATTCAAGCGCGCAGCCAGCACAGAAGCAAAAATTTTGACATCGACATTTAACAGAGAGATGGGGCGATACGACGCCGCATCCTGTAGCAGTTTACCAGGCTTGGGTATCATCACTATCAGTGCCTCACGTTGGGACGCGGGGAGAGGAACCCCCCCCCCAAGACCTCATTGAACAAAATGGTCAAGGTGGGCGCTAGCTGTGCCCGAAACTTCTTATAATATTCCGCTGGGAAGCCGTCACTACCCGGCATACTGCCAGTTTTCAATCGCCGAATGGCATTTTCCACTTCGTCAACCGTGAATTCAGAATCTAACTGATCTCGGTCAGGGTCAGAAAGACCCGGCAAGGTAATCCGCTGTAAATAGTCCTGAACACAATCCCGATCAAAAGGCTCTGCCTTATAAAGCAGCTCCAAATAGTCAGCAAAAAGGTCTCGTATCTCCCGAGAAACAACCCTTTTCCGCCCCCCAGAGTCAAGCAGTTCTCGGACCACTCTCGTGGATTGCTGTTGCCGAAGACACAAAGCCAGGAAGCGGCCAGTTTTGTTCCCAT
This sequence comes from Ichthyophis bannanicus, assembly GCA_033557465.1. Taxonomy (NCBI): domain Eukaryota; kingdom Metazoa; phylum Chordata; class Amphibia; order Gymnophiona; family Ichthyophiidae; genus Ichthyophis; species Ichthyophis bannanicus. Next base: position 41,477,753 of record CM066049.1, on the reverse strand, counting down.
GCTCATAAAAGGTTTGCCGTAGTTTCCGGCGCTTATTATCTAATTCTCTCTGTGAACACGCATCTAAATTGGCTCGAACAGCCCTCCAATGACGAAAAACCTGCCGCGAACCAGTTCGGGCGTGCTCCAAACCTAGACGAGTAGCCTCCTGTACCAATTGGTCTTGGTCACGCGTCCACATTTTCTGCGTGCGGGCCGCCTCTGCCATGAGCTGACCTCGAGCCGTGGCCTTATAGGCATCCCACACCGTGGGAAGGGGAACATCCCCAGAGTTATTAAGCTCAAAAAATTCATTAATAAAGCGAATATGATCCTGCACCGCACCCTGCCGCCGCAGGAACCGCGCATCTAAACGCCACAGACGTTGGTGCTCGTTGTACAATCCGGCCGGGAGGGCAAGCCAGCATGGGGCATGATCGGACCAAGTCAGCGCTCCATGTCCAGCCTTTACTCTCCCATCCATCAGGTGCTGATCCAAGAAAAAATAGTCAATGCGGGTATGAACCTGATGGACCGGGGAGTAGTAAGTATAACCCCTCACCCCCTCATGAGTGTCCCTCCAAACATCTCACAAACCTAAATCTAGCAAAAGGCGTTGAAGGGCTCTAGCCGACCCCACCACTCCCCCCCCCAGCACGGCCTGTGGAATCCAAGTGGGGCATCAGAGGCGTATTACAATCCCCACCCAAAACAATGGGGCCCTTTGCAAAATCCGCCAATAAGGCTTTCAGTCGTGTAAAAAAGGATCCCTGACCTGCATTGGGCGCGTAAATATTAGCTAATGTTAGCAAGTGCCCTTCCAAGCGAACATTCAAAAAAAGCCTCCTCCCCAGGGTATCTCGTTGCAGGTCCTCAATCTGCAAGGAGAAGCCCCGATGAAATAGGAAGGCCACTCCCCTCTTCTTCCGGCCCTGCATATCAGAGGCCACCCGCACCTCAGTGTACGGGGATCGCTTTAGCCAGCCCTGCTTACAAGTGTGAAGATGGGTCTCCTGTAAGAAAACAATGTCCCCTTGCAAAGCGCGCAATTCTGAAAACAGCCGCGACCGCTTCTGTGGGGAGTTAAGACCCTTAACATTCAAAGAAATAAAGCGCACCATTGATACTCACAATCTAAACCCTCTGTCCCTCCATCTATCCGGAGGGTCCTGATGACAGCTTCCCCCCCGCAACCCAAGGGATTAATTAGCCAGGCCCACCTATTCCACACTCTAAAAGCAAGAGCCATAGCCCCCCCCAAACCCAAACACACCCACCAACCCCAGGTTGAGAAACCCTCCCCCAAGCCCAAACCCCCCCCCTTCCCGTCAATACCACCTGCCTGTCAAAGTTAATACAGGACACGGTAAATTGACCACAAGCCCCACTCCCCCCAAAACCCCACAAAGCAGCAATACAGCTTAGGCATATTATCACAGTCCCCCACTACTCCCCCACCCACCCCGGGCAGCCCAGCCCACCATGCCTCCACATCAAAACAATATCATCATCGAAGCATTTGCATGTCAGCCGCCGCCCCAAATGTATAGTATAAGGGAGGCCCAGGCTGACCTGTGCCAAGGGCTAATAACTCATAAAAAATATTGCGCAAAAAGAGGTGAAAAAAGCAAATAACAACCGGTCGCCAAGGGCCGGGCATGTCACCCCATGTCAAAAAGACAGGAGATCCGCAGAATAAGGCTCCCTAAAAGATAAGAGAAGCTCTCCCATTCCACACAAAATTCAAGCGGGCTTGCCCACTCGAGTCCACTTGGAATGCTGAGGCTTAGGGGGCAGCGGATGAGGCTGAGCATTATCATCAACTAGACCCGCCTGGCGAAGGGCTCGCCAGGCTTCGGTATAGTCCTTTGCTGAAATTTTTTTTGTTGCCCAAAAGAAAGTTTATTCGAAATGGAAAAGACCAAGAGTAGCGAATCCCCTTGTTGTTCAGGACTGTTGTAACTGGTTTCATCTCTCTCCAACGCGCCAGGGTGAATGTCGAAAGGTCTTGGTAGATGGACACTGTTGCATCTTGGAAGCGAACTGTCTTTTTCTCCTGGCCTCGTCGTATAAGAAGCTCAGCATCAGAATATCGCAAAAACCTCGCAATAACATCGCGAGGTTGATTGTTGGGAGGTTTTCCCAAGGCGCGATGGACTCGCTTGATTTCCATCCCAGAAGCATGCGTTGCCAAGTCCTCCGCCGGGAGCAACTCCGCCATCAACAGTTTAAGCACAGTTGGTAAATCTTCACCACCCCCGACCGCTTCTGGAATTCCGCGGAAACGCACATTATTGCGGCGGGAGCGGTTTTCAATGTCATCAATTTTATAAGTCAGCTCCATTGCTTGCACATGTTGCCGATCAAGCGCACATTGTAGATCCATCAGAGTCCCATCCTGATCAACCACTTTAGTCTCCACATCCTCTACTCGGGCTCCCAGCTCTTTAACATCAGTCCGTAGTTCTGCGACATCTTTCAGCAGCTCCTCACGGAGCGAGTGAAACTCGCTAGCTAACTCCGCAAATCCCCTGCGAAGTTCTTGTTTAAATTGAGCAGAGGAGAGTTGTTTATGAGAGTCCAGTTCATCTTCACTTACTGTCTCATCATCCTTAGTGCCTGCTGGAGAAAGCTGTTCACGTGGGCTGCTTGGGGCCCGGACTTGTTCTGCAGTCGTTGTGAGGAGCGCATCCCCTCCCGAGTTTCAGAATTTTTAGCTTTAGCAGCCATCCCACGGAGCCACCAGGACCACACAGTGTTAGGAGAGGAGAACAGCCAATGTCAGCAAGGGTAGAGACCTCAGGGAGAGAGCCGCTCACAGGGCCACACTAGCCCACAATGCAGTCACCACCATACAGTGTAAGGAGATAGATTCAATCAATGCCAGCCAGGCCCAAGGCCCCAGAGAAACCGCTGAGCAATGTGAGGAGAGCTGCTCTTGGCCCTCCCGGAGAAGCGAGCTGTCGGAGAAAGTGCTCAAATTGCACTGTGGAAAGGCAGAGATAAATCACAAGGTGCCCACAGCTGCAGGGTGGTACATATCATTTAGATTTCTGAAGCCAGGGAGCACGCAGAAACAGTCCAATAAAGCACATGGGAGCCACGTTGAAAAACAGATTTCTCAGTTAGAGACTGCTAGCAAGTTGCCACTGTCGCGGGGCCAGTTGAAATCCAAAGAGTATGAAAGACTAGAATTAGCCCGCGTGCTTGCCCCCCTCAGGAGGATTAATGCTGGCAGAATAAGGTGGTGGACGCTAGCGATTGCCGCGAGGAGTCCAGGCCTTCGTCGCAGCCTCGGAGGCAGGATTGCAGTTCCGCGGTCAAACGCCCCTACCTTGGGGATGATGCTCCGCCCAGCAAAGGTTTGCAACACACTCTCCGATCCAGCACAAAGGGTCTTGAAGCGCAACCCAGAGAGGGCCTGCCCAGAAGCCGTCCGAGTCCCTCAGATCGCAAAGAGCAGCCGCGGGAGTATTCAGGCCCGAGGCAGGCGTCGCCACGAGGCACACAGCAGGCCACGCTCTTAAGGATGGACACCTCGACTTCTCGGCCTCCAAAGAGCTTACCAGGCGGCTTATCCGGGCTTCGATGGACACCGCAGGTTTGAGATGATCCAGGGCAGGCAAAGGTGGGGAAAATTGCTGCAGTTAGCGCATGTTAGCTTAAGATTTGTGGTATGTGGAGCGGGAGCTCAGTTAGAGTGCGGCCATCATGCAGCGGGCTCACGAGCGCCCCACGCTATATCCTTTTTAAGATACGGCGTCCAGAATTGCACACAATATTCAAGGTGCGGTCTCACCATGGAATGATATAGAGGCATTATAATATCTTTTGTTTTATATTCCATTCCTTTCCTTATGATACCTAGCATTCTATTTGTTCTCTTGGCCGCCGCTGCACACTGGGCCGAGGCTTTTAACATGTTATCCACAATGACGCCTAAATCGTTTTCCTTGGGAAACTGTAAAACTAGAAGGCATAACATGAAGCTGCAAGGGGGTAGATTGAAAGGCAATGTCAGGAAATACCTTTTCACTGAAGGGGTGGTGGATGATTGAAGTACCCTCCTGATGGAGGTGGTGGGGACAAATACAGTGACGGAATTCAAAATGGCATGGGACAGACACAGTGGATCCCATTACAGCAACAGGATAAAATCAAAATAAACTTTAACAATCTAATTTTTGGGAGGAGTAGCCTAGTGGTTGGGGCAAGGTACTTCAGGTACTAGAGGACAGCAACCTTGGGCCTGAAGGACTGGGGTTTATAGTACCACAGATGGTCCCCTTGTGGTCTTGGGCAAGCCACTTAACCCTCCATAGCCCATGTTCCCTGTAAGTATTAGTGTATGTGTCTCATATCCCTGCGTGTTAAATGTATCCCCCAATTGTGTTGTGACCGCTTTGATTGAAGGATAAGGCAGTATACAAAAACTGTCTAAATAAATAAAAATAAATAATTTTTCAAAAAACAGGGGTGTCCTACACGGAGCAGTGGGTTCACCCCTAAACAATGACATGGGGAGGCGTGACGTGCACAGAGCGGCATGTGCACCTACTCTTGCCATCTTACTGGGCAGACTAGATGGACCATACTGGTCTTTATCTGAGATCATTTACTATGTTACTGGGTGGTGGTTCCTAATGTGGAACCTTGCATTGTGTAACCATAGTTTGGGTTGTTCTTTCCTAGGTGCATAACTTTGCAACTTGTCCACATTAAATTTCATCTGCCATTTTGATACCCATTCTTCCAATTTATCAAGATCCTCTTGCAATTTCCCACAATTCTCTTGGGTTTTAACAACTTTAAATACTTTTGTGTCATCTGCAAATTTGATAACCTCACTCGTTATTCCCTTTTCCAGGTCATTTATGAATATGTCAAAAAGCAGTGGACCCAGCACAGATCCCTGGGGTACACCACTATTAACCTTTCTCCATTGGGAAAATTGGCCATTTAGCTCTACGCTCTGCTTTCTATCTTTTAACCAGTTCCTGATCCACAATACTACACTGCCTCCTATCCCATTACTCTTTAGTTTTACCAAAAGTCTCTGAAGAGGGACCTTTTCAAAGGCTTTCTGAAAGTCCAGATACACTATATCAACCGACTCACCTTTGTCCACCAGTTTATTCACACCTTCAAAAAAACATAACAGATTAGTAAGACAAGATCTTCCTTGTCTAAAGCCATGTTGGCTGTCTCCCATTAGGCCATGACTATCTACGATACAGTTTGTACCCAGGTATCAGTGTCCCACTGGTTGTCCTCCTTCCAGCATGTCTCTGATATTCCAATCATATCTAACCTCTCATTTAGTGCTATATATTCTAACTCTCCCATCTTATTTTTTAGACTTCTAGCATTTGTATACAAGCATTTCAGAGATTGTATTTTATTCATATATAGTGGAGTGGAGGAGTGGCCTAGTGGTTGGGACAAGGTACTTCAGGGCGGAAGGTCGGGGGTTCAAATCCCACTAGAGGACAGCAACCTTGGGCCGGAAGGACTGGGGTTTCTAGTCCCAAAAAGGTGCTCCTTTTGGTCTTGGGCAAGCCACTTAACCCTCCATAGCCCATGTTCCCTGTAAAATGGTTATCTCCAAGTTATAATGCCCTGTTCAATGTAATTTCAGTTTGTTCAATGTAAACCGCACTGATGCAGAATAGTGCGGTATATAAGAGAATGTAAATAAATAAAATAAATAAATTCATATTAATCTGGCTATTGGTAGACATGGGTAATTTTGGATCTTTAAGCTCTGTCTGCTCCATACTCAAGTGCATTTCGGCTACTTTACTCTTTTTTGGAACCTCTCTACTTTTGGTAGTATCCTTCAAGGATACATTCTTCCAAACCATGCGCTCTTGGGCGACTGTCGGCTTTCCCCTATTATCTAGTTTAAAAGCTGCTCTATCTCCTTTTAAAAGGTTAATGCCAGCAGCCTGGTTCCATCCCGGTTAAGGTGAAGCCCATTCCTTCGGAAGAGCCCCTCCTTTCCCCAGAATGTTCCCCAGTTCCTAACAAATCCAAAACCCTCATCTCTGCACCATTGTCTCATCCACACATTGAGACTCCGGAGCTCTGCCTGCCTTTTGGGTCCTGCGCATGGAACGGGAAGCATTTCGGAGAACGGTACCCTGGAAGTTCTGGATTTCAACTTCCTACCTAAAAGCCTAAATAGCCTCCAGAACCTCCCTACCACATTTTCCTATGTCATTGGTACCGACATGTACTGTCGGAGCTCCCCCGTGTGGCCAGGCGGTTGCCTAGTGACACGAGAGGGTTCCTATTGTCCTTTGTATAGATTCAGCCCAAATAGCATGTAGTTGTGTCCTTTAAAAGGATTGGAGCCAAGTGCAAACGTCGTAGGAATATTTCTTTATTTGAGAAATAAGGATTTCCTAACCAAATTAAATTCTTTGGCAAGAATAGTTTTGAAGCTTACAAACATAAAGTCAGGATACTTCTCCATATAAACACAAGCCTATTGAACAGTCCTTGGCTTGGTTTAGTTTAAACCTTTGTTCCACATATAAAAACTCTTTTTACAACAGCAGTCTGCTTTCTGGTCCCCAGGAGGCACTATATCTCCACTGTTACCTTCACAGCAGGTACAGCAATATTCCCTGGTCCACCAAGAGACTTTTCAAATGCAGTAGTATTTCTTTTAGTTGCAATATGAACTTTTAGCTTCTTCCTGGCTTTCTTATCCAGGCAGCTTTTATCAGCCAAGCTACCATTAAAAGCCTAGCTAAAAGTTATGGGGCTTTTCATAAAATCCTTGTTAAGAACTTCTGGGTTTTCTCCAGCTAAACAAACCCTATTCAGTTCTTATTCCTCTAGCACAGATATCACATTCAGTAATCAAGAACTCCTGGGTTTTCCTCCAGCTCATTAAACCCCTATTCAGTTCTTTTACTCTTCCTTGCTACAGACAGCACAGTCTATCTCCATATCTGAAACACTGCTTGCATCAAAACTGTCCCCCAGGTCCATCTCTTCCTCGCTAGGCTCCTTCGGATATCTACTTTCCTTAGGATCCGCCTGAGAAGCTTTTGTAGGTTGTAAAACCTTCAAGACTTGCTCCCAGCCACGCTTTGCAGAACGTGAGCTTGTGGGGGAAGGGCAGGAAAAGTTTTCCCTGTTTAGCAGCTCTTTTAAGGCTTGTAAAGGGCTCACCTTGCTAGTAGTGCTCTTCCTTCCTGTAGGCTCCTTAGAGTGGGAAGGGCTAGGCCATGAGCTTCTGGAGAATATCTCCTCTTCCGAGAAATCCTCCCCTGAGCTCTCCACTGACCTTCTCAGCTCTCTGTTCCTGCTTTCAAACTGCTTCTGTGCAAGCTGCTTCTGTGTCTCCTGTTTCTCTCGTGTCTGTGACTCCGTCTCTTTCTCTCTCCTTCCCTCTCCACGTTTCTTTGCCCTTGCCTTTTCCCGTTCCTGTTTGTGAGTGCAACTTCCCTGCCTAAATGTTTGGGGCTGTCCTATGGCTCTTGACTCCGCCCCCAAACCACTCCCATCTCCTCCCTCTATCTCCATGGGAACAGGGCGTGTTTCTAGGTCTGCACTCCTCTGCGTGGAATCTCTGCCTTTAGTTTGGGTGTTAACCCTTCCTGTGCCTGCAGTTTCTTTGGGAAAAGAAAAAAAAGGCTGCTTTTTCTTTCTCTCTCTGCATTCTGAGCCTGCTTCTCCACCACAGTACCAAGACAGCAGACTCCTCTCCAGCACTATCTAAGACCTTATCTAGGTGATGCGTGAGGTCCGCTACCTTCGCACCAGGCAGGCATGTTACCAGGTGATCCTCACGTCCACCAGCCACCCAGCTATCTACATTCCTAATGACCGAATCACCAACTACAACGGCTGTCCTAACCCTTCCTCATGGGCACATGGCCCTGGAGAAACGTCCTCAGTGCGAGAGGGTTTTACATCACCTGGAGGACAGGTCCCAGTTACAGGATCACTTCCTGCCACACCAGGGTGATGCTCTCCTGTCACGTGACCTCTCTCCTCCATGGCAATAGGGATGCTGACAGACTAGAGGTGGGACTTCAGGACTATATCCCTGTAGGTCTCGTCTATGTACCTCTCTGTCTTTTTTATGTCTTCCAAGTCTGCTACTCTAGCCTCTAGAGCACAGACCCGTTCCCCGAGAGCAAAGAGCTCCTTGCAACTAGTGCACACATAAGACCTCTCACCAACTGGGAGAAAATCATAGACACATGACTACGCAAACTACCTGCAATCAAAGATGATTAAAACCAACACAGACATAAATGTCAATAATGCTGCCACTTCACCCAAGGCATCCCAGGCAATGCCACTACACAACTTCTCCACTGTATCAAATAGAGAGGTTGTGAACATTATTGCCTCAATCAATCCCAGCACAGCTCCTAATGACCCGTGTCCAGCCAGCTGGATCAAGGACATGCGACATGACCTCAGTCAAATATTGAGCAAAATACTGAACCAGTCCTTCTCAACAGGTTCCTTCCCACAGAGTCTAAAACACACTTCCATCAAGCCCCTACTGAAAAATAATAGACTGGACCCATCCAAGGTTGATTCCTTCAGGCCTATCTCGAGCATCCCACAGCTTGCAAAAATCATTGAGAAGGCCGCCCAACAACAAATCCAACATCATATTGACACTGAAGCACCACTAGATCCATCTCAACATGGCTTCAGGGAAGCACATGGAGTCGACACAGTCCTTACAACCCTATTCAATGTTCTGGTAACAGGAATAAATAACTTACAACAGGGTTTCGTCCTCATCTTCCTGGACATCTCCGCCGCTTTCGACTCTGTGAGTCATAACATACTCCTACAACGCTTGAAAGATAAGGGGATTCAAAGCACAGCACTCGAGTGGTGTAAATCCTACCTATCTAACAGGTGGCAACAAGTAAAAACAGGCCATGAATCCTCAGAACCATTCCTGCAATCACAGGGAGTACTCCAAGGATCGTCCCTATCGGCACTAATGTTTAATATTTACATGCAGCCGATATGTGACTTGATCAGATCCTTTAATGTACAATGTCTCGCTTACGCAGACGACATCCTCCTATATATGCCATTCACAATTGAACACCCAGTATTCTCCCCAATAATCAACTGTTTTGAAGCTGTAGCCGAATGGTTGCTATCTCAAAACCTTCGGATTAACCACAACAAAACTGACGTTCTTTTTGTCACAAGGAACCGTAAGTTCATACCTCCTCCATCACTTCTCGTCAACAACATAGAGTTGAAATCAAAAGCCACCATCCGTTACCTCGGCATTACATTGGATCAGCACTTGGATATGACAACGCATGTCAAGAACATCACTAAAACTATATAAGATTAAATCACTACGTCACCTCCGCTCCCTACTTGATCCCACAGACTTCCGAACAACCTTCCAGGCATTAGTCCTCCCACACCTGGATTTTGCCAACATCATCCTTCATGGCCTCCCTCAATCAACTTTGAACCCGCTCCGCCTAGCCATGAATACAGCCGCCAGAGTCCTTTCCGGCTCATCAAGATCTGACCATATAACACCCATCATGAAAGAACTGCATTGGTTGCCATTACATGCCAGAATCCAGTATAAGTCTTTAGTCCTTACTTTCAAGGCACTAAATAACTGCCCCCCTACGCCAATCAGCAAGCTCATCCACGTCACCCTGGAAAACAGAAAAATGAGAACCACATCAATGAACACCTTAATAGTCCCGAAAATAATAACGAAGTGCACTAAGGCCACCTCCAACAGGGCCTTCTCCTTATTTGCACCTCTAAACTGGAATGCGCTACCTCCCGAAATCCGTGCTATCAAAAACCTAATCCTATTCAGAAAGGCATTGAAATACCACTTGTTTACAAAATACTACCCAGAAGTCAACCTAGACATTAACAAAACTAGCTCCTCAATACAACCTGAAAAGGGCTAGTTGGTCAACCTTCTCTCTAGTCCTATTAGTGAACCACATTGCAACATTCCAAACGAGTTTCATATTACTGTATATAACATTAAGTTAATCTGTACATAGTTCCCCCGGTTGTCCTATTGTTGAAGTTCCCTGTTCAATGTAAGACTCAATGTTACTTGTATGCATTGTAGTATGTTCTTGTTCAATGTACACCGCACTGATTGTAATAGCGCGGTATAGAAGAGTTGTTAAATAAATAAATAAATAAATAAATAAATAAACATAGAAATATGATGACAGAAAAAGACCACATGGCCTATGTAGTCTGTCCTTCCATATCAACAACTACAACAGTTGCCTTTTTACCTTTAGATATCTTTCGTGTTTGCCCCATGCTTGTTTGAATTCAGTTACTGTCCTCATCTCTACCACCTCCACTGGGAGACTATTCCACGGATCCACTACTCTTTCCGTAAAGAAATATTTCCGCATATCACTCCTGAATCTATCTCCCTTCACCCTCATCCCATGTCCCCTCGTAGCAGAACTTGCTTTCAATTGAAAGAGGCTCTCTCCCTGAACATTTATGCCACGGAGGTATTTAAACATCTCAATCATATCACCTCTATCCCGCCTTTCCACTAAGGTGTACATATTAAGATCCTTAAGTCTGTCCTCATATGCTTTATAATGAAGCCCACTAATCATTTTAGTAGCCACCCTCTGCACCGACTCCATCCGGTTCACATCCTTTTGAAGGTGCGGTCTCCAGAATTGCACACTATACTCCAAATGAGGTCGCACCAAAGACTTATACAGAGGCATTATCACCTCATTTTTTCTGCTAGCCATTCCTCTCCGTATGCACCCAAGCATCCTTCTAGCTTTTGCCTTCGCCTTTTCTACCTGTTTAGCTACTTTAAGATCATCAGACACAACCACGCCTAGGTCCTGCTCTTCTTTAGTGTACAAAAATACTTCACCTCCTATACTGTATTGCTCCCTTGGATTGCTGCAGCCCAAATGCATGACCTTACATTTTTTAACATTAAATCCCAGCTGCCAAATTCTAGACCATTCTTCAAGCTTAGCTAGATCCCTCCTCATGTTATCTACACCTTCCTGGGTGTCTACTCTATTGCAGATTTTGGTATCATCTGCAAAGAGGCAAACCTTACCCAACAGCCCTTCCGCTATATCACTAACAAAGATGTTAAAAAGAATGGGACCAAGGACAGATCCCTGGGGCACACCACTGGTAACATCCTTCTCCTCAGAGTGAGCTCCATTTACTTGTACTCTTTTTCGCCTCCCACCCAACCAATTTCTAACCCAAGCAGTAACTTTAGGGTCCATCCCTAGGGTGCTCAGTTTGTTTATAAGTCGCCTGTGAGGAACAGTGTCAAAGGCTTTACTGAAATCTAAATACACCACATCTAGAGCTCTCCCTCGGTCCAACTCCCTGGTCACCCAGTCAAAGAAATCAATCAGATTTGTCTGACAAGTCCTGCCTCTGGTGAATCCATGCTGCCTCGGATCTTGTAATCCGCTGGACTCCAGAAACCTCACTATTTTCACTTTCAGCAGCGTTTCCAATAATTTACTCACCACCGAAGTCAAACTAACCGGCCTGTAGTTTTCAACCACATCCTTACTTCCGCTTTTGTGTAAAGGCACCACATGAGCCTCTCTCCAGTCCTTTGGCACCACTCCCGACTCCAACGAGGCATTGAAAAGGTCAGTCAGTGGAGTTGCTAGAACGTCCCCAAGTTCCCTCAGTATTCTAGGGTGTATCCCATCTGGTCCCATCGCTTTGTCTACTTTAAGTTGAGCTAGTTTGTCACAAACACAGTCTTCTGAAAATTGTTCAAGATGTCCCTCGCTTCTGTTCCTATTTGTGGGTGTTTTCTGAGGTCCTACTCCTGGATCTTCATCTGTGAACACAGAACAAAAATATTTGTTAAGCAATTCCGCTTTATCCTTATCAGCTTCTACATATTCCCCCCCTGCACCCTTGAGTCTGACAATACCACTCTTGCCCTTCCTCTTCTCACTAATATATCTGAAAAATGTCTTATCCCCCCATTTTATTGCATTGGCTATTTCCTCCTCCTTTTGAATCTTTGCCTTCTTGACTACTTTGCTAGCTTCTCTAAGTTTTTCCAAATACAGATCCTGTCTTCCTCTCTCTGTGATTTCTTGTATTTCATGAAGGCCTCCCTCTTTTTCTTCACTTTTTCAGCTACTTCCTTAGAAAACCATAGCGGTCTCCTTTTCCTTTTGCCTTTATTTACCATTTTAACAAAAAGGTTGGTTGCCCTTAAAATATCCCCTTTCAGTTTTGCCCACTGTTTTTCTACATCCCCCAGCTGTTCCCATCCCACTAATGTCTCCCTGAGGTATTGGCCCATCTTCGCAAAGTTAGTCTTCCTAAAGTCTAAGATCCTCACCTTGGAATAGATTCTAACAGCCGAAGTCCTAATAGTGAACCACACCATCTGGTGATCACTGGATGCGAAATGATCTCCCACTAATCATTTTAGTAGCCACCCTCTGCACCGACTCCATCCTGTTCACATCCTTTTGAAGGTGCGGTCTCCAGAATTGCACACTATACTCCAAATGAGGTCGCACCAAAGACTTATACAGAGGCATTATCACCTCCTTTGTTCTGCTAGCCATTCCTCTCCGTATGTACCCAAGCAACCTTTTAGCTTTTGCCGTCGCCTTTTCTACCTGTTTAGCTACTTTAAGATCATCAGACACAACCACGCCTAGGTATCGCTCTTCTTTAGTGGACAAAAGTACTTCACCCCATACATGTGACACTTAATGCAAAAGACTGGAAAGCCCCCATCTCGCTGCTGGACTGCTGTCTGCATCTTAGTTTTAAGCTTGTGTTTAGATCTTTAAGTTCTTTACTTACTAAGGGTTGCTATGGATATTTATACTAATAAAACTGTACCTAATACGTTTAATATACCTTGCTCACCTGAAGCTTAATTAATCTCAGGTCCTTAGTGTATGACTGATTTGGACAACGAGCTTCACCTTAGAGCACCTCCTTTCCTTTAAAATTCCTATAAAGCTACGACTATCCCAGAGGTGGGTGGGTGTTGGGGAGGGAGGGAGGGTAATAACACTTATTAATAGAGGGCTGCTACACAGTACCCTGGTCCTGTGCTGCTGAGGTAAGCTGTGATCAACTTCCTGGGTGATTAACAGTCCTTGCTTGGATAGAAGGAGTCTTTCAAAATGGCCTTTTGACCTGCCACCTGGTGTTAACACCTATTGAAAAGGTTTCACAGGTCTCTTGCTCCCTAGGCCTCTTTGTAAAGGTCTCTAGAAGACTTTATTTGTTGCTGAAAGAGTACTGACCCTGTTTTTCCTTTTATGCTAATTTATATTCTGATTTGATTTAAATTACAGATCTTTGCTGCTGCTAGGCTCTGACTTATTATGAAATTTAAACTACAAGCTCTCTGCTGGGTTCCAAATTTAACCAGAAAGCTCTCTTCTGTGTTTTAAATTTAAACTAAAAGTACTTTGCTGATACTAGGCCCTGAGTGACTATTACATTTAAACTACAAGCTCTCTGCTGGGTATGAAATGTAACCAGAAAATTCTCTTCTGTGTTTTAAAATTAAACTTAAACTGCTGCTACTAGACCCTGACTGATTTAACAATAAACACTGGGTTCACAGATTAATTAGCTTTAATACAAAGAAGTCCTTTCAGAAAATTTCCAGAAGTATATACTCACAATTGCAGATCTCTCTCCAGAAGTAGCAGTCCCTTTTTCTAGTCCTTCAAGATGGACTAGAGATGGTACTGAAAGCCATGGGAGGCGATAAGCGCACCAAGGCCTTGGGTATAGAGAGAGAAGAGGAGGGGGCCCAAGAGAGATCCCTGAGGTACACCTACATGGAGCAGGATAGGGGAGGAGGAGGAGCCACCAGAGCATACACTGAATGAGCGATGGGAGAGGTAGGAGGAGAACCAGGATAGTATGGAGTCCTTGAAGCCAAGCGAGGAGAGGGTGATGAGGAGAAGGTCGTGGTCAACGGTGTCAAAGGCAGCAGAAAGGTCAAGAAGGATGAGGACAGAATAATGGCCCTTGGATTTAGCCAGGAACAGGTTGTTTGTGACTTTTGTGAGTGCCGTTTCAGTGGAGTGTAGGGGACGGAAGCCGGATTGAAATGGGTCAAGGAGGGCCTGGGAGGTGAGGAAGATGAGGCAGCGACAGTGGACTCCTCATTCTAATAGTTTGGATATGAAGGGAAGGAGGGAGATGGGCCGATAGTTAGAAGGGCATGTGGGATCAAGTGAGGGTTTCTTGAGGAGGGGTGTGACAATAGCATGTTTGAAGTCAACGGGGACAGTTTCAGTGGAGAGTGAGAGGTTGAGGATATGAGTGATGGAGGGGGCAATGGTGAGGGGGATGGAGCGAAGTAGATGGGTGGGGATAGGGTCTGATTTACAGGTGGTTGGTTTGGAGGAGGACAGAAGGAGTGCAGTTTCATTCTCAGAGATCGGAGGGAAGGAGGAGAGGGTGGCAGAGGGAGTATGGATGGGGAGGAGATTTGGGGTGGAGGGGAGGTAGATGGGGGGGTAGGGAACTGGAGGGTAATCTTATGGATTTTGTTGTGGAAGTAGTCGGCTAGGGTTTGGGCAGAAAGGGAGGGCAGGATAGGAGGTGGGGGGACCTTGAGGAGAGAATTGAGGGTATTAAAGAGACGGCGAGGATCAGAGGCAAGGGAGTTGGTCAGATGGATGTAGTAATCTTGTTTGGCATGTGCTAAGGCTGACTGGAAGGAGCCAAGCATGAATTTGAAGTGTAGAAGGTCTTCCGGGGAGCAGGATTTGGACCAAGTTCATTCAGCAGAATGGGCGCAGATGCATAGGTAACGGATTGTGTGTGAAAGCCAGGGTTGGGGAGTAGATTGTTTGACAGGATGTGGGGTGGGAGGGGCAAGAGTGTCAAGGGCTGAGGATAATGTAGCATTGTATGAAGATAATGCCTCGTCGACGGACTTGGAGGATAAAATGGCGGAAAGAGATGGAGAGATGGTGGAGGAGAGAATCAGGGGATCAATATTATGAAGGTTTCTAAATAGGTCAGAGGAGACAGGACGAGGTTGGGACGGTGGAAGTTGAAGAGTAAATGTTAAGAGGTGATGGTCAGATGAGGGAAGGATTGATTTGCGGACGTTTGAAGGAGAGGAGTTGGAGAAGAGTATTAGGTCAAGGCAGTGGAGCAAAGTTGGAGGTCGAACGAGGAGGTAAGAGCGAGGAACTTTGAGGCATGGGAGTCGGAGGGGTTGTCGATGTGAATGTTGAAATCGCCAAGAATAAGAGTGGGGGAGGAGGGAACCATAAAGGCAGAAAGCCAGGAGTCGAAGTCGGTGAGGAAGGTTGAACATCCATGCTGGGGACATTTATGTTCCTAAAACCTGGACAGAGACACTTCCTTGGTATTTTTCTGCATATTCTGCCCTTGACGTCCTTTCTAAAATATCGCTTTAAATGTGCACAAGTTGTACCTGTCAAACTTGATGTGCTTATCAGATCCATAATTTTAAAAAATGCTTCACAGCAATATTCAAAATTCTTATCTTGAAGCTATATGGATTCACCTGCACTATCAGGATAGTACTGCTGAATATTTCCAGACTGCCCTGCCACTATTCGGCTAGTCCAGATGCGGTCCATGGGTGGAATGAAGGCAGTACCGTTGCTATCCAGATATTTATTTAAAGTGGGATTTTAGAAGGATATCTTAGGGGAGGAGTAGCCTAGTGGTTGGGGCAAGGTACTTCAGGCTGGATGGTCGGGGGTTCAAATCCCACTAGAGGACAGCAACCTTGGGCCGGAAGGACTGGGGTTTCTAGTCCCACAGATGCTCCTTGTGGTCTTGGGCAAGCTGGTGAGGATGCCGCTAATGACCCAGGAACCGCAAAACCACAATGCTCAAGAGTCCTCTGGCTGGTGATAGAAGCTTGCGGTGGAGCACAGGGATAACCCGCTTGCTTCCTTTTCCTCCACCCCATACTCGACAGAACAGAGCTCACTGCCAACAAGGAAACACAGAGCTATCACGGAGCAGCCTCCTCAGGTCAGATACCTGCCGCCATCTTGCCCCCAGACAAGAGCCATTTAGAGTGCATCGAGCTTTTGTTTCTTTAAAACCCAGCAAGCTAGGGGCTGCCACTTCCAGATGTGCTCTTTCAATTTGGCTCTTTCAATGTGTTGGAAGAATTTTCTACGTGGGCAGCCACGGGAGACACTATTTTGGTAACCCTAGATGTGGTTTCACTGTACACTAGCATTCCCCAGGGTGAAGCACTGCGAGTGGTGGAACATTTTCTGAGTCAATGTGGAGATCTTACTGAAGAAACCATTCAGATGCTATTAAAGTTAGCTGAATTAGTTATATTTCGCAGCTTTTTTGAATTTCAGGAAGTTATTTACCAACAGATAGCCGGGGTGGCTATGGGTGCCACGTGCGCCCCGTTTATCGCCAATTTGTACATGGCGCTTTTTGAAGATCGTTGGTTGCACATTACATCTTATGCTGCTAATATTATCATTTGGAGGAGGTACATTGATGACGTTTTTTTACTTTGGAGGGGCACGGAGGAGGATTTACTACTTTTTTTTGACTGGTTGAATTCATGTGATCCACATATAAAATTCACAATTACTCATCACAAGGAGGTTATAACGTTTTTGGATTTGCAAATACAAAGGAGTGGGACTGGCTGGGAGACATCGGTTTTTGTTAAGCCCACTGACAGAAATACGTTTTTACACTTTACCAGCGCGCATCCTCGTCAATTGAAGGAGGGCTTACCTTTCTCTCAATTTTTAAGATACAGGAGGAATTGCTCTACGGATTATGATTTCCGAGTTAAATCTAAGCAATTAATAAATAATTTCCTGTCTCGAGGATATCCACGATCAGTAGTAAAACGAGCATATACCCGAGCCTCCTACAACAATCGTTGGTTATTACTGTCCTCAGGAACTGCACATACTTCCTCACGTCAGCAAACAGATGATGAAGTAGTCAACTTCATCACCCGTTATTCTCCATTAAGTCGGTCCATTCAAAAGATCGTGAGGACCTATAGTAGGGTTTTGGGACAGACTCCCGGTTTGGGTAATAAAACAATCTGCTGCGTTTGGGGCAGAGGCATGAATTTGAAAGAACAACTGAGTCCTTCTCGCCTCCGGTCCCCAAGAACTACGGATATGGTAACCGAGCAGGGAGGCCATAGGAAATGTGGTTCCTGTAGCATTTGCGCCATAACAGTGGAGCTACAGGAATTCACACATCGCGGAGTCAACTATAAATTGAGGCATGCTACCACTTGTTCTTCAACTTTTGTGATCTACGGGTTACAATGCCCCTGTTCACTGCTTTATGTGGGTAAAACCGTAAGGTCATTACGTACAAGGATGATAGAACATCATAGTAGAATTGTGAATGGGGTTATTGAAGCACCTGTGGTCCAACATTGCCTTCACGAGAGCCATAGTTTTGAACACTTGCGTGTCTTTGTTATAGATCAAATCTTCAATACGCAAGGTACAAGGACTCGTGAGCAACTATTACTCCGAGAGGAACAGCGCTGGATTTTTAAACTCCACACAGTTAAACCCCATGGCCTCAATGCTTCCATTGACTGGTCGGTTTAATGAGGACTTTAGTGCAACGCATTGGTTCCCTTAGGTGGGCAGGCACGGGAGGAGGAGCTAAAGTTGAAGCTCTTAAAGCAGTTTGCAGTGACGCCAAGCCGCATGCGCGGCGTTTTTTGCATCCGTAAGAACAAAACAGCTAATATCGCTTTTGCCCCCCGTGGTTAAACATCACTGAAGGTAACATATATTTTAAAAAAAGGGGGTAGTTTATACACATTTGTGTCACATAGGAGTTGATGTTGATGAAAAAATATTCTTTAGAGAACAGAATGGACATGGTTTCTAAGGAAAGAGGGATTAATTGTTTCATGAAATCTGTATATTTTTCAGAAGAGTCCCTAGTGCGAGTGAGCACTCCTCTGAGGAAACATACCGAGTGAAACGCTTGGGCGCCTTAGATGAACGGCGTTGGGACTTCTGAGACAACAGCTAAAGGACTTCTGAGACAACCGCTAATAGAGATATTTCTCCTCATTTGTATGAAAACTGATTGACAGACATCTTGGAGAAGATAAGTGTTTTGGGTGTGGGGATGAGATTTTTAAGAAGAATAACATTACCACGTTAATGGAAGAGTGATATTTCACATCCCCCCAGGACTGTCACTGTATGAATTGCATTACAATTGAGGAAGCGATTGGATTATTTTGCAACAGCTACGTGCATGGGACATTGCTTAGAAATTTTTAAACAAACATAGAAAAGGAAAAAGAAAATGAATTGAGTATAACAAGAAAAGTGGATGAATATTTATATAAATCACTATCATAGGCACAGTCATTCGGGTCGTTGATGTAAATAGCAGGATAACAAAGGTGTTGATTTTCAACCTTCGTTTTAAACTGCGGAATTTTCTACTGAGACCTAGGTGCCTATCATTAGTGGTTTATAAGTTCTCGTTGGGTGAAAGTCCAAGCATAAACTGGTGTTTATTAGTTCCTAGGTGATTAGCTTGGTGCACAGTGACCACATATCGGAGCTTTCAATTTGGCTGGCAGACTGCATCCCTTTTGCTTATGCCCAGATGGTCCTGAGCCTTCATGATCATGTCACAGCTCACAAGGTCATGGCTATGGCTGCGACATGGTCTTCTGTCCACACATGCACATCTCATAAGAACATAAGATATGCTATACTGGGTCAGACCAAGGTCCATCAAGCCCAGTATTCTGTTTCCAACAGTGGCCAATCTAGGTCATACGTACCTAGCAGTTTCCCCAAAGGACACAGGTTCCACAATGCTTGTATTGCTTCAAGCATTGATATCCTGGGTCCCTCCTTAATAATGGTTTATGGACCTTTCCTCCAGGAACTTGTCCAAACCTTTTTTAAACCCAGCTACACTAACAGCCTTTACTACATCCTCCGGTAACAAATTCCAGAGTTTGATTCACTATTGTCTAGATGGAGATTTCTGATGTGACAGCAACTTAGAGAAATCTCTACATCAGAATCGGTTTGGGGGTTAGAATCCAACTCCATCCCCCGTAGGCCTATTCTATTCAGTCTAGGCAACCAAAAAAAAATGAAAAAATAAGGGGAAGAGAGATTCACTGCTATTGTACATAATTGGTCTCTGACCACTAAGGCCTTTTGGGATTACGCAAAAGGTTTTGTTGCCTCTGTTGGGTTTGTCTGCATTCTCCTTGTTTTTTGGTAACCTGTAGCTAGGGAGTCCCATACGTGAGGACTCATTCCTGCTGTCCATGGAGAACACTTGCTCATCTGTAGCAGGTGTTCTCCATGGACAGCAGGAATAAGTCCTCACAACCAACCCACCTTCCCGAGGAGTTGTATTTTGCTACAGCTATGCTATCAGACTAGTGTAAAATGGCGCCATAGTGGCAGGCGGGAATGAGGCACATAGGCACGGTAGAGCCTCCCAAAAACTTTCAATAGGAGCTGGGGAGCATTTCTGCGTGGGCTACATTGGGGGGGATGTCACTCATAAGTGAGGACTTATTCCTGCTGTCCACGGAAAACATCTGCCTTATCCAGTAACGCCACAGAGCCCATGCAGGATACGGAGGAGATATCATCAGTCATGGTTGTTGGATTGCTCTACATAGCACAAAGGGTAGTGAAATTGGTCCTCTCAATATCAGAATCATTAGGGCAGTGACATTAACCTCTTCCCCATGCCAGCATTACAAAACACCCCACCCTGGTGTATTTGCACCACCACCAGCTCAAATCAGGTTTATGTTTATTGACATTTCTTATTACTGTCTTTCTAAATACAGGTAAAGTGGTTTACATTCACTAAAAACAGAAATCAGAAAGGAACACCATTTTTTTAAAATGATAGAATATGGGAAGAGGACGAGAGAGAGAAGATAACAATAAAAAGAGGAAACTAGTATTGCTGCTGTATCTGCCCAAACTCGGCCTGTTGAAAAAGGAGGGGCTTAAGTTGGGATTTGAAAGAGGGGAAAAGAAGATTCTAAACGAAGGTATCATGGCAGTGAGCTCCAGAGGATAGAAACACAGAAGATACAAATTGATTTCTTAGTTGATTCCAGTCATACTTGAGTAGTTGGAGGGATATGAAGACGGCTGTCATGCAGGGATTGTAGTACACTGGCAGGGGTATGAAAGGTCAAAACAGAAGCAAGATAAGCCGGTGTGCCAGTGAAAAGAACTTTATAAGCTAACGTCAGGAGTTTATATTGATTATGAAATGAAATGGGCAACCGATGATTTTTTTTCAAAGGGAAGAGATATGATCTCTTAGCATAAGACAGGATGTGAATGACAGTGTTCTGAACTGAGTGTAAATTTTAAGGTTTGATGAGAAAGGTCAGCATAGATTGCATTACAATAATTTAGTTGCAAGATGACGTAATAAAGAAGTCGAGAAGTGAATGAATCTGTATCTAAGTATGGTCAAAGCGCGCAACAATGTAGAGGGCAAAAAAGGATCTTTTCACAATAGCATTGATATGAGTTAAAAATTATAGTTCCGTATCGAGTATTACTCCCAAATATTTCAGGGAAAAAGTCAATTGAAACAGGTTAGGTTTTTATAACTTTTAGATCCTGATCACCATACATTATGTGGTTGAAAACTACAGGCCGGTTAGTTTAACTTCGGTGGTGAGTAAATTATTGGAAACGCAGCTGAAAGAGAAAATAGTAAGGTTTCTGGAGTCCAGCGGATTACAGGATCCGAGGCAGCATGGATTCACCAGAGGCAGATCTTGTCAGACAAATCTGATTGATTTCTTTGACTGGGTGACCAGGGAGTTAGACCGAGGGAGAGACCTAGATGTGGTGTAATTAGATTTCAGTAAAGCCTTTGACACCGTTCCTCACAGGTGACTTATAAACAAACTGAGCACCCTAGGGATGGACCCTAAAGTTACTGTTTGGGTTAGAAATTGGTTGAGTGGGAGGCGACAAAGGGTATAGGTAAATGGAGCTCACTCTGAGGAGAAGGAAGTTACCAGTGGTGTGCCCCAGGGATCTGTTCTTGGTCCGATTCTTTTTAACATCCTTGTTGGTGATATAGCGGAAGGGCTGTCGGATAAGGTTTGCCTCTTTGCGGATGATGCCAAAATCTGCAATAGAGTAGTCACCCAGGAAGGTGTAGATAACATGAGGAGGGATTTAGGTAAGCTTGAAGAAGGGTCTAGAATTTGGCAGCTGGGATTTAATGTTAAAAAATACAAGGTCATGCATCCAAGGGAGCGATATAGTATAGGGGATGAAGTACTTCTGTCCACAAAAGAAGAGCGGGACCTAGGTGTGGTTGTGTCTGATGATCTTAAAGTGGCTAAACAGGTAGAAAAGGCAACAGCAAAAGCTAGAAGGATGCTTGGGTGCATACGGAGAGGAATGGCTAGCAGAAAAAAGGAGGTGATAGTGCCTCTGTATAAGTCTTTGGTGCGGCCACATTTGGAGTATTGTGTGCAATTCTGGAGACCGCACCTTCAAAAGGATATAAACAGGATGTAGTCGGTACAGAGGGTGGCTACTAAAATGGTTAGTGGGCTTCATTATAAAGCATATGTAGACAGACTTAAGGATCTTAATATGTACACATTAGAGGAAAGGTGGGATAGAGGTGATATGATTGAGACGTTTAAATACCTCTGTGACATAAATGCACAGGGGGAGAGCCTCATTCGATTAAAAGCAAGTACTGCTACGAGGAGACATGGGATGAGGGTGAAAGGGGATAGATTCAGGAGTGATACGCGGAAATATTTCTTTACGGAAAGAGTGGTGAATCCGTGGAATAGTCTCCCAGTGGAGGTGGTAGAGATGAGGACAGTATCTGATTTCAAAATAGCATGGGATAAACACAGAGGATCTCTAAAGGAAAAAAGGGGACTGTTGTAGTTGTTGATATGGAAGGACAGACTAGATAGGCCATGTGGTCTTTTTCTGTCATCATTTTTCTCTCTCTGTTTCTCCTTAACCCTCCATAGCCCATGTTCCCTGTAAGTATTAGTGTATGTGTCTCATATCCCCACGTGTTAAATGTATCCCCCAATTGTGTTGTGACCGCTTTGATTTAAGGATAAGGCGGTATACAAAAACTGTTTAAATAAATATCTAGAAAAAAATCTGCAACATCCAGAGCACAACATTCAAAAATCTGGGGGAGTGGCAGGGGTGAAGGGAAACATGTGTAAGTGCCTTATGAAATCACTCCTGCTCTGCCCCAAAAGATGAATGCCCCAGTAACCGGTTCTGGCAACAAGCCCATGCAGATAGCAAGGCTGGGTAGATGCATGGGTGTAGTCCATTTCACAAATGTGGATTTCTCTGACTTGCACAGCTTCAGAAATGGATACTTGGCTATGCCAGCTGGGGTATTTCAGAAGGAGGATGACTATGTTATGAGACGTGCACCTGGCTGGCCATTTCAGATAATCAGATGTGCAGTGGTGGGCCAGTAATATGTTTGGAGTATATATTTACATGCAGGTTTCTTTGGCCAAGAAATATTAACTATGGTGATGAAAGCGCATTTTACTCTTCCCCCTGAAAGTGTTACAGCCACTTTATTCATGGTCAGGAGCAGGCAGAGGCATGGACACCTCAACAACCAGGGCCAGAAGGGCTTGTGCCATTTTGAATCGCACCGCGACATTCATCTCTATCCAGGCCACATTTCCACCACACCCCTGTGCTACACTGACATGCTTGCGCTGCAAACGTCTATATACCTGGCTTTTTAAAATGGGTTTGGGAATCTGTCTGTGATTTGCATGTCTGAATGCCAGTTTTCAGATGTCCAACTCACAAAATACAGCTTCTAAAATAACCCCCTTATTTATTTATTTACTTACTTATTTATTTATCCATCTGGTCATATTTATTGCCTGCACTATCTAAAAGTCTAAGTGGGGTACAATTTGAATACATAACAAACAAATAAATATGTAATAAAACATACAATAAAATATTAAAAACCAAAACAAATGAAGCCAATCAGCTGGCGATCAAGTGCCCTACAATGATTTTCTAGATGCTATCTGACTCCCTGAAATATACAATATACACTTTTTTTAGCTGGCACTTATCTAGATAACTTAGGCCACATTTTAAAATGGCCTTAAGTTGCTATCTGCATAAGTCAGGCAAAGAGCAGAGGGCACAAACACCACTGCCACACTGAAGCAGGTTGTCGCAGAAATATTTTATTGAGGACCCAACTTAAAAACATTTCGGCTTTAAGCCTTCATCAGGGGTCTCAAAAACACACAAACAATAACAGCTAAAATTATACATAATAAAAATCACATATAAAAGTGATAATAAAAAACACACAGACATAAAAATATGCATTAAACATAAAGTTTACATTACCAAGAGACTGCAACAAAAGGTTGTGGAGCCTGTCCCTAAAAGGACGTTGCAAGAGTGCTTACCCAATCTAAAAAGAGCACAAATGCTGATAAGGCATACAGCAAAATGGAGATATATTGCATACAACCTTATATACATAAAGAGAAGAAGGGAAAGTAGGGGCGGGGGGAGAGGGAGGGAAGGGGAGAAGGGCAGAGGAGGGAGGGAGGGAAAGGAGAAGGAATAATAAAGAATACCATACAGACTATAAAGCACTATAAAACAAAAGGAGCAGGTGGTAGAAATACAACTAAAAAACATCAAAATAAGGAGACAACATGGGCAGAACCCTAAAACATCAATAGTGAGGCATAAATGGAGAAAATGCAGTCAACGAACTAAAAGACAATATAGCGCTAGTCTCTAAAAACTGCTAACACAATTGGAATGAAAATGGTCACTATGAGTGCATTGTAAATAGCAATGATACAGAGAGGGAGAGAGTGTGGGGAGGCTGGACACGTAAAAGGCCAAACTTAAAAGCATGCACCTTAATAACAGGGTTAGGTACAAATAAAAAATGAGACATCCACTACAAACTGAACACCACTAGAGAACAGTAAAAATGCGGTAAACGTGTGGAAAATGAAAAGAAGGGTTACCTAGTGACAGTGTCAAACAGCAGGAAAACGCCGCACAGGAGCAAATTGCACTTAAAAGACTGAAAAACTTCTCCCACTAATTATCATATTGAAATGTTATAGTGAGGGGATACGGAGAGAACAGTGGAAGGGAAACATATGTGAGCAGTGATATATGACAGGAACAATGGAGGTGATTCTGAAGGGGCGATTAAAAACAGGAGAGAAGGTGCAGGATATATGAACTTAAAAACATGCACTTTTAAAAACACAGGGTTACATTCAAATAGAAAAGCAAACAATGCTCAAAGTGTCAGTGTCACGGCAGGACATGCTAGGGAGATAAAGTTCCTAGATGAAATAAATGACTGCTTCTTGGAGCAGCTGGTTCATTAACCGACCAGAGGGGAAGCCATATTAGACCTAATCCTTAGTGGAACACCAGATCTAGTGCAAGAGATGAGGTTGTTGGGGCCACTTGGCAATAGTGATCATAGCATGATCGCCTTTGATTTAATTAGTGGAGGAGGGATAGTAAGGAAATCCACAGTACTACCTTTTAACTTTCGAAAGGGAGACTATGATAAAATGAGGAAAACAGTTAAGAAAAAACTAAAAGGAGCAGTTGCAAAGGTTAAAGACGTACATCAGGCTTGGCTGTTGTTGAAAAATACTATCTTGGAAGCCCAGACCAACTGTATTCCACGCTTTAAGAAAAGTGGAAGGAAGTCCAAAAAACTGCCAGCATGGTTTAAAGGTGAGGTCAGAGAGGCTGTTGTTGCCAAAAAAGCATCTTTCAGGAAATGGAAAAAAAAAGCCAAATGACGAAACCTGGAAACAGCACAAGCACTGGCAAGTCAAATGCAAGGGATTGATAAGGCAGGCAAAGGGAGAATTTGAGAAGAAGCTTGCTGCGGAAGCAAAAACGTGAAGTAAAGACCTTTTCAAGTACATTCGTAGCAAAAAACCTGTGAGAGAGTCAGTTGGTCCATTAGATGATAGAGTGGTTAAAGGGGCACTAAGAGGCGACAAGGCGATAGAGGAGAGACTGAATGAATTCTTTGCTTCAGTCATTACTGAGGAAGATGTAGGGATGTTACCCATGACTGAAGTAGTATTTAAAGGTGCGGAAGAATTGAAGGAAATATTGATACATCGGGAAGATGTATTACAACTATTAGATAAACTGAAGAGTAGCAAATCACCTGGGCCGGATGGTATACATCCAAGGGTGTTGAAAGAACTGAAATACGAGATTGCAGACCTGCTATTAGTAATCTGTGAACTATCATTAAAATCATCTCTAATACCTGAAGATTTGAGGATCGCCAATGTAACACCAATTTTTAAAAAAGGTTCCAGGGGTGATCCGGGAAACTACAGACCGGTGAGCCTGACATCAGTACCGGGAAAAAATGGTAGAAACCATCATAAAGAATAAAATTACTCAGCATGTAGATAGTCATGACCTAATGGGAGACAGCCAACATGGCTTTAGACAAGGAAGATCTTGTCTTACTAATCTGTTATGTTTTTTTGAAGGAATGAATAAACAGGTGGACAAAGGTGAGTCGGTTGATATTGTGTATCTGGACTTTCAGAAAGCCTTTGACAAGGTCCCTCATGAGAGACTTTTGGCAAAACTAAAGAGTCATGGGATAGGAGGCAGTGTACTATTGTGGATCAGGAACTGGTTAAAAGATAGAAAGCAGAGGGTAGGGCTAAATGGCCAATTTTCCCAATGGAGAAAGGTGAATAGTGGTGTAGCCCAGGGATCTGTGCTGGGTCCGCTGCTTTTTGACATATTCATAAATGACCTGGAAAGTGGAATAACGAGTGAGGTTATCAAATTTGCAGATGACACAAAACTATTTAAAGTTGTTAAAACCCAAGAGGATTGTGGAAAATTGCAAGAGGATCTTGATAAATTGGAAGACTGGGCATCAAAATGGCAGATGAAATTTAATGTGGACAAGTGCAAGGTTATGCTTCCTAGGGAAGAACAACCCAAACTATGGTTACATGATGCAAGGTTCCACATTAGGAACCACCACCCAGGAAAAAGATTTAGGCGTCATTGTGGATACCATGTTAAAACCCTCGATCCAGTGTGCAGCGGTGGCCAAGAGAGCAAATAGAATGCTAGGTATGATAAGGAAAGGAATGGAAAATAAAACAAAAGATATTATAATGCCTCAATATCGTTCCATGGTGAGACCGCACCTTGAATATTGTGTGCAATTCTGGTCGCCGTATCTTAAAAAGGATATAGCGATTTTAGAAAAGGTTCAGAGAAGAGCCACCAAAATGGTAAAGGGGATGGAAGGATACTCCTATGAAGAAAGGCTAAAAAGGTTAGGGCTCTTTAACCTGGAAAAGAGACGGCTGAGGGGAGATATGATAGAAGTCTTTAAATTAATGAACAGAGTGGAACGGGTAAACGTAGATCGATTGTTTACCTTATCAGAATATAGAAAGACTAGGGGACATGCAATGAAGCTACAGGGTAAACTATTTAAGACTAATAAAAGAAAATATTTTTTCACTCAACGTGTAATCAAACTCTGGAATTTGTTACCAGAGGATGTAGTAAAGGCTGTTAATGTAGCTGGGTTTAAAAAAGGTTTGGACAAGTTCCTGGAGGAAAGGTCCATAAACCATTATTAAGAAGGGACCCAGGATATCAATGCTTGAACCAATACAAGCATTGTGGAACCTGTGTCCCTTGGGGAAACTGCTAGGTACATATGACCTAGATTGGCCACTGTTGGAAACAGAATACTGGGCTTGATGGACCTTGGTCTGACCCAGTATGGCATATCTTATGTTCTTATGTTAACAAAACAATGCTTTAATAAAAATGTAAAAACGGAAAAAAAATAAAGAAAAACGGGGAAAAAAATCATACCGTCTGCCTATGTCATTGATAAAGAACGTTGCATGAGAACTTGACCATGTGTTTAAAACTTTAAAAATAATTAATAAACAGCAGTCTGTGCTACTAAAACATAAGGTGGGAGAAATCCACTGCATGCTACGGACACAAACGACCACAAATCAGATTGCCACTCTCTCCCTCTCTCTGTATCATGGCTATTTACAATTCACTCAAAGTGGCCATTTTCATTCCAATTGTTTTATAGTGCTTTACAATCAGTATCGTATTCTTTATCATTCCTTCTCCTTTCCTTCCCTCCCTCCTCTGCCCTTCTCCCCTCCCCTCCTTTCCCTTCCCCTCTTTATGTGTATAAGGTTGTATGCAATATATCTCCATTTTGCTGTATGCCTTATCAACATTTGTGCTCTTTTTAGATTGGGTAAGTGCTCTTGCAACGTCCTTTTAGGGACGGACTCCACAAACCTTTGTTACAGTTTCTTGATAATGTATATTTTTATCTTTAATGCATATTTTTATGTCTGTGTGGTTTTTATCACCACTTTTTTGGGTGATTTTTATTATGTATAATTTTAGCTGGTTTTGTTTGTGTGTTTTTTTAGACTCCTGATGAAGGCTTAAAGCCAAAACGTTTTAAAGTTGGGTCCTCAATAAAATATTTCTACGACAACCTACTTCAGTGTGGCCATGGTGTTTGTGCCCTCCGCTCTTTGCCTGGTTCCTGTTTTCTGCGGAGGTTCTCCTCTCCATTTTTTACGCTATGTGCATAAGTGCAAGCTGAAAATTGCACTCTCTGGATAACAGCCAGCGCTTATCCAGATAGTGCCACTCAACCCAAATATTCAGTGGCAGCTAGTAAACGGATACTTCCACTGAATATTCTGCCAATATTTAAATGCTGTGCAAAATGCAGAGCCTTTTCTAAATTAAGTATAAGGATGTGCAGGAGTACACACATATTTGCTTGCACATGCAGTAGGAGCAGCCATTTTACAAATTTGCACATGTACAAAAAAGCAACTTCAACTCGGGATCTTCCACATATATATGTGTCAGTACTTGAAGAGGAAGCAGAGATTTTGCAACTTCCACATACAGTATTAGTGCTGGCACCTATACATATATTGGAGCCATTTTACAAGCCTAGTCACACAGCCCCAACTAATTAACCAGTGAAGTCATATTTTTTTTTCTAAAACTTGGGAGGAAAATAAACCCGACCCTGGCTGAAATGAGCATGTTTTAAAAATCTGTGTGTGCCTCCGAGGTGGTGTGACAGCCGATAAGGACTTTTTTTTTTTACATTGATGTGTATTTATAATGTAAGATGGGGAATACATGCATAGATTTCTGGCCTGCCAAAAACAAACCCCCTTGAAATATATGATGCGTGAATCTCCTTGTAAAAATAGCGACTTTCTGAAATCACTATTTCCATATGTACTCATAACACCATTCAAAACTTTAAAGTGCCCAAAATTATTTTAAAAACTTTTTAAACATGATGAAATCTATCAATCAAATGCTCAAAAGATAGTACCAACACCACCGACACAATGTTGTGTTTCGATAAGATAACAAAGAACTTACAGTATCTGCATCAGGGGAAGAGCTCAATGATAAGTCCCAAAAACGTTATTCCAGTCGGCTGTAAGCAAACTGCGAGTTTTGAATGGTGTTATGAGTCACAGTAAGATGCAATGGACCAATGATGATCTTTGAGCATGACTAGTAGCGGCCTTGAAGGGTTTGTATTCTAGTTGGCCCTCAGGCCTATTTAAGTTCACTTTTAGTTGAGGTCCCTTGTTGTTTATTTGAATTATGATCTGGGTTTTTTGGATTTTGTTTCCGAGATTTTTTGTAAGACTTTATATTTTTTCAGCCTATATAAAATAGATTTAAAATAGGTGTCTTTTTGGACTTCTTGCAAAAGCACCTTAAAATCAAGCCCTCAAAGTTTACTGAGGTGTCTCCCTCTGTGAACTCTACTTGATTAAGTCCATCAGGCGAAACATGGCCATACTGGAGGAAATACAAGGAGACTAGACACCATTTAGTTACTAATTATTGCTTAATGATTAATTAATATATGAGACTTTTCAGTTAACTATATTTGAATAATTAACCTATTGAAGAATCTTCTTGATTTTGCATTTTACAGGTTTTTTGTGCGTGTAAAGCACAGTTACTTACCTGTAAAGCACAGTTACTTACCTGTAACAGGTGATCTCTGGGAACAGCAGGAAAGAGTAGTTACTCACCTGTAACAGGTGTTCTCAAGGAGCAGCAGGAATCAGTCCTCACATATGGGTGTCATCGGCGCCGATGAAGCCCCAGCGGAGCATTTCCCCAGCTTTCTATGAAAGCCTTTGGGAATGCAGGCACGGATGCGCGGTTCCCTTCCCGCCTAAAGGTGCCATCTTACCTCAGTCAAATGACACAGCTAAGAACAGCACACAAAAATGTAAAATAAACTATGTACAACTGCAACTCCCAGGGGAGGAGGGAGGGTTGTGAGGACTGATTCCTGCTGCTCCTGGAGAACACCTGTTACAGGTGAGTAACTACTCTTTCTCCAGGACCAAGCAGGAAGTCAGTCCTCACATATGGGTGACTCCCTAGCTCTGGGCTACCGAGGAACCCAGGCTGAACAAGAGAACTCCCTCTAGTCCCAGCATCAAAGAAAGGCTTTTCACTGACACAACCTCCACCGGTAGCCCAACAGAGGGCAGGAGTTGCCTAAACCTCAAAGAGATTCCGGAGTACTGCTTGGCCAAAAGCACTGTCCCTACGGGACTCCCTCTGCAGACAGTAATGGGCCGCAAAAGTCTGGCTTGAAGACCAAGTTGCAGCCCTGCAGATGTCTACCAAGGACACAGAGCGGAGATGAGCCACTGAGGCAGCCATTGCCCTGACACAGTGGGCCTGACCCGACCCTGCAAAGGAAGGTCAGCCACCTTGTAAGCCCAGGTGATACAGCCAGCCACCCAGATGGACAAGGTACGCTTGGACACAGCTAACCCCAACTTATTAGGGTCAAAAGATACGAAGAGCTGAGTAGCCCTTCTATGCCCCTGCGTACGGTCAAGGTAGAAGGATAAGGCCCTCCTACAGTCCAGGGTATGCAGGACTGCTTCAGCCTGGCTTGCATGAGGCCTAGGGAAGAATGTCAGAAGAACCATCTCCTGGTTAAGGTGGAAGGAGGAGACAACCTTTGGGAGGAACTTTGGATGAGTCCTGAGGACTACCCTGTTCCTATAAATTCTGGTGTAAGGCCTATCACAGACCAGAGCCTGAAGCTCACTCACTCGCCTAGCCGAGGTAAGGGCTATCAAGAAGAGTGTCTTCCAGGACAGGAAGCGTAGAGGGCAAGTAGCCATCGGCTCAAAGGGTGGGCGAGTCAGCTGCTGCAAGACCACATTCAACTCCCACTCAGGAGCAGGAGGACGGATTGGAGGCTTGAATAAAAGCAAGCCCCTGAGAAAGCGGAACACCAAGGGGTGAACCGACAGAGAATGTCCGTCCACCAGTGAGTGGTGAGCTGCTAGAGCTGAGAGGTGGACCCGAACAGAATTGGACTTAAGTCCCTGATTGAATAAGTGCAACAGATACTGAAGGACTACAGGGACAGTACAGGAGAAGGGATCTTCTGTACGTAGCTGACACCACACAGAAAACCTCCTCCATTTGAGAGCATAGGCTTTCCTTGTGGACTGTTTCCTATAGGCTAGGACAACCTCCTCAACTTCCTGAGGGAGGCCCCAGGGAGCCAAAACTACTCTTGCAGCCTCCATGCCATCAAGTTGAGAGATTTGAGATTGGGGTGCAGAAGGGAACCCTGATCCTGAGAGAGAAGGTTGGGTTGGAACCTCAGAGGTAGTGGGGAATCCACCGCCAGCTGAAGGAGAAGTGTAAACCAAGGCTGCCCCGGCCACCTGGGAGCCACCAGCAGGACAGAGGCCTTGTCCTGGAGAATCTTGAACAAAGTTCGGGCCACCAGAGGCGTGGGAGGAAACGCATACAGTAGGCCCTGAGACCATGGAATGAGAAAAGCATCTGGAGCCATCCGCAGAGGATGCGGTTGCCTGGAGCAGAACTTTGGCAGTTGCTTGTTCAGTGGACTGGCAAAGAGATCTATCCAAGGGAGATCCCATTTTAAGAAGATCTTTTGAACTACCAAGGGATGCAGCTGCCACTCGTGGGGCTGCAAAATTCTGCTCAAGCGGTCGGCCAGGTAGTTCTCCTGGCTTGGAAGGTACACAGCCCTGAGGAGCATGTTGCGCTTGAGGGCAAATGAACAAAGGTCCTGAGCCTCCCGACAAAGGAGCTTGGACCCAGTCCTGCCCTGTTTGTTCACATAAAACATTGCTACCTGGTTGTCTGTCTGAACCAGGACAGATTGATGTGTCAGGGTAGGAGAAAAAGCTTTGAGAGCTAGGCGAATAGCCCTGAGTTCCAGGAGGTTGATCTGCTGTGCAGCCTCCCAAGGAGACCACAGGCCCTGGTGCACTTGTCTAGACAATGAGCTCCCCAGCCCTGCAGAATTGCGTCTGTTGTCAGTACTACTGTGTACGCAGGAATCTGAAAAGGCACCCCTTGGAGGAGATTGGGCAGTTGTAACCACCAGCTGAGGGAGTCCAGAAATGGTCTGGACACCTTATCCTGTCTCTGAGGCTGCCTGTGGCTTGTGACCACTGAGTCCGAAGGCACCACTGTGCAGGCCTCATATGGAGCCTGGCATTGGGGGTCACGTGTACTGTCGAAGCCATGTGGCCTAGAAGTCTCAGGCAGAGTCTGGCGGAGACCAGTGACCTGCGGAGAAACTGGCTTGCCAAGTCTATCAGTCTTTGGGCTCTGTCTACTGGCAAGAAGGCCTTTGCCAGCTGAGAGTCCAACCTTGCCCCTATGAACTCCAAGTTCTGGGAGGGGAGCAAAGTGGACTTTGCGAAGTTTATGACAAATCCCAAGCCCTGAAGAAGAGCAATAGTTCTGAGGGTGGCCTGTCATGCCTCCTGGCACGTCTGACTTCTGATGAGCCAGTCGTCCAGATAGGGAAAGACAAAGATGCCCTGATTTCTCAGGTAGGCCACTACCACTGCCAGGCATTTGGTAAAGACTCTGGGAGCGGAGGTTAGGCCAAAAGGTTTCCTCCCACCATGAACCTGAGGTACTGGATGAATGAGGATGTGAGTGTACGCATCCTTTAGATCTAAGGAGCACAGCAAATCTCCCTGCCGGAGGTAGGGCAGAAGTGTTCCAAGAGTAAGCATCTTGAACTTCTCGTTCTCCAAGAACTTGTTGAGGTTCCTGAGGTCTAGTATAGGTCGAAGGCCACTGGTTCTTTTGGGTACCAGGAAATACCTGGAGTAGAACCCTTGACCTTGTAAGTGGGGAGGCACAGGCTCCACCGCCCTGTCTGCCAACAGACCTTGGAGCTCTCGTAGGAGAAGATCTGTGTGCAGGGGAGGCCTTGGGGGCTCCCCTTGAAAGTATGGAGGAGGCAGTTGGAGAAAATGTAGTGCATAGCCCCTGTGGACTATGTGCAGCACCCAACTGTCCCCAGTGATGTGGGGCCACTGGTGGGCAAAGAGGACGAGGCGACCTCCTGTGCAGGGTTGGGAGAGCAGGGACTGAGAGGCTATGCTGGAGGAGTCAAAACCCCCACCCTGCTGAGAGGGAGCAGGTGCCAGAGGCTTGGGGGTCCTCTGCCTACGGGGTCCATTACCCTGCCCCTTGGCTTGCTGACCCTGGGGGGCAGCTTGGGTAGCCTGATATTGAGGGTACTGTTTGTAGGCAGTGCCCTTCCTTGGGTAAAAGGGCTTCTTACCCGAGGCCTTCTTCTTATGAGAAGGGGCAGAGGTCTTTCTAGACAGCCTTGTCCGTGTAAGGTGCTCAGTCTCGAGCTGTGCGGCCTTCTCGGCCATGGGCTTGCCAAAAAGGTTCTCACCTCGGCAAGGGACATCGACCAACTTGTCCTGAACCCACGGCTCGAGGTCCGATGACTGCAGCCATGCCTGGCGTCGAGCTGCGATGCCGGCTGCCGCAACTCGGGCCAAAGCCTCGAAGCCATCGTAGGCGGCGCGGGACATGAACTTCGAGCTATCCCGAATCCCCGAGGACAAGGACTTGAATCTCTGCAAGGGCTCCCCAGAGAGACCAGCAGAGAACCCGGCCAGCTCCATGGCCAGGTCTCGCAAGTACATTCCTATGTACAGCTGGTAAGACTGGACACGGCAAGCAAGCATCGAGCCCTGGAAGCACTTTCTACCGACACCATCGAGGTTCCGGGCCTCCGTGCCGGGGGGCACCGCGGAGTGCATCTTCTGACTCTTCAGGCGATGCATGGCTGATCCACAACCATGGAATGGTGTAGTAGCTGCCCCTTCTGAAAGCCAGGGCTCTTCCAGAGTCGATAAATCGAATCGACTCGCATGCTTAAAACCGGCGCCGAGGCCGGTGCCTCCCACATCCGGAAGAGGAGCCGTTCCAGCATCGGAGGAACCGGGACAGTAAAGACCTCCTTCGGAAGAGAGTCGTACTGTAGGGCCTCGAGCTCTTCAGCTCGAGGTTCTTCATCGGGGTCCGCCGGAATAGCCAACGCGGTGGCCATATCCCGGACAAACTCCGAGAACCGGGTGTCCTCCGGAGGGGATCTACTCTGGGGCTCAGACTGCGGTGAGTCCGACGGGACGCACCGAGTCTTGAAAGTATCCGGGGACTCCTCATCTTCCGTCTCCCAGGCGGACTCGTCCGATGAGGAGTCAGGATCCGACGCCGCGGGGCCCTGGAGCACCCACCCCGATGCCGGAGGTACCGGCGTCGACGCCCTCGGTCCCGAACGGGAGGTCGAGGGAGACCGCGACCGAGGACAACTTCGAGCCATGATGGACTCGAGTATCGGCTCGGTCTCCCTGGTCTATTTCGACGTCGACTTCCCGGTGGTCGGGGCAGATGCGCCAGACAGGTTGGCCATCAGTGCCTGCTGCTGCTCCATGAAGGCAGACAGTCTGCTCTCCAAGGCTGTCATCCTGAGACTCAGCTCGGGAGACGCAGCAGCCACCGACTCGGGCCCCGGCGGTGCCGGGCCCGACGTCGGCTCTCTGGGAGGAGAGTCCTCGAGGACCACAGGGCTTACATGTCCAGCAGACTCCGGCTCCACGCGAGGAACTTTGGCAGGCTTCTCATGTTCCACGGGCCCGGGGCGACGGTCGAGGGTCTTAGACCTGGCCCTCGAGGAGCCAGGGACCTCCTCCGATGACGCCCTCACGAGCCGCTTCTTCCTCTTGCGTTCCAGGTCGGGAGACCTCCTGTCCGAGGAGCTTCGACGGCGCTCGGGATCGGAATCCCGAGATGTCGAGGCCTCAGATGAGGTCCGGACCCAACCAGAGGCTGAGTCCGAGAAAAGCCTTTCTTTCTGCTGCTGGCGACTTCGCAGTGCCTTGGAAGACATCTTCCCACATGGTCCACATGTCTTAGGGTCGTGATCCGGCCCGAGGCACCGAAGGCAGCAGTCGTGTGTGTCGATGAGAGACATTAACTTCTTATACCGATCACACTTTTTGAAACTGCTGAAAGCCATCGGGGAAAAAAGAGTCCCCACGAGGTCAAAGGACCGGCCTTCCAGGGAAAAAGCAAAAAAGGGCGCGAACGCCAGCCATGAAGGGCAAAAACCGAAAAAGAAGAATCGAGCTCGATATTGGTGTACCGAACCCGGCGGGAGGGGAACCGGCGTCGAACCGGGAAGAAAAAATAGCAAGAATCGTCGCAAAAAATCTAACTTTTATCCGGGATGACAGGACGCACGGCCGGTGGGCTTCTCGGAAAAAGAGAGACTGAGGTAAGATGGCACCTTTAGGCGGGAAGGGAACCGCACATGCATGCCTGCATTCCCAAAGGCTTTCATAGAAAGCTGGGGAAATGCTCCACTGGGGGTTCATCGGTGCCGATGACACCCATATGTGAGGACTGACTTCCTGCTTGGTCCTGGAGAATAAGTCTTCACATATGGGTTTCGTCATTACCGATGGAGCCTGTGCGGGAACGCTCCCCAGCGTCCAATCAGAAAGCCTTTGGGAGCATCCCACAGCGCCTGCATGCTGCCTTCCCGCCTTTCCCAACTGTCTCTCCTCAGTTGAGTTTTAAAGCTGAGACAAAGAGAGAGAGAGGGAAAGGAAAGATAGATAGAGAGATACAACTCCTAGGGGAGGTGGGTGGGTTGTGAAGACTTATTCCTGCTTTTCCCAGAGATCACCTGTTACAGGTAAGTAACTGTGCTATCTCCAGGAACAAGCAGGAATGAGTCTTCACATATGGGGACTCCCTAGCTTTAGATGCCAGGGAGAGATCCCAGAAGTTGTGTGTCCCTGGGACAGGGCTGCACTTCCCCACATGGATCTCTGGCATCCCATGTGGGATGGTGGGTAGGAGTTGATTAAGTATGGAACAGGTGTTTAAGAACAGCCTGACCAAACAAGGCATCCCGGCGGGAGTCCTTGTCCAAGCAGTAATGGGCTGTGAAGGTATGAACCGAGGCCCAAGTGGCTGCTCGACAGATGTCGTCGATAGACACAGAGTTCAGATGAGCCATTGAGGCTGCCATGGCTCTCACATTGTGAGCTGTGACATGGCCCTCCAGAGAAAGGTTCTTGCTCTGATAGGCGAAAGAAATACACTGGGCAATCCAGTTACTGATGTGATTGCAATGAGAAAGATAACCTTCCAAGAAAGGTATTTCAAGGAGGTGGTAGCTAAAGTTTCAAAAGGCGGCATCATAAGCTGACCAAGAACCGGGGGGTGGTCTAATGGGAGGCTTTGTTAAAAGGAGGCCTCTCATGAATCTTGCTACAAGAGGATGAGAGGAGATAGGTTGTCCATTTAGAAGCTTAAGGGAAGCTGAAATAGCACTCAACTGAATTTGTCTTAAGGCCTGCATTAGACAGATGGAGGAGATACTCCAGCAAAGATTCCAGAGGTATGGCAAGGGGGTTAAGACCCTTCCCAGAACACCAGATAGTAAACCTCTTCCACTTGAAAGCATAAGAACGTCTAGTGGAAGGTTTTCTGGAAGCATAAAGAACATCTTTCACTTGTTGAGAAAGATGAAGATCCTGGAGATCTAGGCCTTCAGCAACCAAGCCCTGAGATGCAGAGATTGGGGATTGGGATGCCATAACTTTCCGTCCTCTTGAGAGAGGAGGTCTGGAGCAGACCCTAACTCCAGGGAGGGAGCTTGAGAGAGATGTAGAATCAGAGGGTACCACACTTGCCGTGGCCAATGTGGAGCTATGAGAATCATGTGGCCTCTGTCTCTCTGAAGCTTGAACAGGGTTTTGGGAATTAGGGGAATGGGTGGAAAGGCATAAAGGAAGTGTTGACCCCAGTGAAGGTGGAAAGCATCCCTTGCCTGAACTCCCTGAGCCAGAGTTCTGGAACAGAACCGGGGAAGTTTGGCATTCCACGGACTTGCAAAAAGGTCTATGTCCGGGTTGAGGCTGTTGAAAGGGGGACCCAGCAACAGGTTTTGAGGGGACTTCCACCACTGGAGGGACAAAATGAGGCGACTTGTGTTTGCTATTTTGTCTGACAGGCAGCCTAATGCCTGGGTCCATTGGGTGGATAAAGTCCACTAAGCTGCCCTCATGTGAAGGCGAGCATATGGTACCACATGTACGGTGGATGCCATGTGGCCTAGCAACTGTAACATCTCTCGAGCAGTTAGTAGGGGCTTCAACTCTGCTTGAGAAGCTAACTGCACCAAGCGAAGGTAACGGGCCTGGGGAAGATAGGCCCTTGCCCTTGTGGTATCCAGCAATGCCCCTATAAACTCCAGGGACTGAGTAGGGATCAAATTGGATTTTGGGATGTTTATTACCAGCCCTAAATACTGAAGGATACGCATTGTGCAAGTTAGAGAAGTCTTTGCCTCTGATTGAGTGGGAGCTCGAATGAGCCAGTCGTCCAGGTAAGGGAAGACGAATATTCCCAGGGTGCGCAGAAAAGCAGCTACCACTGCCATGCATTTCGTGAACACCCTTGGTGCAGAGGCCAGACCAAAAGGGAGCACTCTGTATTGATAGTGCTTCTCCTGAAAAAGGAACCGAAGGAACCTTCTGTGAGCTGGATGGATGAGAACATGAGCGTATGCATCCTTGAGATCTAGAGAACAAAGCCAATCCTGACTCTGAAGGTATGGCAGCAGAGTTCCTAGAGAAACCATCTTGAATTTTTCCTTGACTATGAATCTGTTCAACTCTCTGAGATCTAAGATGGGTCTGAAGCCCCCTGTTTTCTTTGGAATAAGAAAATAGGGGGAGTAGAACCCTGTGCCCTGTTGTTGAAAAGGCACTTCCTCTATTGCCCCCTGGGCGAGAAGAGTGGCAACCTCCTGCTCCAACAAGTTGAGGAGGGAGGTTGGAGAATTGAACTGGTGCACTCTTGTGAGAGGGGGCAAGCTTGAAAAATGAAGTTTGTTCCCCTCTCTTATGATGTCCAATGCTCTGCTGTAATTTGCCCCCACCTGGGAACAAAGTGACATAACCTTCCTGGAATGGTGGAGGGTTCTGGTCCTTCTAGAGCAGGGGTCTCAAACTCAAATTGCTTTGAGGGCCGAATGAGGACTTGTAAAGTAACCCGGGGGCCGCATAAGACACGGGCCTCATTTGCATAAGGGGCCTCATTTGCATAAATATTTGCATAATGTTGCATAATGAGTGCATGGATAAAGAAAGACTAGAAAATTTCTATATTACTATAATCCAGTGCCAACCGCCAGGCACATTAGGAACTACTACTAACACTGCCCATTTGGAACCCATAGCAAACCCCCCGTATCATAACAGCACTACCAGGACTCACAAAGCACCAGACCCTACCTATCAAAAGGCAACACTGCAAATATTAAATCAATACATTTCAGAGAACAATACATGACCTACTGGGAAAAGAGAACAAGTAGCAATGTCAAATAGGAATTACACAGAATACCTCAGCACTGTAGAAATAAAACTATAAATAATTTCGTGTACCAAAGCACAGACATTAATGATGCACATTTCCCAGAGCTGACATATTCCAGTTAATAAATTCAAAATAAAGAGATATTTTTCTACCTTTTGTGCATTTTTTTTCAGTTGCAATTGCTCCAGCCACTTCTGGTTTCTTCGTGTCTTCTGCTATCTCCATCGTCTGCTGTCCATTTGTCCTTTCTTCTCTCTTCTAGTTTTTTTCCATTCTCTCTCTCTACATCTGCTTTAACATACTAATCTTTCTCCTTTTGCTCTTTCCTCATTCCTATTTCATCCACTCAAATTTTACCCCTCCATCCTCAATCCCCACTTACTCTCCCAATACCTGGCCAATTGTAGATTTGTCTTCTCTTCCAGACAAAATATTTTTCCCCTCTCCATTTCACTTTCCCAGCTCCATCCCATTCTAATCCTCCCCCAACATCAGCTCCCTTCTAGTTCCAGCCCCACCCAGCATCTGCTCCTTTCTAGTCCCTGCATCAGTCCATTTCCAGTCCTATCCTAGCCTCACCATCAGCCCATTTCCAATCCTAGCCCCCCAGCAGCCCATTGCCAGTCCTAGCGCGCTCCCCTCACCGCCCATTTCCATTCCAAGCCCCCCTCCCCATCAGCCATTTGCAGTTCAAGCCCCCCTTCCACTCAGCCCATTTCCAGTCCTAGCAACCCCCCCAGCCCATTACCAGTCCTAGACCCCCCATAGCCCATAACCAGTCCTAACCTCCCCATAGCGCACTTCCAGTCTTACCCCCCATCACCCCATTTTCAGTCCTAGCCCCCACCATAGCCCATTACCAGTCATAACCCCCCCCTGCCAATAGCCCACTTCCAGTCCTAACCCCCATCTGCCCATTTCCAGTCCTAGCCCCCACCATAGCCCATTACCAGTCATAACCCCCCCCCCCCTGCCAATAGCCCACTTCCAGTCATACCCCCCATCCGCCCATTTCCTGTCCTAGCCCCCCCCATAGCCCATGACCAGTCATAACCCCCCCTGCCAATAGCCCACTTCCAGTCCTAACCCCCATCTGCCCATTTCCAGTCATACCCCCCCCCATCCCCCCATCTGCCCATTTCCAGTCATACCCCCCCCATCTGCCCATTTCCAGTCATACCCCCCCCCCCCGACAGAGGAAAACAAAAAAAAACCCCAAAACCCTGACTTCTGCCGTTGCCGCCGCCGTGGCAGCGGCAGAATCAATTGTCAAATTTAAAAAAAAAAAGACTTCTGCTGCTCAAGCAGCAATATCACCTGTCCTGCGGCCCCTTCCCCTGTGCCCGGAGATCCGAATCTGCTCATCAGCGGCGTGCTTTTCAAGCCGCGAAGAGTATTCCCCTCTCGCGTGGTTTCAAGCCGCGCGAGAGGGGAATACTCTTCGCGGCTTGAAAAGCACGCCGCTGATGAGCAGATTCGGATCTCCGGGCACAGGGGAAGGGCCGCTGGACTGGTGTTTTTGGTGGTTGAGCAGCAGAAGTCTTTTTTTTTTTTATTTGACAATTGATTCTGCCGCTGCCACGGCGGCAACGGCAGAAGTCAGGGTTTTGGGGTTTTTTTGTTTTTCTCTTTCGCGGGCCGCACAAAGTTGTCTCGCGGGCCGCATGCGGCCCGCGGGCCGCGTGTTTGAGACCCCTGTTCTAGAGCCAGGAAGGCTAAGTTCTCTAGCGGAAAGTCAAAGGCCCTGAGGGGGCTGAGGCTGCTGGGCTGGAGCAGGCCTAGCAGCCTTTGCTTTGCTCTGTTTGGAGGATTGCTGATGTTTGGTAGGGAACTGAGCTGCAGAAGATGCCCGCTGACCATAAGCAGGATAGAATCTTCCCTTTTTA
Organism: Ichthyophis bannanicus; assembly: GCA_033557465.1. Classification (NCBI taxonomy): domain Eukaryota; kingdom Metazoa; phylum Chordata; class Amphibia; order Gymnophiona; family Ichthyophiidae; genus Ichthyophis; species Ichthyophis bannanicus. The sequence continues at coordinate 41,437,966 of CM066049.1, read as the reverse complement.
GAAAAAGGTTTTTTCTTGAATAACCTTTTCTTAGCATGAGCAGCTGTGGATTTGGATAGTCTATCCAAAGCAGAATTTTCAGCATCCATCTGATTGGCTTTTGCTTGCCAATCCTTACCAAACCGGTTCTCACCTGTACAAGGGATATTTCCCAATTCATCTTGAACCCAGATCTCCAAATCAGATGCTTGAAGCCAAGCAATCCTACGTGCACCTATGGCAATACCTGAGGCTCTGGTTATGCATTCAAAGGAGTCAAAAGCTGCACGGTTGGAGAATTTGGAGATATCTTGGGCATGTTTGGGGCCAGTGAGAAAGTCTTGCCTTTTATCTTCAGACATAAAAGGACTTAAAGTCTGCAAATGGTCAGTGAGTTCTTTTAAGAACATTCCCATGTAGAGACTATAAGAATTAATTCTGGCAGCAAGCATGGAAGCTTGGAAGACTCCTCTTCCAAAAGCATCCAGGGTTTTACATTCACGTCCTGGAGGATTAGAGGCATGTCTTTTGGCACTTCTAATCTTTCTCATTGTAGACTCAACCACAATAGAGTGGTGAGGAAGTTGAGTTTTATGAAAACCAGGACAAGGAGGGACACAATACATGGTATCCAATCTGCGTGAATGAGGAGAGGTGGTTAGAGGTGCTTCCCACATCCTCAACATGAGATCATACAGAATCTCATGAATAGGCAAGGTAGCTACCTCCTTAGGAGTTTTAGGATATTGTAAAATATCTAACTCCTTAGCTCTGTCTCAGGGGCCACTGTAATAGAGAGGCCCCGTGCCACCTCTCTGATAAAGTCTTGAAAAGACAAGTCCTCTGGAGGAGACATCCTTCGTTTAGGAGAGGACTCCTCCTGTGGAAGAAGCATCACTGCATCGACCGACTCTTCAGAATCCTCAGAGTCCTCAGAGGAATCGAAGTATCGTCTGTCCGGATGCTCTTGCAAAGCCCGATACCCGTACCGACTGGGATCGGTATCGGGAATAACCGGTACCGGGGTATCGGTACCAGAGGGCTTTAGAGGACAGAGTACCGGCATAGCGGACACCGATGCCGATGTTGATGCCACCGGTACCGGGATCGGTACCGATGGCGATGCTAGAGCTGGTACCGGCGGAGTAGTTTGTTGCAGTACCATGGGCGTCGATGCCACAAGGAAAGCCACCAGACTGCGTTCCATGGACAGAATCCTCTGATCCATCGACGCCGCCACTGCCTGGAAGTCGGTACGGGTGGAAGCCACCAGTACCCCAGAGCATGGCACCAGGAGATCTGTCGAGGCCACGCCATCGAGATCATCCTGGAACCCCGATGATGATGCTTTAGAGGCCGAAGCCTCCCGCCGGGGTAATTTTGCCGGCTGGATTTATGTTTAGTTACCTGAGATCCATGTGAGGAAGAAGAAGCCCTGGAAGACGTCGATGCCACTGAAGCCGCATCAGAGGGAAACAGGGTACTGAGCTTGGCAGCTCGGTTCTGCCGACCTCTTTTATACATCATGGAACAGGACACAATCTGTTATGGAATGGTCAGGACCTAAACATTTTAAACACCAGTCATGGGTGTCGGTGACGGAAATAGTACCGCCACATTTTGTGCACTTTTTAAATCCTGAGGCAGGCTTTTCCATATTTAAGGAAAAAAAGGTTTTGGGCCTAAGGCCCAAAACGCAAGTGCACCTGAAGAAAAAGAACGGAAAAAAGGGTTTTGTTTTTTTTGGTTTTTTTTACAAGAAGAAAAGAACAAAGACCGGCGGTACCAGTACAGCGTCGAAGAAGGCAGACGCGACACAAAAGAAATAAAGAAAAAATAAGAAAATTCTTCTGCGGTGACAGGAACACGACCTGCTGGCTCTGCGGAAAAAGAAGAACTGAGCAGAGACAGTTGGGAAAGGCGGGAAGGCAGCATGCAGGCGCTGTGGGATGCTCCCAAAGGCTTTCTGATTGGACGCTGGGGAGCGTTCCTGCGCAGGCTCCGTCGGTACCGACGAAACCCATATGTGAAGACTCATTCCTGCTTGTTCCTGGAGATCAGGTGATCTCTGGGAACAGCAGGAATAAGTCTTCACATATGGGTACGTCGGTACCGACGGAGCCTGCGTGTGAACGCTCCCCAGCATCCAAAAAGAAAGCTTTTGGGAGCATCCCACGTGCATGCGCGCTGCCTTCCCGCCCATTCACTTCCCTCTCATCAGTTGGGTTTGTAGCTGAGACCGAAGGAGGGAAGTAGACAAATTAGATAGAAAGAAAGAGAAACAACTCCTAGGGGAGGTGGGTGGGTTGTGAAGACTTATTCCTGCTGTTCCCAGAGATCACCTGTTACAGGTAAGTAACTGTGCTATCTCCAGGAACAAGCAGGAATGAGTCTTCACATATGGGGACTCCCAAGCTAAGATGCCTGGAGGAGGTCTCAGCATGTTGCAAATCTAGTCGACGGGCCATGCTATCTCCCAGAACCTGAGGCATCCAAGGGATGGAGGGTAGGAGTTGAAGTGAGAAGGGTGTGCTGTGGAACAGCTTGACTAAACATGGTGTCTGGAAAGGAGTCCTTGTGCAGATCAGAAATGTTAGTGAAAATTGGATTCCAATTTCTAATGTGGACCTTAGTCAAAAATATTGCGAAAGTATTTGTTGAGAGTAATGGTCTGGTGCTAGAAACCAGTACATTATCCTCAAAGAAATACCTTACTGTGAAGTAGAGGAAATAAATTTCGCAATACAGGCAGAGGTCAGAAACCTAAATGGCTAGAACTAATCCCAGAAGAAAAAACTGGGAGAGTTTAATGGGGCTGGACCTTGGATGAGAAGCTAAAGCTTTTGCAGGCCAACATTACAAGCTTTTTGTCCTTGGAGCAGAAAAAAACTCTAGGAAAAAGAGGAGATAAATCTGACCGGTTTGCAGAAAAAGGATGGGTCTTTGAGACCCCTCTATCCAAATGAAAGAAAAAAAAACATTTGTAGTAGGCGGTGTAGCCTCCAATTTCTTGAAGATCAGGAAGGTCTTCCACAAGTGATGTCACCTAGGATGACTTTACACAGAGAGCTTCAGATGTAACGTAACCAGAGAGGTTACAGTAAAAGAAGGTAGTTTGTGATTACCATAGAAATTGGTTGTCCATTTAAACTTTATGGTATGCTGGAACAGCATTAATATGGACAGTAACAAATCTTTCAGAGTGAGATATGTGTATTTATATACACACATTATATATATATATATATATATATATATATATAAATAAATAAAGAGAGACTCACTTAATAACAAGAAGGGGTAAGACCTGCTTGCAAATATGGATAGAGAACCCCTTACTGGTTATACGTGGAGAACCATGAAGAAGGTTACATGGAAACCAGTGGAATTTTCCTAGTCAGAAGGATAGGTCTAGATCTCTTTAAAATTCTAGACTTTGAATAACCAGAAAAAGGAAATCTACGTGAAGGGGTGCAGAGAAAACCTTAGTCTTAAGACGAGAAGTCTGGATCCTTCTATAACTTTAGTGTGGAGAAAAAAACGCAATAAAAGGGAATACCATATTTGCCCATCTATGAGGGCAATATGAGTATAATGCCTTCTTTGTTCAGCATAAGCTCCAATGAAGTATTGGGAATTAGAAGGAATGTGGTAGACAAGGACCGACTGCAGTGAAAAGAAATGTATCCCTGTTGGAGAAGTTCCACTGGAGATGTGGAACAACTCAGGGAATTAAGCAATTCTTTATGCTTTCATGTGTTCTAAGCCTTTTCCCTAAAAGGACATTTTAAGGAAGATGGTAAAGGTAGGAAAAAACCGGTCATCTGGGAGCATGACTGGGCAAGCCTTTGAACCATCTGGAAGCTACCCACCAGGAATGACTCTGACACTCTCTGGCAAAGGCCCATAGTTGCAGAGCTTTTTGTAGAATTGCAGAGAGCATGTTGTAGGTTGCCCAGGTGAGGTCTGGTTGTTTAACTACCAGTGTGCAACCTAATCTATTCTGTGGGAGCCAAAGAATTGAAGATGGCTAAAAATAGCAGACAGGCTGGTTGCCTGCAACAATAAATTGTCCAAGTAGGTTATTGGAACCTTCCTTGGAATTATGTGTTATTAAGGCAGCAAAAAAGGATAGGTCCTATAGATTGGACAAGGACCGACAGACAGAATTAGAAGTGACTAACTCTCAATTATGGTCTGATAAGCTGTCTTAAAAGAATTATTTGAAACATAAGAACATAAGATATGCCATACTGGGTCAGACCAAGGTCCATCAAGCCCAGTATTCTGTTTCCAACAGTGGCCAATCTAGGTCATATGTACCTAGCAGTTTCCCCAAGGGACACAGGTTCCACAATGCTTGTATTGGTTCAAGCATTGATATCCTGGGTCCCCTCTTAATAATGGTTTATGGACCTTTCCTCCAGGAACTTGTCCAAACCTTTTTTAAACCCAGCTACACTAACAGCCTTTACTACATCCTCCGGTAACAAATTCCAGAGTTTGATTACACGTTGAGTAAAAAAATATTTTCTTTTATTAGTCTTAAATAGTTTACCCTGTAGCTTGTCAGACGGCTGCCTAGGGTGAGAACTTACACAATCTTGACGATGCATATATTCATATGATTCTTGCAAGGTATTGTGGGTAATGTAGTTCTTTCACTCCCAAACACAGCTGAAGACAATAATTGAGTTGTGATACCAGTGGTTAAAGCCAATAAAATACTTCTTTTATTGATGGGGTTTAATTCACCCAGCACATGTATGCTTGATAGCAATATAAATGAGGTTACTTGCTTGCAGTGTTTAAATGGATAACATAAAAGTCACAAAGCAAATCAGAAAACAACCTTCAGCTTGTTAGGCAATTAGCTAATGTTTTCTTAGCAAATAATTACCAAATACAAAGGCACAAAGAAAAGAATAAACTTTGCTGGTTAGGTTAACTTCTGCTTATTTTTCACTCAGATCCAGCAGTGATTTTCCCTTGCTCACACACACAATCAGGTGCAGGTTTAATTACTATCAATTGACCAGCTGAAAGCCTTTAGCTGGCTGGCTGCTACTGTGTGAACCCAAATCCTGCTTTAAGAGCTGTTTGCAGTGGAAATAAAAAACAAAGTTAGGTTTCTTTGTGATGGCTGATGTGTTTGCTTACAGAAAGCTAGCAATAGCAATTAGATAGAGAACAGTCCATGTAAGTAATAATTTCATCTGCTGTATCTCCCCCTTCATCAATCAGCATAGGGTCACTATCATACATTGGCACAGACGAGTCTTTCATTAAGGCACTATCATGAGAATGCTTATTCCGTTGCTGCCTTTCTCTATTATAGATAGGGTCTGGATCAGTGTTCATACCTGAGCCTCTCCTGCTATCATTATTCCTCTCTGTATAGCCTGGCCAATATGTAATCCAATTCTGATGTCCAGCCTTCCAATCTTGATCCCTGGACACTGGATCTCCTCTCACATACCTTCTGGCCTTGATCTGAAAGTCCCTTCCACGTGCAGTCTTCTCTCTTCCAGGTAGCCACTGGTGATTCCTATCTCTGCCAATCCATTCCTCTGGCTGAATCCAGTCCAATGGACTCTGCTGGCACTTGGAATACCTCCCAGTATGGGTACTGCCTTGGACTCTCCCAGACCATCCAATGGGCTTTCTTCTCTTCCTTCCGGAGAGTTTCCTTCTTTCTCTATCCGCTTGGCTTGGCTTCTGTTTCTCCAGGTGATACTGGTGCCTGAGCTTGTAGCCGTGGCTGTCTCTGTATCTCTTCCTGAAGCTTTTGCTGAAGCTGTTCTTCCAGCTGTTATCTGAAGAATAATCTCTATTCTTATTCTTTCCTAATGTGTGCTCCTCCCTAACACAGCGCAGCTGTCTTGAATCAGGCCCTGCCCTTTGAGATGAGTGCTTAGGGATTACCTCATAGCTCTCTTGATTGCACACACATTTTCTCACTTCAGCCCCTCTCATGGCTGCTGGAAACCTGGTGCATTCTGGGACTGGTAGTCTTTTATGTGAAAACTCTGTTTTCTCACTTCTACCAGAACTGACAGGTTGCTTGTTCAGAGTCACATCATCTTTTCTATAGCTCCTACCTGAGCTATGATAAGCTTCCTTATCACATACACCCCTGCTTAAGTTATTACGGACTGGTTTTACTGGTGAAACTTCTTCTCTACAGTCCGTAATACGGGAAAGTGCATCCGCATTCTTGTGTAACTTCCCGGCACGATGTTCAACTTGGAAATCAAACGCCTGTAAGGCCATGTACCAGCGTGTCAACCTGGCATTGTGGTTCTTCATTTGCTGCAACCACTTAAGTGGGGCATGGTCCGTGACCAACTGGAACTTTCTCCCTGTAAGGTAAAACCTTAACGCCTCCACTGACCACTTGATAGCCAAACACTCTTTTTCTATCGTGGAATACTTTTGTTCAGCCAGTGACAATTTCCTGCTCAGTTACATCACAGGATGCTCCTCCCCATCATGGCACTGGGATAGGACTGCTCCTAGCCCTACATCCGATGCATCGGTTTGAACCAGAAAGGGTTTCTTGAAGTCTACTCCTTTCAGTACCGGTCCTGTACACAATTTTTCTTTTAATACTGAAAACGCTTTTCCAGCTTCTGGTGTCCACTTTATCTGGTTTGGACAATTCTTTCGCAGCATATCCGTGAAAATGGCACTTTTCTCTGCGAATTGCGGTATAAACCGGCGGTAGTATCCAATAAGTCCTAAGAAACGTCTTAGTTGTTTCTTGGTTGTTGGAGGAGGAAAATTCCTGATACTATCTATTTTGCTTAATAGAGGTTTAATTTTTCCTCTTCCCACTAGGTGGCCTAGGTATTTTACCTCCCTATTTGCAAAGGCACACTTCTTCGGGTTTAAAGTGATTCCCGCTTGCTTCATAGAGCACAAGACTGCCCTGATCCTCTTCAAATGCTCCGCCCAGGTGTTACTATGGATTATGACATCATCCATGTATGCAAAAGCATAACTTTGGTGGGGTCGAAGTACCTGATCCACTAACCTTTGGCAGGTAGCCGCTGCTCCATGCAGTCCGAAAGGCATCCTCTTGAACTGGAAAAGGCCAACGGGGGTGCTGAACGCAGTCTTCGGCTTCGACTCCCTGGTGAGAGGGATTTGCCAATATCCTTTTGTCATATCAAGGGTGGTTAAGTATTGAGCCTGTCCCAGCTGGTCCAACAGCTCCTCAATTCTTGGCATTGGATATGCATCAAAAACTGATATGGCGTTTACCTGCCGGAAGTCAATACAAAATCTTAAGGATCCATCAGGCTTCGGCACCAGGACTATGGGGCTATTCCAGGGACTCTTTGACTCTTCTATTACCCCCATGTCCAACATCTCCTGGACTTGTGCCACTACCTCCTGTCTTTTGGCTTCAGGCAAGCGGTATGGCCTTTGACGAACCAACTTCCCAGGTGGAGTTATTATTTCATGGGCCACCAAATGGGTCTCCCCAGGTATGGGTGTCAACACATCTGGGAATTCCTTAAGCAACTTCCTAATTTCTTCCTGTTGTACCATTGTCAGGTCCTCACCTATTTGGGGTTCTGATTTTTCTTTACAATTAGATACCTGGGGTCCCAAATCTTCCTCTTCACTCACCTCCCTCTCTCGGGCACAGGTGGCAGCTAAGCTTTTAACCCCTTTGACATCAGTAGAACCAAAACCTTTGGCTCCACGTTCAGAATTCTCTAGGGATGTGACCTCCTCCACAGGTGGAAAACCCAGCCTCTCACAGATCAATTGGGCAATTTTGTCTCCTGTCTTCACGTGATACTCATTCTGTCCAAAGTTAAACAACAGAACTTTAATATTGCCCCTGTAATCGGGATCAATTACTCCCGCACCCACATCGATGAAATATTTAAGGGCTAATCCGGACCTTGGGGCTATTCTCCCATAACATCCAATTGGTATTTCCACTTGGAGACCAGTGTCAACCAGGGCTCTCCCTTGGCTAGGTACAGTCACATTTTCTATGCTGCACAGGTCAAACCCAGCAGATTGAGGGGTTGCCTGTTTAGGAGCTTGGGCCTTCTCAGAGACCTTATGGTACTTTAGGACGAATATCTGCTTTGGGGTAGCTTGGTCTTCTGGACGCTTAACCATCTTTTTAGCTGGGGTCTGAGGACTTCCAAATAAAGGCCCGGGAGCTACTACCATTAAGCCTTCTCCCTCCTTCTTTCCTAGTCCTTCCACTAGACCCTGCTTAAATCTTGGCCAGTCTCTTCCTAGAACCAAATCAAAGGGTAGCCTAGGCACCACTGCTAATAGGACTTCCTCTTGTTTCCCTAGGCACTTAACCTTTAGCCTATAGGTGGGATATGATGATGCAGCACCATGAATGCATCTGATGTGAACTTGGCTTTCAGGGGTTCTAGGCACAAATCTTTCTTGGGCCTCTATCCTCTTCCAAAGCCTTTTTGACATCATACTCTGGTCTGCCCCAGAGTCTAATAATGCATTTGTGGTAATTCCCTGCACATCAACCATCAAAAGAAATCCTTCCTTGGGCTGTTTTAAATCCAGACCCATTAAACTAGTGTGTGTCTGGCATCTCTTCTCTAAGTGTCCCACTTTTCCACACTTGAAACATTTCTTTCTATTCCACTGTGTCATCTGGTTTGATACAGTACATTCATTTTCAGAAACATTCTTAATTATTCTCTTTTCTGATACAGCACATTTAGCCTCAGCATCCATCTTTAGAGGGCCACCCATTCTATGGCAAGCCTGCGTGGCTTCCAAGAATCTCTCGGCTAGCATGGTTGCCTCTCCAAGATTTTGGCAATTTTGCTGTATAAGAAAAACATTCAAATCTTTAGGTACCCCAAGCATAAATTATTCCAGCATTATAATATCTAACAACATTTCTACTGTCTTTTGCTCAGGCTCCAACCATTTTACAGCTAAACTTCTGATTCTCTGACTCAGAGCCCTGGGTGTCTCACCCACTTTCAATGTAACAGCTCTAAACATTCGCCTATACTCTGAAATAGACAACCCTAGGCGATCTCTAATAGCTGCTTTTACATCCTTATAAATCAAAGCCTGGGCTGCTGGCATTGCTCTGTAAGCTGCTAGTGCCTCTCCAGTTAATGAGGCTGCCAGCCTTACTGCCCACTGGGTCTCTGGCCATGCTAAAGCCTGTGCCACTCTTTCAAAAGACTCTAGAAAATCATCAACATTATCTTCTGGAGTTAATTTCCCAAAATTAAATGCCCCAATCCCTTGATTGAGTCCCACATTGTCCACATGTGGTGTACCAGTACTAACTGCTGGTCTTGCATCTGTTCCACTTTGGCTCTGCAGCTGAACTAGAGCTTGCACCAGATCAAGCACTGGTTTCTGCTGTTCCATTAAGGCCTTCATAGCAGTGTCCTGGGCCTGCTGTGATAGCTCCTGCTGCTTGCTAAATTGGGCTGCCATCCACTGAGCCATCTCCCTCGGATCCATCTTGACACCTGCAAGAAAAGAAAAAAGAAAAAAAACCCAAGAGCAGCACCTTCCAACCAGGTGTGGGGTTTTTTTTTTTTCCAACTTTTTTTTCAATTACCCCCTGTGCTTACACACATCCACCACTAGACATGCCGAGGTACATATTACCTTGTCTCAGTGATGAATCCAGCTTTTCACAGGGTCTTTTCCTCTGGGACAGCTTCCTGGAACAACCACTTTTCTTCCAAAGTGCAGATGAGGGAAAGAAATCTTCTTACAGCTTTAAACTTGACTTTTATTTGTAATCCACAACAAGTAAATCCTCTTGGTGCAAGAGCAATCCGAAAAACTACGCCATTTGTCAGACGGCTGCCTAGGGTGAGAACTTACACAATCTTGACGATGCATATATTCATATGATTCTTGCAAGGTATTGTGGGTAATGTAGTTCTTTCACTCCCAAACACAGCTGAAGACAATAATTGAGTTGTGATACCAGTGGTTAAAGCCAATAAAATACTTCTTTTATTGATGGGGTTTAATTCACCCAGCACATGTATGCTTGATAGCAATATAAATGAGGTTACTTGCTTGCAGTATTTAAATGGATAACAAAAAAGTCACAAAGCAAATCAGAAAACAACCTTCAGCTTGTTAGGCAATTAGCTAATGTTTTCTTAGCAAATAATTACCAAATACAAAGGCACAAAGAAAAGAATAAACTTTGCTGGTTAGGTTAACTTCTGCTTATTTTTCACTCAGATCCAGCAGTGATTTTCCCTTGCTCACACACACAATCAGGTGCAGGTTTAATTACTATCAATTGACCAGCTGAAAGCCTTTAGCTGGCTGGCTGCTACTGTGTGAACCCAAATCCTGCTTTAAGAGCTGTTTGCAGTGGAAATAAAAAACAAAGTTAGGTTTCTTTGTGATGGCTGATGTGTTTGCTTACAGAAAGCTAGCAATAGCAATTAGATAGAGAACAGTCCATGTAAGTAATAATTTCATCTGCTGTATCTCCCCCTTCATCAATCAGCATAGGGTCACTATCATACATTGGCACAGACGAGTCTTTCATTAAGGCACTATCATGAGAATGCTTATTCCGTTGCTGCCTTTCTCTATTATAGATAGGGTCTGGATCAGTGTTCATACCTGAGCCTCTCCTGCTATCATTATTCCTCTCTGTATAGCCTGGCCAATATGTAATCCAATTCTGATGTCCAGCCTTCCAATCTTGATCCCTGGACACTGGATCTCCTCTCACATACCTTCTGGCCTTGGTCTGAAAGTCCCTTCCACGTGCAGTCTTCTCTCTTCCAGGTAGCCACTGGTGATTCCTATCTCTGCCAATCCATTCCTCTGGCTGAATCCAGTCCAATGGACTCTGCTGGCACTTGGAATACCTCCCAGTATGGGTACTGCCTTGGACTCTCCCAGACCATCCAATGGGCTTTCTTCCTTCCTTCCAGAGAGTTTCCTTCTTTCTCTATCCGCTTGGCTTGGCTTCTGTTTCTCCAGGTGATACTGGTGCCTGAGCTTGTAGCCGTGGCTGTCTCTGTATCTCTTCCTGAACCTTTTCTAAAATCGCTATATCCTTTTTAAGATACGGCGACCAGAATTGCACACAATATTCAAGGTGCGGTCTCACCATGGAACGATATAGAGGCATTATAATATCTTTTGTTTTATTTTCCATTCCTTTCCTTATCATACCTAGCATTCTATTTGCTCTCTTGGCCACTGCTGCACACTGGGCCGAGGGTTTTAACATGGTATCCACAATGACGCCTAAATCTTTTTCCTGGGTGGTAGTTCCTAATGTGGAACCTTGCATCGTGTAACCATAGTTTGGGTTGTACTTCCCTAGGTGCATAACCTTGCACTTGTCCACATTAAATTTCATTTGCCATTTTGATGCCCAGTCTTCCAATTTATCAAGATCCTCTTGCAATTTTTCACAATCCTCTTGGGTTTTAACAACTTTAAATAGTTTTGTGTCATCTGCAAATTTGATAACCTCACTCGTTATTCCACTTTCCAGGTCATTTATGAATATGTCAAAAAGCAGCGGACCCAGCACAGATCCCTGGGGTACACCACTATTCACCTTTCTCCATTGGAAAAATTGGCCATTTAGCCCTACCCTCTGCTTTCTATCTTTTAACCAGTTCCTGATCCACAATAGTACACTGCCTCCTATCCCATGACTCTTTAGTTTTGCCAAAAGTCTCTCATGAGGGACCTTGTCAAAGGCTTTCTGAAAGTCCAGATACACAATATCAACCGACTCACCTTTGTCCACCTGATTATTCACTCCTTCAAAAAAACATAACAGATTAGTAAGACAAGATCTTCCTTGTCTAAAGCCATGTTGGCTGCCTCCCATTAGGTCATGACTATCTACATGCTGAGTAATTTTATTCTTTATGATGGTTTCTACCATTTTTCCCGGTACTGACATCAGGCTCACCGGTCTGTAGTTTCCCGGATCACCCCTGGAACCCTTTTTAAAAATTGGTGTTACATTTGCGATCCTCCAATCTTCAGGTATTAGAGATGATTTTAATGATAGTTCACAGATTACTAATAGCAGGTCTGCAATTTCATATTTTAGTTCTTTCAACACCCTTGGATGTATACCATCCGGCCCAGGTGATTTGCTACTCTTCAGTTTATATAATAGTTGTAATACATCTTCCCGATGTATCGATATTTCCTTCAATTCTTCCGCACCTTTAAATACCACTTCAGTCATGGGTAACATCCCTACATCTTCCTCAGTAAAGACCGAAGCAAAGAATTCATTCAGTCTCTCCGCTATCGCCTTGTCGCCTTAGTGCTCCTTTAACTCCTTTATCATCTAATGGACGAACTGACTCTCTCACAGGTTTTTTGCTACGAATGTACTTGAAAGGTCTTTACTTCGCGTATTTGCTTCCACAGCAAGCTTCTTCTCAAATTCTTCCTTTGCCTGCTTTATCAATGCCTTGCATTTGACTTGCCAGTGCTTGTGCTGTTTCCAGGTTTCGTCGTTTGGCTCTTTTTTCCATTTCCTGAAAGATGCTTTTTTGGCAACAACAGCCTCTCTGACCTCACCTTTAAACCATGCTGGCAGTTTTTTGGACTTCCTTCCACTTTTCTTAAAGCGTGGAATCCAGCTGGTCTGGGCTTCCAAGATAGTATTTTTCAACAACAGCCAAGCCTGATGTACGTCTTTAACCTTTGCAACTGCTCCTTTTAGTTTTTTCTTAACTGTTTTCCTCATTTTATCATAGTCTCCCTTTCGAAAGTTAAAAGGTAGTACTGTGGATTTCCTTACTATCCCTCCTCCACTAATTAAATCAAAGGCAATCATGCTATGATCACTATTGCCAAGTGGCCCCAACAACCTTATCTCTTGCACTAGATCTGGTGTTCCACTAAGGACTAGGTCTAATATGGCTTCCCCTCTGGTTGGTTCATGAACCAGCTGCTCTAAGAAGCAGTCATTTATTTCATCTAGGAACTTTATCTCCCTAGCATGTCCTGACGTGACACTGACCCAGTCGATACCGGGGTAGTTGAAATCACCCATTATTATTACTGCGCTGTAACATTTGTTAGCTTCTTTGATTTCTTTGAACATTTCATCATCCATTTGGTCATTCTGGCCAGGCGGTCGATAGTACACCCCCACTGCCATCGCCTTCCCCCTTTTACATGGAATTTCAATCCATATAGATTGCAGAGGGGAGAAACCCTTTGTGGAAATTACTTACTGGAGTAGGTATTGAGGACAATCCTATGGCTTAAAAGGTAAGCCCTCCAGTGAAATAATATCACTCTTAGATTGAAAATGTCAACTAAGAGGGATAGAAGCAATACAGAGTTGGGAAGATTTACAATTTGGTAGTCCCTGAAAAGGGTAAAGCTCCCCTGCAGTCAAAGTATAAGATATCCTCGTACAGGACAACTGCCAAGGTGAAGGGCATAGCATACCTTGTAAGTAGTTGTAACTCCTCTGTTTAAATTAAAAGGAGAGGAGAAAACTGTTACCTGTGGGGCATGATTATCCTCAATAGCTCTAAGAGCTGAAAGGATGGATTGCTCTTGGCAAGAGATTCATGCCTAGATTGAGGCAGTGTATTACTGACCTCTTAAGAAGGATGAGAAGAACTACAAATGCTTCTATAGTTAAGAAGTAGTGGTTCTGAAACTCAACAGGAAAAATTAATTAATGAAATAAAAAAATCAGAAATCCTGCGACTGCTGAGTTTGCTGAGCCTGTTGAGAGTTTGGTTTTCTTAGCCTGGTATGATGTTGCCCTTCTTTGGAAACATCTGCATGATGGGTAGAAGATGAATAAAACTTTTTCCCCCTAGGGGAATAAAGTTTGTTAGGAGATTTTTTAGTAGCTGGGGTAGAGGAAAGTGTTGACAATCCTCTGAAAGTAACACTATCAGTGTTTAACTGCTTAGCTTGAAATAAAGCATCCTTGTTAAAGAGATTTTCACCAGTACAAGGAGTATTTCCCAGCTTTTCTTGTACCCATTTGTCCAAGTCTGAAGCTTGGAGCCAGGCTATACGTCGTGCTCCTATGGCTATAGCAGAAGTTCTGCTAATAGAATCAAAACAGTCCAGGGAAGCACGATTAAGGAATTTAGAGACATTTTGAGCATGACTGACTAATATGGAAAAGTCTGCTCTTTTTTATGTTCTTGAAGAAAAGGGTTCAAAGACTAAGTTCTTTGTGACCTCTTCAAGAGATAATCCCATATAGAAAATATATGAGATAAGGCATCAACGTCCAAAGGCATCTAAAGTTCTAGACTCACGACCTGGCGGATAAGAAGAGTGCTTCTTTGTACTCTTAGTATGCCTCATTGCTGATTCTACAACAATAGAATGATGAGGAAGTTGAGTCTTTTGAAAACCTGGAGAAGGTGGCACTTTGTACATGGAGTCAAGTGTCTTAAAATGTGGTGATACTGTTAAAGGAGTTTCCCACATTCTGAAAAGTAGATCTTGTAAGATCTGATGCAAAGGAAGCATGATGACCTCCTCTGGAATCCAGGGGGATTGCAGGATTTCTGAATCCCCTGGGAAGGATTCTTTACCAGGTATAGAAATGGCAAGTAATTTTGCCATATCAAGCAGAAAAGCTTGAAAAGAAATCTCCCCTGAGGGGGACCCTCTAAAATCAGGGGTAAAGGTTAGACTTGTTGAAGATTCAGCCTTGGTACCGATGGATTCATCCCAGTCATCGGGATCGGAAGACCTGAAAGGGTGGAGCATTGGATTTTCCTTAAATTAATGTCTTCGGTACCGCCCGAGGTCGGTACTGAGACGAGTCGGTACCGAATCATCCATGCTAGAGATCGATTCCAGGCTCGGCATCGAAGGAAGCGAGTCTGTCGAAGTAAGCATGGACAGTACCGACACCGATGCCCATGTCGATACCGGTACCGAAGCCGATACCGATACTGGAAGATCGGTCTGCAGCAACTCTAGTGGTACCGAAGTAAACGAGAGCGCTAGACTGCGATCATCGGTGAGGAGTTTCATCCATCACCATAGCCGATGCCGGGGTGTCGGTACCACTCAAAGTGGCCACAACCACCGAGCATGGCGCAGGTATGTTCATCGAGGTAAGAACCACGGGAACAACCTGAAGCCCCGTTAATGCTTTGGAGCCCGAAGACTCCCGCCGGGGCTTTATTGCCAATATGTCCTCGAGGGCAAGGCCAGAGCCATCTCGATACTGGGAAGGAGATCTACCACTCGAGGACTGGCTAGTCTATACAGACTTTTGTTTGGTTACCTGATCCTGTGGAGATATTCTAGCTGGTGACATTGAGTGCGATGTGAACCGGGTATCGAGTTGTGCTCGATTCTGAAGACTTCTTCTGTTTGAGCTCCAGCAGGAAAGATACTCCAGTGGGCAAACATTTTAGACACCAAGTATGGGTGTCTGAAAACATATCTGTACTGCCACACTTGAGCATTCCTTAAGGGTAGTGGCTGGCTTTTCCATGATGGAAGATAGAGGCCTAGTGGCCTAGAAAGTTTCAGACACTAAAACAGGAAAATTTCTGAAGAAAAAGAAGAAATTCTTTAGAAAAAAGAAAGAAAAACACCGGCAGTACCGGTGGCATCGAGGGAAGGCAGACGCGACCACAAAAAACTAAGAATAAAAAGAAGAATTTTCTGCGGTGACAGGAATAAGTCCTGCCGGCTCCGCGGAAAACGGAAAACTGATGAGAGGCAAGTGAATGGGCAGGAAGGCAGCGCGCATGCGCGTGGGATGCTCCAAAAAGCTTTCATTTGGATGCTGGGGAGCGTTCCCGCGTAGGCTCCGTCAGTACCGACGTACCCATATGTGAAGACTCATTCCTGCTTGTTCCTGGAGATTGGTTTTAACAGTGGTTTCTCAGACATGTACAGTACATGCCTTATTTAGACACACCCTCATTGTTTTTGTAGCTTTGCTATGTACAAAATACAGTCAAAAACTTGTCTCCATGTGTGATCTCAGTTTGATGAAAGCAAGCTGGCACACTTCTATTTTACAAGTTATTCTTCTTTTTTCACAGTTTTGTTTCATATATTCCAGTAATCAATGCTGGTAGTTTCTACAATCATGAAAATGAAGAAATGCCAGCTCCTCTCTGTAGCAATCTGGACACAGTTCTACGAGTATTGCTGTAGGAACTACTATCTACTATTTTATACTGAAGACTTTATAGGATGGGCAATAATAATTTGTGAGTAGTTTTACTTACGTGAGATGAGATCGAAGCACTTACGGTCCTCCACACAGGGTTTCACTTGACACGTCAAGAGATTCAACTTTGCTGGCTGACGATTTGGCTGTATGATGAACAAATGCACACCAAGTTATTTCCAGACCTGATCTTTACTTAAGTTATTCTTTTAGAAGGTAATTTAATAAGCCATTTCTGTGATGTAATTTTATAAACCTTTCTGCACATAAAGCACAGCATAGTTACTCACCTGTAACAGGTGATCTCCGGGAACAGCAGGAATTTAGTCTTTACATATGGGTATTGTCAGCAACGACGGAGCCTGCGTGGGAATGCTCCCCAGCATCCAATAGGAAAGCCTTTGGGAGCATCCCACAGCACCTGCGCGCTGCCTTCCCGCCTTTCCCAACTGTCCCTCTCCAGTTGAGTTTAAAGCTGAGACAAAAGAGAGAGGGAAAGAGAGAAAGAGAGATATAGAGATATACAACTCCTAGGGGAGGTGGGTGGGTTGTGAAGACTACATTCCTGCTGTTCCCGGAGATCACCTTTTGCAGGTGAGTAACTATGCTATCTCCAGGAACAAGCAGGAATGTAGTCTTCACATATTGGGACTCCCTAGCTGCAGATGCCAGGGAGAAACCCCAGAAGTTGTGTGCCCTTGTGAAAGGGCTCCACTTCCCCCCATGGATCTCTGGCATCCTACCAGGGATGGTGGGTAGGAGTTGATTAAGTATAGAACAGGTGCTGAAGAACAGTCTGACCAAACAAGGCATCCCGGCAGGAGTCCTTGTCTAAGCAGTAATGGGCTGTGAAGGTATGAACCGAAGCCCAAGTAGCTGCTCGGCAGAGGTCATCGATAGACACAGAATGAAGATGAGTCATAGAGGCTGCCATGGCTCTCACATTGTGAGCTGTGACATGGCCTTCCAGTGGAAGGTTTTTACTCTCATAAGCAAAAGATATACACTGTGCAAACCAGCTGGACAGTGTTCTTTTGGAGACTGGAAGTCCCAAATGAATAGGATCAAAAGCAACAAAAAGTTGGGAGGAATTTCTATGTTGCTGTGTCCTTTGCAAGTAAAAGGCCAGAGCCCTTTTACAATTCAAAGTATGAAGATTCCTTTCTGCATTTGAGGCATGAGGTCTTGGGAAGAATACAGGAAGGTAAACCGCTTGGTTTAAATGAAAAGGTGACACCACCTGTGGCATAAAATGTGGATGAGTCCTAAGAACTACCTTATCATGATGGAACCTTGTATAAGGAGGATCAGCCACCAATGTTTGCAATTCACTGATGCGACGTGCTGATGTGATTGCAATACGAAAGATGACCTTCCAGAAAAGGAATTTCAGAGAGGTAGTGGCTAATGGTTCAAAGGGTGGTTTCATAAGCTACCCAAGAACCAAATTTAAGTCCCATGCCACTGGTGATGGCTTAACGGGAGGCTTAGTTAAAAGAAGGCCCCTCATAAATCTCGCTATGAGCGGATGAGAGGAAATAGGTTTGTCCATTTAGAGGCTTGAAAGAAGCTGCAATAGCACTCAAATGAACTCTCACTGAATTGATCTTAAGCCCTGCATTAGACAAATGAAGGAGATACTCCAGTAATGATTCCAGAGGTATCGCAAGAGGGTTGACCCTTCTGTGAGCACCATATGGTAAACCTTTTCCACTTGAAAGCATAAGAGCATCTTGTGGAATGCTTACTGGAAGTATAAAAGATATCCTTTAGCTGCTGAGAAAGTATAAGACAGTGATGTTCTAGGCTTTCAGCAACCAGGCCCTAAGATGCAGAGACTGGGGATTGGGATGCCACAGCATCCCGTCCTCCTGAGAAAGGAGATCTGGAGCAGATCCTAACTCCAGAGGCGGAGCTTGAGAGAGATGTATGAGCAGAGGGTACCACATTTGCCGTGGCCAATGTGGAGCTATGAGAATCATATGACCTCTGTCTCTCTGAAGCTTGAAGAGGGTTTTGGGAATTAGAGGAATGGGTGGAAAGGCATACAGGAAGTCCTGGCCCCAGTGGAGGAGGAAAGCATCCCTGGCCTGACAACCCTGAGCCGGAATTCTGGAACAGAACAGGGGAAGTTTGGCATTCAGTGGACTTGCAAAGAGGTCTATGTCCGGGGTTCCCCAAATTTGGAAAATTTTGGCCACCTGTTCTGCATGGAGAGACCATTTGTGTGGAAGCAGAACTCGACTGAGTCTGTCTGCCCAATAGTTTTGAATGCCTGGAAGATACACCGCCAAGAGATGAATCTGATGCTCTCTGGTGAGGGCCCATAGTCGCAAAGTTTCGTTGCATAGTGACAGAGAGCCTGTTCCGCCCTGCTTGTTCACATAGAACATGGCTACTTGATTGTCCGTTTGAACTAGTACTGTCTTGTAGCTGAGCTGGGTATGGAATACTTGAAGAGCAAGGAAGATTGCTCTGAGTTCTAGGAGATTGATATGTAGATAGGTCTCCTGTGGAGTCCAGGTACCCTGGGTAGAGAGGCCTTGCAGATGGGCTCCCCAGCCCACCTGTGAAGCATCTGTTGTTAGGGTGACTTGGGGTGGAGGTTGCTGAAAAGGGGACCCCACCAAAAGGTTTTGGGGTGACTGCCACCATTGGAGGGACAAAATAAGGCGATCAGAGTTTGCTATTTTGTTTGACAGCAACTTGACGCCTGAGCCCACTGAGTGGATAAAGTCCACTGGGCTGCCCTCATATGGAGGCGAGCATAAGGAACTACATGCATGGTGGATGCCATGTGGCCTAGCAACTGTAACATTTCTCAGCAGTGAGGTGAGGTTTTAACACTGCTTGGGAAGCTAACTGCACAATGCGAAGACAGCGGGGCTGTGGAAGGTAGGCCCTTGTCTGTCTGGTATCCAGCAGAGCTCCTATAAACTCTAGAGCATTGTGCGGGAGAGAGCAACCCGGGCCTCTGGCTCTGAAGGGGCTCGAATGAGCCAGTCGTCTAAGTAAGGGAAGACGAATATTCCTAGGGTGCGTAGAAATGCTGCCACCACAGCCATGCATTTTGTGAACACCCTTGGTGCAGAGGCCAGGCCAAAATGAAGAACCCTGTATTGGTAGTGCTTCTCTTAAAATAGGAAGTGAAGGAACTTTCGATGAGTTGGATGGATGAGAACATGAGTGTACGTATCCTTGAGATCTAGAGAACAAAGCCAATCCTGACTCTGAAGGTAAAGCAGCAGAGTTCCTAGAGAGATCATTTTGAACTTCTCTTTAAATAGGAATTTGTTCAGTTCTCTGAGGTCTAAAATGGGTCTGTGTCCTTCTGTTTTCTTTGGAATAAGGAAATAGGGGGGGAGTAGAACCCTGTACCCTGTTGTAGAATGGGTACCTCTTCTATTGCCCCTTGGGCAAGAAGCACAGTGACCTCTTGACCTAACTGGTTGTTGAGAGAGGTCTGAGAATTGAACTGGTGGGGGCATGCTGAGGAAATGAAGTTGGTACCCCTCTCTTACAATAGACAGAGTCCAATTTTCTGCTGTTATCTGACCCCATCTGGGGGCAAAATGACATAACCTTCCTGGAATGGTTGAGGGTTCTGGACCATTCAGGGCCAGGAAGGCAAAGTTCTCTAGATAGGAGTCAAAGTCCCTGTGGAGGCTGAGTCTGCTGAGCCGGTTGAGGCTTAGCAGCTTTTGTTTTTCTTTGCCTAGGTTGTTGCTGCTGCCCCTTTTGGGCAGACTGACCCAAACGATGCCCCTGCTGGGTATAGGAAGGATAAAACTTCTTTTTCTTACTGAAGAATGGTTTCTTGTAGGATTTGTTCCTTGCAGGATCAGCTGTAGATTTAGACAATCTATCCAAGGTGATATTGTCAGCATCTATCTCATTAGCTTTTTCCTGCCAATTCTTGCCAAAGAGATTCTCTCCTGTGCAAGGAATATTCCCTAGTTTATCCTGTACCCAAATTTCCAAGTCAGATGCCTGGAGCCAGGCAATCCTACGTGCACCTATGGCAATAGCAGAGGTTCTGCTTATGCACTCAAAGCAGTCAAAGGCTGCACAATTGACAAACTTGGAAACATCCTGAGCATGTTTGACAAGGGCGAGGTAATCCTGCCTCTTATCATCAGGAAGGAGAGGGCTCATAAGCTCTAAATCTCCTGTGACCTCCTTAAGGAACATTCCCATATATAATATATAGGAACTGATCCTAGCAGAAAGCATGGAAGCCTGGAAGGTTTGAAGTCCAAAGGTGTCAAGAGTCCTACACTCACGTCCTGGAAGATTAGATGCATGCCTTTTTGCACTCTTGATCCTTCTCGTAGCTGATTCCACCACCATGGAATGGTGTGGTAGCTGAGTCTTCTGAAACCCAGGACAAGGAGGAACTCGATACATGGTGTCGAGTCTTCGAGAGTGAGGTGATGTGGTTAGAGGTGTTTCCCACATCCTTAACATGAGATCATGCAAGATCTCATGAATAGGCAAGGTAGCTGCCTCCTTGGGAGCTTTATGGTATTATAGGATTTCTAATTCCTTTGCCCTAGGCTCTTTTTCAGGAGCCATTGTGATGGAAAGACCTCGAGCCACATCTCAGATAAAATCCTGAAAGGACATATCCTCTGGTGGAGACATCCTACGCTGAGGAGAAGAAGAGTCCTCAGGAAGAATTACTCTGGTATCGGCAGAGTTTTCAGAGTCTTCAGACTCATCCGAGGATTCAAAGTACCTCTGATCCGGGTGATCGTGCAAGGCATGGTACCAGTACCAATTGAAGTCGGCATCGGAGGGGTCCGGTACAGACTTGTTGATACCGTATGGATAAGCATGACTCGGTCTGGGCAGAATAGCTGCCGATGTCGATGCAGTCGATACCGGTACCGGAGTCGGTGCCGATTGAATTGTCTGAAGTGGTTTCAAGGGCATCGAGGCCGTGAAAAGAGCCGCCAGTCTGCGTTCAATAGCCAAGAATCTCTGGTCTATCGACGCTGCCGATGCTTGGGTATCGGTACCGGATGAAGCAGCCGGTACCCCAGCGCATGGCATCAGTAGTTCTGCCGAAGTTGAGGCCTCGAGAACATCCTGGAGCCCCGTTAGTGCTTTGGAAGCCGAAGCCTCCCGCCGGGGCAATTTTGCCAGTGAAAGTCCCTCAAGGGCAAGGCCAGAGGCATCTCGATGCTTAGAGCGAGATCTACCCTTTGAGGACCGGCTAGATTTATGTTTAGTTACCTGAGATCCATGGGAGGAAGACGAAGCCCTGGAAGACGTCAATGCCACAGAGGCTGCATCGGAAGGAAAAAGGGTGCTAAGTTTAGCAGCTCGGTTCTGCCGGCCCCTCTTTGACATCATGCCACAGGCAACACACTCCGAAATAGAGTGGTCAGGACCTAAACATTTGAAGCACCACTCATGGGTGTCGGTGACAGGGATGGTACCACCACACTTGGAACACTTTTTAAAACCCAAAGCAGGTTTTTCCATTTTAAAGGAAAAAGTTGGGCCTAGTGCCCAAAATGGCGCGTGGCACCTGAGGAGAAAATACCTGGAGAAGACTCCAGAAGAAAGGTGTTTTGGGGGTTTTTTTGGAAAAAAAGAAAGAAGAACCGGTGGTACCAGTGTAGCGTCGAAGGAAGGCAGACGCGACCACAAAAAAGAAGAATAAAAGGGAATTATTTTCTGCGGTGACAGCTCCACGGAAAACGAAGAACTGGAGAGGGACAGTTGGGAAAGGCGGGAAGGCAGCATGCAAGCGCTGTGGGACGCTCCCAAAGGCTTTCCTATTGGATGCTGGGGAGCGTTCCCGCGCAGGCTCCGTCAGTGCCGACAATACCCATATGTGAAGACTACATTCCTGCTTGTTCCTGGAGATTGATTTATACACCTCTATCATAGCTCCCCTCAGCTGTCTCTTCTCAAGCCAAAGAGCCCTAACCTCTTTAGCCTTTCCTTATAGGAGAGTCCTTCCAGTCCCTTTATCATCTTGGTCGCACTTCTCTGTACCTTTTCTAATGTTGTTATATCATTTTTGAGATGCAGAGACCAGAGCTGCACACGGTACTCAAGGTGAAGCCATACCATGGAAAGATACAGAGGCATTATGATGTTCCTTCTTTTGTTCTGCTCTTTTCCTAAAGATTACTAACATTCTGTTTGCTTTTTGGCCGCCACACACTGAACAGAAGATTCCTATGTACTGTCTACGATCACATGAGATCCCTTTTCTTGGGTGGAGATTCCTAATGTGGAACCCAACATTATGTCTCTTTAATTTGGGCTAGTCTCCCCTATGTGCATCACTTTGCACTTGTCCACATTAATTTTCATCTGCCATTTGGGTGTCTGGTCCTCCTGCAATTTCTCATAATCCTCTTGTATTTTAACAATGTTGAATAATTTGGTGTCATCTGCAAACTTAATCACCTCGCTTGTTCCAGATTGTTTATAATATGTAAAAAAACACACCGGTCCTAGTACATATCCCTGGAGTACTCCACTATTCACCTTTCTCCATTGAGAAAATTGACCATTTATTCCTATTTTATGTTTTCTACAGTATCTCTCAACCAGTTTCCAGTCAACAACAGGACATTGCCCCCATGCCATGGCATTTAAATTTTCTCAGGAGCCTGTACTGTGGTACTTTGCCAAATGCTTTCTAAAGTTCTGATTAAGAATATAAGCTATGCCATACTGGGTCAGACCAAGGGTCCATTAAGCCCAGTATCCTGTTTCCAACAGTGGCCAATCCAGGTCACAAGTACCTGTCAGGTTCCCAAAAGGTATTCAGATTCCATGCTGCTTGTCTAATGGATAAGCAATAGATTTCCCCAGTCCTCTTTAATAGTGGTTTATGGACTTTTCCTCCAGGAACTTGTCCAAACCTCTTTTAAATCCAGCTGCACTAACAGTTTTTACTACATTCTCTGGCAACGAATTCCAGAGTTTGATTACTCATTGAGTGAAAAAATATTTTCTCTTATTAGTCCTAAATGGGCTACTTTGTAGCTTCATTGAGTGTCCCCCAGTCTTTCTACTTTTTGAAGGAGTAAACAACCGATTTATGTTTATTCATTCGACTCCATTCATTAATTTATAGATCTCTATCATTATCTCCCCTCAGCCATCTCTTTTCCAAGTTGAAGAGCCCTAACCTTTTAAGCCTCGTCTCATAGGGGTATCTTTCCATCCCCTTTACCATTTTGGTCTCTTCTCTGTACCTTGTCTAATTCTGCTATATCCTTTTTAAGATATGGTGACCTGAATTGCACACAATATTCAAAATGCGGTTGCACCTCGGAACGATACAGAGGCATTATAATATCCTTGGTTTTGCTCTCCATTCCTTTCCTTATGATTCCTAGCATTCTATTTGCTTGCTTGGCCACCACTGCACACTGGGCAGAGGATTTCAATCTGTTATCCACAATGATGCCTAAATCTTTTTCCTGGGTGGTGGTTCCTAATATCGAACCTTGCATCCTGTAACCATAGCTTAGGTTGTTCTTCCCTAAGTGCATAACTGTGCACTTGTCAAAATTAAATTAATCTGCCATTTGGATATCCGGTCTTCAAATTTATCAAGGTCCTCTTGGATGTTTCACAATTCTCTTGGATTTTAATACCTTTGAATAATTTTGTGCCATATACTATTGCAGTCATTTTAGAAGTCTTATTCATCATTTGGACGTCTGAAAACAACCATTCAGACGTCCCAATTATATCCACGTCCTAACAGCCATTTTTGAAGGTCTGGAATGATGCTGAGACTAGAGGCACCCTCGTCTATGTAGACGACATTCTGGTGAAGAGCACCAGTTTCACTGACCATTTGCAAGAAATAGAGCATGTTTTCCAGCAACTGAAAGCTGCGGGAGCAAAGCTGTCCTTGTCAAAGGGCCAATGGTGCTGGAAATCCCTCAATTATTTGGGTTATGAAGTTTCTGCTGAGGGACTGCGGCCTCAAAGGAAGAGAATTGCGGCCTTGCAACAACTCAAACGTCCGACCAACGTGAGTGAGCTGCGCTCATTCTTGCGCATTTGCAATTATTCACGCCAATTTGTGGATCAACATGCGGAGATTTCCCGACCCCTGGTCAAACTCCTCAAAAGAGATGAACCTTGGGCATGGAATCCTGACCAAGAGGCAGCTCTAGAAGAGTTGAAGGCAGCTTTGAGTCGAGCTCCCTGTCTTGCCTATCCAGAGAGTGGCAGAGAATTCTTCGTGGAACTAGGTTTCACTGATCACTCTATGAGTGCTGTTCTGTACCAGATGCATGACACAGATAGGAAAGTTATTGCCTATGCCAGCAAAGCTTTAACGGAAGTGGAGAGGAAATACTCTGACTGTGAGAAATCCTTGTTGTCCACAGTCTGGGCCCTCCAATATTTCCGCAGTTATATCCAAGGTGAGAGGTTGGTTGTTGAGACTCATCACCAACCCATCAAGTTCCTAGGCAGTGATCGGATTAAATCGGGACAAGTGTCAAACAGTAACATTGTCTCCTGGACCTTAGCACTTCACGGCTGGCCCCTAGAGGTAAGGTATGCTCAAAACCACAAGGATGCCGCCGCACAGGGCCTGGCTGAATTGCACGATTGCACTGCCAGAGAACCTTTAGTGGGTAATTTAGGCACCGATATGGAGTCATGTACGCCTGAGCCTTCTCGTCATCGTCCTTATGATGAGAACCTCTGTAAAGGCTACCCCAAGGTGTATGTGGATGGTTGTGCTTACCGTCGAGAGCTTAACCATGAACTGGTAGCAGGTATAGGTGTAGTTTGGAACCAGAACCACCCTTGTGAACCCTTCAAGTACCGTCTGGGTACCAAGACTAATCAGTATGCAGAGCTAGCTGCAGCCCTGGCAGCTCTCCAGTCCGCTGCTCAGGGAGGGGTTCACACCTTAACCATCTGTACTGATTCAGACTACGTCCGACAGAATTTTGTTTCCCACTTACCCATTTGGAAATCTAACAATATGCTGAATTCCAAAGGGAAACCTGTCAAACATGCCGGATTGATTCTGGCCTTGGACAAGGTAGCTCATGAAAATGACATGACCATCTACTGGAAGAAAGTGAAAGGTCACTCCCGTGTTGATAATCCTGACAAGATTGGAAATGATCTAGCTGATCAGCTTGCCAAGGAGGGTGCTGTCTCTGGAGACCTCTGGCAGTTGGAGGCTCCCGAGACCAATGGGCTTCAAATTGTGACGGCGGTTACCCGGCGACAAGCTCAATTATCCACCATGCCCCCTGTGGTTCAATGGTGTGGTGAGAGCACAGATCTCGACCTCGTGCAAGCCCAGAAACAAGATCCTACTCTTGGACGTTTCTACCTTTTTCTGCAGAACCCCCAGGAACACCCATTAACTGGAGGATTGTCAGGATGATGAGGAACTGAGGATCCTCTACATCTCCAAGGACATGTTCCATCTCCAGAAAGATCTGTTGATACGGACGAGTAAGCATGGTATTGTGCAATGGGTGGTACCTCGGGCCTTCCGTGGAGTTATGTTACAGCACGCTCATGATGAACCTTGTACCGGTCATAGAGGTGACCGAATAACCTATGAAACGTTGAAACAAGTGGCCTACTGGCCCCACATGTACCAAGATGTACAATTGTATACTAAAGGTTGTCTGACCTGTTGCAGATTTCAACCTGCAGCTCCTTCTCATAGAGCCCCTTTGAGAAACAGAGGTCTGACCATGCCTTGGTCTGATCTCCAGATTGATTGGATCGGCCCCGTGCCCCGATCCTCTCGAGGCAACAAATATATGTTGACAGTTACCTGCTTATTTACTAAGTGGGTCGAGTGCATCCCAGCACCCAACTGTACCGCCGAGACCACGGCCACCTTGTTGTTAAACCATGTTTTCAGCAGGTGGGGCCTCCCCATGCGAGTGGAATCCGACCAGGGTTCCCACTTCACGGGACAAGTCATTAAGCATCTGTGGAAGGTACTAGGTGTGAAGGCCAAAGTCCACATTGCTTATCGTCCACAATCCTCTGGACAAGTGGAGAGAGCAAACAAAACTATCATCAGTATCTTGAAAAAGTATGTTTCTTCCTCTGGGAAGGACTGGGACATCAAACTGCCCTTGGTCCTGATGGCTATCAGAGCCACGCGTCATCGTGCTACTGGTGTGTCCCCTTTTGAGATGATGACAGGTAGGGACATGGTTTTACTCCTTCATCTTCTTTACAGGACTAATGATGTGAATCTCGCTGCTGCTACAACTGCTCATGAATATGTTGCCCATTTAAGACAACACTTGCAAAGTGCCTTTGCCTTTGTCCAACAGAATTTGGACACTGCTGCTAGGGGTAGGAAGGCCTACTATGATTTGAGGACTACCTCTAAAGAATACCAGATTGGCGATAAGGTATTCTACTACAATTTTGGTAAGAATAAGGTCAAAGACTGTAAATTTCTACCTAGCTGGAACAGTCCATTTCCTATTGTGGATAAAGCCTCCCCTGTTGCTTATCAAATTCGAATGAAGTCAGGTACTGAGAGGGAAGGCTCCCTTAAATGGGTCCACATTAATCAGCTTAGACCGTGTCATCCCAGTAAGTTCCTTCCTGATGAACCTCTTGATGAAGTGAGTGATACTAACCTTGAGGCGGGATAGCCTGTTTGTTTTCTTTTACAGATGGAGTCCCGGACTTTGAAGGTCCTGTTCCTGATTTTGATGTTAGCGGGATCCGAGGTTGCCAGATTGATTGAACCTGGCCCTCTTTCTGGTGTCGTTCTACAGGATGCGCCTGGTTTCCTGATTACACAGTCCCAGACTGTCACACAGCAAGTTTTTGTTTCCCTAGATCCCCGACATGTTTTACAGAAGCATTTTGAATCGTCTGTTGCACGCATCACTAATATACGTGGTGCCTAATCTTGGCATGTGCCTACGCTCTAAGGACATTCATTGGTTATGTCCTGGTAAACCTTTCCTGAAGGACACTTCTACAGCTCTTTGTGGGTTGTCTGCCGAAAATGTGAAAGAACAATGTAAAGTTACCATGACCAAGTACGATGACTTTTCAGAGACGAAAGTTGCTGTTGTCAACAATGTTTGGCTGGTTAGTACCCCTCTGAGTGAACTCTTGGTCACCATGAATAAACATGACATTCATAATAGAGTTCCTCTACCCTGCAATGTTTGCTTGATTGATGTTCCCAAGAACTCCATTGTTAATGTTGGTGGAGTTTCCTTGTTTTATCTAGATGCTGACCCTGTTTCGACAGAGCTCCAGATTTTGGATGTGTTTCGAGGTCATGAGATTGACTTCACTGCAGCCTTGACCTATCTTTTGGACTATAAGGACTCTCACACAGTTGAACTGTCCATTGACCAGGCCGACCTTGCCATTGCTGCTTATAACTTTGATTCACGAGATGTGGTAATTTTACAAACTGATTTTATGTCACATGTCATTGTGCCTGGTCTTTTCTTTCTGTTGGTGCTCCAGTTTCTTATCTCTTTGTATTAATTGAGGGGTTTTTTTTTCATAGATAGCATGTGTTCATTTTACTAACACTGTTACACATGGCTTCTCATTACTTCTGAGTATTCACCTTGGTGTTACACTAACACATTATATTGCATTACTGATATACATTTTTGGTTTGGATACTATATATATACTCTTGAGTTTGAAGTTACCATGCATTATTTTGATTGAATTGACTTGACTGTATCAATGTCATTTTATTTTGACTTCTTTTATTGCTTGAGTGTATTCACTGTATTATTCCTCATGCAGTATTGCTTTCATGCATATTGTGCTTGAAGTATTATCCACTTCTCCTGCATTAGTCAATCATTTGTCATTTGGTTCTGACCTGCACGGTAGTACTGCTAGTTAGG
Source organism: Ichthyophis bannanicus (assembly GCA_033557465.1). NCBI lineage: Eukaryota > Metazoa > Chordata > Amphibia > Gymnophiona > Ichthyophiidae > Ichthyophis > Ichthyophis bannanicus. Next base: position 41,409,925 of record CM066049.1, on the reverse strand, counting down.
CTTTGTACGATGGAGTGTACTCCCTTGTAGCATCCTCCATCTTACAAGGGGGGGGAGATGTAGGGCTGGTACCCCTGCAATTCTACATGCAAATCTCCGGCCTGCTCAGCAACTCAGGCCTGAACCAACCTGCACAGACAAGATGGATTCTTCACTTCACCTTTGCTGTGTTCAGCTACAAACGGCCTTCAAGCAACTGCTGGGGCAGCATTTCTAAGTGTGCATACAGAAGCTATTGTCCGTGGCTGGCCTTGGACACTGGTACATGCCCAGAAGTTACATACTGTTGCCTCTGCCTGATTTCACTATAGCTCCTTTGTTTGCAAGAAGCTGCTCATCATCTACCTCCTGATTCGCTGAAAACACCTCAGACTGCCTGGTGCCAACCAATCATCGGACCTATGACGGAGGATTCTTACACAGAATAATGCATTCTGCGCTGAAAACTTTAGTAGTAGTGAGAGAGAGAGTTGGGGGCTTTTCCCACCTGTTCATACAGACTCCTGCACTGGTTTGTCTCTGCTGTGCACTGCGACCTGACCCTTCCGCAGGACGGCCACTAAGTGTGGGCTAGGCCGTCCTCCACAGGTCTGAGATAAGACTTTCACAGATACCTCCGGTTCGGACTTACTGCGGCTCGCCTGACGAGGCTAGAGCCCGCATTAGCTAGGAGCTGTCTTCTTGGACTGCATTGTTCCTGAGAGCCCGACGGAACTAAGGTACTGACTTATCTCTCCTCCTCCATATGGGAAAGGGGTTAACAATATATTTCTTACTTTTCCTCAGTGCAGAGCGAATCAGTGACGTCTGATTACTAATCAGTGATTTATTACGTTGTCCAAATGTACATCTGTACTATAACAAATTTCTATCTCATGTTTCTAATTATATATATGTGTGTGTATATTTTTCCACCTGGTTGCCTATAATAAAGTCTAATATATATCTGCAGACCAGACTTCTTTCGTGGCTCATTGCCAGAATAACTCACCGAACTTTGGGCTGTATATTAGTAGCTATCTCCCCTAGACAACAACAGAGTCTAACTTATTCTTGTGCTACGAATATACCCTACAGCATGATCATGTCTATATTGCAAAGGGGCATGCTAGAGGTGATCTGAAAAAGATGCACGTGTGTGCCCACTTTTAGATTGGAGCTGCACATCTCAATTCGCATCAGACACATCCATGGCTATACTTGCTCCATGGCACAAACAGGACTCTGAGAAGTATTCATTTCGACATATCAACAACTGGAAGGAGAAAAAGGGAATGCCCCCTCACTCCACCAATAAGTTTTGCTTCTTCAAAAAAAGTGGCAATAAGTAAAAAAAAGCATTTCTTCTAGCTCATGTGCTGCTACACATTTCTGTTTTCAAGACGGCACGCCGAGACATATATGTGGTGAGAGCTATAAGGGCGCCATGAACATATCTATATTCCTGGAATGTCAGACGTCCATTTCTGTCACATGCAGGTTTCTGAAATTGGGCTAAAACCTGGACTTGTCTGACCCATTACTCTGCATATCCACATTTTCACTTTTATCTTTCAGGGTGGGCAATGGCCAATTTTATAAGGCATATACATGTGCCCACCTTCTCTGCTGTCTCTCCCACTGATTTTCAGATTTTTTTTTTTTTTTTTTTATTGAAAGGCTTCCAAAAGATACATATAAGCAAGAACCACAGAGAACGTCAAAAAAAAAATGCAACAGTAACAGCATAACTTCAGGTCACAATAGTATTCTACAATATGCCTTCTATTTTTACAATTTTAGGATAAGGAATCGGGAAACAACAACCCCCCCAACCTCCCTTCCCCCCCCCCTCTCCAGAACCTCCCTAGCCCCGAACCCCCCCCCCCCAACCTCCCAGTATCCCCGACTATGGCTGATCATTTGTGAAGCACGGAAAGACGGTGAGCAAAAATAAAAGGGGGAAAATACACACAAGGGGCAGACTCCCAGTAAAGTACACATATTCCCCCCCTCCTGTCCAGAGCATTCACGCACCATAATGAGAGACAAAAGGTGCCCACACCAACTCAAAGTGCGCCAAGCGCATCCTACTGACAGCCACCCCCCGCTCCATGGTATACATATCCCACATCCGTTCCAACCAAGTCCGAAAGGAGGGGGCTAAAACACGCTTCCAGGCTGCCGCAAGAGATAAGCGGGCCGCATTCAGGCCATGGCGTAGTAGAGCAAGTTGCAGTGTCCGTGCACCTGGCACCAAAGCCCCAAAGAGGAAGATCCCTGGATCCCAAGGTATGCTCACTCCCAGAAGCAATTGTAGCCGGAATTGCACACCCCTCCAAAAAGCGCGGATGCGGGGGCAAGACCACCAAATGTGCCCCAGGGTACCCTGTTGCCCACAATTACACCAACAAAGATCCACAGCCCCAGGATATATACGTGCGATCCGCGCCGGGGTCATGTACCAACGATACAGTATTTTATAATTAGTTTCACGGGCATTAATCGCGACCGAGCTCGTCCACAAGTGCGTTTCCGCCGTCTCCCACTGTTGCTCGGTATAGGAAAGATTCAAATCTGAGTTCCAGAGCTCCCTATGCCTCGCAGAGCACGATTGAGATCCCTGCAGGTGGGCATAGAGGGTGGCCACAAGTCCCCTAGTAGTAGTACACCCCTCATAATAGCGTTCCAAGTCAGTCAGGTCCCGAGCAACCTGGGGGCGAACCAGCCGAGAGTGAACCCAATGCGTCACTTGCGTATATTGATAAAGATGTCCAGCCGGAATGTCAAATTCATCTTGTAGCGCGCGGAAAGACCGTATCCGGCTGCCCTCAAAGAGTTGTCCGACTCGGCTAAGGCCTAGATGTCCCCACTGCCGAAAGACTGTAGCACTCTGCCCCGGCGGGAAAGAAGCATTACCCACTATAGGGGCCAGCGGAGTTAAATCCACAGCTCGGGACCGAAAGTGCCGGTCCCAGCATCGGAGGGTATGAAGAACATAGGGATTATTGGTGCGTTTACCACACCGAAGTTTGGGACCTAGCCACAGCCAGTCTCCCAGTCCCGCTCCCCCCACCAAGCTCATTTCCAGCTGTACCCATCGCTTGGTGCTGTCCGCAATCATCCACTCCACCCCCGCCCGACACTGGGCCGCCGCATAATACCAGTGCAAATTGGGCATTCCCATACCTCCAAAGCGCGTGCGGGCATAAAGAACATGTCGCGCCAAGCGCGGACGTCGGTAATGCCATATGAACTTCATAAGCAGCCGCTGCCAGGTCACCAAAATGGCTTGTGTAAGGGGAATCGGTAAAACTTGAAAAAGATAAAGAAAGCGGGGGACAACCACCATCTTGACTACAGCTATACGCCCGAACCAGGAAAGGAGCAGGCCATTCCAAATCTCTAAATCCCGCCGAACCTGACGGAGCAGGGGATCATAGTTGGCTTTAAAAAGGTCCGCCCGCTCCACAGTCAGGTGCACCCCTAGGCAACGCAAGGCTCCGGAGACCCAACGAAGAGGATAAGTCTCTTGGAGCTCCGCACAGATAGCCCCAGGAACCCCAACATTCAAGATCTCCGATTTAGCATAATTAATCTTGAAACCAGATACCCGAGAGTAGTCCTCAAACAGCTGCATCGCAATTGGAAAGGAAGCAGACGGATCCACCAGGGACAGTATGATGTCATCCGCAAAGAGCGCAATCCGATAATCCGCAAGACCGATATGGACCCCCTGCAAGCCTGAATGTGCGCAAAAACTCTGGGCCAGGGGTTCCATCGCGAGTGCGAAAAGCAGAGGCGAAAGGGGGCAACCCTGTCGCGTGCCCCTCCCCAGAGAAAAATATCGCGAGTGTCCCCCATTAATCCGAATGCACGCCTGGGGCAACTGATAAAGGCTACGGACCCAACGGATATAGTTAGGGCCAAAGCCCATAGTCTCCAGGACGCTCCAAAGGTATCCCCAATCAACCCGGTCGAAGGCCTTCTCTGCGTCAATCCCTACCAGCAAAGCGGTTTGCAGTTCCCGCTGGGCCACGTGTATGATCTGCAACATACGCCTAATGTTATCCGCAGCCTGACGACCCGGCACAAAGCCAACCTGATCCGGATGAACCAGGCCCGGAAGGAACCGGTTCAGACGCGCAACCAGCACAGTAGCAAATATTTTAACATCAACGTTTAACAGAGAAATGGGGCGATAGGACGCCGCATCATGCAAAGGTTTGCCAGGTTTGGGTATCATCACTATCAAGGCCTCACGTTGGGACGGAGGGAGAGAAACCCCCCCCTAAGACCTCGTTGAACAGGATGGTCAAGGTGGGCGCTAAGTGTGTCCGAAACCTCTTATAATATTCCGCTGGGAAGCCATCACTACCCGGTGCACTGCCAGTTTTCAGCCGCCGGATCGCACTCTCCACTTCATCTACCGTTAATTCAGAATCTAGCTGAGCTCGATCAGGATCCGAGAGACGTGGCAGCGCGGTCCTCTGCAGGTAGTCCTGCACACGATCCCGATCAAAGGGCTCTGCCTTGTAGAGCCGCTCCAGGTAGTCAGCAAAAAGATCGCGTATCTCCCGAGAAATAACCCTCTTTCGACCCCCAGAGTCATGTAGCTCACGAACCACTCGCGCGGACTGCTGCTGCCGAAGACGCAAAGCTAAGAAGCGGCCGGTTTTATTCTCATGCTCATAAAAAGTTTGCCGTAGTTTCCGGCGCTTATTATCTAATTCTTTCTGCAAACACGCATCCAAATTGGCTCGAACAGTCCGCCATTGACGCAGAACCTGCCGCGAGACGGTTCAGGCGTGCTCCAAACCTAGACGGGAAGACTCTTGCATCAACCGGTCGCGGTCATGCGTCCACATTGTGCGCGTGCGGGCCGCCTCAGCCATGAGTTGACCTCAAGCCGTCGCCTTGTAAGCATCCCACACCGTGGGGAGGGGAACATCCCCAGAGCCATTAAGCTCAAAAAATTCAGTGATAAAGCGGACGTGATCCTGCACGGCAGCCTGCCGCCGTAGAAACCTCACATCTAAGCGCCAAAGACGTTGATGTTCGCTATACAATCCGGCTGGAAGGGCAAGCCAGCACGGGGCATGATCCGACCAAGTCAACGCTCCATGTCCAGCCTTCACTCTCCCATCCATCAGGCGCTGATCCAATAGAAAATAGTCAATGCGGGTATGAACCTGATGGGCCGGAGAGTAGTACGTGTAACCTCTCTCTCCCTCATGAGTGTCCCTCCAAACATCCCGTAAACCCAAATCTAGCATAAAACGTTGAAGGGCTCTTGCTGACCCCCCCCCCAGCACGGCCTGTGGAATCCAAATGGGGTACCAGAGGGGTGTTACAATCCCCGCCCAAAACAATGGGACCCCATGCAAAATCCACCAGTAAAGCCTTCAATCGTGTAAAGAAGGACCCCTGACCTGTGTTGGGCGCATAGACATTAGCTAAAGTTAGCAGGCGCCCTTCCAGACGAATATTCAGAAAGAGCCACCTCCCCAGGGGATCCCATTGTATCTCCTCAATCTTTAGAGGGAGGCTCTGATGAAATAGTAAGGCTACTCCCCGCTTCTTCCGGCCCTGCGTATCTGAGGCCACCCGCACCTCAGTATATGGGGACCTCTTTAGCCAACCCTGTTTGCAAGCCTGTAAATGAGTTTCCTGTAGATAAACAATGTCCCCCTGTAACGTGCGCAATTCCGAAAACAGCAGTGACCGCTTACTTGGGGAGTTAAGTCCCTTAACATTTAAAGAGATAAAGCGCACCATGGGTAGCTACAAGCTAAGCCCTCCCATCCTCCAGTAACCCGGGGCATCCCAGGGACATCCTCCCCCCAGCAAGTCCAGGAATTTAGCTATCCAGGCCCACCCTTTCCACCCTCCAGAAGCACAAGCCATAGACCCTCCCCCCAAGCCCAAACATGCCCTCCAGTTCCAGATAACCCCCCTCCCAACCCAGACCCCCCCCCTTCCCGTCAATACCACCTGCCTGTCAAGATTAACAAAGGGCACGGTAAATTGACCACAGACCCCGTTTCCCCCAAGACCCCATGAAGCAGAAAATCAACTTAAACATACAGAAAACATTCCCCGCACTACTCCCCCACCCACCCCGGGTCAGCACTCTCCCCATGCCTCCCCATCAGGACAGTATCATCATCAAAACATTTGCAGAGCATCCGCCGCCCCCGACATGTAGGGGAGGGTGGGCCCAGGTCAAACCCAATCAGTGGCCAATAACACAATAAGAATATTACTTCCATCAGTTATCCAGAGTGTAAAAGACCCACCCAGTAAGGCTCCCTAAAGGGTAAGGAAAGCTCCTCAAGTGTATACAAAGGTCAAAAATCAGGAGGACTTGCCCACCCGAGTCCACTTGGAGTGCTGGGACTTAGGAGGCGGCGGATGAGGTTGAGCATTATCATCAACTAGTCCCGCCTGGCGTAGGGCTCGCCAAGCTTCAGTATGGTCCTTTGTAGAAATCTTTTTGTTGCCCAAAAGGAAGTTCATCCGAAATGGAAAGGACCAGGAGTAACGAATCCCCTTGCTGTTCAGGACCGTGGTCACTGGTTTCATCTCTCTCCGGCGCGCCAAGGTGAACGTCGAGAGGTCTTGGTAGATGGACACTGTCGCATCCTGGAAGCGGACCGCTTTTTTCTCCCGGCCTCGCCGTATGAGAAGCTCAGCATCAGTATATCTCAAAAATCTTGCAATGACATCACGAGGCTGATTGTTGGGAGGTTTTCCCAAGGCCAGATGGACTCGCTCTATCTCCATCCCGGAGGCCCGCGCAGCCAGTTCCTCCGCCGGAAGCAACTCCGCTATCAGCAGTTTAAGCACAGTTGGCAAATCTTCTCCGCCCCAACCGCTTCTGGTATTCCACGAAAACGCACATTATTGCGGCGGGAGCTGTTTTCAATATCGTCAATTTTATAAGTCAGTTCCATTGCTTGCGCCTGCTGCCGATCCAATGCACATTGTAAATCCATCAGGGTCCCGTCATGATCAACCATTTTGGTCTCCACATCCTCTACTCGGGCTCCCAACTCTTTTATGTCAGTCCGTAGATCTGCAACATCTTTCAACAACTCCTCACGGAGCGAACGAAACTCACTGGCTAGCTCCGCAAAACCTCTACGGAGTTCTTGCTTGATTTGAGCAGAGGAGAGTTGCTTATGGGCGTCCAATTCCTCTTCACTTACAGTCTCATCATCAGAACCTGATGGAGGAGATTGCCCACATGGGCTACTCGGGACCCCAGCCTTATGCTGCAGTCGCTGGGATGAACGCACTCCCTCCCGAGTTTCATAACTTTTAGCTGTAGCCACCATCCCCCAGGGCCACTTGAGTCACACAGTGTTGGGAGAGAATTACAGTCAATATCAGCAAAAGCAGAGTGTGCAGGGAGAGAGCGGTGCACGAAGCCTCACAGTCCCGCAAAGCAATCACCTCTACACAGTGTTAGGAGTTAGATAGAATCAATGTCAGCAAGGCCTCAGGGACCGGAGAGAAAGCAGGACCCTGAGATGGAGGCTGCCTTTGGCCTTCTCGAGGTAATGAGCTGTTAAAGGCAGTGCTCGCGGTGTTCTGCAGGGCTATGGAAGGGCAGAGCACACAAAGTCCACAACCGCCAGAGATTAGGCTCCGATAGGAGATCTGAAGCCCAAGAAAACTCTGAGTCACTCTAACAGGGCGCCCACAATCCACACCGCGGATCCAATGCTTCAGCAGAGCACCAGTGTGTGAAGAAGTGCTGCAGACTCCAGCACCATGCAGCCGGTCAGAGGCATGAGGGCATAAAGGGAGAGGGTTTAGCCTCTATGCCTACCCCCTGCAGGGGAAAGTCACACTATCGAGAGGAGGGAGCGGGCGCCAATGAGAGCCACGGGAATTCCAAGCCCTCTCCCCAGACCCAGGAACAAGACTTACACCGGCGCTCCAGCCGTGGGGGCAGTGCTCCACCAGTCGGCGAGTTGTTGCACAGCCTCCGGTCCAGCAGCAGGGGCCCGACAGCGCAGCCCACGGGGAATCCCCGCAAGTGTCGTCCGGGCCGCACGAGCCGCCGAAAGCAGCGAGGGGGTCAGTCGGGCCCAGAGCAGGCAGCGCGAAGAGACACGTGGCAGCAGGCCGCACTTCACAAAGGAGCTCCGCGGCTTCCCAGCTTTTTAGAATCGTCCAGCCCGACTCCGGAAGGCACCGCTCGCTGAGGTAGACCCAGGGTAGGTAGGGGGAATTAAATGTGCAGCCGTTAGCGCATATTAGCTAGTATTTCAGGGTAGTGGGGACGGAGCTCACTCACAATGCGGCCATCTTTCAGCGGGCTCACGAGCGCCCCCGATTTTCAGATGTTTTAACTTGGACGTCCCAGATTTCACCTACACAGTCTTTCTAAAATGTACCTTCACATCAAAAGGCTCATGTTTATCCACAGTTTAATTTATGCTTTCAAAGAAATGGAGCATATTAGTGAAATAAGACTTCCCTTGAATAACCCTTGTAAAACCCTCTCGCACCGAGGAAGTTTCTCCAGGGCCATGTGCCCATGAGGGAAGGGTTAGGACAACCGTTATAGTTCGTGATTCAGTCATTAGGCATGTAGATAGCTGGGTGGCTGCTGGACGTGAGGATCACCTGGTAACATGCCTGCCTGGTGCGAAGGTAGAAAACCTCACGTGCCACCTAGATAAGGTCTTAGATAGTGCTGGGGAGGAGTCTGCTGTCTTGGTACATGTCGGTACCAATGACATAGGAAAATGTGGTAGGGAGGTTCTGGAGGCTATTTAGGCTTTTAGGTAGGAAGTTGAAATCCAGAACCTCCAGGGTAGCGTTCTCCGAAATGCTTCCTGTTCCACATGCAGGACCCAAAAGGCAGGCAGAGCTCCGGAGTCTCAATGCATGGATGAGACAATGGTGCAGAGATGAGGGTTTTGGATTTGTTAGGAACTGGGGAACATTCTGGGGAAAGAAGGGGCTCTTCCGAAGGGATGGGCTTCACCTTAACCGGGATGGAACCAGGCTGCTGGCATTAACCTTTAAAAAGGAGATAGAGCGGCTTTTAAACTAGATAATAGGGGAAAGCCAACAGTCGCCCAAGAGCGGATGGTTCGGAAGAATGTATCCTTGAAGGATACTACCAAAAGCAGAGAGGTTCCAAAAAAGAGTAAAGTAGTCCAAATGCCCTCGAGTATGGAGCAGACAGAGCTTAAAGATCCCAAATTACCCATGTCTACCAATAGCCAAATTAATATGAATAAAATACAGTCTCTAAAATGCTTGGATGCAAATACTAGAAGTCTAAAAAATAAGATGGGAGAGTTAGAATATATAACACTAAATGAGAGGTTAGATATGATTGGAATATCAGAGACATGGTGGAAGGAGGACAACCAGTGGGACACTGTGATACCTGGGTACAAACTATATAGTAATGATAGAGCTGATCAAATTGGTGGAGGGGTTGCGCTCTATGTTAGAGAGGGCATTGAGTCAGAAAGGAATAAAGTTTTTCAGGAAACAAAATTTGCTGTAGAATCTCTATGGATTGAAATTCCATATAAAAAGGGGAAGGCGATGGCAGTGGGGGTCTACTATCGACCGCCTGGCCAGAATGAACAAATGGATGATGAAATTCTCAAAGAAATCAAGGAAGCTAACAAAATTTACAGCGCAGTAATAATAATGGGTGATTTCAATTACCCCGGTATCGACTGGGTCAGTTTCACGGCAGGACATGCTACGGAGATAAAGTTCCGAGATTAAATAAATGACTGCTTCTTGGAGCAGCTGGTTCATGAACCGACCAGAGGGGAAGCCATATTAGACCTAGTCCTTAGTGGAACACCAGATCTAGTGCAAGAGATAAGGGTGTTGGGGCCACTTGGCAATAGTGATCATAGCAAGATCGCCTTTGATTTAATTAGCGGAGGACGGATAGTAAGGAAATCCACAGTACTACCTTTCAACTTTCAAAAGGGAGACTATGATAAAATGAGGAAAATAGTTAAGAAAATACTAAAATGAGCAGTTGCAAAGGTTAAAGACTTACATCAAGCTTGGGTGTTGTTGAAAAATACTATCTTGGAAGCCCAGACCAGCTGTATTCCACACTTTAAGAAAAGTGGAAGGAAGTCCAAAAAACTGCCAGCATGGTTTAAAGGTGAGGTCAGAGAGGCTGTTGTTGCCAAAAAAGCATCTTTCAGGAAATGGAAAAAAGAGCCAAACGATGAAACCTGGAAACAGCACAAGCACTGGCAAGTCAAATGCAAGGCATTGATAAGGCAGGCAAAGGGAGACTTTCAGAAGAAGCTTGCTGCGGAAGCAAAAACATGAAATAAAGACTTTTTCAAGTACATTCGTAGCAAAAAACCTGTGAGAGAGTCAGTTGGTCCATTAGATGATAGAGGGGTTATAGGGACACTAAGAGGCAACAAGGCGATAGCGGAGAGACTTTGCTTCGGTCTTTACTGAGGAAGATGTAGGGATGTTACCCATGACTGAGGTGGTATTTAAAGGTGCGGAAGAATTGAAGGAAATATCGACACATCGGGAAGATGTATTACAACTATTAGATGAACTGAAGAGTAGCAAATCACCTGGGCCGGATGGTATACATCCAAGGGTGTAGAAAGAACTGAAATATGAGATTGCAGACCTGCTATTTGTGAACTATCATTAAAATCATCTCTAATACCTGAAGATTGGAGGCTCGCCAATGTAACGCCAATTTTTAAAAAGGGTTCCAGGGGTGATCCGGAAAACTACAGACCAGTGAGCCTGACATCAGTACCGGGAAAAATGGTAGAAACCATCATAAAGAATAAAATTACTCAGCATGTAGATAGTCATAGCCTAATGGGAGACAGCCAACATGGCTTTAGACAAGGAAGATCTTGTCTTACTAATCTGTTATGTTTTTTTGAAGGTGTGAATAAACAGGTGGACAAAGGTGAGTCGGTTGATATAGTGTAGTGTATCTGGACTTTCAGAAAGCCTTTGACAAGGTCCCTCATCAGAGACTTTTGGCAAAACTAAAGAGTCATGGGATAGGAGGCAGTGTACTACTGTGGATCAGGAACTGGTTAAAAGATAGAAAGCAGAGGGTAGGACTAAATGGCCAATTTTCCCAATGGAGAAAGGTGAATAGTGGTGTACCCCAGGGATCTGTGCTGGATCCGATGCTTTTTGACATATTCATAAATGATGTGGAAAAGGGAATAACGAGAGAGGTTATCAAATTTGCAGATGACACAAAACTATTTAAAGTTGTTAAAACCCAAGAGGATTGTGGAAAATTGCAAGAGGATCTTGATAAATTGGAAGACTGGGCATCAAAATGGCAGATGAAATTTAATGTGGACAACTGCAAAGTTATGCACCTAGGGAAGAACAACCCAAATGCAAGGTTCCACATTAGGAACCACCACCCGGGAAAAAGATTTAGGCATCATTGTGGATAACATGTTAAAACCCTCGGCCCAGTGTGCAGCGGTGGCCAAGAGAGCAAATAGAATGCTAGGTATCATAAGGAAAGGAATGGAAAATAAAATAAAATATATTATAATGCCTCTATATCATTCCATGGTGAGACCTGTGATGAGGAAGTTGCCCAGAGCCTAGAGAATACTGATAAAGGAAGGCAATTTACCCTAATCAAGGGACCTGTTTTGGCAGGTTACAGGAATAAAACTGCATATTTACCTAAAAGACAGGTTGTTCCAGGCTGCAGTGGCCTGCAGAGAGCCCCTAGTGGAGATGAGGTGCAGGTGTATGAGCCCAGATTCAGAAACCCTTACGTCACTCCTAATTACTCAGCTGCCAGGAGGGACTTTGATCACCAACACATGGGGAGTGCAAGGGAGGGGTTTTTAAACTGGGAACTTTAAAACTAGAACAGACTATGCAGAGAGAAGACGAGGAAAGCTTAAGCCTGGAAGACGAGGAGAGCGAGGAGGCAATCCTGAGAGGAGGCTTGAAGGCAAGCGTAAGAGCAAGGAGAGAGGAGCTCTAAGAGATTCATGTTCTTGGAGAGATTCCTGGGAGAAGCCAGCTTCAAGGGATTGGGGAAATCCAAAGGCTTGGAGAACTTCAGCTGGGAATTCTAAGAAGAGGAATGGAGCAGATGCCCTGAGGTCCAGGAATATAGACTGGAGGACAGCATACTGGCCAGAATATTTGAGAGGACAGCCTAATGCCAGCTTTAACCCAGGTATGAACTATGAACGTTTCTCTAACCTAAAGCAAGGCAAAGTGTTTAGACACAGTTCCTGTCCTAATGAAGGTCAGTTAGTAAAGCCCTCTGATCCAGCTCCTGATATAGAACCTATGCAAATATTTTATTTACTTACATTCTCTTATATACCGCGCTATTCTGCATCAGTGCGGTTTACATTGAACAAACTGAAATTACATTGAACAGGGCATTATAACTTGGAGATAACTATTTTACAGGGAACATGGGCTATGGAGGGTTAAGTGGTTTGCCCAAGACCACAAGGAGCACCTGTGGGACTAGAAACCCCAGTCCTTCCAGCCCAAGGTTGCTGTCCTCTAGTGGGATTTGAACCCCCAGCCTTCCGGCCTGAAGTACCTTGCCCCAACCACTAGGCCACTCCTCCACTCCATAAGAAGAACCAGCTATAATTACAGAGGAGGACGATAATCTCATGGACTGTTCTTTATGCAAGGTTGCTAGCACAGAGAAATCCTGAAAGTGGGATCAAACATAAAAAGGAAACGTTCCAGTAACTGACACTAGAGGTTTGTGTAAATACTTGTGCAGAGAAGGAGAAGAGCTGTTGATTGGAGTTTGTTAGCCAGCTGGTATCAGAGCAGCACACAGCTCAGGCTATGCACACGTTGGATACAAAAGTGTTTTAAATGTGAAAAGAAAAGCTGTTTTTGGTGAAGAAGATTTTACTTTTTGGTTTCCTTTTAATCCAGCCCTGCTGAGCAGGTGTGTCAGCAGTGATTGAGAAAGACTTTATGTTGTTAATGGACTTTACAAGCTACTTGCTTTACCTTTCAGTTGTATTATTATTTTGAATATAAAATCCTGGATAATACATCCTAAGGTGTTATCAAATAGAATCTGTGTGCATTTGGATTTACCTCATAAATAAATATTCTGTCACTGCCTTACACTCGAGCCAACTACATTGTCTTCATTTACCTCAAAGGCAAGCATCGCATGACTGGACTACCAGTACCATAATTCTTTGCAAGATAGTCAAGTCTGGAACATTGCTTAATTGGGGAACTCTATCTAACAAGCACGCCCCTCCATACACATGTAAGGGGCTATGGGCGTGACAGACCACACCTTGAATATTGTGTGCAATTCTGGTCGCCGTATCTTAAAAAGGATATAGCGATATTAGAAAAGGTTCAGAGAAGAGCCACCAAAATGGTAAAGGGGATGGAAGGATACTCCTATGAAGAAAGGCTAAAAAGGTTAGGGCTCTTCAACCTTGAAAAGAGATGGCTGAGGGGAGATATGATAGAAGTCTATAAATTAATGAACGGAGTGGAACGGGTAAACGTAGATCGATTGTTTACGTTATCAGAATATAGAAAGACTAGGGGACATGCAATGAAGCTACAGGGTAAACTATTTAAGACTAATAAAAGAAAATATTTTTTCACTCGTGTAATCAAACTCTGGAATTTGTTACCGGAGGATGTAGTAAAGGCTGTTAGTGTAGCTGGGTTTAAAAAAAGTTTGGACAAGTTCCTGGAGGAAAGGTCCATAACCATTATTAAGAAGGGACCCAGGATATCACTGCTTGATCCAGTACAAGCATTGTGGAACCTGTGTGTTTTGGGGAAACTGCTAGGTACGTAAGACCTAGATTGGCCACTGTTGGAAACAGGATACTGGGTTGATGGACCTTGGTCTGACCCAGTATGGCATATCTTATGTTCTTATGTTCTAAATCCATGTTAACTTGTTACATTAACCATGTCTGTCCATGTGTCCAGTAAGGTAACATTTTACTTAACAGTTAATGTCCTTTCCTTTAATCCTGATAGACAAAGTCCAGACAAGCAGGTTATGTTCCTCTACCAGCAGATTGGTGGAGACAAAGAAATAGTTTCAGTGACATCACTCCTTTATCTCTATTCGCCTCAGCCACCAGCGATCTCTTCAGTATTCATCTCAAAGCATATGGGAAAAACATGGCAAGCCTCACACAACCTCAATCATGGGAAAAAATGCATAATCAACAGAAGAGAACTATGTACATGAAAGCATAAACAGAAGGCTGTCAGTAGAAGATGAATCTGCAGAGCCAAGAATAAAAATCATGGTGGACCCAAGGGTATCACAGCAGAATAACAGAGCAAATACAGTTTCAGGGGTGGGCCCTGGACTGGTCTAGCAGAACTCAAGGAAAGACATTAACTGGTAACTAAAATGTCACCTTCCATATCATTCTGCTACACCAATCCAGACAAGTGGGACGTACCAAAGCTACAACTCCACTGGGCAGAAAGAAAACACAGCAGCTCACAAAACCCTTGAGCCAAAGGCCATGTCCACCCATGCGTGGACATCCAAATGGTAATGCTTGACATGTTGCCACCTGACAAATGTCTGCAGGAACTAGTAAGCTCTGCTCCGCCCATAAGGATGCTTGTGCTCGGGTAGAATGTGTGTGCAAACCCTCCAGAACTGGCCGGTTCTGCAACAGATACTTCAAGGAAATAGCATGAAAGGCAGAAATCACCTTAGGCAAGAAGGCAGGCACAGGCCGAATGGAATTGAAAAAGACAGATAAGGATCTCTGCAAGACAGAGCCTGCAGCTCAAAAAATCCACCTTGTGGAATGAATCACGACCAAGATCTCTCAACGCCACCAGTATGACCTTGGAGAATGTCCTTGGGGTGATGGATAGCTCAAAAGGGAGGATGGCAAACTGACAGTGAGAACCAAGCATGGCAAGATGCAGATACATTTGCTGATATGCCCAGATCGGGATACAAAAATACACCTCATCCAGATTCAGAGAACATAAGAACATAAGATATGCCATACTGGGTCAGACCAAGGTCCATCTAGCCCAGTATCCTGTTTCCAATCTAGGTCGTACGTACCTAGCAGTTTCCCCAAAAGACACAGTGGCCAATCTAGGTCGTACGTACCTAGCAGTTTCCCCAAAAGACACAGGTTCCGCAATGCTTGTACTGGGTCAAGCACTGATATCCTGGGTCCCTTCTTAATAATGTTTTATGGACCTTTCCTCCAGGAACTTGTCCAAACCTTTTTTAAACCCAGCTACACTAACAGCCTTAACTACATCCTCTGGTAACAAATTCCAGAGTTTGACTACACGTTGAGTGAAAAAATATTTTCCTTTATTAGTCTTAAATAGTTTACCCTGTAGCTTCATTGCATGTCCCCTAGTCTTTCTATATTCTGATAACGTAAACAATCGATCTACGTTTACCCGTTCCACTCCGTTCATTAATTTATAGACTTCTATCATATCTCCCCTCAGCCGTCTCTTTTCCAGGTTAAAGAGCCCTAACCTTTTAAGCCTTTCTTCATAGGAGTATCCTTCCATCCCCTTTACCATTTTGGTGGCTCTTCTCTGAACCTTTTCTAATAACGCTATATCCTTTTTAAGATACGGCGACCAGAATTGCACACAATATTCAAGGTGCGGTCTCACCATGGAACGGTATAGAGGCATTATAATATCTTTTGTTTTATTTTCCATTCCTTTCCTTATGATACCTAGCATTCTATTTGCTCTCTTGGCTGCCGCTGCACACTGGGCCGAGGGTTTTAACATGTTATCCACAATGACGCCTAAATCATTATCCTGGGTGGTGGTTCCTAATGTGGAACCTTGCATTGTGTAACCATAGTTTGGGTTGTTCTGTTCTAGGTGCATAACTTTGCACTTGTCCACATTAAATTTCATCTGTCATTTTGATGCCCAGTCTTCCAATTTATCAAGATCCTCTTGCAATTTTCCACAATCCTCTTGGGTTTTAACAATTTTAAATAGTTTTGTGTCATCTGCAAATTTGATAACCTCACTCGTTATTCCACTTTCCAGGTCATTTATGAATATGTCAAAAAGCAGCGGACCCAGCACAAGAAGCCAAGAACCTCCCACAGCGCACTGCTTGAATCACAGAATTCAAGATTTCCATACGGAAGCACAGAATACGCAAGTACTCATTGACCCCCTTAAGGTCCAGGATGGGCTGGAAGGAACTGTCCTTTTTGGGCGCCTTGAAATATATGAAATATTTGCCTTTGCCCCACTCATCCAGGGGGATGGGTACCACCAACTTTAAGTGCAGGAACTTGTCCAAGGTGGTCCGCACAGTGGCACTTTTGATCACAGATCCACAAGGGGAGATAATGAAGGCATCCAGAATCAGGTCTTTGCATTCTAGGATATAGCCAAACTGAATGGTGTCTAGCACCCAGCGATCCTTGGTAACCAGGGCCCATTCCTGATAGAAAAGGCGAAGTCTGCCTTCAACCGGAGGAACCAAAGAATGGGCCCCCAAACCTTCAATGCGCAGTCCTGAATGGTCCCCCTCTGGAGGGGACAGAGTCCCTGGGCCCACACGTTCCATGAAAGGAGTGAGAATGAGCGTGAATCCTGAAAGCAGAGGGGAAGAAAGGTTTTCCAGATCAGTAACAACAAAAATCCCAAGACCTGCAGGGATTCAGCCACCATGCCCTCAGTGTGTGGGCAGAGGCTGATGAGAAAGGGACCCAGCCCACTTAATAGGCCCCCTGGACCTGTCCTCCGTAAAGCGGTAAGATTTCATCTCGACCTGGTCCTTCACCAGCTTTTCCAAATCGGCTCCAAAAAGCAGCTTTGCTTTAAAAGGCAGTTGGGCCAAACAGGCTTTGGAAGTTGAGTCCACTGCCCAGTGCCGAATCCAATGCCATGACACCATCATCAGGGCACCATCCCTGGTCAAAAAATGTACCAGGTCATACAGTACATGGCATCAGAAAGGAAGGCCATAGCTGACTCCAAAAAAGGAGTAGGTACAATGCAGTGGAAGAGACTGAATCCACTGGAGCAGGGCTCGAGACATCAGACTGACACATACTGCCAGCTGCAGAATAGCAGCCACCATGGTGAACTGGCTCTTCAGCAATGAATCCACCTTATGATCCAGAAAATCCTTTAAGAATGATCTGCCTTCCCCAAGCATGGTCATCTGTCTGGTAACCACTGTGACCTGTGCATCCACCTTTGGAATACTAAATTACTCAACGCACTCACCTGGGAGAGTGTAGATCTTCTTACATACCCTTAACCGCTTAGGGAGGGGGTCGGGAGAGTCCCACTCTGACCGAATCATATCCTTGATCACATCTGGGAATGGGAAGATAGTAGTGGATTTCTGCACTTTTTGAAGGAGCAGGTGCACCTTCGGCTCGTGCTCTGTGCCGGAAGCATCCATCAAGTTCAAGGTAGATGAGACCTTGTCAATCAATGCCACCAGTTCCTCCTTCCGAAATAGGCAGAGCACTCCAGACTCTTCACAATCTTCTGAAGGTAAGAGTACTTCTTCATCCACGTCAGAGCTCAGTACCGAGCCATCTCTATCCAAGTCATAGTCAAAATAGTGGACAGCTCCCAGCTGTTCTCCATCTCCAAGGGGTGACCTTCGTTGGGGATGCTTAGCCAAAGACAATCAAACAGAGATTCCACTCTCAGACTGCCCCACATGAGACTGCATCTGGGGGCACCCAAAGGCCGCAGGATCTGTATTTCCATACCAGAAGGACAGACCTGCTGAAAAAAAGAAAAACATTTCAGGGAGGACAATCTGGAGTCCAGAAGCTCTACTCTCAGAAACGGGGCACAGCAGCCTCAGACCCCCTAAAGGACAAGGAGCAGCTCACAGTACGATTACCTGACCTGCCATCTGTCACTTCCCGCCCTGAGGCAGGCAAGCTGGACGAACTGCATCCCCTGGCTGAGAAAGGGGGAGCAGGCTCTCCAGGGATGACTCAGAAGCTACTATGCAAGAAGAGAAGAGTTCAGAATCTGGATTTGAGGCACGTCACTTGCAACAAGTCAGACAATGTTTCATGGAAGAAGACAGAGAGTTAACTCAAGTATCAGAACAGCGCACACTAAGGCTGCAGCAGCTCGAAGGACACATGTTAACTGCACTTTTATTGCAATGAGTGTTTCAGGTGCTAGGGAAGGAACACGCACTGGAGCCACTTGGGCGGAATGTGCACTAGGGACTGTATGACTGCCAGGTGCACAATAGGTAAAAATGCTACAAACGCATGTAGAAAATGGTGGGAAACTCTCACACCACGACAATAGTCACCAGCAGACTATCCTAAATTGCATCCTAGGAAAACGGAATCGGGACAATGACAAGATCAAGCCTTGGTACTTACCCTGAGAGCCCCAGGCAGAGAATCCATGCCGGGCTCAGCTCTACTCTCCTGAAACTGTTTTACTTGCTCTGCAGCACTGAATTTAAGGTGGCTGGTAGGCAGATCCCTCTGAGAGCCTTCTGCAATCTTCGGGAGATAGCAGTAAGGACAGAGGAGAGGGAGGGCGCATTGAGGTTGTGTGAAGCAGCTGCACTCCTCAAGATCCTTCCAAATCCTTCCAATTTCTGGCTGCTCAACAGGCTTTTATCATGTTAAGCACATGGAGCAGGAGCTGTACCAATTTTCCCTCCTCCTATGGCTACCATAAAGACCACAGTCTAGTGGAGCCTCCCACATCATGCTCAAGTGAGAGAGTCACCCTTAAGGTGGTTGTTCACGGGCATTTAATCAGTCTTTTCCTCTCAATCTTCAGATTTTCTTCAGAGAGGAGAAAATCCATTCACTATCTTCTGGAGACAAAGAAATACTGAAGAGAGCTCTGGTGGCTGAAGTGAAAAAAGGCATAGGAGAGATGCCACTGAAACCTGGGCTTTTCGTTTATTCTTTATCTCCACCAATCTGCTGGTAAGAGAACATAATACACTTGTCTGGACTGGTCTAGTAGGATAATATAGAATTTTGTTTTTAATAATCATTTCCACCATTTTATCTGGCACTAATATTAGGGCTCACTGGTCTGTGGTTTCCTTGATCATCTCTGAAGCACTTTTTCAAAACAGGCCTTTCACTGGCCATCCTCCAATCTTCTGGTATCGATTTTAATGATAGGTTAAAAATTACTAATAGTTGCCCTGCAAATTCATCTTTAGGTTTCCAAGAGAGAACTAGATCTAGATGATTTGCTGCTCCTTAGTTTGTCAGTTTGCTCTACTACATCTTCCAGGTTCAGTGAAATTTGATTCTGCTCTTCTAACTCATCACTGGTAAATACCTTTTCTGGGGTAGGTAGCTTCCTCAGTAAAGACTAAAGCAAAGAATTAATTTAGTCTCTCAGCTATAGCCTGTCCTCTCTTAGAACCCCTTTACCTCTTTAATCATCTAGTGGTTCAACTGACCCCTTCCTCTGCTTTTTGTTTCGAATGCACCTGAAAAAGGTTTCGTTGTGAGATTTTGTCTCTATGGCAACCTTCTTTTCAAATTTTCTTTTTGCCCTCTTTGGTTATGGTTATGGTTATGGTTATGACATTTGATATACCGCCCTTTACTTAAGCATCAGAGCGGTTTACATGTATATACTAACAGGTACTTTTTTTTTTATGCCCTTGTCCCCGAAGGGCTCACAACCTAAGTGTACCTTAGATTGCCTTGCAAGTGCCTTGCATTTAATTGCTATATGTTAATTGCCATAAGGAAACAAACCTTCCAAGAAAGGTACTGAAGCATTGCTTGGGCCATGGGTTCAAAGGGAGGACAAGTAAGCTGCACAAGGACAAGGACAGGGACAACATTAAGATTGCACTGAGAAGCGGTTGATGTACAGGAGGTTTAATGTGAAACAACCCTTTAATGAAGCTGGAAACCAGAGGATGCAAGGATACAGGCTTCCTGTCAATAAGAAATAAATAAATGACAAATTAAAATAGTGGCAATCGCAAGGGAACAAACACAGAATATGACATAAATAAAAACTTTAAATGTACACACATAAAAATACACATACATGCCATACAAACAGTCCAACAGCAATTAGCCCAACAGTTTTGGCACACTGCCTATATCAGGGGCATACAATAGCTTTGCAAAAAATATGGTAAACAATCTGTGTCATGTATCCAATAGTTGTTAATAAGTACAGTCTACAAAATATAAGCATAAAAACAAAAAGGACAATAAGTCTGAGAGCCACCACTTAAATATGCAAATATATAAAATACTCCATTTAAATACATATCTAAAAGCAATAGAATCATAAATTAAATATATACATATCAATAAAAAAGAAAAAAGGGAAAAACAAACCCAAGAATAAAAGGCACAAATGCCATAGGAGAAGACACTCCTCCTTGTTCATTGCCAAGTGCTAAAAGTCTAAAAAAGAAAAAAATAATATAATACTCTATTAGACTCTGTACAAAATATTCTGCTAGCCTTCAGAGTATAAATATAGCATGGCAATCTCTTTTATTATAAAAAGCCGGGTACCTAATATAAATATTTACATCAACAAAAATAGCACAGATTTCAAAAACCCAAAGAAATGTGTCAGCTCTTTCAACATGGCTAAAAATACCACTAAAAACAAGGATGAATAAAGGAAAAAACAAAAGCATAGAATCATACTGCTTTGGGTTATAAAATACATCACTGTCTATACTTCCAAGCACGCACTTCAAACCGGAGCTATAGGCACTGTCAAGCCAAACAGGCTTTTGTAAGTGGAACTAAAAAGACTCCAAAGATCTTAAATTAAAATCACTCTCTCAAAACAGCTGTTACATTTGTTGCATATAAACACATACAAAATAACTTTTCTGACAGCTACCTTGTTAAAACAAGAAAAATTGTTATCCCATCCAGCCATCTGAAATACACTATACATTCGATATCCTCCAATGCTTAAAACCAGGAAGACAATCCTAAAAATAGCCCAGCATCCTAAGAATAACCAAAAATCCAAACGCTGTCCATACAACCGAGGAACTTGTCATACCCAGCCGTGATCGCAAACGTGTAAAGAAGACTGTAACATATTCAGCTGCTCGAAGCCAGCTGAGTGACAGCAGCATTGAAACAAGACTGCCCTAACTCAAACCAGTCTAAAAGGAATAAAAAAAGCCCCAAAACCCGATAATGAATTATTTTTTAAAAGATCCCTTTTGTTTAAATGGGGGGTATCCAGGCCAAACATTTCCTCCAGCATATGGCCTTACAAACATTTTATATACATATAAAAACTTATTAAATGTTGTGTGTAACAAATTCCTAGCCGATGGCAACAAACACAGAGATCCTTCCTCGGCGCTTGGTTTTCTATCTCTGGTCCCAAAAGCAAGTGAGAAGAAATGAAAACACAACGCACACAGAATTATACCATAACAAAGTCTGCTCCCTTTGGGAAGGCAGTCATGGGCCTGTAAACCTGAGCAGTCTCCTTTAATTCCCTCAATTAACATAAGAACATAAGATATGCTATACTGGGTTAAACCAAGGTCCATCAAGCCCAGTATCCTGTTGCCAAAAAGCGTAGTTACTCACCTGTAACAGGTGTTCTCCAGGAGCAGCAGGAATCAGTCCTCACTTATGGGTGACGTCGGCGCCGACGGAGCCCTCGCGGAGCAATTTTCCCCAGCTTTCAAAGAAAGCCTTTGGGAATTGCAGCGCGCATGCGCGGCGGTCGTCTTCCCGCCCGAGGGTGCCATCTTAGCCAGTCAGATGACATAGCTAAAAAAGACAGCATAAAAATTTGCAAAAAGAACATAAGCAGACGATTGCAACTCCAAGGGGAGGAGGGAGGGTAGTGAGGACTGATTCCTGCTGCTCCTGGAGAACACCTCTTACAGGTGAGTAACTACGCTTTCTCCAGGACCAAGCAGGAAGTCAGTCCTCACTTATGGGACTCCCAAGCTCAAGGCTACCGGAGACCCTAAGCACAAAAATGAGCTCCCTCTAGCTCAGCAGCACAGAAGGATAGAATCTTCGCTGAATTATCACCCACCGGTAGCCCACATCCGGGATGGAGGGTAGGAGTTGCTCAGACCTCAAAGAGATTACGGAGGACTGCCTGTCCGAAAGCACTGTCCCTACGGGACTCCCTCTCGAGACAGTAATGGACCGCAAAAGTCTGGCTCGAAGACCAAGTAGCGGCCCGGCAGATGTCTGCCAGCGGAACAGAGCGGAGGTAAGCCACTGACGTGGCCTTTGCCCGAACGCAATGAGCCGTGACTCGACTTTCTAAGGAGAGTCCGGCTGCCCCATAAGCCCAAGAGATACAGTCCGCAACCCAGATGGACAGAGTACGCTTGGAGACCGGGAGCCCCAATTTATTGGGGTCAAAAGACACAAAAAGCTGAGCAGCTTTACGGTGCTCCCGCGTACGGTCAAGGTAGAAGTTCAATGCCCTTCTACAGTCCAGGGTATGCAGGACCGTTTCAGCTCGGCTGGAGTGTGGTCTGGGAAAGAAGGTTGGAAGTACCACCTCCTGATTGATGTGAAAAGGGGAGACCACTTTAGGCAGAAATTTTGGGTGAGTCCGTAGGACTACCCTATTCTTGTAGAACCTAGTGTAAGGGGGATCAGACACGAGGGCCTGCAATTCACTTACGCGCCTAGCGGAAGTGAGGGCTATCAAGAACAGTGTTTTCCAAGACAGAAAACGTAGAGAACAGGTAGCCATAGGTTCAAAAGGCGGACAGGTGATCCGCTGCAAAACCACATTCAGGTCCCAGTCAGGCGCTGGCGGGCGCAGAGGTGGTTTAAGTAGAAGGAGACCTCGGAGAAACCTCGCTACGAGAGGGTCATTGGAGAGAGGTCTGCCGTCCACTGGCACATGATGTGCTGAAAGAGCACTGAGGTGAACTTTGACGGAGTTGGACTTAAGTCCCAGATTAGAGAGGTGCAGCAAGTACTGCAAGATCACCGACACCGGGCAGGAGAAGGGATCCTGAGACTGCTGGGTACACCAGACTGCAAAGCGACGCCATTTAAGGGCGTAGCATTTGCGGGTAGAAGGCCGTCGCGAAGCTAAGACGACCTCCTCCACCTCCGCCGGCAGGAGAAGGGGAGCAAGGACTACCCTCTCAGCAGCCAGGCCATAAGGTTGAGAGACCTGAGGTTGGGGTGCAGAAGGGACCCCTGATCCTGAGTGAGGAGATCCGGTTGTATCCCCAGAGGGATTGGGCCCTCCACCGCCAGTTGCAGCAGGAGTGGAAACCACGGCTGCCTGGGCCAGCGAGGGGCCACCAGGATCATGAAGGCTTTGTCTCGGAGAACCTTGAAAAGAGTCCGAGAGACCAGCGGGATGGGAGGGAAAGCGTACAGAAGGCTCCCCGACCACGAGATCAGAAAGGCGTCCGCCGCAACCCGAAGGGGGTGTGGCTGACGAGAGCAGAAGCGAGGAAGTTGCCGGTTGTGAGGACTGGCAAAGAGATCCACCGTGGGGAGACCCCACTTGAGGAAGAGCTTCTGAACTACCAAGGGATCCAGACGCCATTCGTGCGGCTGGAGGACCCTGCTGAGTTTGTCTGCAAGGCAATTTTCTTGGCCCGGGAGATAAACTGCCTTGAGGAGAATGCCGTGACTGACGGCCCAAGAGCAGAGCTTCTGTGCCTCCCGGCAGAGGAGGAAGGAGCCCGTGCCCCCCTGCTTGTTCACGTAGAACATGGCAACCTGATTGTCCGTCTGGACAAGGACGGACTGTTGGGAAGTCAGGTGGGAGAAGGCCTTGAGAGCGAGGCGGATCGCCCTGAGCTCCAGGAAGTTGATCTGCTGAGCAGACTCCCACGTGGTCCAGAGGCCCTGAGTACGTGCCTCTTGGCAATGTGCTCCCCAGCCCAGGAGGGATGCATCGGTGGTCAGCACCCGGGTCGGCTGAGGTGACTGGAAAGGCATTCCGAATATCAGGTTCGGCTGCCGGAGCCACCACCGGAGAGACGAGAGCAGCGGCTCGGAGACGCGCACTAGGTCTGCCAGGCCGCCTGTGGCTTGTCGCCACTGCTGGCGGAGACACCATTGAGCAGACCGCATGTTCAGGCGGGCATTGGGGGTCACATGGACAGTGGAAGCCATATGGCCGAGCAGTCTCAGGAAGCGCCTGGCGGAGACCAGGGGCTGGCTGCGAAAGCGGTCGGCTAGGTCCATGAGCCGTTGAGCCCTGTCGAGCGGTAGGTACGCTCGTGCCCGAGGAGTGTGCAGCCTTGCGCCGATGAACTCGAGATCCTGTGAGGGGAGCAAAGTGGACTTTGCGAAGTTTATGACAAAGCCCAAGTGCTGCAGCAGAGTCACCGTGCGGCACGTGGCGTTGGTGACCTCCTGAGCGGACGCTGCTCTGATGAGCCAGTCGTCGAGGTACGGAAAGACATAGAGGCCGTGAAGCCGGAGATGGGCCGCCACGACCGCGAGACATTTTGTGAAGACTCGCGGTGCGGAGGATAGGCCAAAGGGCAGTACTCTGTACTGGTAATGATTTCCTGCCACCACAAACCTTAGGTATTGGCGGTGGCTTGGGTGGATGAGGATGTGCGTGTAGGCATCCTTTAGATCCAAGGAGCATAGCCAATCTCCCTGCTGGAGGTAGGGCAGAAGGATTCCAAGGGTAAGCATTTTGAACTTCTCCCGCACAAGGAACTTGTTGAGGTTGCGCAAGTCCAGGATGGGTCTGAGGCCCCCTGTTCTCTTTGGTATCAGAAAATACCTTGAGTAAAAGCCTTGACCTCTCAGGTGGTGGGGCACCGGTTCCACCGCCTGTTCCTGCAGAAGACCTGCTAACTCCTGAAGGAGCAACTCCCTGTGCAGAGGGGGGCGCGAAGGTTCTCCCGGAAAATAGGAGGGAGGGACCTGATGGAAGTGGAGAAGGTAGCCTTCTCGCACGACCTGAAGTACCCAGGCATCTGCGGTGATGCTGGACCACCTGTGGCCGAAGTGAACCAGCCGGCCGCCGGTGCTGGGAGGAACCAGCGGGGGGGGAGAGGCTATGCTGAGCGAGTCAAAAACCCCCACCCTGCTGAGCAGGGGCTGGTGGTGCAGGCTTGGGGGCTTGCTGCCTACGGGACCCGTTACCCCGTCCCTTGGCCTGCTGGCCCTGTTGGGGAGATGCAGGGGCCTGATAATGGGGGTACTGTTTGTAGGCAGCCGCCTTCCTCGGGTAAAAGGACTTTTTTCCCGAGCCCTTCTTTTTCTGGGAAGGGGCGGAGGTCTTCCTAGAAAGCCTGGTCCTGGTGAGAGTCTCAGTCTCAATTTGTGCAGCCTTTTCCGCCATGGGCTTGCCAAAGAGGTTTTCGCCTCGGCAGGGGACATCGACCAACTTGTCCTGTACCCAGGGCTCAAGATCCGACGACTGAAGCCAAGCCTGTCGGCGGGCACCGATGCCGGCTGCGGCCACTCTAGCCGAGGCCTCAAAGCCATCATAGGCTGCTCGGGACATGAACTTTGAGCATTCCCGAATGCCCATGGACAAGGCTAGGAACCTCCGCAAGGGCTCCTCGGAGAGACCAGCGGAGAATCCGGCTAGCTCTTTAGCCAGATCCCGGAGATACATGCCCATGTAGAGCTGGTAAGTCTGGACACGACATGCGAGCATAGAGCCCTGGAAGCACTTCTTGCCAAGGCCATCCAGGTTACGGGCCTCCCTTCCAGGAGGCACCGAGGAGTGCATCTTCTGGCTCTTAAGACGATGCATGGCCGATTCCACTACCATGGAATGGTGTGGCAGCTGTGCCTTCTGAAAGCCAGGGCTCTTGCGGACCCGATAGATAGAATCGACCCGCTTGCTCAGGACCGGCGAGGAGGCCGGACTCTCCCACATGCGGAAGAGTAGTCGTTCCAGCATAGGAGGAACCAGCACAGTAAAGTGCTCCCTCGCGGGAGAGTCATACTGGAGGGCGTCGAGCTCTTCGGCTCGAGGCTCCTCCTCGGGATCCGCAGGGAAGGCCAAAGCCTTGGCCATATCCCTAACGAAGTCCGAGAACCGGGCATCCTCCGGGGGGGACTGCTTCCGAGGCTCGGACCCCGGTGAGTCCGATGGGACACACCGAGTCCGGAAAGAATCAGGTGACTCTTCCTCCTCAGACTCCCAGACCGACTCCGACGAGGACTCGGTGGGGTCGGCCCGGGCAGGATGCGGCGCCAGCCGCCCCGACGTCGAGGGAGTCGGCGTCGGCGACCTCGGTCCCGAACGGGAGGCCGAGGGTGACCTCGACCGAGGATCGACTCGAGTTCTCATTGACTCGAGGATCGGCTCGGTCTCCGGGGTCGACTTGGACGTCGACGTCCCGGCGGTCGGGGCAGCGGCGCCAGCGAGGCCAGCGAGCAGTGCCCGCTGCTGGTCCATGAAGGCAGACAGTCTGCTCTCCAAGGCCGTCAACCTGAGTCCGAGCTCAGGTGACCCAGCAGCCCCCGACTCGGGCCCCGACGGCGTCGGGCCCGACGTCGGCTGTCGCGGAGGCGAGTCCAGAAGGACTACAGGACTTACCCGGGCAGGCATCTCCGACTCCAGGCGAGGTCGCTTCGGGAGATGTTCCTTCTCCAAGGACCCGGGGCGGCTGTCGGGGCTATGCGACCTGGCCCTCGCGGAGCCAGGAGCGTCCACCGACGCCGCCCTCGCGGGTTTTTTCCTTCCGACGATGGTCCCCGGAGGGAGAACCCCGGTCGGAGGAGCTCCGGCGACGGTCCGAGCTGGAGCCCTTTGACACGGAGGCCTCCGACGAGGTCCGGGTACGGCTGGGGTCAGCGAAGATTCTCTTGCGCTGATGCCGCCGACTTCTCAACGCCTTCGAGGACAGTTTGCTGCAGGGCCCACAGATCAGTTCCTCATGATCGGGGCCCAAGCAGCGGAGGCAAAAGTCGTGTGTGTCGGTTAGTGACATATTTCGGTCACACCGACCACACCGCTTAAAGCCACTGGCAGCCATCGGGGGAAAAAGGGCCCCTGCGAGGTCAAAGGACCGGGCTGCCAGGGAAAACGAAAATGAAAGCTGACTAAGTCAGAAAAACCGAAAAAACGCTAGAGGACTCGAGACCGGCGTCGCGAGTCCGGGCGGGAAAACGATCGGCGTCGAACCGAAAGAAAAAAGTATAAAATAAAGAGGAAAATCAACTTTTTCGCGGGGACAAGACGGGGACATCTGCAGGGCTCCGCGGAAAAAAAGAAGACTGGCTAAGATGGCACCCTCGGGCGGGAAGACGACCGCGCATGCGCGCTGCAATTCCCAAAGGCTTTCTTTGAAAGCTGGGGAAAATTGCTCCGCGAGGGCTCCGTCGGCGCCGACGTCACCCATAAGTGAGGACTGACTTCCTGCTTGGTCCTGGAGAAGTGGCCAATCCAGGTCACAAGTAGCTAGCAAGTTCTCAAGAAGGCACACAGGTTCCACAATGCTTGTCCTGGGGCAAGCAGTGGATTTCCTGGGTCTTCTTTAAATAATAGTTTATGGACCTTTCCTCCAGGAATTTGTCCAAACCTTTCTTAAACCCAACTACACTAACAGCTTTCCACAGTTTGATTATGCATTGAGTGAAAAAAATATTTTCTCTTATTAGTCTTAAATGAACCGGTACAGCACCAGATATACCGAGGCAATGGCCTCTTTTAATCCAGTACCTCAGTGTAGACTTAGCCTCTGTGTCACCTTTGCATGGGTCAGCAAACAGCAAAAAAAGATGGTATGACTTACGAAAAGAATTTGTAACCAGAAAGTACCGGGACCCTCAGGACAGCCACAAGATGAAGATTCTTCTCCCGATACTGCTCCTTAGAGAAGGAAGACAGGCAAACCACCTGGTTCACATGAAAGGGAGAAATCATCTTATGTAAGAAGGAAGGCACAGGCCGAATGGAAACAGCCTCCTCAGAGAAAAATAGGTAAGTATCTCGGCAAGACAGAGCCTTCAGATCAGAAATCTGCCTTGCGTAACAAATCACAACCAAGAAGACCATTTAGAGCATCAGATCTTTTCAAGTAGCATATTTCAATGGCTCACAGGGTTCCGGCATCAAAGCCCAGAGCATCAAACACAGATCCCAGGAAAGGACCACAGACCGGAGGGGAGGACGCAGACACCAAACCCCCTGAAGAAAGCACAAAATATCCGGGTTTACGGCTAAAGACTTACCAGCCACCGGATCTCTGAAACAGGCCAAAGCTGCCACAAGAACTCATGACAAGAACCAAATTGCAACAAGAGCACTAATGCTCTTCTACATACTAATTTCTACTTCAATGTTAATTCACAGCCTAAATCCATCAAATACTTACAACATACCATCAATATATAACCCAAACACCTTCACCTATCATAAGATAGGCATCTTTTGCCCCCTGCACTCCTCCGGTTCTTCATTCTGCTCTCCCAGGAGGGGATTTGAGCCGCCGGAGCATCGACGAGCAGCGTGGGACCATCCCAGAAGTGTAATCTGCCGAATCGGGGCAGATCTGCAGATTTAAAAAGCAGCGCAAGCAGGCGCAAATTCCTTTTGCCCCCTGCACTCCTCCGGTTCTTCATTCTGCTCTCCCAGGAGGGGATTTGAGCCGCCGGAGCATCGACGAGCAGCGTGGGACCATCCCGGAAGTGTAATCTGCCCAATCGGGGCAGATCTGCAGATTTAAAAAGCAGCGCAAACAGGCGCAAATTCCTTTTGCCCCCTGCACTCCTCTGGTTCTTCATTCTGCTCTCCCAGGAGGGGATTTGAGCCGCTGGAGCATCGACGAGCAGCGTGGGACCATCCCGGAAGTGTAATCTGCCCAATCGGGGCAGATCTGCAGATTTAAAAAGCAGCGCAAGCAGGCGCGCCCGCACCTTGCGGGCCCACGCCTGAGGGCCTCGCTAGAGGGCCCTTTGGTGTGGCCCTTAGGCAGTTGGCCCACACAGCCCAACGGCCGGTAAATCCATGACTGTCCACAACCATCCGGCAGCTTGAACTCCCCCGAGGTTGAGCTTGCTCACCAACGGCACAGTCATAGCCATACTCCTGTGAACAGCCTAACGCCAGCAAGCAGACACCACGCGACAGGGACCTGAACTGACATCTCTCTTCAGATAATTGTTCTCCCCTGCTGCTTGTCGCAAGTATAGCCTCGCAAGTATAGACACTGCATATCATTGCTACTTAATCACTATACTGTTGCCAGTAGCCTTACTAGTGCCTAGTCACCTTTGTACTGTTGCCAGTAACTTACAACTGCTTTTATATCTCTATACTGTTGCCAGTAGCCTTACTAGTACCTAGTCACCATTGTACTGTTGCCAGTAACTTACAACTGCTTTTATATCTCTATACTGTTGCCAGTAGCCTTATTAGTGCATAGTCACCTTTGTACTGTTGCCAGTAACTTACAATTGGTTTCATATCACTACACTGCTGTTCAGTAGCCTTATCATTGCCAGTCACCATTGTACTGTTGCTAATACCTTACCATTGCTATTTGAATTAATATACTATTGTTACTAGCCTATCACCCTAACATGGCCATCTCCTTATTTGCTCTATTTAGCTTTTACCTCTTAGCTGACACCATTCAAAATACTTCAGCCTTATCACCCAACCATAACTATATCCCTATCCTGCACAGTCTGGGAAGGAGAAACAGTAGCAATTCCCACCACACACAACCACATACACATCATATCAGGCACTCACACTTACTATATATTTCCATTAATTTATTTTATTTATTTATTTATTTTATTTTTCTTATATACCGCGCTCTTTAATCAGTGCGGTTTACATATGAACAAATATAAACACAATGGTACAAAACAGCATTGGTTTTTTACAGAGAACAGGGTACATAAACTAGGCGGTAAAACAAGGGTAACTATCTAACAGATAACTATATACATGGCAACAATATACATGGTTATTTTGGTTAATTAGATGGGGAGGCGGATAAGATAACTATAATACGGTGGAAGAAGTTAATTAAAGTACATAATAAATATGAAAATTATTGTGAGAATAAAATATGGCATAGTATAGTGTAGTGGGCAGGTAATAATCATCATAATTACCCATTCTCTACCGGGGTCAAGTATGATGGATCTGCATGAGGGCTATTGTCAATTAGAGTAGCTTCGGGGTAGTATGTTAGGAACAAATAGTGTTTTAATGCCTTTCTGAACTGCATTAGACTTGAGATGGCTCTGATTTCGGGTGGAAGGGCATTCCAGGCTCTGGGTGAAAACAGAGAGAAGGCTTTGGTGGCTGTTGATTTAGAACATTTTGTGAGGGTTTTTGGGAGGTCAATGGAGTTTAATGTAACAGATCTCCTGGATCTATTATTTGGAGTAATATGTATCATATTGCTGAGAGGTGATAGAGATGGACACTTTGAGGCTTTAAAAGTCATGACCAGGGTCTTGTATAGAGTTCTGGCCTGTAGGGGTAACCAATGTAAACTCATCAGAATTGGGGTTATACGCTCTGAACGTGGAGCACCTACGAGGATTCTCGCGGCTGCATTCATGGCCAAACGGAGGGGATTTAGGGTGGATTGCGGAAGACCGTGTAGAATGATATTGGCGAAATCCAAGTGTGGTAATACCAGGGCTTGGAAGATAGTGCGGAAGTCGGAGTAATTAAGTAAAGGTCGGAGATTACGTAAGGATCGCATCTTGTGGTAAATTGCGCTCGTTGTTTTCTTAATGTGGGCTGACATATTAAGCTGCTGATCTAATATAATTCCTAGGTAACGAATTGTGGGTTGAGCTTTCAGCTCAATGTTATTTACATGCAGGGAGGCAGGGGGTATGAATGTTGGGTTCCGTGTAACGAATAGAACATCTGTTTTGTTGTGATTTATCCGTAAATTCTGATTGAGGAGCCAGTTTGATACAGCTTCAAAGCAGTGGGCTATTGGTGCAAAATCTGGTTGTTTTATGTTGAATGGAGCATACATCAGGATGTCGTCAGCATAAGCAAGGCATTGTATGTTGAAGGTGCGTATAAGATCGCAGATTGGCTGCATATAGATATTGAACATTAAGGCGGACAATGAGGAACCCTGAGGGACACCTTGTTTAAGGGGGAATGGATCAGACGTTGCTTCTCCTGTTCTGACTTGCTGCTGTCTATCCGATAGGTAGGATTTACACCAGTTCAGGGCTAGCCCTTGGATGCCCTTGTCTTGGAGGCGCTGTAGGAGAGTATTGTGGTTTACTGAATCGAATGCTGCAGCTATGTCGAGAAAGATAAGAATGAACCCTTGGTGGATATTATCAATGCCTATGATTAGGTTATTGATCAGTGTTGTGAGAAGGGTGTCAACGCCATGTTCTTCTCTGAAACCATGTTGTGAGGGGTCCAAAGGAGATTCGAAGTCAACATGTTGCTGTATTTGTCGCTGGACTACTTTTTCCATGATTTTTGCTAATAGAGGGATGCTCTCATCAACTCACGATCAATTCGAAAAAAATGGCCAGCCATCACAGGCCTTATCACCACTCAGAACCTTGACAT
Organism: Ichthyophis bannanicus; assembly: GCA_033557465.1. Taxonomy (NCBI): domain Eukaryota; kingdom Metazoa; phylum Chordata; class Amphibia; order Gymnophiona; family Ichthyophiidae; genus Ichthyophis; species Ichthyophis bannanicus. The sequence continues at coordinate 41,378,431 of CM066049.1, read as the reverse complement.
CCTCATGGTCACAGAAACCTGGCTATCAGACACAGATACCGTCATCATAAATGAACTCATCCCCCACGGCTATGTGATGCACGCTTGTCATAGAAGCAACCGGAAAGGAGGAGGAGTCCTCATCCTTTCAAAAAGTAATCTCCAGCTCCAATCGCTAGCCTCAATGAGTATCCTGCACATGGACACAAATATATCGCTAACAAATATATCAACATAAATTTCATTTACAGAGCTCCTTCTTCACCTCCAGAAGATCTATCCAACATTATAGACCTTGCCTGTAACCCTGGAAGCCCAAGCAAACCTAATTGGCTGATTGGAGACTTTAACCTCGCCTCATTGCAGACTACCTACTCTGATACATTCCTCGATACTATGAAGGACCTTGGTTATACCCAGCTGGTGAACTCTCCAACACACCTCAAGGGTAATGACCTGGACCTCATCTTTGCCCCTCATTCTGAATTAATCAAGAATATCATCATATCATCCACTCCAGTTCCATGGTCAGACCACAATGTAATCTCCTTCCAAATCCCATACCACCATACCCAAGCTTCAACCAACCAAGCAAACTCAACCTCTTCAGGAGCAAAAATTCGATTTAAATCCCTAGACAGAGATGACTTCCTCAGCAGCACTCTTCCAACACTCCGTCAACCAGCTCAGAACCTTGATGAAATGGTCCATAGATGGAACTCCACCCTTATCTCTTGTTCACAATTGCCCTCATCCAAAAAATCACCAGCATCCAACAAACAACCACAAAGCAGAAATCCAGCTCCTTGGTTCTCCACTGAATTACGTGCATCGCTTCAGCTTCTAAGAAGGCAAGAAAGAAAATGGCGCAAATCGCGATCCACATCTGACAAATCAGCTTATGAGAACACCCTGAAGCAACACCGAGAGAAAATTTACAAAAAAATTAGAGAGCACCACACGGATACCCTCCTTAGATAGTTAAATAAACCACGTGGCCTCTTTAGCATTGCTAAAGCTCTAATCAAGACACCTTCCTCCAATCAAACAGCTTCTATCCAACCCCAGTCCTTCGCCGAGTACCTACAATCTAAAATTATAAAAACAAACTTTACACCAGGCTCCACACCGTGCTTCTTCCCCCAGATACATCAACCATTGACAAAATTCACCTCTCCGACAGAGAAGTACATTGCTGACCTTATTGCTACCATCAACACCACTACGGCGCCGAATGATCCTTGTCCTGCCCATTGGATCAGATCGATGCGTGTAGAACTTAGCTCAATTCTAGTCTACATCATGGAACTCTCCTTCGCAACAGGAACATTCCCAGAAACCCTGAAACAAACTTCCATACGCCCTCTCCTGAAAAGCAACAAACTTGACCCAGCAAAGATGGACTCATACCGCCCAATTTCAAGTATACCCTATCTAGCCAAACTCATAGAGAAGGTGGTTCAAATACAACTACAACAACACATTGATATATCAGCCCCTCTTGATCCTTGTCAGCATCGATTCCGTGAGTCACATGGTGTGGAGACTCTACTCACGATACTCATCAATACATTGTCCAGAGGTATTGACAAAAGTGAGAATGGGTTCATGCTCATATTTCTTGATATAGCAGCTGCATTTGATTCTGTTAACCATGTACAACTCCTCTCCCGCCTCCAGGAAAAGGGAATTCATGGCCTTGCCTGGGAATGGTGCAAATCATATCTCATGAACCGCTGGCAACAAGTACAGATAGGCTCCTCAACATCGGAACCATTCCATCAGCAACAAGGAGTACCCCAAGGATCATCCCTTTCGGCTCTACTCTAACATTTACATACAACCCATTTGTGATATCATCTGTTCTTTTAACATCTCCAGTCTGATCTATGCGGATGATGTACTGATTTTTGCTCCAATTAAATCAAGCAGCCAAACCTTGCTCCACTTATTGAATGCTTCAATGCAATTACTGATTGGCTCCTGTCCCAAAATCTTCGCATAAACTTAAAAAAAACTGAAGTCCTTTTCATAACCAGGAATACTCTCCTCCTGCTTCATTGAAAGTTTGCGACGCTGAGCTCCCATGCAAGTCTGTAATACGATATCTGGGGATTACAATAGACCAGCAGCTCAACTTTAAAGAGCATATAAAGAATACCACTAAATCCATTTACAACAAAATACGGATACTACGACATCTAAGACCTCTACTAGCCCCAGAAGACTTCAGAACAATATTCCAGACACTGGTAATGCCACACTTTGATTATGCCATCATCCTACATGGACTCCCCAAGAGCACTCTCAATCCTCTTCATTGGCGATGAACACAGCAGCCCGCATTCTCTGTGGCATCTCCAGAAAAGACCACATAACGCCAATACTGATGGATCTACACTGGCTACCAGTAGAATACAGAAACACCTACAAGGTGTTAATCCTGTCATTTAAAGCAATTAACGTGATATCCTCCACATCCCTCTCTTCACTCCTTACCAGTACCCCTACTAACAGGCTAAGAAGGTCAACAACTAGCAATACGCTATCTATACCACCTGAATCCACTAAATGTACCCAAACAACTAACAACAGAGCATTTACACTATATGCTCCTAAGTGCTGGAACAATCTCCCACCTCATATAAGATCAATTACTGACCTCTCGCAATTCAGAAAAGCTATTAAACATCACTTGTTCTGCCTTTATTTTACCCACACTAACCTAATGCATTCACATCCAACACCTAATCTAACCCACACAGCATCTGACGTACCAACAACATAACCCCCAGTGATTTACAAACGAAACTTACCATTAGGAACATTCATAATCAGCATGACTACATTACGACTCTACTACATAATATAACTTAAATAATTCATAAACCCCTCTGTTTGAACTGTATATAGTTACCCTGTTACTTCCAAGTTACAATCCCTGTTATAATGTAAGCAAAAGATCTTGTTCTAATGCAAAATGTTTTTACAATGTAAACCGCACTGATACTAAATAGCGGGGTATATAAGAATTTGTAATAAATAAATAAATAATAAATCTACCATAAAACAAACCCAAATAGACTGATAAATATAAAAATAAACTCAACCCAGTTAACAGATACAAATATCATACCACATACACCACAACACCTAACATGCTATTTTGTCTATGCAAGATCCATGAGAAAGAAAATCCCAATCTTCCAAGACCTAATATCTAACACTCTCCCAACATTATTTGTAATACAGAAACCTAGCTAACTGAAACTGATACTGTTGCAATCAATCAGTTGTCCAGGCTACGAAATCTTTCACACCCATAGATCGGTAAAAAGAGGAGGTAGCGTACTCATAATTATAAAAGAATCTCTTAAAGCATCACTATCAGCATCCAATAATATTGAAAACATAGATACCTCACAATAAACATAAAACAACTCCAAATATGCTTAATATACAGACCACCTGACTCAAGTCCTGATAAAGCATAGTTACTCACCTGTAACAGGTGATCTCTGAGAACAGCAGGAATTTAGTCTTCACATATGGGTATCGTTGGTACCGACGGAGCCTGCGCGGGAATGCTCCCCAGCGTCCAATTAGAAAGCTTTTGGGAGCATCCCACAGCGCCTGCGTGCTGCCTTCCCGCCTTTCCCAACTGCCTCTCTCCAGTTGAGTTTAAAGCTGAGACAAAGAGAGAGAGAGAGAGAGAGGGAAAGAGAAAGAGATAGATAGAGAGATACAACTCCTAAGGGAGGTGGGTGGGTTGTGAAGACTAAATTCCTGCTGTTCCCGGAGATCACCTTTACAGGTGAGTAACTATGCTATCTCCAGGAACAAGCAGGAATGTAGTTTTCACATATGGGGACTCTCCTAGCTCTAGATGCCAGGGAGAGAACCCCAGAAGTTGTATGTCCCTGTGAAAGTGGAGGAGTGGCCTAGTGGTTGGGGCAAGGTACTTCAGGCCAGAGGGTCGGGGGTTCAAATCTCACTAGAGGACAGCAACCTTTGGCCAGAAGGACTGGGGTTTCTAGTCCCACAGGTGCTCCTTGTGGTCTTGGGCAAGCCACTTAACCCTCCATAGCCCATGTTCCCTGTAAAATAGTTATCTCCAAATATAATGCCCTGTTCAATGTAATTTCAGTTTGTTCAATATAAACTGCCTTGATATCATGAAAGGCGGTATATAAGAAATGTTAAATAAACTAAATAAATAAATAAATAAATAAAAGGACTCCACTTCCCCCCATGGATCTCTGGTCCTACCAGGGATGGTGGGTAGGAGTTAGAGTAGTTACTCACCTGTAACAGGTGTTCTCCAGGAGCAGCAGGAATCAGTCCTCACTTATGGGTGTCATCGACGCCGATGAAGCCCCAGCGGAGTATTTCCCCAGCTTTCCATGAAAGCCTTTGGGAATGCTGGCACGCATGCGCGGTTCCCTTCCCGCCTAAAGGTGCCATCTTACCTCAGTCAAATGAGATAGCTAAGAACAGCACACAAAAATGTAAAAATTAAACTATGTACAACTGCAACTCCAAGGGGAGGAGGGAGGGTAGTGAGGACTGATTCCTGCTGCTCCTGGAGAACACCTGTTACAGGTGAGTAACTACTCTTTCTCCAGGACCAAGCAGGACGTCAGTCCTCACTTATGGGTGACTCCCCAGCTCTGGGCTACCAGGAACCCAGGCTGAACAAGAGAACTCCCTCTAGTCTCTGCAACACAGTAAAGGCTTTGCAAGGACACACCCTCCACAGGTAGCCCAACCAGAGGGCAGGAGGGCAGGAGTTGCCTAGACCTCAAATAGATTCCGGAGTACTGCTTGGCCAAAAGCACTGTCCCTACGGAACTCCCTCTCCAGACAGTAGTGGGCTGCAAATGTCTGGCTTGAAGACCAAGTAGCAGCCCTGCAGATGTCTTGCAATGGGACAGAGCGTAGGTGAGCCACTGATGCAGCCATTGCCCTCACATGGTGGGCCGTGACCCTACCCTGCAAAGGAAGGTCAGCCGCCTTGTAAGCCCAGGTGATACAGTCAGCCACCCAGATGGACAAGGTACGCTTGGACACAGGCCTCCCCAAGTTATTGGGGTCAAAAGAAAGGAAGAGCTGAGAAGCCTTCCTGTGACCTTGCGTACGTTCAAGGTAGAAGGATAAGGCCCTCCTACAGTCCAAGGTATGGAGAACTGTTTCAGCCTGACTTGCATGAGGCCTAGGGAAGAAAGTAGGAAGAACCAGCACCTGGTTGAGGTGGAAAGAGGAGACAACTTTAGGAAGGAACTTAGGGTGAGTCCTCAGGACCACCCTGTTTTTATAGAACCTGGTGTAAGGCCTATCACAGACCAAGGCCTGAAGCTCACTCACTCTTCTAGCCGAAGTAAGGGCTATCAGAAAAAGAGTCTTCCAGGAAAGGAAGCATAGAGGGCAGGTAGCCATAGACTCAAAAGGTGGGCGAGTCAGCTGCTGCAAGACCACATTCAGCTCCCACTCAGGAGCAGGAGGACGTATGGGAGGTTTGAGCAGGAGCAAGCCTCTGAGAAACCTAGACACCAAAGGGTGCACAGACAAGGAATGGCACTCAACTAGGGAGTGGTGAGCTGCCAAAGCAGAGAGGTGGACCCGAACAGAGTTGGACTTGAGACCCTGATTGGACAAGTGCAACAGGTACTGAAGGACTACTGACACAGTACAGGAGAAAGGATCCTCAGCACATAGCTGACACCACACAGAAAACCTTTTCCACTTGAGAGCATAGGTCTTCCTAGTGGATTGTTTCCTGGAGGCTAGGAGAACCTCCTCAACCTCGGGAGGTAGGCCCCAGGGAGCCAACACTACCCTTGCAGCCTCCATGCCATCAGATTGAGAGCTTTGAGATTGGGATGTAGCAAGGAGCCTTGATCCTGAGAGAGAAGGTCGGGTTGCAATCCCAGAGGCAGAGGCAGATCCACTGCCAGCTGAAGCAGGAGGGGGAACCAAGGCTGCCTTGGCCACCTGGGAGCTACCAGGAGGACAGAGGCTCTGTCTTGGTGAATCTTGAACAGTGTTCGGGCCACCAGAGGGGTGGGAGGAAACGCATAGAGTAGGCCCTGAGTCCAGGGAATCCGAAAAGCATCTGCTGCTACTCTCAGAGGATGCGGTTGCCTGGAGCAGAACCTTGGCAGCTGGTTGTTCAGTGGACTGGCAAACAGGTCCATGGAGGGAAGCCCCCATCTCAAGAAAATCTTTTGAACCACTAGAGGATGCAGCTGCCACTCGTGTGGCTGCAGAATCCTGCTCAATCTGTCGGCCAGGGAATTCTCCTGGCCTGGAAGATAGACTGCTTTGAGGAGCATGTTGTGTTTCAGGGCAAAGGAACAGAGGTTCTGGGCCTCCTGGCAAAGGGGCTGGGAACCAGTTCCGCCCTGTTTGTTTACAAAGAACATGGCAACCTGGTTGTCTGTCTGGATCAAGACAGACTGCTGTGCCAGGGAGGCAGTAAAGGCCTTGAGGGCCAAGCGGATAGCTCTGAGTTCCAGTAGATTGATCTGCTGGGACGCCTCCCAATGAGACCACAGGCCCTGGGTGCACTTGTCTAGGCAGTGTGCTCCCCAACCCTGCAGAGAGGCATCGGTGTTCAGTACCACTGTATGAGGTGGGATCTGAAAGGGCACCCCCACCAGCAGATTGGGGGGATGTAACCACCAGTTGAGGGAGGCCAGGAAACAGTGGGACACTCTGATTCTGTCTCTGAGACTTCGTGAGGCTTGTGACCACTGAGTCCGAAGGCACCACTGGGCAGGTCTCATATTGAGCCTGGCATTTGGGATCACCTGTACTGTCGACGCCATGTGGCCCAGAAGCCTGAGACAGAGTCTGGCGGAGACCAGGGACCTGTGCAGAAACTTGCTGGCGAGGTCCATGAGCCTTTGTGCTCGGTCCACCGGTAAGAATGCTCTTGCCAGCTGAGAATCCAACCTTGCTCCGATGAACTCCAAGTTCTGGGAGGGGAGCAAAGTGGACTTTGCGAAGTTGATGACAAAGCCCACCTTTTGGAGCAGTGCTATGGTTCTGCTGGTGGCCTGCTGAACTTCTAGGGAAGTCTGGCCTCTGATGAGCCAGTCGTCTAGCTATCGAAACACAAAGATGCCCTGATTTCTCAGGTAGGCTGCCACCACTGCCAGGCACTTGGTAAAGACCCTGGGAGTGGAGGTTAGTCCAAAAGGCAGTACCCTGTACTGATAGTGGTTTCCTCCCACAATGAACCTGAGGTACTTTCTGTGGTCTGGATGAATGAGGATGTGAGTGTAAGCATCTTTTAGATCTAAAGAGCATAGCCAATCTCCCTGCTGGAGGTAGGGCAGAAGAGTTCCAAGAGTAAGCATCTTGAACTTTTCTTTCACAAGAAACTTGTTTAGGTTTCTGAGATCCAAAATGGGTCGAAGACCACTGGTTCTTTTTGGCACCAGGAAATACCTGGAGTAAAACCCGCGACCGTGGAAGTGGGGAGGCACAGGCTCCACTGCCTTGTCCAGCAACAGACCCCTGAGCTCCTGGAGGAGAAGGTCTGTATGCAGGGGAGGCCGGAAAGGTTCCCCTGGAAAGTGTGGCGGAGGCAGATGGTGAAAATGCAGGGCATAGCCTCGATGAACTATGTCCAGCACCCAACTGTCCTGAGTAATCAAGGGCCACTGGTGGGCGAACAAGGCTAGGCGGCCTCCTGTGCAGGGCAGGGTCTGCAAGGCTGTACTCAAGGAGTCAAAAAACCCCACCCTGCTGAGTGGGAGCAGGGGCCGGAGGCTTGGGGGCACTCTGCCTACGGGGCCCATTACCCCGGCCCTTGGCTTGCTGACCCTGGGGGGCAGCTTGGACAGCCTGATACTGTGGGTACTGTTTATAGGCAGTGCCCTTCCTCGGATAAAAGGGCTTCTTACCCAGGCCCTTCTTCTTATGTGAAGGGGCAGAGGTCTTTCTCGACAGCCTTGTCCGTGTGAGGTGCTCAGTCTTGAGCTGTGCGGCCTTCTCGGCCACAGGCTTGCCAAAAAGGTTTCACCCCGGCAAGGGACATCGACCAACTTGTCCTGAACCCATGGCTCGAGGTCCGATGACTGCAGCCACGCCTGGCGTCGAGCCGCGATGCCGGCAGCCGCTACTCGGGCCGAAGCCTCGAAGCCATCGTAGGCGGTGCAGGACATGAACTTAGAGCATTCCCGGATCCTCGAAGACAAGGACTTATTTATTATTTATTTTATTTATTTTAGCTGAATTTATATCCCGCTTTTCACCGGGTCAAAGCGGTTGGGGGATACATTTAACACGAGGGGATATGAGACACATACACTAATACTTACAGGGAACATGGGCAATGGAGGGTTAAGTGGCTTGCCCAAGACCACAAGGAGCTGCTGCGGGACTAGAAACCCCAGTCCTTCCGGCCCAAGGTTGCTGTCCTCTAGTGGGATTTGAACCACCGACCTTCCGGCCTGTAGTACCTTGCCCCAACCACTAGGCCACTCCTCCCTAGGCCACTTAAAACTCTGCAAGGGTTCCCCGGAGAGACCAGCAGAGAACCTGGCCAGATCCCGCAAATACATGCCCATGTAGAGCTGGTAAGTCTGGACACAGCAAGCAAGCATCGAGCCCTGAAAACACTTTCTACCGACGCCACCAAGGCTTCGGGCCTCCCTACCAGGAGGCACCGCAGAGTGCATCTTCTGACTCTTCAGACGATGCATGGCCGATTCCACAACCATGGAATGGTGTGGTAGCTGTGCTTTTTGGAAGCCAGGACTCTTGCGTAGCCAATAGATGGAATTGACTCACTTGCTCAAAACCGGCGCCGAGGCCGGTGCCTCCCACATCCGGAAGAGGAGCAGTTCCAGCATCAGAGGAACCGGGACAGTAAAGGCCTCCTTCGGAGGAGAGTCGTACTGCAGAGCATCGAGCTCCTCGGCTCGAGGCTATTCTTCGGGGTCAGCCAGGATAGCCAGGGCAGCGGCCATATCCCGGATAAACTCCGAGAACCTAGTATCCTCCGGAGGAGATCTACTCCGGGGTTCACACTCTGGTGAGTCCGAAGGGACGCACCGAGTCTTGAAGGTGTCAGGAGACTCCTCGTCTTCGGTCTCCCAAGCAGACTCGTCCGATGTCGAGTCGGGGTCCGACCCTGCGGGGCCCCTGGGCACCCGCCCCGACGCCAGAGGCACCGGCGTCGAGACCCTCGGTCCTGAACGGGAGGTCGAGGGAGACCTCAACCGAGGATGACCTCGAGCCACAAGGGACTCGAGTATTGGCTCGGTCTCCGGGGTCAACTTCGAAGTGGATGTCCCGGTGGTCGGGGCGGATGCGCCAGACAGGCTGGCCATCAGCGCCCGCTGCTGCTCCATGAAGGCAGACATTCTGCTCTCCAAGGCTGTCAACCTGAGACTCAGCTCGGGTGACACAGCAGTCTCCGACTCGGGCCCCGGCGGCACCGGGCCCGACGTCGGTACTCGGGGAGGCGAGTCTACGAGGACAACAGGGCTTACGTGTCCAGCAGACTCTGGTTCGATGCGAGGAACTTTGGTTGGCTTCTCCTGGTCCACGGGCCCGGGCCCGGGACGACTGTCGGGGGTCTTAGACCTGGACCTCGAGGGCCCAGGGACCTCCTCCGACGTCGCCCTCGTGAGCCGCTTCTTCCTCTTACGGTCCCGGTCAGGGGACCCCCTGTCCGAGGAGCTCCGACGCCTCTCGGGATCGGAATCCCGAGATGTTGAAGCCTCAGACGAGGTCCGGGCCCGGGCAGAGGCCAAGTCCGAGAAAAGCCTTTCACTTTGCTGCTGACGACTTCGGAGGGCCTTGGAAGACATCTTCCCACATGGCCCGCACGATTTAGAGTCGTGGTCCGGGCCAAGGCACCGAAGGCAACAGTCGTGTGTGTCGGTGAGAGACATTATCTTCTTATACCGATCACACTTTTTAAATCCACTGGAAGCCATGGGGGAGAAAAAGGCCCCCGCGAGGTCAAAAGACTGGCCTTCCAGGGAAAAGGAAAAAGTTTTTGGCGCAAACGCCTAGCCACGAAGGGCAAAAACCGAAGAAGAAAAAAGGGGGTTCGATACCGGTGTACCGATCCCGGTGGGAGGGGAACCGACGTCGAAACCGAAAAAAGCGAAGTAACGCAAAGTAATAAACTTCTTTTATTCGGGAAAAACAGGACACACGTCCGATGGGCTTCACGGAAAAAAAGAGACTGAGGTAAGATGGCACCTTTAGGCGGGAAGGGAACCGCGCATGCGTGCCAGCATTCCCAAAGGCTTTCATGGAAAGCTGGGGAAATGCTCCGCTGGGGCTTAATCGGCGTCGATGACACCCATAAGTGAGGACTGACTTCCTGCTTGGTCCTGGAGAAAATTAGGTATGGAACACGTGTTGGAGAACAGCCTGACCAAACAAGAATTCCCGGCGGGAGTCCTTGTCCAAGCAGTAATGGGCTGTGAAGGTATGAACCGAGGCCCAAGTGGCTGCTCGACAGATGTCATTGATAGACACAGAGTGAAGATGAGCCATTGAAGCTGACATGGCCCTCCAGAGGAAGATTCTTACTCTGATAGGCAAACGAAATACACTGTGCAATCCAGTTGGACAGTGTTCTCTTGGAGACTGGAAGTCCCAAATGAGAAGGATCAAAAGCAATAGAGAGTTGAGAGGACTTTCTATGTTGCTGTGTTCTTTGTAAGTAAAAGGCTAAAGCAATTTTACAGTCCAAAGTATGAAGATTTTTTTCTGTATTTGATGCATGAGGCCTTGGAAAAAACACAGGCAGGTAGACCGCTTGGTTCAGATGAAAAGGCAAGACCACCTCTGGCATAAAGTGTGGATGAGTCCTAAGGACTACCTTGTCATGATGGAACCTTGTATAAGGAGGATCAGCCACTAGTGCCTGCAGCTCACTGATGCGACATGCTGATGTGATTGCAATGAGAAAGATAACTTTCCAGGAAAGGAATTTCAACGAGGTAGTAGCTAAGGGTTCAAAAGGTGGCTTCATAAGCTGGTCAAGAACCAGGTTTAAGTCCCATGCCACCGGTGGTGGCCTAATGGGAGGCTTAGTTAGAAGAAGGCCTCTCATAAATCTTGCTATAAGAGGATGGGAGGAAATAGGTTGTGCATTTAAAGGCTTGAAAGAAGCTGCAATAGCACTCAAATGGACTCTTACTGAGTTAGTCTTAAGTCCTGCATTGGATAAATGAAGGAGATACTCCAGTAATGATTCCAGAGGTATCACAAGGGGGCTAAGACCCTTCTGCGAGCACCATATGGTAAACCTTTTCCACTTGAAAGCATAAGAGTGCCTTGTGGAAGGCTTCCTGGAAGCATAAAGGATATCCTTTACTTGCTGAGAAAGGTTAAGATCATGAAGATCTAGGCCTTCAGCAACCAAGCCCTGAGATGCAGAGACTGGGGATTGGGATGCCGTAACATTCCGTACTCCTGAGTCAGGAGATCTGGAGCAGACCCTAACTCCAGAGACAGAGCTTGAGAGAGATGTAGAAGCAGAGGGTACCACACTTGCTGTGGCCAATGTGGAGCTATGAGAATCATACGGCCTCTGTCTCTCTGAAGCTTCAACAGGGTTTTGGGAATTAGGGGAATGGGTGGAAAGGCATAAAGGAAGTCTTGACCCCAATGAAAGAGGAAAGCATCCCCGGCCTGAGAGCCCTGAGCCGGAATTCTGGAACAGAACCGGGAAAGTTTGGCATTCAACGGACTGGCAAAGAGGTCTATGTTCGAGGTTCCCCAAGTTTGAAAAATCTTGGCCACCTGGTCTGCATGTAGAGACCATTTGTGTGAAAGCAGAACTCGACTGAGTCTGTCTGCCCAAGAGTTTTGGATGTCTGGAAGATACACTGCCAGGAGATGAATCTGATGCTCTCTGGCGAGGGCCCATAGTCGCAAAGCTTTGTTGCAAAGCGACAGAGAGCCTGTTCCTCCCTGCTTGTTCACATAGAACATGGCTACTTAATTGTCCGTATGAATGAGGACTGTCTTGTAGCTTAGCAGGGTATGACACACTCGAAGAGCAAGGAAGATTGCTCTGAGCTCTAAGAGATTGATGTGTAGATGAGTCTCCTATGGAGTCCAAGTGCCTTGGGTGGAGAGGTCTTGCAGATGAGCTCCCCAACCCATTGGTGAAGCATCTGTTGTGAGAGCTGCCTGGGGTAAAGGTTGTTGAAATGGGGACCCCACCAACAGGTTTTGAGTGGACTGCCACCATTGGAAGGACAAAATAAGTCGATTTGTGTTTGCTATTTTGTCTGACAGACACCCTGATGCCTGGGTCCATTGAGTGGATAAAGTCCACTGGGCTGCTCTCATATGCATAAGGAACCACATGCACGGTGGATGCCATGTGGCCTAGTAGTTGTAACATTTCTCGAGCAGTGAGGTGAGGCTTTAGCACTGCTTGAGAAGCTAACTGCACAATGCGAAGGCAACGGGTCTGAGGAAGATAGGCCCTTGCCTTTGTGGTATCCAGCATAGCTCCTATAAACTCCAGGGACTGAGTAGGAGTTAGGTTGGATTTTGGGATGTTTATGATAAGGCCCAAATATTGAAGGTTACGCATTGTGCAAGACAGAGAAATCCTGGCTTCTGGCTCTGATGGGGCTCGAATGAGCCAGTCGTCTAATTAAGGGAAGACGAATATTCCTAGAGTGCGAAGAAAGGCTGCCACCAAAGCCATGCATTTCGTAAACACCCTTGGTGCTGAGGCCAGACCTAAAGGAAGAACTCTGTATTGGTAGTGCTTCCCCTGAAATAGAAACCAAAGGAATCTTTGGTGGGTCGGATGGATAAGAACATGGGTGTACGCATCCTTGAGATCTAGAGAACAAAGCCAATCCTGACTCTGAAGGTATGGCAGAAGAGTTCCTAGAGAAACCATCTTGAATTTCTCTTTGAACAGGAATTTGTTCAACTCTCTGAGGTCTAAAATAGGTCTGTCCCCTCCTGTTTTCTTTGGGATAAGGAAATAGAGGGAGTAAAACCCTGTACCCTGTTGGGGAAGGGGTACCTCTTCTATTGCCCCTTGGGCAAGAAGTATAGTGACCTCTTGACTCAACTTGTTGTTGAGAGAGGTCTGAGAACTGAACTGTCTTACCATTGTAGGAGGGGGCATGCGAAGGAAGTGAAGCTTGTACCCCTCTTTTACAATAGAAAGAGTCCAATCTTCTGATGTTATCTGCCCCCATCTGGGGGCAAAATGACAGAACCTTCCTGGAATGGTGGAAGGCTCTGGTCCGCTGAGGGCCAGGAAGGCTAAGTTCTCTAGATGGAAGTCAAAGGCCTTGTGGAGGCTGAGACTGCTGAGACAGTTGAGGCTTAGCAGTCTTTGCTTTCCTTTGTTTAGGTGGTTGCTGACCTTTTCGGGCCGAATGACCTGCAGAACGTCCCTGGTGGGTATAAGAGGGGTAAAACCTCTTCTTCTTGGAGAAGAATGGGTTTTTTAAAATATTTCTTCCTTGCAGGATCAGCTGTAGCTTTGGATAATCTATCCAAGGTGGAGTTATCAGCATCCAGTTCATTGGTTTTCTCTTGCCAATTTTTGCCAAAAAGATTCTCACTGTAGAAGGGATGTTGCCCAGTTTGTCCTGTACCCAGAGCTCCAAGTCAGACGCCTGGAGCCAGGCAATCCTACGTGCACCAATGGCAATGGCAGAGGTTCTGCTTATGCACTCAAAACAGTCAAAAGCTGCACGACTGACAAACTTAGAAACATCCTGGACATGTTTAGCCAGTGTGAGAAAATCCTGCCTCTTATCATCAGGAAGGAGGGGGCTTAAAATCTCCAAATCTCCTGTGACTTCTTTAAGGAACATTCCCATATATAAAATATAGGAACTGATCCTGGCAGAAAGCATGGAAGCCTGGAAAGTACGACATCCAAAGGCATCCAAAGTTCTACACTCACGTCCTGGAGGATTAGAGGCATAGCTCATAGCTGATTCCACTACAATGGAGTGGTGAGGAAGCTGAGTCTTCTGGAAGCCAGGACAAGGAGGGACTCGATACATGGTATCCAGTCTACGAGAGTGAGGAGAGGTGGTAAGAGATGTTTCCCACATTCTTAACATGAGATCATGTAAGATCTCATAAATAGGCAAAGTAGCTGGCTCTTTAGGAGCCTTGGGATATTGTAGAATCTCCACCTCCTTTGCTCTGGGCTCTGCTTCAGGAGCCACTGTAATGGAAAGACCTCGAGCCACCTCTCTGATGAAATCCTGAAAGGATATATCTTCTGGAGGAGACATCCTACGCTTAGAAGAGGAAGGCTCCTCCGGGAGAAGTACTCCGGTACCAACTGAGCTGTCAGAATCCTCAGACTCCTCCGAGGATTCAAAGTACCATCTATCCGGATGTTCTTGTAGAGGACGGTACCCGTACCGACCAAAGTCGGTGTCGGGGGGAATCAGTACCGGTCTATCGGTACCGGAAGGCATAACATGACTTGTGCCGGCAATGCAGACACCGATGTCGATGCTGTCGGTACCGGCACTGATACCAGTGCCGGTACCGGCTGAACTGTCTGAAGCGGTTCCGAGGGTACCGATGCCGCAAGGAGAGCCGCCAGACTGCGTTCAATAGCCAGGAATCTCTGGTCTATTGACGCTGCCGATGCCTGGCTATCGGTACCGGAGAAAGCGGCCGGTACCCCAGAGCATGGCACCAGTAGTTCTGCCGAAGTTGAGGCCTCGAGAACATCCTGGAGACCCGATAATGCTTTGGAAGCCGAAACCTCCCGCCGGGACAATTTTGCTGGTGCAGAACCCTCAAGGGCAACGCCAGAGGCATCTCGATGCTTGGAAGGAGATCTACCCCTTGAGGACCGGCCAGACTTATGTTTAGTTACCTGAGATCCATGGGAGGAAGACGAAGCCCTGGAAGATGTCTATGCCACAGAGGCTGCATCGGAGGGAAAAAGAGTGCTGAGCTTAGCAGCTCGGTTTTGCTGATCCCTCTTAAACATCATTCCACAGGCCATACACTCCGAAATGGAGTGGTCAGGACCTAAACATTTAAGGCACCACTCGTGGGTGTCGGTGACGGAGATGGTACTGCCAAACTTGGTTCACTTCTTGAAACCCGAAGCGGGTTTTTCCATAGTAAAGGAAATTTTGGGCCTAATGCCCAAAATGGCGCGTGCACCTGAAGAAGAAAGATTTGGAAAAAAATATTATATATTGTGATAATGACAGCTGTGTAGAGCAAATGGAATGGGAAGGAAATGAGCAATACACCTTTAAAAGTAAAGGCAAACAAGGTTCCCATGGAAACCTCAAGCTTCTAGCTAGAACTGAGCCCTGTCACAGCAGTGACGTAGGAGCTAAGTGGAGCCCTAACGAGTTTCACATGAGCAGCCAGAAGGGTGTGGCTGCTGAGGAAAGCCGTTTTAAACCTGCCTCAGAGTTCAGTGCAGGGGAGCAACGGAGGAAGCAGGGAGGAAAGCTGGAGCAGCGTGGGAAGCTAAGGAAGCTAGAGAAGCCACATGGGAAGCCAGCTGAACAAGGAAAGCTATGGAACTCAGAACAAGCTAAGAAGGATTCTGAAAGGTCTGTTGTTTCCTATACTCCAGGAGCTCTGGAAGCAAACCCAAAACCTCTGCTAAAGCAACCCAAGGAAAAAGTAGAAAAGTTTACCTTCACACGGGGAAAGAGCTCTGATTGCAGAGAGGGCATTGCACGTGAGAAAGGTACGTCTGCTATAATCCCTAGCAAGAACTATGCTGAAGATATTATACAAAAGTTAAGGACAAGTGCTAACCAGAGGCAAGATAGGACTGCAGTGAAAACAACTCCAGTCAGAACTAGAAACATTCCAAGTAAATGTTATGAGACAGATTCAAATTCTGTATTTAAAAGCTTACGAGGGAATCAGTTTCCTGCTTTAAACAAAGTGAATGAAAACCAGAGAGAACAATTTATAGAACAGCTGCAGGAAGTTCTTAATAACCTTCAGTCTAATTCTGGTTTTAAAAGTCCCTTAGAGCAGAGTGATAATGGAGCTTGTGAAGATATGATAATTGATGTAGAAGATACTCCTGATATGAATGACGTTTGTGAAATGGATTGCTCTTTTTGTGAGACCAATCACCTGGACTTACGCTGAACAGCCTTTGCATGAGAGGAATGCAAAGCTGTTTCCTAACTCTGTGAAAGAAGGACATTGTGCTGAAACAATTAACTTTGCCTGAGCACTGCTGTGAATGAAACAGTTTTTCTATGCTTTATTTCTCAACTTTATTTGCTCCTGTTTTTCCTATTATTTTGGGAGAAAATAACCCATGCCATGTTTTGCGCTGTGAATTCAATGTGAAAGGGAAAACCCAAATAAATTTATCTGTTTGCCTCAAACCTCGTGTCACAACACTTTGTTGGATAGTAATCAAGACTACAAGTCCCAGCATCCCTTGCTGGCACAATAGCCAAAGACATTACTTGAAGACAAAAATAAAGGCCACCCTTGCCCTTGAGCCACCGGCCCTAGGTGGGGGGTAGGACAATATATATATATTTTTTATTTTTTAAAAAGAAAGAAAGAAGGAAGCGGTGGTACCGGTATATCGTTGAGGGAAGGCAGATGTGACCACAAAAAAGAAGAATAGGAAAATTTTCTGCGGTGACAGGAACGACAACCTGCTGGCTCCGCGGAAAACGAAGAACTGGAGAGAGGCAGTTGGGAAAGGCGGGAAGGCAGCACGCAGGCGCTGTGGGATGCTCCCAAAAGCTTTCTATTTGGACGCTGTGAAGACTACATTCCTGCTTGTTTCTAGAGATCTTGGACACACTAATAGAACTCCTGGGAACAACCACTGATGCAAAACTCCTAATACTCCTTGGGGACCTGAACTTACCCTCTACTTCAGACTCTCAAATGGAGGCATTCATAAAAAACATTGAAGAGATGGACTACACACAAATCATAAATGATAACACACATCATAAAGGAAATACACTACGGGGGATGTTTACTAAACAGCGATAACGCTGCAACGGCGCAGTTAGCATGCGATATGTAATGGTACCACGCAATAGCATGAGGTTTCACGCGATAACGTCTCCGGCGGCGTTAAGGCACACAGAGGGTGGAGTAAGGCTTCCCAGAGGGCGGAGAGAAGGGGTCAATGGGTGGAGAGTGGGCAGGGAGAGGCTCCAGGCACACTAACGCTGTGGAATGAAGGTCTGAAAATTAACGCCAGTGAAAACCTCGTGTTAGAGGCACATTTGCAGGAGAGAGAAACCATTTCAGTCAGCAATGTACAGCAAAGGCAGGGAAACCAAGAAAAGTGATAGTAGTGATACATGTGCAGCAACAGCATAGTGCCCAAGTATGAAAGGGCACTTCGGTGAGGCTGCAAATGGGGTACAGGGGGCTGCAGGTGGGAAATGCAGTGGGGCAGCTGGGGCACAGGGTGGACTAGGCAGATGCCTAGGTGGCACACAGGAATGCAGAAACTGCAAATCAGCAAGCCAGCAACTGACCAAGTTCAAACAAGTGTGTGTCCCACAATGTCCCAGGGGACATTACCCAGCAGGTACCCCAAAGGGCACATAACATTGACAGGCGGTGCTGGGGGGGGGGGGGGAAGCACGGATGTCTATATATGCACCCCTACCCCAGATCCCACACCATAGGCAGCCGCCTACCGGCACACTGGATGGCCTAGGACTGCACACCACCAGCATAAGGGCATGTCAGCATGGTGGCAGAGGGCTGCTGATGGTGGAGGGGGCAGTGGCATCTGCCCACAGCACACCAAGGCGAAGCCCTGCTCAGGTGGGTGGCATGTATTTCAACAGACAAGGTCTGTCTGATGAACAGTAATGGTATCCCCAGGGAATGACCTGCCTCTGTGGCAACAGTTTGGTGCAGTACACACAGCCAGTGTGTTCAGGGGCAGAAGGTCACAGGTTCAAGTCCCAGTTGTGGCTCCGGCAGACCATGTCCCTATATTTTACCCTACAGCGCACATACACCATAAACATGTGCATTCCCTAGAGCAGAGGTTCCCAACTGCAGTCCTGGAGGGCCAAACACCCTTCAGGAATTCATGCGGTCCCTAATAAATATGCATGAGATGCATTGGTATGCAGTGCCCCCATTGTATGCAAATGTATCTGTGGTACAGATGAATTTTGACTATTGATTATGCCACTATTGATTATGCCTCAGCAGTGAATATGCCTCAACAGTAAGTAAGGAGTAAAAGAAACCATTGAAATAGGGGTACTTGAAACTGTTGAAACAATTTACATAACTACAGAAAGATACTGGGAGATCAGGGAAGAGTCCTTCTCCTAGCAAACAAATGGAGACCCATTTGAGAGGACAAAAGAACAATTCACCTAGGAGTCCTTCTCCTAGCAAACAAATGGAGACCCATTAAAGAGGACAAAGAGGACAATTCACCTAGCCTTGGAAACGATTCTCCTGGCCAATGTAGACAGGCTAAGACTTCATCAATAATAATGTAGAAGTTTTGAGCTTCTAAAACCATGGGGAGGGGGGGTGTCCCTTGAGCATTGTCAAACACCTGGCCAGTGTCTTGAATGTGCTTAATGGATAACTGACCCTATACTACGTGTATGTCACATGATAGGAAATAACTGGATTGTTCTTGCACTTGGATAAAATGGGTACCTGTTTTCAGCTAGACAGAGAAACAGATGGATTTCTTCTAGGAATGGACGCATTGCCTAGAGAAACTCCCGATTGAGAAGTCTCTCTTGTCTGGTTGAATCAAAGTGTGACAGGAGATGAAGCAGAACTCTTTCGGTGAAGTATTATTCTTCTGTAATTAGCTTTCTAGTTATCTATTCTTCTGTAATTAAGTGCTTTTAGTTATCATTATTCTAATAGCTTTCCAGGTATCTTTTTAACTAATTATAGGTAGATATATGAATTACTTGCCTTTCTAAATAAGTATGAATTAAGAAGTTAAATAAGTGAAATTCAAGTTATCCCTGCTTTGTATTATAAATAAAAGTGCTCGTCTTCATTAACAAGGTGTGTTAGTCTTTGTTATAGCAAGACATTTTGGTACCAGAAGTGGGGTACGAAAAAAAAAAAGGCTTGGACAATGCTGAAAAGAAGAGGAAAGAATACAAATAGTGTAAAAATTGTAAAAGAAGATAGAGATGTGAATATTGTAAATATTCCCGGCTGGGATCAGGCGCCTTATGAAGTGTTAGCTAGAGAATGGTCCTGCGGGTCAGGACTAAATGAGAATTGGGATTCTGTTTTAAAAGATGCTGAACCTGTGAATATCCTTACATGCTTGCAAAAAATACCTGTTGAAAAAGGGACATAATTGAGTGTGCTAGGAAGGAGAGGTTGGCTTTTGCTGTCTGCATATCGTAAGATGCATCAGACAAAATCCAGCAAATTAGATTTGATTGAGCAACTTGAAAAGCAGAATTGTGATTTACAGAATATGGTAACAATGTTACAATGTCAAGCCCGTTTGTTAACAGATAAATTAGATACTTATCAGCAGATTGCTGAGAGAGCAGCTGTCAGGGTAGCTCAGTATAAATATCGTAAGAGACGGGGAAGAGTAAATAAAAAGAAAGTGCACATGTCTATTGCTAAAGCAGGTGTAAATTGGGATCCTGATGACTGGGATGGCAATATCTGGGATTCTACTGAATCATCTAACTCTGAGGAAGAGCAAGGAGTCAGCAATGAAAACTATCAGGCACAACCGATTTATAGGAGGAAAGTGCAGAGTACTCCCCAAAATCCTGGAGGAGTTAATCTAGATACTGTAGAGGATTTTAAACAACAAGAGATTAATGATATCCAGGACAGGTTTAGGCAGAAACCTGGGGAATCACTGATTACCTGGATGGTGCGTATTTATGAGACTGGAGCTGCGGGAGTACAGCCAGATCATGGTGATGCTAGGAAATTCTGTTTAATTAGTGCTGACCCTGTGATACAAGAGCAGTTTCGTAATTACATATCACAAAACATGACTAATTTACTCCAACTGGCAGTAGAAGGATGTAATGCTAAGTTTCCTGCCGAAGCTGATTGGCCCACAAATGATAAACAATGGTTTGCTTTGCGCGACGCTATTCAGCGCATTAAAGAGGAAGGCATGAAAACTGCAATTTTTGTAGGGCAAGCTGATCAGTTAATGAATTGTGCCATGACTGCATCAATGAGGAATAAGATTATACGTTTGGCTCCACCAGCTTACAAACATGTTATTATGACTTTACTGATAAATCAAACAGGGAATCCTTTATCAGATGTGATAGAAGCGGTGAGACAATTAGGTGAATTGGGAGAGTGGGGTCCAAAGTACAGTGCTGGTGACAGAAGGGAAAATAGATTAGAGGGACAGAAGGGAAATATAAACAACCGAGTATCCAGGAAAGATATGTTTATTGCCCTCCTTAAAGATGGTGTTAAACGGGAACAGATTGATGGAATTGACACACAGAGCTTGTGGGAAATATATAAGAAGAGGGGGCTGTATAAGGAAAATGGAAACAGGAATGTGAGTAAACAAAATTCTGAAGTGAATGAAGAGGAGAGAAAGAATGAGGGGAAAAGGAAGGAGGGTGAGATTAGAGAAGCAAGATCAAATGTTATTCCCACAGCGCCACTTTCTGATTTATACCCTGATCTTTCATGGGCACGGGATTTGTTTCAAGACTAGGAAGTGGGCCAAGCTCCAGTTGAAGGGTGGACTCATAAAGACATGAGACCCCATGTAAATTTAGAAATTTTTTGGAAACATAAGAACAATCAGAGGGTCCGAGCCTTAGTAGATACTGGAGCGGAGGCCACCTTAATTTATGGAAATCCAAAACATTTCAGAGGACAGCATGTTACAATCACTGGGTTAGGAGGAAGGAAAACAGATGCTATACAAACCACATTGGAAATGAAAATTGGTCAGTTACCTAAGAGAAAATACTCGGTGTTAATTGTTCCCATTCCTGAGTATATAATTGGGATAGACATATTAAAGGGGTTGACACTGATACTTGATGAGGAACAATACCAATTTGGCATCAAACCATACATGTCTGCTAGACCGGTTACTGTAGGACACCTTAAAATGCCAGCAGTGAAGCTGCCACCTGCCACTAAGATGGTGAGTATGAAGCAGTATAGGATCCCGGGAGGACATCAGGAAATAGGAGAAACGATTCAGGAATTGCTAGAAGCAGGGGTGATTAAGCCGGTTACCACTGCCTGGAACAATCCGGTGTGGCCGGTAAAGAAATCAGATGGCAGTTGGAGAATGACAGTTGATTATAGAGAATTGAATAAGTATACCCCTCCACTGACCGCTGCTGTACCAGATACAATTACTCTTATTGAAAATATTCAAAGACATGCAGGGACATGGTATGCTGTCAAAGATTTGGCTAATGCGTTTTTTACTATTCCAATTTCAGAGGAGAATTGGGAGCAGTTCTCATTTTCTTGGCATGATAGATAGTACTGTCCCACTAGACTCCCCCAGGGGTATTTACATAGCCCCACTATCTGTCACAGGATTGTGGCAGAACACTTAGATGAACTCCCACCTCCGGATGGGGTACAAATTTCACATTATATTGATGACATTTTAATGCAGGGGCCCTCACAAGAGATAGTACAGAAACATCTTGAAGCTCTCATTGCACACATGAAAAAGAAGGGTTGAGAAATTAACCCTGAAAAAATTCAAGGACCAGCCCAGACAATAAAATTCCTGGGCATACAGTGGCATCAGGGTCATAGAGAAGTGCTCCCAAAAGCCAAACAAAAAATAATGGAATTTAATACTCCCCGAAATAAAAAGGAGGCCCAGAAATTTATTGGACTGTTTGGCTTTTGGAGGCAGCACATTCCCCATTTGAGTCAAATACTGGCACTATTGTATAAAATAACTAGGAAGAAATATGAGTTTGAATGGGGAGATGTGCAGCAGCAGGCTTTTGAACTGGCTAAACAAGCTATACAGCAAGCCTTAGATTTATGGCCTGTTCAACCTGGGGAACTCGAGCTCAATGTATCAGTACAAGAACAGTATGCTAATTGGAGTTTGTGGCAGAAACAGGGAAAGAAAAAAGTACCTCTAGGATTCTGGATGAGGAAGCTGCCCGAAGCAGGGACTAGATATACCCCTTTTGAAAAACAGTTGTTAGCATGTTATTGGGCTTTGGTGGATACAGAACAGGTGACCATAGGACACACTGTGATGTTAAGACCAGACATTCCTATTATGCAGTGGGTAATGAGCTCCCCAAGACACACAGAATAGGACATACACAAGAAGCAAGCATAAGTGTGGAGTGGAGTGGAGTGGAGGAGTGGCCTAGTGGTTGGGGCAAGGTACTTCAGGCCGGAAGGTCGGGGGTTCAAATCTCACTAGAGGACAGCAACCTCGGGCTGGAAGGACTGGGGTTTCTAGTCCCACAGGTGCTCCTTGTGGTCTTGGGCAAGCCACTTAACCCTCCATAGCCCATGTTCCCTGTAAAATAGTTATCTCCAAGTTATAATGCCCTGTTCAATGTAATTTCAGTTTGTTCAATGTAAACCGCACTGATGCAGAATAGCGCGGTATATAAGAAAATGTAAATAAATAAAATAAATAAATCAAATGGAAATGGTATATTCAGGATAGGGCTAAAATTGGTATAGGGGGAACTGCCACCTTACATGAAAGGGTAGCTCAAGCCCCTCTTAAGGACACTGAGACCATGCAATTGCCAAATCATGAATTAACAGCAACAGAGTCTCCAGTGAAGTGGGGACAACCATTTGTACAATTGACCTTAGAACAGAGAAATCATGTTTGGTTTACTGATGGATCTGCTAAATATGTGGGAAATAAAAGGTGTTGGAAGGCTGTGTCTTACAATCCCACTACTAAAAAATTGTTGACAACTACAGGTGAAGGGAAAAGTAGCCAGTATGCTGAACTTTATGCAGTATTTCAGGCTTTAAAACAAGAGATCCCAGGAACTTGTCATATTTACACTGATTCCTGGTCAGTAGCCAATGGCTTAGCCACATGGCTACCTACCTGGCAGCAAAACAATTGGGAGATACATTCAAGAGAAATTTGGGGAAAAGAATTGTGGCAACAAATTTGGGAAATGTTGCTTTTAAGTACGGTAACTGTGTATCATGTGGACGCTCATTGTGCTATTGGTTCGTTAGACAGATGGTTTAACTCAATTACTGATGAACAAGCTAAAATTGCTGAAGCACAAGCAGACACCAAAGAATCTGACTTGCTGGGCATGGCAAAATGGACTCACCAGAAATGTGGGCATTTAGGTGAAAAAGCTACTTTCCGCTGGGCACAAACACGGGGAATCCCTATCCCCTTAGATGCCATTAGAACAATTATTTTGCAATGCCCAATTTGTCAGCATATACAGCACAGGTCTGTCCCACACATAGTGTATGGACATTTAGGGCGAGGAAAACTACCAGGCCAGATATGGCAAATAGATTACATAGGACCTCTACCTACCAGTAAGGGATGTCAGTATGTATGCACGGCTGTGGATACATATTCTGGGTATTTAGTGGCATATCCATGTAAGAGGGCTACGCAGATTAACACCATTAAAACACTAGACCTCATTACTTTATATTATGGGATCCCTCTTCAGATTCAAAGTGATAATGGGTCTCATTTTAAAGGGAGGCTTGTACAGGATCACAGTAGACAGCATAACATTGAATGGATATTTCATATACCCTATACCCAGGAGCTTCTGGGTCGCCAGGAGTCAGGACTGACTCGAAGGCACACATTGCATTGCATTACATTACCCTCAAGCTGCAGGATTTATAGAAAGAATGAATGGATTGCTCAAAGAACAGCTTAGGAAATTAGGGGAAGGATCCCTGCAAAAGTGGAGAGATCATTTATCTGCAGCACTACAGATTCTTAACAATAGACCAATTGCAGAAACTGAAACTCCTCTAATGAGGATGTTGACTCCCGCATTACAAATCAAATCTTATGTAGCCACTAACACTATTCTATATTGGGAAATTAAAGAAGGTGCCTTAGCCCCATATCGGGCAACACCAGAGGCAGCCGGACTAGATTTACATGCTCTGCAGGAATATAGAATAAAGGTCCATGATTTGCAATTAATAGAAACAGGAATAGGAGTCCAGTTACCACCTGAGCATTTTGGGTTAATTGCCCCTCGCTCTGGATTGGCCCTTAAAGGCATACAAATACTTGGAGGAGTGATTAATGCAGATTATCAAGGAGAGATAAAAATTATTCTGATGAACAGTGGTAACTCAGATTTAATGATCCAGAGTGGGGACAGAGTGGCCCAATTACTTCTCATCCCCACTTATGGAGGAGTAGTAAAGAAGGGGAGTGCCCCCACTGCTCTAACAGTTAGAGGGGATGCTGGATTTGGATCTGCTAATTTAAACACCGGGGCAAGGATTTGGGTACAATCACCAAATCACCCACCTGAGCAGGCAGAAGTTATTGCCACTGGGAATGATAACATCATATTGATTATGAGACCTGGACAAGAAAAGTGGGAATATATACCAGCAAACAAATATTACTTGCGAGAATAAAATCATGTCTTTGCATTATAGGTTATCTCTACACCTTCTGAACCAATGAACCAGCATATTTCTATCAAGGACCGGGATCGGTTCCAGCAAGCTTTCATATGCCATGCAGTGACATGGGCACTCATTACTAGCCTGATCTTGGGTACATGGAGAGTCTGTTACTGGAAAGTGCAAGTGGTAACCCAACCCGAATTGCACTTGCCCAAGTGTTTAGCAGATGCGATAGAACCACCTCAGAATATCTGGACTTATTTAGCCCGAAATGTTTTAAACATTTCTAACTTTTGCCTTTCGGACATGCATAATCCAGTGGATCTGTTAACTATATGTTTAATTGCAATACCCACACCGGCTCGAGTTTTGTTGTACTATTTTAAAGCTACACAAAACGACAGTTGGGCAAATGAAGAAGATATAAGGACACACCCCATGCTATACGAATATTGCAGAGATTGTCCCACTAATTTCAATTTTTGGGATAACATGACTCAAATAATCACCCATAATATCGCCCCAGGCGATGTATGTTATAACCTGACATGTAATCCTGATGAAATACCGAAATGTCAACAACTAAAGATGCAACAAGAAACTGCTAAGGACATTGATATAATACTTTTATGTGATGCAACTAGAAAATGTAGAAATGTAACTAATACTATGAATTGTAATAATACAATATTATAAGCTAGTTATGGTAGAAATGTTAAACTGCCAATAGGATGGTTATTGTCTTGTGGTAATACCACTTATACATATATTCCAGGAAATCTCACAGGGGGGCCTTGCACTCTTAATCGATTAGGACTTATTATGCCACCCTCTCCTAAAACTAAAATTAGAAAGAGAAGAACAATAACAGCTATGATACCCGCAGATTGTGATTCAAAAGTCACTTTACTTTCTAAAATAGAATATACCAGTGCAGCTGTTTCCCTCCTGGGAGTGCCTGGTTTAGCCCTATATAATACCTGCACAATTAATGCTTTAGCTTGCACTATGGTAAAAAGTCTTAATCATACTTCAGATGCTTTACAATAATTATTTATTGATTTAAGTAGTACTAGGAAGGCAGTCTTTCAAAATAGAGTAGCAATAGATTATTTACTTTTAAAACACAATTATGGATGTGAACATTTTGAAGGCATGTGTTGCTTTAATTTAACTGACCATGCTACTTCCATTCAATCTCATATTCAAGCTTTACAAGAACTAGCCAAAGATATTAAACAAGACATTAATGTTAATTGGTGGGATTGGGTATTTGGATGGCTGCCCAGTATGGGTAGCCTCAGACAAATCATTGGGGGAATTATTATCTGTATTTGTTTATTGATCATGATATGTTGCTTTATTCAATGCATACCCAGTTTCATTACTATGTTTCATCCACCCAAAGTCCCCACAATGTTACCAGTATCTTATAGACATAATCAATAGTCAAAGGACCAAATGTGGTACAGATGAATTTTGACTATTGATTATGCCACTATTGATTATGCCTCAGTAGTGAATATGCCTCAGCAGTGAATATGCCTCAACAGTAAGGAGTAAAAGAAACCATTGAAATAGGGGTACTTGAAACTGTTGAAACAATTTACGTAACTACAGAAAGATACTGGGAGATCAGGGAGGAGTCCTTCTCCTAGCAAACAAATGGAGACCCATTGAAAAGGACAAAGAGGACAATTCACCTAGCCTTGAAAATGATTCTCCTGGCCAATGTAGACAGGATAAGACTTCATCAATTATAATGTAGAAGTTTTGAGTTTCTAAAACCATGGGGGGGGGGGTGTCCCTTGAGCATTGTCAAACACCTGGCCAGTGTCTTGAATTTATTTATTTATTTTATTTACATTCTCTTATATACCGCGCTATTCTGCATCAGTGCGGTTTACATTGAACAAACTGAAATTACATTGAATGGGGCATTATAATTTGGAGATAACTATTTTACAGGGAACATGGGCTATGGAGGGTTAAGTGGCTTGCCCAAGGAGCACCTGTGGGACTAGAAACCCCAGTCCTTCCGGCCCAAGGTTGCTGTCCTCTAGTGGGATTTGAACCCCCCGACCTTCCGGCCTGAAGTACCTTGCCCCAACCACTAGGCCACTCCTCCACTCCGAATGTCTTGAATGTGCTTAATGGATAACTGACCCTATACTACGTGTATGTCACATGATAGGAAATAACTGGATTGTTCTTGCACTTGGATAAAATGGGTACCTGTTTTCAGCTAGACAGAGAAACAGATGGATTTCTTCTAGGAATGGACGCATTGCCTAGAGAAACTCCCGATTGAGAAGTCTCTCTTGTCTGGTTGATGAAGTAACTCTTTCGGTGAAGTATTCTTCTTCTGTAATTAGCTTTCTAGTTATCTATTTTTCTGTAATTAAGTGCTTTTAGTTATCATTATTCTAATAGCTTTCTAGGTATCTTTTTAACTAATTATAGGTAGATATATGAATTACTTGCCTTTCTAAATAAGTATGAATTAAGAAGTTAAATAAGTGAAATTCAAGTTATCCCTGCTTTGTATTATAAATAAAAGTGCTCGTCTTCATTAACAAGGTGTGTTAGCCTTTGTTATAGCAAGACAGTATCTCATGCATAATCATTAGGGACAGCCTGAAAACCTGAATCGTGTTTGGCCCACCAGGACCGGAGTTGGGAACCTCTGCCCTAGAGCATCGGTCAACAGGGGCACAAACACCCACAGGCTCCACTATCCAATGCCTCATGAAGAGTCAGGCTGTTGGGCCCTGCGCGGAGCAGCAGCTACCAATACTAGCACCTGCATACCTTAGCAATGCCTGCACTGTGCCCAGGACTGGTGTGGCGGCCAGGGCTGCCAACCACCTCTATCTTTGCACAATGCTGAAATAGGTGTGGGAGTGTGTGTATGTCTATCCAGTGTTTTGTGGCTGCCTACACCTTACTGAGCCCCAATGCTTGCACTGTCTCCATTGTTAGCCTGCCAATGTGCATAATAAGGAGCAAGGTATTGTGGGTATGGCCCAGACACGGTGGTCTGGCTGGGCAGGATGCATCTGCACAGGGCATAGGGCAATGGCTGGGACATTGTAGTGCCCGACCACCACCTGCACGGATAGGGTGGCCACAGCATATCATGCTGGGAGGTCACTCTCACCCTGACTGAGCAGTGACCATGGCATGGCTAGGTTCCCACATAGTGCTATACAGAATTTCTCTCAAGTGATATCTATGGGTTCCCTTTTCTGGGGCCCAAGCACTGACATACTTGCTTGGTGTGTGTGCTTACATCCCACTTTTGGGTGCACACAGTTCCTCCAGGAACATGTACTATGTACTAGCTAGCAGACTGTCTGCAGTTAGTATGTGTATGGCTGGAACACCTTGCAGGGTGCAGCGGGTGGAGACTGACTGTGCTCTCTGCTGGTGAATGTCAGATTGTGGTGGGGGGGCAGCTGAGCTTTTCCAGGCCTACTGCCTGTCTGCCAGTGCCCTATGTGATACGTACAGATTTGCATTGGCTGCCCTGGAGGGTGCCTATTCCCCAGCAGGACTGGGGTTGATGGTCCCCTCTACTGCCTCCATTGCAGAGATGTAGAATGTGGATCTGTTGGTGGGAGATCCTGTCCCCCACCCTGACCCAGAGAGGGCGGGTTGGGTGGTGCTACATAATCAGCTTTTGGGTCCAAACACCACCCTTCTCTTATAACATCTGACCTTGGCAACCACACAGGATAAGCACATTTACTTACCTGTAACAGGTGATCTCTGGGAACAGCAGGAATAAGTCTTCACATATGGGTACGTCGGTACCGACGGAGTCTGCGCGGGAACGCTTCCCAGCGTCCAATCAAAGAGCTTTTGGAAGCATCCCACCACGCCTGCGTGCTGCCTTCCCGCCTTTCCCAACTGCCTCTCCTTAGTTAAGTTTTAAAGCTGAGACAAAGAGAGAGAGAGAGAGGAAAGGAAAGATAGATAGAGATACAACTCCTGGGGAGGTGGGTGGGTTGTGGAGACTTATTCCTGCTGTTCCCAGAGATCACCTGTTACAGGTAAGTAACTGTGCTATCTCCAGGAACAAGCAGGAATGAGTCTTCACATATGGGGACTCCCAAGCTAAGATGCCTGGAGTCCCAGCATGTTATAGGTTGAAACATGCTATCCTGCACAACACCAGGCATCCTGAGGATGGAGGGTAGGAGTTGAAGAAAGAAAGGTGCTGTGGAACAGCTAACCTAGCATAGGACTGCAGAAAGGAGTCCATGTGTGGATGATAAATGTCATCAATGATATTGCAAAGAAATAAATTGCAATAGGGACCTCCCCTAACAGGACTTTAGAGAAGTATGGAGGTTCATGGGATCTACTGGGGAACCCAGTAGAGGAACCTCAAGAAGGACCTCACTATAGTGGAGGTAGGAAACCTGTAGGAAAAATAAAGGAGGTCAGAATCCTGAAAGGGAACAGGGAACCCCAGTAGGAAAACCTGTGGTAGTATAAAAATGGTGGGCCTTCAGCGGAAGGCTTTATGATAAAAACCCAACTCTTTTGGCAAAAGAGTGGCTCACTCTTAGGAACAAAAGAGAAAAGCTAACCGATTTGGACAAACAGGCTCAGTCCTTGTGGGGAGAAAGTCTTGTATCCCAAAAGAAAGGACAACGCCGGAGGTGTTAGCCTGTGAGTAACTGAAGATCCGCAATATCTCTCCTAACTGAAGTCAGCTGGGAGAGATATTGGACATGGAGAGCTTCAGAGGTATCTAAACCTTGTGGTTATGGTAGGTGTTAACTATCACCAAGTGCTTGTGAGTGTAGGATCCCAAAACATGCTGGATAGCATAGTATGGGTAAAACCCTTCTGTCAGAATCATATGGCTATATGAGCCTGAACAGTCAGGTAGATAAAGCAGAATACATATCTACCGATAGTAGAATATCTCGACATATATATATATATATATATACATATAACATATAGATATATGAGAATATATCTATAGTGAGATATGAAGGGCATAGATACTCACACATGATAGACATAGACATCTGTAAGATGTATGCTATAGATATGAATATATATATATATATATATATACCTCTATATCGAAGTCTGCAAGAAGCAGACAGAAATATGTCCACAAGGCATTCACATAGGAAAAATGTGGAGAGGAAAGATTCATCTAAGAACAAGAAGGTGGAACCTACTTGAGAAGACATATAGAGAATCAATTCCCACTGGCTATGGCTACAGGGATGCTAGGTAGTAGAATAACCAGGATGGTTACATGAAAAGCAGAGGATGATATATCAGTCAGCAGCCCGCAAGTCCTGAGTATTTTAGAACTCTAGCATGGTAAGTGAACAGAAGACGCATAGTAATGAGATACCATGGTGACCTGCTTAAGGGCAAAAAGGTATCATGCGTTCTTACCATGAGAACGAGCTGGAAGGAGGAAACATATTCCCTATTGGAAATACTATGGACCAAAGAAGGGAATTAGCAACTCCTTAAGCTTTCACGTAAGAGTAGGCCTATGTGCATTATAGTAAAAAAGGAGAACTTTTCTAGTCATGGAAGATATGACTGAAAAAAGCCTTTTTCAACCATCTAGTATAGCTGTTGGAGAAAAAAAAACCATGCTCTCTAGCAAGGGCCCATAGTGGAGAGCTTCTCTGTAGAATTGCAGAGAGCATTATGCAGAAGAATGAGGAGATAGAACTGGCCGCAGAAAAGCCAGTAGCTATGTCAACTATGCTGCCAAACCCATGGGAATGGAGATGGTAGAAAGAGAAGACAATCCAACAAGTTTGTAGTGAAAAATTTTCCAAGACAGATGACAGCACTGACTTGGAGTCACTACTAAGACTATACAGAATGTTATTGGAGGACAAATCTGGTTACTGGTGGACAAGAACCAGTGGTAGAAACATAAAGGCTCCTGCATTGGTAGCTGCTTGCCAGACAGCAGAAGAATGGTACTGTTGAAAAACAGAAAGAACAGACAAAACAAGAGTAGAAACTCTGGAGGTGTCTGATGAACTGCTGCAAAGCAAGATTGAAAAAGAGGAGTGACTCAGAAGAGAAACTCCGCACTAGAAAAAAAAGAAAATTAGAGAGGCTGAAGAAAAGCCCTCCAGTGAGCAATACCACTCTTACAGAGGAAAAACCCTGGTAAGAGGGTAAAGAAAATGGAGCTGAAGAAAACTTACAAAATAGTAAGTTAATAGAAAGGAAAGGAGACATGCTGGCACAGGAAACTATCATTTGATAGTGGATGGACCTCTTTCCCTAGAAGGAAAAGAGGAGAACCCTGTGACCTAGAAGCATGAACATCCTGACAGCTCATAGAGAAAAGATGGATGTCTTTCGGGAAGAGATCCATGTTTAGGATTTAGAATGACAGCAGTGGATTGTCTCTATTGAGAAGAAACAACTGCAGATTGTAATTCCCAGAGTCACAAGCATCTGATGGGTTGATTAGAAAACCTGTGGTTGTTGGGTTTGCTGAGCCTGGTGAGAGGTTGAACACTGAAGACCAGGACGATGCTTCCCCTGTTTGGGAACATCTGTAGGATGGGCAGATGATGCATAAAACCTTCTTCTCCTATGGGAAGAAAGTTTGGCAGGACATTTCCTACCTACTGGGACAGAAGAAGGTGCAGAAGAGCCCCTAGGAACAGGTAAGTCAGTGGAAAACTGAGTAACCTGACGTAAAGACTCCTTGTTGAAAAGATTATCTCCAGTGCAAGGAGTATGTCCCAGTCTGTGTTGTGCCCATTTGTCCAAGCCTGAAGCTTGGAGCCAGGCTCTACGTCGTGCCCCTATAGTTATAGCAGAAGTCCTGCTAACAGACTCAAAAGAGTCTAGGGAAGCACGAGTAAGAAACCAAGAGATATTCTGAAGATGCTTGAGCAGTGAAGAGTAGTCTGCACTCCTGGACTCTGGAAGGGAAGGAGTCAAATGATGTAATTGCTTTGTGACCTCCTCAAGAGATAGACTCATATAGAAAATATATGAGAGAATTCTTGCAGAAAGCATAGATGTCTGGAAGGTTTGACGTCCAAAGTCATCAAGCATCCTAGATTCACGACCTGGCAGATAAGAAGAGTGCTTTTTCTTGCTCTTTACCCGCCTCAATCCTGATTCCACAACTATGGAATGATGAGGAAGTTGAGTCTTTTGAAACCCTGGAGAGGGGGGCACCTGATATAAGAGATCAGTTGCTCTGGAAGGCGGGGGTACCCTTAAAGGTGTTTCCCACATTTCTAGAAGGAGATCCTGCAAGGAATGATGCAAAGGAAGCATTATGTTCTCCTTTGCTTTGGTAGAAAGAGAGGCCTGTGCAGGATCATGTCCTAGGATAGGAATGGCAAGAGATCTTGCTATATCCCAGAGGAAACTCTGAAAAGAGGGTTCCCCAATAGGAATTTCCCTTGGGCAGGTTAGATCCGAAGAACTAGCCTGAGCACTGACAGAGCTATCCAGATATATAGGAATAGAAGAGCCTGCACAGTGCAATGTGGAATGCTTAAAGGATGGTCGCCGGTACTGACTGTCAGGAGC
The DNA here is from genome assembly GCA_033557465.1 of Ichthyophis bannanicus. Classification (NCBI taxonomy): domain Eukaryota; kingdom Metazoa; phylum Chordata; class Amphibia; order Gymnophiona; family Ichthyophiidae; genus Ichthyophis; species Ichthyophis bannanicus. Next base: position 41,346,307 of record CM066049.1, on the reverse strand, counting down.
AGCGACCGACATTACCACATTGTCCATGCCAGGTATCGACTCCAAGCTTGGCATAGAAGGAAGCGACCCTGTTGAAAAAAGCATGGCAGGAGTTGGCCATGATGGTACTGTGGATACCGGTACCGAAGTCAATACCGGTACCGATGTCAGAGTCGAGCCCGACAAATACATCGGAGCAGTCATCGGAGACCTTCAATCGGTACCGAGGCAACCGAAAACGTCCGGGTGCTATCCTCGGTACCGAGCCACCGGTATCGGTCGGTGTCGGTACCAAATGATATTGGTACCGAGTCTTCCAGACTAGAGAGCGATTCTAAACTGGGCATCGATGAACAAAGCATGGAAGACACCGACCGTAAGGGTAATGAGGACATCGGCACCGATGAATGAAGGTCAACCAGTGGCAACTCAATGGGCCTCGAGGGAACCGAGAGTTGCGGATCCGAATCATCGGAACCGAGCCTTCAGTACCGCCCAGAGACGGTACCAAGGCGAGTCGGTACCCAGTCCTCCAGACTGGAGATCGATTCCAGACTCGGCATCGAAGGAAGCGAGGCTATCGATGCACGTCTGGAGGGTACCGACATCGGTGGTAGTATCGGTGTTGGTACCGATAATGGAAGCTCAGTCTGGAGTGTATCCACCGGTCCCGAAGGCACCGAGGATGCCAGATGACCATCCCTGGTGAGGAGTGTTTCATCCAACACCAGTGCCGATGTCGGGGTATCGGTACCGCTCGAAGCGGATGCCACCACCAGACACGGCTCAGGTATGTTCTGTGAGGGGTGAACCCCAGGAACAACCTGAAACCCCTCAAACGCTTTGGAGACCGAAGACTCCCGCCGGGGTTTTGAAGCCAGTGGGCCCTCGAGGGCAAGGCCGGAGCCGTCTACATGCTGTGCATGAGACCTACCACTCGAGGGCTGGCTAGTCTTAACAGACTGTTTGTGGGTTACCTGATGCTGTGTAGAAGAAGAAAGGGACGGTGCCCCGAAGCTGGAGGGAAACCGTGTATCGAGGGAACCTCGATATTGAAAACTTCTTCTCACCAAACTGTTGTCAAGACCCAAGCAGGTTAGACACCCATTTTGAGAGTCTAAAAATAAAGTTGTACTGCCACAGTGTGAACATTTCTTGGAGAAAGTGGCTGGCGGTTCCCATGAAGGAAAAAGAAGAGGCCTAAAAGGCCTAAGATACCGTGAGACACTATGAAGAAAAAATATTCCTTGAAGAAGGAAGATTTTACAAGAAAAGAAAAGAAAAGACCGGCGGTACCGGTGGCGTCGGGAAGACAGCCGCGACCACAAGAAAAATAAAGAAATAAAACAAGAATTTTCTGCGGTGACAGGAGGACGTCCTGCCGGCTCCGCGGAAAACGAAAACTGAGGAGAGGCAGTTGGGAAAGGCGGGAAGGCAGCACGCAGGCGTGATGGGATGCTTCCAAAAGCTCTTTGATTGGATGCTGGGAAGCGTTCCCGCGCAGACTCCGTCGGTACCGACGTACCCATATGTGAAGACTCAATCCTGCTTGTTCCTGGAGATTGCACTATTCTGGGTGCATCATAGTCCACAAGGGCTAGATGTGACTGGGAAATACAGATGGACACAGGTGTATCCTAGGTGTGTCTGCAGGGACTACCTGTCACACACTGGCACTGATGAGGACCTGCAGCACAGCCTATCTCAGCCAAGCCAGGTGCTGCGGACCTGGTGCTGGGCGCCTCACCTCACCCTCAGGGTGTGCACAGGAACCGCACAATGTCACGGTCTGTGGCTACTCTGTGCCAGTAACACACACGGTCAGTTCTGCCTAACAGGCTGAGGTGCTGTGGAGGCGCATACCCCATCTTGTGATCAGATGTAGACTGCTGATCTGCATGTGCAGTGCATCATGGGTACGGGTGGGTTTACCCTATCCTGGTAACCACAGCAGACAGTTTGTGTGGTGACCTGCAGTCTTTCTGTAGCCAGCCAGCGCTGTGTTAGAAGCTATAGAGCTGTAGCCCACTGGTAATTACAATGACTGTGGGGGCAGAGGTCATGAGTTCAATCCTGCGCCCTATAGGGCACATTATAAGGTGCCTTGGTGGACAGGGCACTTTATAATGTGCCATATGATGCACCTTATAGGGTGCCCTATAGGGTGCCTTATGAGGCTCGTTAGGTTATGGCACTGTGAGGGTGTTTTTGCTGGCAGCACTGATTTATTTATTTATTTATTTGCATTTCTTATATACTGCACTATTTGCGATCAGCGCGGTTTACATAGAACAAACAGTATCCGACAATATACAAAAGTCAGGTCATTACATTGAAACATGTAACTTGGACAACAGGGTAAACTATATACATATGCGATACATTGAGTAAGGTAAATTATATACATGTACAAATGAAATTATTAGGTATTGGTCATACTTGGGGGTGCCCTAATAATAATGGCTGGGGTTCAGGGGAGTCAGTGAGGTATTTGATAAAGAGAAAGTGTTTCAAGGCCTTCCTGAACTGGCTCAAGTTGGGGATTGCTCTGATGTATGGTGGTAGGGAGTTCCAGAGACTTGGGGCGCATAGTCTGAAGGCTCTATTCGATGTTGCTTTGGTGCATTTTGTCGTGTCTCTCGGTATAACTAGGATGTTGGCTGCTGAGGATCTCCTTAGCCTGTTGGGTGTGGGTGGATGGATGATGTCACTTAGTGAAGAGGAGGAGAGCCCCTTGGTGGCCTTGAATGTCATCACTAAGATCTTGAAACTGATCCTGGCTTGAATGGGGAGCCAGTGAAGCTGATTTAGGAGGGGTGTGATATGCTCTCTTCTCGGAGCTCCAAGGAGAATCCGCGCAGCACTATTCATGGCATATTGTAGGGGGTTCAAGGTGGCCTGAGGGAGTCCTTGTAGGATGGCGTTTGCATAATCAAAGTGTGGAATAATGAGGGCTTGATAGATGGTGCGGAAGTCGCTTGGTTCGAGTAATGGGCGTAGGTGTCTGAGGGATATGATCTTGAAGTAGATCGCTCTGACGGTGTTGGCTATGTGTTGCTTCATGTTGAGATTCTGATCCAGTGTGACTCCAAGATAGCGTATAGCTGATTTTACTTGCAACTCGGCATTGTTCACTTTCAAGTAGCTGGGTGGTGTGAACTCTGGATTTCTGGAGATGAACAAGACCTCTGTTTTCTTGTGTTGGATGCGCAAATTTTGAGATAGGAGCCATTCGGATATTGTGTTGAAGCACTTAGTCAGAGGGGTAAGGTCCGGGCAGTCCAGGTATATCGGCAGGTAAAGTAGGACATCGTCGGCGTATATCATGCAACTCACATTGAACGATCTGATGATGTTACAGATGGGTTGGATATAGATGTTAAACATAAGTGATGATAGGGAGGATCCTTGAGGAACTCCTTGACTTTGTAGGAATGGTTCAGATGTGGACCCGTTTGTTCGAACGTATTGCCATCTTCCAGACAGGTAGGATCTGCACCACTCAAGAGCTCTTCCACTGATGCCTTTTTCTCTCAGCCTACAAAGGAGAATTTTGTGGCAGACCGAGTCAAAGGCTGCCGCTATATCTAAAAAGATGAGTTTAAATTAAAAGGAAATCCCTCAGACAGCCTTATTAAAGAACACCACTGTGGGATCGAACTCATGACCTCTGCCGCCACAGTCATTGTAGTAACCAGTGGGCTACACCTCTTTAGCTATTTTTGCGGTGCTGCTGCGTAATTAAAGTTACCGCATGCTAACGAGCCATGGCGCACACACTATCGCACGATAACGGCAAGGCGCTGTCTATCGCGCAATAACCAGCTATTGTTGCCTTGACGCCAGAACGCCCACTTCCTTATATGGAATTCTTCACATTAATGCTGCCACTAGCGCCGGTAACATTAGGACGGTTTAGTAAACATCCCCCTAGATCTTACCTTCCTACCCAGACATCTCAACAACGCATATGACCCCACAACCCTAGAAATAAAACCCATCCCCTGGTCAGATCATCATCTAATAAAATTCCAAATCCCACTAGTTGACTCTGCCTTTAACAGACCCTTACACTCCCATTACATTAACAGATTCAAAAAAATTAATAAGGAAGAATTTTTGAATCACATCATCCCACACCTCCTTTTAGACCCTACAGACCTTGACAAAGCTCTCACAATATGGAACACCACCATAACTAATGCAGCCACTTCGACCTAGAATCGCAAACAACCCACAAAAAGGCAAAAGAGACAAAATACCCCATGGTACAACCCAGAAATAAAACAACTAAGGTCAGAGCTACGCAAAGCCGAACGCAAATGGCGTCAGGCTAAAACTAAAACACTCCAAGACAATTACCTAAACACACTGACAATATACAGAGAACGAATTAATGACGCCAAGAAAAATTATTATTCAAGTCAACTCACTAAAGCTCTCAACCGCCCGAGAACTTTTTAGAATTGTTCAATCCCTAACTGACAATGCTGCCAACAAAAGCTCTAACAACCATGCCATATCACCCCAGACACTCGCCACTTACTATGAGAGTAAACTAAAACAAACTTCATCCCCCACCATAACACAAAGCTCAATCCCATCCACACATATAACGCAATGGTCTACATTCTACCCTTTATCTAAAGACACGCGGAAACACACATTATCCAAACTAAAGACGACTACACCACACCTTGACCCATGTCCAGTAAACTGAATAAAAGCATCTACCCCTGAACTCTCCTCATTTATCCTACCAATGTTAAACCTCTCACTTAAGAACGGTTACCTACCAGCTATCTCTAATAAACTTGCTTTTGTATATGACCTTTTTATTTCCCGCTCATTTCACCTCCTTGCCTTAACTGAGACCTGGCTTCTTTCTGATGACATTGCCTCTCTTTGTCATGGCGGCTATAAGATTTCCCACACTCCTCGTCCCACTGGAAGTGGTGGGGGTACTGGGTTTCTGTTGTCTCCCTCTTGTCACTTCCAGACCCTCATGCCACCTCACTCTCATTCCACTCTCTCCTTTGAATTCCACTCTATTTGCCTCTTCACTCCTCTTCCTCTCCGAGTAGCTGTTATCTATCGTCCTCCTGACATTTCTGTCTCTACTTCTCTTTCTGATTTTGATTCTTGGCTTTCTACCTTTCTTCTCCCTTCCTTCACCACTCTTATTCTTGGTGACTTTAACATTCATGTCGACAACCCCTCTGATCCCCTTGCTTTAAAGCTTCTCTCCCTTACCTCCTCACATAACCTTCAACTCTGTTCCACTGCCCCCACTCACCAACATGATCACTGCCTTGACTTAATTTTCTTCTCTTACTGCTCACCCTCCAATTTCTGTAACTCTATCCTTCCCTTGTCTGACCACCACCTTTTAAGCTTTACTATTCATCATCCCCCGCCCCAGCCTCGTTCTGTCTGCACTAATCTATTTAGAAACCTCCTTGCTATTGATCCTTTAGCTCTTTCCTCCACTATTTCCTCATCGCTTTCATCCACTCTGCTTTCTAAATCTATTGATGAGGCTATGACCTCTTATAACACTGCACTCTCCTCTACCCTTGATACTTTTCCCCCCTCATCCCACATCCTATTAGGCGTTCTTCTCCCCAGCCCTGGCTCTCCCCCACTGCCCGTTATCTGCGCTCTTGTGCCTGCTCTGCTGAGCGTGCCTGGCTCAAATCCCATTCTTATCCTGACTTTCTCCACTTTAAATTCATGCTCTTCTCCTTCCAATCAGTCATTGCACTTTTCAAACAAATCTACTTCATCCATCTGACTAACTCTCTCTCCTCTAATCCTCGTCGTCTCTTTAGCACACTCAATTCTCTCCTTAGTGTGCCTCCACCCCTGATTCCTCCCTCCCTTCCTGCCCAAACCTTGGCTGACTACTTCCATGACAAAATCCACATGATCACCCTCCAGTTCCCCCCCCCATTTCCCAATTCTGCACCCCCCTCCCCCCTACTGCTGCTTCCCTTTCTTCCTTCCCTATGGTCTCTGATGAGGAAATGTCACTCCTTCTCTCTTCCTCCAAACTTACTACCTGCTCTTCTGATCCCTTCCCCACTCATTTCCTTAGCTCCATCTTTTCAACTATTGTCCCTTCTATTTCTCATATTCTTAACCTCTCTCTCTCCACTGCAACCTTCCCTTCTGATTTCAAGCACGTTGTGTTTACACCCCTCCTCAAAAAACCCTCACTTGATCCCACCTGTCCTTCTAACTATCGCCCCTCTCTCCTTCCTTTTATCTCTAAACTACTTGAGCGTACAGTCTACCACCATTGTCTTATTTATTTATATTCTCTTATATACCGCACTATTCAGCATCAGCGCGGTTCACATAGAACAAAAATCTCAGTACAGTCAATATGCATGAGTTTACAGATAACAAGGGAAGGAACTTGGATAACAAGGGTAATTATTTACAATCTATTTACAAGGATAACATTACTGCATAGGTACCTGTTACTAGGAGCGGTTACTAAGAATATATTCTATACTTATAGAGAATCAGTCTTGGCATGTTATTGAGACACCAAGGAATTGTATTAATGGGTGGAATCACTGAGGTCTATGGGTGTCGTTGACTCTATAAGGTACTTGTAGAAGAGATGGAATTTGAGGGCTTTCCTAAATTGTGTTAAGTCTTGATTTCCTCTTCTCTTTTGCCCTCTTGGATCCTTTACAATCCGGCTTCCGTCCCCTACACTTCACTGAAACAGCTCTTACTAAGGTCTCTAATGATTTGTTCCTGGCTAAGTCCAAAGGCGTCTACTCTGTCCTCATTCTTCTCGATCTATCTGCTGCCTTTGACACTGTTGACCATAACCTTCTTCTTATCACCCTGTCCTCACTTGGTTTCAAAGACTCTATACTATCTTGGTTCTCCTATCTCTCCCATCGCTCTTTCAGTGTGTGCTTCGGTGGCTCCTCCTCTTCTTCAACCCCACTACCTGTAGGTGTTCCTCAGGGTTCCGTCTTAGGTCCGCTCCTCTTTTCTCTCTATACCCAATCCCTTGGTGCCCTTATCTCTTCCCATGGCTTTCACTATCTTCTCTATGCCGACGACTCTCAAATCTATCTTTCTGCACCTGTTATCTCTCCTGAAATCCAGTCTAAGCTCACTCTGCCTCTCTGACACTGCTATCTGGATGTCCCACCGCCGCTTAAAACTGAACATGGCCAAAATGGAACTCCTTCTCTTTCCCCCATATGCCTCTCCTCCTCTTTCCCCTTTCTCTCTCTCTGTGGATAACTCTGTAATCCTCCCTTTCTCTTCAGCACGTAACCTTGCTGTTATTTTTGATTCCTCTCTTTCTTTCTCTCCACATATCCAGCTCATTGCTAAAACTTGCCGTTTCTTTCTATACAATATCTGCAAAATTCGCCCTTTCCTCTCTGTTCATACCACTAAGATGATTGTCCACTCCTTAATCACCGCCCGACTTGATTATTGTAACCTTCTCCTTGCCGGCCTCCCTGCACACCACCTCTTTCCTCTTCAGTCAATTCAACACTCCACTGCTCGACTTATTTTCCGCCAGTTTCGCTTTTCCCACATCACTCCTCTCCTCATCTCACTTCATTGGCTTCCCATCCGTCTCCATATCCAATTTAAACTTCTCCTCCTAACCTATAAATGTATTCACTCTTCTGCCCCCCAGTACCTTTCGTCTCTTATCTCTCCTTACACCCTCTCTTGGTTACTTCGCTCTTCTAATAGTCTTTGTTTATCTGTGCCCTTTACTCGTACTGCCAATTCCAGACTTCGCTCTTTCCAACTGGCAGCACCCTTTGCTTGGAAAAGTCTTCCTATCTCTGTGCACCAGGCGTCCTCCATGCCCATTTTCAAGTCCAAACTCAAATCCCACCTCTTCACTACTGCTTTTCATTCCTGTCTTGCCCTATCTTGATCTCTCCATCAACTTTTGTTTACTTTCGCCCTGTAAATTTTGTTATTTGTATTTTGTAACTTATTTTGTATTCTGTCTTATTAGATTGTGAGCTCTGATGAGCAGGGACTGTCTCTCTTGAATGTTTGTACAGCGCTTCGTATGTTGCAGTGCTTTATAAGTGTTTAATAATAATAATAATAATAATACCAGCTCCCCTTAAACATGCACAAATCTGCCCCATATTAAAAACCATGTCCAGTGATAAAAGCTCCCCAACCTCATATAGACCAATTTCCAGCCTACCACTCTTGGCTAAACTAATGGAAAAAACAGTACAGATCTAATTGCAAGACCATATTGACTCCTCTGCACCATTAGATGATCAGCAATACGGTTTTAGACCTCACCACGGAGTGGAAACACTCCTCACAGTTCTAATTGACACTCTTGCCAGAGAGACTGACAACATAAAGCATGTCTTCCTGCTCATCTTCATTGACATCACAGCGGCCTTTGATAGCATTATGCATCAAATAATGCTAACACGGCTACAGATAGGAATTACAGATACAGTATTGAAATGGTTTTGCTCATACCTATCAGATAGAACCCAGGAAGTCAGAATTGAACAACAAATATCAGACATATATAAACAAGAACAAGGTCTCCCCCAAGGTTCTGCCCTTTCTGCACTACTCTTTAATATTTACTTACAACCCAACTGTTCTATCTTTAAAAGGTTCCACATAAACTACCATATTTACGTGGACGACATAATGATCTATCTCCCATGGGATATCCTGAACCCCCCAAAGAATCTTCTGGCTGACTGCTTCACAGAAATTATGACGTGGCTTGAGAGCCACAACCTCCATATTAACTTTTGCCCCCCAAACTCAATCATAATTAACATCATCAATATTCAAATTAAAAATGAAGTGAAATATCTAGGCGTCATAATTGATCGCTCCCTCAGCTTCAGCTCCCACATAAAGCAAACAATAAGAAAGATATTTTACAAAATCAAACTCCTCAAGCAACTCCAACCTTTTCGCCACCCATATGATTTTAGATCTACAATCCAAGCTACGATTACCCCTCACTTCGACTTTGCTAATACCATCCTTCAAACAGGATTTAAGATGACTCCAATTAGCCCAAAATGTGACAGCCCGCATAACTAGAAACATTAACGCTATGGAACACATCACACCCACACTGTATGCCCTCCACTGGCTACCAATACATAGCCGCATAACATACAAAATTTTCGTAACAACGTTTAAACTAATTCATGGCATCGCTCCCTCACATCTAACAACCCTCATAGCGAGAGAAAACAACAATCGTACACAACGCTCCATGAATAAAAACAAACTCTCTTTACCAATAGACTTCAGGAAAGCCAAAAAGATAACAACCAATAAGGCCTTCTCACACACTGCCCCTGTCCTCTGGAATGCCCTTCCTGATCACCTCAGACGACTAAGTGACCTACTAATATGTAGAAAGCATCTCAAAACACACCTATTCAACACTCACTTCGGCATGCATGACCAATTGAATAACTTAGCACCAACACAACATTATATCTAAGACACACCACCAACACGACACATGACTTCAATCAAACATATAAATTGTATATAGTTCCACTGTTTTTTCGTTTGTATTATGCACAAATAAATGTTCAGATGAGTTTTATCATCACCATGTACATAGTTAATATCTGTTCAATGTAAATGAGCATGTACCTGTTTGTACTACTCACACTTGTTGTTACATGTAAACCGCAATTGATCCATGTAAATTGTGGTATAAAAATTATTGTTAAAAAAAAATAAAATAAAACATGAACTTTCAGGGAGCTAAGAGGAAGGCCCTTCTCCAGACCATACTGCAGAAAGGCCAACAGAGATGGTACCTTGGCCGCCTCAGGAACCAGCTGCCATGCGCCACACCATCGTGCAAAGAGGCACCAGATTCACACATATGCTAGGTTGGTAGACCTCCTCCGGGCTCCAAGCAGAATGGAAACCATTGCCGGAGAGTATCCCTTATGTGCTAGCTGTCGCTGTTTTCTCCATTTCTTTCATGTGCTAGAGGCAGCGCTGTGATATGAGCGTGGGGACGATGTCACATGGCGCATTCCTCAGGTCTCTGTTGCTTGGTTCTCTGCTGTTTTCTCCATTTCTTTCATGTGCTAGAGGCAGCAGAGTGATATGAGCATGGGGACGATGTCACATAGCGCATTCCTCAGGTCTCTGCTGTTTTCTCCATTTCTTTCATGTGCTAGAGGCAGCAGAGTGATATGAGCTTGGGGACGATATCGCATGGCGCATTCCTCAGGTCTCTGTTGCTTGGTTCTCTGCTGTTTTCTCCATTTCTTTCATGTGCAGCTCTAGCTCTGGGAGCAAAGACACTAAAAGTTAAGAAGCAAAAGACATTTCTTCCTACATGCTGAACTTTTCTCCTATATGCACAAGATCCATGCTGAAGATGTTCACATCAAAAGAGTGACTGTCCAGCAGTATACATGCTAAAACTGTACACACCAAAATTTTACGTCACCTGTACCGAGACGTATGAACAACAGTGCTACTGAGTTTTGGCTGTGCCCGCTGATCCAGTATGCATTTCTCTGTATCAAGTGATGACATCATTAGCATCTCATTTCAATATGCACAGCTCATTTGGGTATCATTGTAATATGCATGTCACTGTTGTGTGCACACCTCTTTATGCACAGACAATGAACGTGCCAATCTTTTCTCAGCATCGCTCACCGGGAGCAGTTGGGCGTCTATGTTGCAGTACCTGCATGCAAAGGGCGAACATGTGTCTCTGCATTGTCCTGTGGATGACACTTTCCAGATAACTTTCACTGTTGGAATAGAAAACAACCATTTTTCCTGCAAGTGTAAGGCTCTGGCTGGAACACAGAGAGTTGGTTTACATGGTAAAATTAATGTACAAGAGACGGCCTCCAAATTAGTTTTGGATAGATAGCCACTTTAGTAATAGCTTTGTGTTCTTAAATGAATAAATCTGTAATATTTCAAAATTATTTCAAGCTTAAAGAAGCTGCTTTTTGTGGCCAGAAGTTACCATATTTCCAGATGTGGCTAAAGCCACTCAAGTTAGGAAAAAGGCCTTTTTACAGCTGAAGCTTTAGGTGGTCACTTTAGGGAATTCTTCCTTTTGAAGATTCCCTGTAAATACATTATCACTCACCTCGGGAATACACAGACCTTTGTAAGCCCATTACATCTGGACTCTTTTCTTATAAATAAGAGTTAACCTATTTTTATTTTACCTCTGTAATTGTAATAGCCTTGAATTAGGAGTTTGAGATGTAATAAGTACAGTGAGGTTCTATAATTGAGTACATCTCTAAGGTTTTACTCTTGATTTTTGGTCCCCCCACTCCCCACCATAAAAATGGACTATAGGTTAAACTGGACTTTTGGAGATTTTTATATTGTGCCATTCTTTTTTTTAATCTCCGAACAATTTTTAACTTTGCTTCATTTGTTATGTAAATCAGTTGTGAAATTCCAACTATAAACATGAAATATGCTGAACAGTTCATTTAAATTTTCTGGGAATGTCATATTTTGCTTATTTTGTTTCAGAAAACTAACAAATAAATATATGCCATTAGTCCAATAAAAATGTATCAACTTATATTTGATTGTTTTGCTTGATTTCAGTGTGAATTTAGTATTTATTTATTCGACTCTTTTTCTATACTGGTTTTTTTCCAGGTCAAAGTGGTTTACAAGAAACAGTAACAGCTTTAGATAAAACAAGGAACTATCGGGCCTGACTTACATACCGTGCCATGGGCTATGGTGAGATAGCAATTCTTGATTGAACACTTCCTCTTCTGCCAAACTTTTCTTAACCTGAAAATTAAAAAACAAAAACATGTCAATGTAAAGAAAACACATAGATCAACTAGTACAAAAGTTTACAATTGAAATAGCCCAACTGGGAAATGTTCAGAGGGATGAAATGATCTGACACAAAATATTTCCAAACATGTCATAAATACTGACAAATATTTTGCCATTTCTGTGACTACCTTTTCTTGGGTCTCCTTTGCTGCTAAGCAGTTAATGTGTGTTGTTGCAAACAGTAACTGTTACTGCAGGGGCATGACAGTTACCACGTGGGATGCTGAATGGACAGGGTAGGGGCAGAGAGTAGATGCGGTGAACACAATGTTGTTAGCACAGGGGGAGGTGGGGACATATCATGTGCTGTCAATGCTGCCATTAGCACAGGTGTACCTAACACCACTTCTATAGATGGAGGTAAATGTACCCATAACAACAGCACCATGTGTTAGGATCAGGGGCGGCTCTATAATGAAGTGAAGTGAGGCGGCTGCCTCAGGCGGCAAAAAATGCCCCAAAACAGCCACCTCACTTTGCCTTCAAAACTTTAAAAAAAAAAAAAAGCACAATTTGCTGCCACTGCCGAGTACACTTCTCGGCAGAGGCAAATTCACCTCCTCCTTTTCCTGCAGCTGTGGCTCCTTGCCTCTTAGAGAACTACGGCAGTGCTGGTAAAGCGTAGTTACTCACCTGTAACAGGTGTTCTCCAGGAGCAGCAGGAATCAGTCCTCACGTATGGGTGACGTCGGCGCCGACGGAGCCCTCGCGGAGCAATTTTCCCCAGCTTTCAAAGAAAGCCTTTGGGAATTGCAGCGCGCATGAGCGGTCTCCTTCCCGCCCAAGGGTGCCATCTTAGCCAGTCTGATGACATAGCTAAAAAAGACAGCATAAAAATTTGCAAAAAAAACTTAAGCAGATGATTGCAACTCCAAGGGGAGGAGGGAGGGTCGTGAGGACTGATTCCTGCTGCTCCTGGAGAACACCTGTTACAGGTGAGTAACTACGCTTTCTCCAGGACCAAGCAGGAAGTCAGTCCTCACATATGGGACTCCCAAGCTTAAGGCTACCGGAGACCCTAAGCACAAAAAATGAGCTCCCTCTAGCTCAGCAGCACAGAAGGAAGGAATCTTCGCTGAATTATTACCCACCGGTAGCCCCCATCCGGGATGGAGGGTAGGAGTTGCTCAAACCTCAAAGAGATTACGGAGGACTGCCTGTCCGAAAGCACTGTCCCTGCGGGACTCCCTCTCGAGACAGTAATGGACCGCAAAAGTCTGGCTCGAAGACCAAGTAGCGGCCCGGCAGATGTCTGCCAGCGGAACAGAGCGGAGGTAAGCCACTGACGTAGCCTTTGCCCGAACACAATGAGCCGTGACTCGACCATCTAAGGAGAGTCCGGCTGCCCCATAAGTCCAAGCGATACAGTCCGCAACCCAGATGGACAGAGTACGCTTGGAGACCGGGAGCCCCAATTTATTGGGGTCAAAAGACACAAAAAGCTGAGCGGCCTTACGGTGCTCTCGCGTACGGTCAAGGTAGAAGTTCAACGCCCTTCTACAGTCCAGGGTATGTAGGACCATCTCAGCTCGGCTGGAGTGTGGTCTGGGAAAGAAGGTCGGAAGTACCACCTCCTGATTGATGTGAAAAGGGGAGACCACTTTTGGAAGAAATTTCGGATGAGTCCGTAGGACTACCCTATTTTTGTAGAACCGAGTGTAAGGGGGATCAGACACGAGGGCCTGCAATTCACTCACGCGTCTAGCGGAAGTGAGGGCTATCAGGAACAATGTTTTCCAAGAAAGAAAACGGAGAGAACAGGTAGCCATAGGTTCAAAAGGCGGACAGGTGATCCGCTGTAAAACCACATTCAGATCCCAGTCAGGCGCTGGCGGGCGGAGAGGTGGTTTAAGTAGGAGGAGACCTCTGAGAAACCTCGCTACGAGAGGGTCGCTGGAAAGAGGTCTGCCGTCCACCGGTACATGATGTGCTGAAAGAGCACTGAGGTGAACCTTAACGGAGTTGGACTTAAGTCCCAGATTAGAGAGGTAGAGCAAGTACTGCAAGATCACCGACACCGAGCAGGAGAAGGGATCCTGAGACTGTTGGGTACACCAAACGGAAAAGCGACGCCATTTAAGGGCGTAGCATTTGCGGGTAGAAGGTCGCCGAGAAGCTAGGACGACCTCTTCCACCTCCGCCGGCAGGAGAAGGGGAGCAAGGACTACCCTTTCAGCAGCCAGGCCATTAGATTGAAAGATCTGAGGTTGGGGTGTAGCAGAGACCCCTGATCCTGAGTGAGGAGATCCGGCTGAAACCCCAGAGGGAATGGATCCTCTACCGCTAATTGCAGCAGGAGTGGAAACCACGGCTGTCTGGGCCAGCGAGGGGCCACCAGGATCATGGAAGCTTTGTCTCGGAGAACCTTGAAAAGAGTTCGAGAGACTAGCGGGGTGGGAGGAAAAACATACAGAAGGCTCTCCGACCATGAGAGTAGAAAAGCATCTGCCGCAACCCGAAGGGGATGTGGCTGACGAGAGCAGAAGCGAGGAAGTTGCCGGTTGAGAGGACTGGCAAATAGATCCATCGTGGGGAGGCCCCACTTTAGAAAGAGCTTCTGAACTACCAAGGGATCCAGGCGCCACTCGTGCGGTTGGAGGATCCTGCTGAGTTTGTCCGCCAGGCAATTTTCCTGGCCTGGGAGATAAACTGCCTTGAGAAGAATGCCGTGACTGACGGCCCAAGAGCAGAGCCTCTGAGCTTCTCTGCAGAGAAGGAAGGAGCCCGTGCCCCCCTGTTTGTTCACGTAGAACATGGCCACTTGATTGTCCGTCTGGACAAGGACGGACTGGTGAGAGGTCAGGTGGGAGAAAGCCTTGAGCGCCAGACGAATCGCTCTGAGCTCCAGGAAGTTGATCTGCTGAACAGACTCCCACGCGGTCCAGAGACCCTGAGTACATGCCCCTTGGCAATGTGCTCCCCAACCCAGGAGGGATGCATCTGTCGTCAGCACTTGAGCCAGCTGAGGTGACTGAAAAGGCATGCCGAGTACCAGGTTCGGCCGATGAAGCCACCACTGGAGAGAAGAGGCCAGCGGCTCGGAGATGCGCACTAAGTCGGCTAGGCCGACTGTGGCTTGTTGCCACTGCTTGCGAAGGCACCATTGAGCAGGCCGCATATTCAGGCGGGCATTGGGGGTCACATGGACAGTGGAAGCCATATGGCCGAGCAGTCTCAGGAAGCGCCTGGCGGAGACCAGGGACTGGCTGCGAAAACGGCCGGCTAGGTCCATGAGCCGTTGAGCCCTGTCGAGAGGCAGGAAAGCCCGCGCCTGAGGAGTGTGCAGTCTTGCGCCGATGAACTCGAGATCCTGTGAGGGGAGCAAAGTGGACTTTGCGAAGTTTATGACAAAGCCCAAGTACTGCAGAAGAGTCACCGTGCGTTGTGTGGCGGTGGTGACCTCCGGAGCGGACGCTGCTCTTATGAGCCAGTCGTCGAGGTACGGAAAGACATAGAGGCCGTGAAGCCGGAGATGGGCCGCCACCTCCGCGAGACATTTCGTGAAGACTCGCGGTGCGGAGGACAGGCCAAAGGGCAGTACTCTGTACTGGTAATGATTTCCTGCCACCACAAACCTTAGGTATTGGCGGTGGCTTGGGTGGATGAGGATGTACGTGTAGGCATCCTTTAGATCCAAGGAGCATAGCCAATCTCCCTGCTGGAGGTAGGGCAGAAGGATTCCAAGGGTAAGCATTTTGAACTTTTCCCGCACGAGGAACTTGTTGAGGTTGCGCAAGTCCAGGATGGGTCTGAGGCCTCCTGTCCTTTTTGGTACTAGAAAATACCTGGAATAAAAGCCTTGACCTCTCAGGTGGTGGGGCACCGGTTCCACAGCCTGTTCCTGTAAAAGACTTGCTAACTCCTGAAGGAGTAAGTCCCTGTGCAGAGGGAGTCGTGGAGGTTCTCCCGGAAAATAAGAGGGAGGAACCTGGTGGAAGTGGAGAAGATAACCCTCTCGTACGACCTGAAGCACCCAGGCATCTAAAGTGACGCTGGACCACCTGTGGGCGAAGTGAACCAGCCGGCCTCCGGTGCTGGGAGGAGCCAGCGGAGGGGGAGAGGCTATGCTGAAGAAGTCAAAAACCCCCACCCTGCTGAGCAGGGGCTGGTGGTGCAGGCTTGGGGGTTTGCTACCTACGGGACCCGTTACCCCGTCCCTTGGCCTGCTGGCCCTGTTGGGGAGCTGCGGGGGCCTGATATTGGGGGTAGTGTTTGTAGGCAGCCGCCTTTCTCGGGTAAAAGGACTTCTTTCCCGAGCCCTTCTTTTTCTGGGAAGGGGCGGAGGTCTTCCTAGAAAGCCTAGTCCTGGTGAGAGTCTCCGTCTCGATCTGTGCAGCCTTTTCTGCCATGGGTTTGCCAAAGAGGTTTTCACCTCGGCAGGGGACATCGACCAACTTGTCCTGCACCCAGGGTTCAAGGTCAGACGACTGAAGCCAAGCCTGTCGGCGGGCACCGATGCCAGCTGCGGCCACTAGAGCCGATGCTTCAAAGCCATCATAGGCTGCTCGGGATATGAATTTGGAGCATTCCCGAATACCAGTTGACAAGGCTAGGAACCTCCGCAAAGGTTCCTCGGACAATCCAGCGGAGAATCCGGCTAGCTCTTTAGCCAGGTCTCGGAGATACATGCCCATGTAGAGCTGGTAGGTCTGGACACGACAAGCAAGCATAGAGCCCTGGAAACACTTCTTACCAAGGCCATCCAGGTTACGGGCCTCCCTGCCAGGAGGCACCGAGGAGTGCATCTTCTGGCTCTTAAGCCTATGCATGGCCGATTCCACTACCATGGAATGGTGTGGTAGCTGTGCTTTTTGGAAGCCAGGACTCTTGCGGACTCGATAGATAGAATCGACCCGCTTGCTCAAGACCGGCGAGGAGGCCGGACTCTCCCACATGCGGAAGAGTAGTCGTTCCAGCATGGGAGGAACCGGTACAGTAAAGTGTTCCCTGGCGGGAGAGTCATACTGGAGGGCGTCGAGCTCTTCGGCTCGAGGCTCCTCCTCGGGATCCGCAGGGAAGGCCAAAGCCTTGGCCATATCCCTGACGAAGTCCGAGAACCGGGCATCCTCCGGAGGGGACTGCTTCCGAGGTTTGGACTCAGGCGAGTCCGAGGGGACACACCGAGTCCGAAAGGAATCAGGTGACTCTTCCTCTTCAGACTCCCAGACCGATTCCGAGGAGGAATCGGTGGGGTCGGCCCGGGCAGGCTGAGGCGTCGGCCGCCCCGACGCCGAGGGCGTCGGCGGCGACGACCTCGGTCCCGAACGGGAGGCCGAGGGTGACCTCGACCGAGGATCGACTCGAGTTCGCATGGACTCGAGGATCGGCTCGGTCTCCGGGGTCGACTTAGACGTCGACGTCCCGGCGGTCGGGGCAGCGGTGCCAGCGAGGCTAGCGATCAGTGCCCGCTGCTGGTCCATGAAGGCAGACAGTCTGCTCTCCAAGGCCGTCAACCTGAGTCCGACCTCAGGTGACCCAGCAGCCCCCGACTCGGGCCCCGACGGCGTCGGGCCCGACGTCGGCAGTCTTGGAGGCGAGTCCAGGAGGACTACAGGACTTACCCGAGCAGGCAACTCCGACTCCAGGCGAGGTCGCTTCGGGAGGTGCTCCTTCTCCAAGGACCCGGGACGGCTATCGGGGCTATGCGACCTGGCCCTCGCGGAGCCAGGAGCGTCCACCGACGCCGCGCTCGCGGGTTTCACCTTCCGTCGATGGTCCCCGGAGGGAGAACCCCTGTCGGAGGAACTTCGGCGACGGTCAGAGCTGGATCCTCTGGACGCCGAAGCTTCCGACGAGGTCCGGGTACGGCTGGGGTCAGCGAAGATTCTATCCCGCTGGTGCCGCCGACTTCTCAACGCTTTGGAGGACATTTTGCCACAGGCCCCACAGATCATTTCTTCATGATCCGGGCCCAGGCAGCGGAGGCAATTATCGTGTGTGTCAGTGAGTGACATATTTCTGTCACACTGACCACACCGCTTGAAACCACTGGCAGCCATCGGGGGAAAAAGGGCCCCTGCAAGGTCAAAGGACCGGTCTGCCAGTGAAAAACCGAAAACGAAACTGACTAAAATCAGAAAAACCGAAAAAGAAGAGAAGGACTCGTGACGGCGTCACGAGTCCGGGCAGGAAAAAGACCGGCGTCGAACCGAAGGAAAAAAGAGAAAAATTACTAGTAAAATCAACTTTTTCGCGGGGACACGACGGGTACATCTGTAGGGCTCCGCGGAAAAAAGAAGACTGGCTAAGATGGCACCCTTGGGCGGGAAGGAGACCGCGCATGCGCGCTGCAATTCCCAAAGGCTTTCTTTGAAAGCTGGGGAAAATTGCTCCGCGAGGGCTCCGTCGGCGCCGACGTCACCCATACGTGAGGACTGACTTCCTGCTTGGTCCTGGAGAATCTGCAGTTTAAATAAAAATGAAGCCAGTGCGCAGCCTTCCCACCTCGGTGAAGGACTCCATGCAGCTTTGTCCCGACCCCAAAGGAAGTTACATGTCTATAAATTAATGAATGGAGTGGAACGGGTAAACGTAGATCGATTGTTTACCTCATCAGAATATAGAAAGACTAGGGGACATGCAATGAAGCTACAGGGTAACCTATTTAAGACTACTAAGAGAAAATATTTTTCACTCAATGTGTAATCAAACTCTGGAATTTGTTACCGGAGGATGTAGTAAAGGCTGTTAGTGTAGCTGGGTTTAAAAAAGGTTTGCACAAGTTCCTGGAGGAAAGGTCCATAAACCATTATTGAAAGGGACCCAGGATATCACTGCTTGACCCAATACAAGCATTGTGGAACCTGTGTCTTTTGGGGAAACTGCTAGGTACTTATGACCTAGATTGGCCACTGTTGGAAACAGGATACTGGTGTGACCGAGGTCATGTGTTCTATTAACATGGAGTTTGTACATAGGGATCTATACACCACTGTAGTAATTTGACTTGTTCAGCTTTTCAAATAGGTGTATCGATGTTCTAGGGATTACAGCAGTATTTATAGTGCGTTGTTTTTCTGGGTAAGTTCCTTATGTGAGTTTTGGAAATTTATCCTGGTATGGTATGGTAGATTTGGCCTTGTAGATCTTTGGTGACTTTTGTAGGGTTTTATATTGGTTCCCAGTATGCCTGGTACTGGAGAATGTTTGTTGTTGTTGAGATGACCAGAATCAGATTTTTTTTTTAATATATTGAGTTCTGTGGATGAATGTCCTACTACTGCTCTGCACCCATTGTTGAGGGAGAGGTTTCTGTGGATGCAGAATATATATTCAAAAAGAAAAAGCAAGAACCATAACACAATATATAACAAAATAAAATAAGTTATAATTTGGGTTCAATTCCCACTAGCACTCCTTGTGGCCTTGGGCAAGTAACTTAACCCTCCATTGCCTCAGAAGAAAGGCCTGGCAATCTACTTCCGGTCACACTGCCAAGACTACTATTAGTACTACTATTTAGCACTTATATAGCGCTGAGCACGCAGCGCTGTACAGGTATGACATGCATATAAAGATATACATATAATGGACAGTCCCTGCTAGTCAGAATCATGCTCATCTGAGCTTAAAATCTAATACTCATCCAAGTTTGCAATCTAATACAATACAAAGCGATAGCGATAAGTCAGTTCGGTGCAAAGCATAATATGGTCTGTGTAATTTGGTCATGGGAGATTGGTGGGAATCGGGTTAAGATAAAGGTGGAAGTCAGGATCTGAAGGCAACAGTGAAGAGGTGGGTTTTCAACTTGGATTTGAAGAGGGCCAATGAGGGTGCATGGCGTATAGGTTGTTCCAGGCGTAGGGTGCAGCGAGGTGAAAGGAGCGAAGGCGTGAGTTAGCTGTGCGAGTGAAAGGCCTAAATAGAAGTAGTTTGTTAGCGGAGCGAAGTTCCCGAGAGGGGATGTAGGGAGAGATAAGGGATGAGAGGTATTGAGGGCCACAGAGTGGATGCATTTATAGGTCAGTATGAGAAGTTTGAACTGTATGCGGAAATGGATGGGGAGCCAATACAGTGACCTGAGAAGAGGAGTAATGTGGGCATGGCGAGACTGGCAGAATATTAGTCGAGCAGCATAATTTTGTATAGATTGAAGAGGAAAGGGACGATTCGCGGGGAGACCGGCAAGGAGCACGTTGCAGTAATCTAGGCAAGAGGAAATTAAGGAGTGGATAAGGGTTTTGGTAGTGTTCAGAAAGGAAGGAGCGGATTTTGCTAATGTTGAAGAGGAAGAAGCAGCAGATCTTAGCTACAAGCTGGATGTGTGTGGAGAAGGAGAGAGATATGTCAAAGATAACCCCCAGATTGTGGGCCGAGGGAACAGGAAGGATCGTAGATCCATCCACTGAGACTGAGAAAGAGGAAAGAGGAGGGAAGGAGTTGGGGGGAAAGACGAGGAGTTCAGTCTTGGCCATATTCAGTTTCAAGCAGCGATGGGACATCCAGGAAGCGATGTCAGAAAGGCAGGCTGAGATCTTGGTCTGGATTGCTGGAGAGATATTAGGTATAGAGAGGTAGATTTGGGAGTCATCGGCGTAGAGATGGTACTGAAAGCCATGGGAGGAGATAAGTGCGCCAAGGGATTGGGTATAAAGGGAGAAAAGGAGGGGGCCTAAGACGGATCCCTGTGGAACACCAACATGGAGCGGGGTGGGGAGGAGGAGGAGCCCCCAGAGCATACACTAAAGGAGTGATGGGAGAGGTAGGAGGAGAACCAGGATAGCACGGAGTCCTTGAAGCCAAGTGAGGAGAGGGTGTTAAGGAGAAGATTGTGGTCAACAGTATCAAAGGCCGAGGAGAGGTCGAGAAGAATGAGGACAGAGTAGAGTCCCTTAGATTTAGCCAGGAGCAAGTCGTTGGAGACTTTTGTAAGGGCCGTTTCAGAGGAGTGTAGGGGCTGGAAGCCTGATTGTAGTGGGTCCAAGAGGTCATGGGAGGTGAGGACGTCGAGGCAGCAGTAGGTACTGGAATACTAGTTGCACATGGCAGGAGAAAGGATTCTCCTTTCTTTCCGCACACCAGGTGGAGAACCTTCTCCACTTAAAGGCATAAGCACGTCTGATGGAGGGTTTTCGGGAGGCCAATAGGATCTCGACTTCTCCCAGAAGATTGAAAAGGGCCAACACTACCATTTCAACAGCCACGCTGTTAACATTAGTGACCCCAGATTGGGGTGCAGGAAGCAGCTCTCCTGGAGCTTGGCCCAGTGAGACTGGGAGTGCCACTGACAGGGAAAGCAACAGAGAGAACCAAGGTTGCCTGGGCCACCTGGGGGGAATTAGTATAACTGATGCCCTTTCCCTCTGGACCTTTAAGGGAGTCCTGGCAACTAGGGGGGTTGGTAGGAACATGTAGAGTAGGCCCTCGGACCATGAGATCAGGAAGGCATCTGCTGCCACTCTCTCTGGGTGCGGCTGATGTGACCAGAAGCAAGGCAGCTGTGTGTTGTCTGGGGAAGCAAATAGGTCCATCATAGGCATGCCCCAGAGGTGGAAGAGCTCCCTTGTCACCCTGGGGTTCAAGCGCCACTCGTGTGGTCAAAGGACTCTGTTCAGCCTGTTTGCAAGGCAGTTGCTGTGGCCCGGGAGGTACACCACTCGCAAGAGAATGCTGTTGCATGCTGCGGAGAGGAGGGCTACCGCCTCCTGGCAGAGAGAGTACGAACCCCCACCCCATGCTTGTTGATATAAAACATGGCAGCCTTGTTGTCCGTCTGGATCAATATGGGCCGGTGTCACAGGTGGAGGCAGAACACTCATAGGGCCAAAAAGACTGCCCTGAGCTCCAGGAGCTTGATCTGTAAGAGTGAGATCAACTGCCCTGTGTGCGGCGGTTCCCACAATGCTCCCCCCAACCCAGGAGGGAGGTGTCTGTGGTCAGGATCCTCTGAAGCGTGGTGCCTGGAAGGGCACTCCCGCTTGGGAGTAGAGCAAGTTTTGCCACCAGTTGGGGGACTCCGCCAGTTGGCGGGTAACCCTGACTTCTGTCCCATAGCCTGCCTGTGACTTGAGTCTACTGTGAGTGGAGGCACCACTGGGTTGTTTGCATGTGCAAGAGGGCTGAGGGCATGACATGGACTGTCGAGGCAAGGTGGCCCAGCAGGCGGAGGAGACAAGCCGGCACTGACCGGCGGCGTTGTACCTCTTCTGCCAGTTGCCTGAGGTGTTCTGCCCTTTCTCTTGGGAGGACGGCCTTGACCTGTAACATGTCCAGCTGAGCACCTATGAACTCCAGGCTTTGGGCTGGAGACAGATGGGATTTTGTGTAGTTGATGACGAACCCTAGATGCTGCAGGAGGGGGGTTGCATGCTCTGTGGCCTGACTGACCTCTGAGGCCGTACCACCCCTGATTAGCTAGTTGTCTAGGTAGGGGAAGACGAAAGCTCCTTGTAAGCGCATGTGGGTGCTTCCAAGGCCAGGAATTTGGTAAAGACCCTTGGCAAAGAGGCCAGGCTGAAGGGTAGCACCCTGTACTGGTAGTGCCCTCTTCCCACTGTAGGTACTGCCCGTAGGAGGGGTGGATCAGGATGTGTGTGTAGGCATCTTTTAGATCCAAGGAGCACAGCCAGTCTCCCTGGTGGAGGTAAGGCAACAGTGTTCCAAGGGAGAGCATCTTGAACTTCTCCCTCACGAGAAACTTGTTTAAGTTTTTCAGGTCTAGTATGGGCCTGAGGTCCTCAGTTCTCTTTGGGACAAGGAAGTATCTGGAGTAGAAGCCTGTTCTCCATAGGTGCTTGAGTACAGGTTCTACTGTGTTGTTCCTTAGCAGACCTGTGAGCTCTGAGAGCTAAAAGGTCTGGTGAAGGAGAGGTGGCACCAGCTCACCTAGGAAGAACCTGGGTGGTACCTGCTGTAGGTGGAGGAGGCATCCCTTCCTTACCATTTGCAGTGCCCACTGGTCTGAGGTGACATTGGCCCACCTGTGGGCAAAGAGCACTAGGCAGCTCCCTGTGGGCTGGTGAAGGTCTCCCGGGGGACGGGAGGCCTTGCCCGATGAGTCAAAAGCTCCCCCCAGGTTGGGTGGGATCTGGGGCCTGGGGCTTCTGCGCCTTTGGCTTCTGAGCTCCATGGTCTTGTCTTTAGGTGAGAATCCTGCTGCTGGCCTGAAAAGGGCTGGTAGTAGTGACTGTTGAAAAGGTCCCTTTTTTCTTGGGAACAGGGGTCTTTTCTCTGATGGTTTCTTACGTGGAAAGGATGAGGTCTTTTTAGAAAACCTCTGGCGAGTCACCATGTCAGCATTGATCTCGGCCGCCTTGTCGGCCATAGACTTGCCAAACAGGTTCTCCCTGGTGCAGGGGAGGTCAAGCAGCTTGTCTTGGACCCATTGCTCAAGGTCAGAAGACTGTAGGCAGGCTTGGCGCGGGGCATCAATGCCGGCCGCTGCTACTCGAGATGTTGACTCGAAGCCATCGTAGTCTGCCCCGGAGAGGAAGTTAAAACAGTCTTTGATCTTGGAGGTCATAGCTTGGAACCATTGGAGGGTTCCCTGGCAAACCCAGCTGAAAACCCGGACAACTCCTGCATTAGGGCCTTCAGGTACATGCCTATGTACAGTTCATAGGCTTGGATTCAGCAACCCAGCATCGAGCCCTGGTAACACTTGTGCTTGAGGGCATCGAGGGCTCTGCGTCCCTTTCAGGGGAACAGAGGAGTGAGTCTTCTGGCTCTTAAGTTTCTGCATAGTCAACGCGATGACCATGGAGTTATGTGGGAGCTGGGGTTTGAGGAACCCCAGGCCTTTTCGAACGTGGTACATGGCGTCGAGGCACCAGCATCTCCCACATTCTGAGCAGTAGCCACTCGAGGATCGGCTGCAAAGGCACCATGATAATTTCCTTGGGTGGAGACTCACACTGGAGAATCTCAAAGTTCTTCAGTGTTCTTCTTCCTCTGCTTCGGTCTTCACCGAGAGGGCTTCTCGGAGGAGAATGGCGCCGGGAAAGATGGGTCTGAGGGAATATCTCAGTGCCATTTGGTTTCCGTGGATGCCTCATTGCCAGTCTCCCACTCAGTATCGAGAGGTGACAATGAGCCCGAGCCCTATAACTCATTACGTCAAGGCCGGCACCGAGAGGCTGGTGGCCTCCGGTGGACCTGGGGTCCAAGTTGCAGAAACTGGCCAGGGAGAATCAGATGCCCAAGGAACAGGACTGAGACCTCGACTGGCGCTGAAGGCTTACCCGGGGCCAATGGCACTCAGAGCTTGGCTCGATGACCAGGGAATCCTCTGCAGTGGGGGCCGGGTCGTCGGAACAGATGATGCAGACAAATCAGCCATCACTGCCTGCTGCAGGGCCAGGATAGCAATGATGTTCTGCTCCAGGACTGCCATTCTGGTTTCCAAGCCTGAAGGCTCCGTAGCTCTTGGCGCGAGCACCAAGGATCTCGGGCTTGGCGCCGGTACTTTCGTTGAGTGCATCCTCGAAGAGGACTACGGTCTCAAGGAACCTCGCACGGTCTCCGCCGGCCGAGGAATCCTTCTTGAGGACCTTGGTAGGGTGCTTCTCAGAGCTGCCCAAGTTCCTCCGGGCAGTTTTACCAGGTTTCTTCAGTGCAAACTCGGCAGCCTTCGAGGAATTTTTCTTCTCTCGGGGTCGGGGTCTTCTTACAGGACTGCAGGACTCCGAGGATGCTCGGACCTCACGGGAAGTGCTGGACTTGGAGCTCGGCGTCGGGGAGGCCGGTGCCGTCGGACTTGGGGAGCAGTTTTTCCTGAAACTCCTACCTCTTTTTATTGGTTTTAGATGTCATGGCCTGGCACAGGTCGCAGGAGGTGCTGTCATTTTATTTTATTTTTTATTTATTTAAACAGATTTGTATACCACCTTATCCTAAAATCAAAGTGGTCACATCACAATTGGAGGGTTACATTTAACATAGGGGAACTTAACATGGTCTGGGCCCAGGCAGTGTAGGCAGCAGTCATAGGTGTCGGTAACCAAAATGGTTTGACTGCAACAGTCATATTTTTTAAACCCACCGGGGGACATGGTGGGGAAACACCTGGATGAGGTCGACGACCCCCGAGCGAAAAAGGGTGCGAACATCAGTCGAGGTGAGCCTCGATCAAAAGACAAAAGGGGCCAAGAACAGTGCTGGCTTGAGGAGGGAAGAGGAACTGATACACAAACCGGGAAACTAACTTTAAGGATAATTAGCAAGGATTTTTCTGGGGAAACAGGATAGATGTCCGTTGGGATCCACGGAAAAAAGGAAACTGAGCAAGATGTCACCCTTGGGCAGGAAGGGGACCATGCATGCATGGTATCATGTCCCAAAGGCTTTCTTTGAAAGCTGGAAAATGCTCCACGCCGGCTCCATCAGCGCCAACGTCACCCATATGTGAAGACTGACTTCCTGCTTGTTCCTGGAGAACCATGTTTACTATTTTATCATAAGTTTACTACCAAAACAATTGTGAAACGAAAGGGGTAATCTATGCTATTATTTGCTCATTTGTTCATGTCAATAGATATATATTGAAAAACAACACATCAAGTCAAAACATGCATTACTGAACATTGTTCCTTCATTCAAACATCACCTATTCCTTATGCACTTTACTCAGCCCGGGGATCCCCCCCCCCCACCTACACACTCACTCATACGTGGCAATTGAAACCACATCCACAAGGAACCTACAACCTAACTCTACCCATACGACATTACAGATCTATAACTCTTCTTTACCAACAGAGTACAAACACGCTGTAAGCTAAACTTGGCAGCAAAACCTTGTTACGAGCCCAACCTGTCAATTACCTGTAGCTAAATCTCAAATGTATATAGTTTCCCCTGTTAATCCATGTTTAAATCCCTGTTTTCTGTAAACGTAGGACTATTTGTACGTCCAAGTGTTTATTGTTTCAATGTAAACCACACTGATGAGAAATAGCGCGGTATATAAGAATTGTTAAATAAATAAATAAATAAATTCAGAAATTAAGAGAGATCACATCATAAATTCTACCTTGGGATAGACGGTGGTAACTAAGGGGCTTGTTTACAAAGCCGCGGTAGCGGTTCACGATCGTTTGTAAACAAGCCCGTAAGTCTCCGGTTGGCAGCAGAAAGACACAGGCAACATCTCCTATGGGATTCCTAATAGTTTTGCAAGTGTTATGCCCATTAAACTGCCTGCTGCTCCAGAGTCCAAAAAGGCCCAGGCTGAAATGGAATGCCTTTTCCAAAGGATGATTACCCATAAGGAAACTCTACATGCATCAGTAGAAGGAATTCTTGCTGCCTAGATGCATGATTAATGCTGAAGAAATTAAGAAATGTGCATGAGGTGGTTAGAAATTGGGGAGAGAGATGCGAAAAACAGATATGCAGAGAACCTAAAGCTATTTATTTTAAAGCAATAAATAAGGGGTAAATATTCAAAGGCACTTGTTATCTGGATAGTGATGCTAAATATCTTACAAACTGCATTCTGACAATCTGCATCTCGATAATGCTGGGGCAAGTTTGTGGAAAAGGGCAGAGCACTGAATTATATGGATAGCAGCAATATTCAGTCCACTATCTGGAAAAAATTAGGACAGCAAAAAAGGAGTCCAAACTTTATCTGGATAGCTATGCAGACAACAGACTGAATATTGCCACTATCTAGATCGTGGTGCTGGTCACCGCATCATCTGGATATTCAATGCCAGCCATTATCTGGATACCAGCACTGAATATCTTGATTTATTTAACCGCGATGGCCAGCATATTAAAAAGACTATGGGGCTTGTTTACAAAGCCGCGGTAGCGGTTTCCGAGCATTATCGGAGCCACGGCTCCAATGAAGATCAGAAATCGCTACCGCGGCTTTGTAAACAAGCCCCTATGGCAGCTATATACTGGCCAATAGCTCTTTTATCTTTTAAGACAGTTAAGTTAAAAAAGAACAAGACTTTTTCAGCTAAGGCAATTTGAACAACATATCACTTGATATTCAGCTGCTACAGTCGGTGTATTTATTAAACGCTTGCCACATTGAGATTGTGGCCAGCACTGTATATTCAGATAGAGCATTACATGTATAGCGACAATCTTGGATAGTGGACAGACTATCGCTGCTGTTTGGATAATTTAACATTTCACTTTTGCTCCGCCCATGGACTGCCTTGCTACTGTTCATATATGTGGTCTATAAGATATTCAGTAACAATATTCAGATAGTGTCACTGAATATCAATGGAGAGTCCTGGCCAGCGCCACTCATCTGCGTAGCAGCAACTGCTATCTGGTAAGTGTTTTTGAATATCATTCCCATAATTAACTCTTTTGGCTTTTAAGGAAATTAAAACACAGAATTTATCAACTAACCCACAATCTCTCTTCTTTCCCAAGCTTCTTGTTCCGTACAATCTCAGGATGTGCAACTATTAGTTGCTCCCTCTTTCAAAAAGATTCATTTTCATTCCATACGTAACAGAATGAGTAGTTCTCCAGGAGCAGCAGGAATCAGTCCTCACATATGGATGATATCGGCGTTGACAGAGCCCCCGTGCAGAACATTTCCCCAGTTTTCAAAGACAGCCTTTGAGAATGCAGCACGCCTGCGCGGTCCCCTTCCCGCCCAAGGCTGCCATCTTGCTCAGTCTGATGACCTAGCTAAAAGACAGCAAAAAACAAAATAAAGTATATGACTGCAACTCCAGGGGAGGAGGGAGTGTCGTGAGGACTGATTCCTGCTGCTCCTGCAGAACACCTGTTACAGGTGAGTAACTACCCTTTCTCCAGGACCAAGCAGGAAGTCAGTCCTCACATATGGGACTCCCCAGCTCTAGGCTACCGGGAACCCAAAACTGAAAAAATGGCTTCCTATTAAGAGCCTCAGCATCCGTGAAAAGAATATCCTCTGAGAACGCCCCTGTACGGTAGCCCAACACAAGGGCCGGAGGGTAGGAGTTGCCTAAACCTCAAAGAAATTACGGAGTACCGCCTGTCCGAAAGCACTGTCCCTTCGGGACTCTCTCTCGAGGCAGTAGTGGGCTGCAAATGTCTGGCTTGAAGACCAAGTAGCGGCCCAGCAGATGTCTGCCAACGGAACAGATCGGAGATGAGCTACTGACGCAGCTTTCGCCCTGACACGGTGGGCCGTGACTCGACCCTGCAAGGAGAGGCCGGCTGCCTTGTACGCCCAGGCAATACAATCTGCTACCCAAGTGGACAAGGTACGCTTGGAGACAGGCAACCCCAGTTTATTAGGGTCAAAGGAGACAAAGAGCTCAGTAGCCCTTTGGTGCCCTCGCGTACGTTCTATGTAAAAGGACAACGCCCTCTTACAGTCCAGGGTATGCAAGACTGTTTCAGCCCGGCTGGTATGCGGCCTGGGAAAGAATGTGGGAAGAATCACCTCTGGTTGAGGTGGAAGGAGGAGATAACTTTTGGAAGGAACTTCGGATGGGTCCATAGGACCACCCAGTTCCTATAGAACTGTGTGTAGGTCTATCAGAAACCAGAGCTTGTAGCTCACTTACACGTCTGGCCGAGGTAAGAGCTACCAGGAAGAGCGCCTTCCAAGAAAGGAAGCTTAAATGGCATGTAGCCATCGGCTCAAACGGTGGGCGAGTAAGTTGCTGCAAGACCACATTCAAATCCCACTCAGTGTCTGGTGGACGAATCGGAGGCTTGAGCAAAAGCAGGGCTCTGAGGAAGCGAAACACCAAGGGGTGAACCGACAGAGACTGACCCTCCACCGGTGAGTGGTGTGCTGAGAGAGCACTGAGGTGGACCCAAACAGAGTTGGAATTAAGGCCCAGGTCTGACAGGTGAAGTAGGTATTGTAGTACTATCGGCACAAGGCAGGAGAAAGGATCTTCATTGCGCTGAGCACACCATATTGAGAACCTACGCCACTTGAGGGCATAGGAATTTCTGGTGGACTGCCTCCTAGAAGCCACGACCACCTCCTCAACTTCCCTAGGTAGCAGTAAGGGAGCTAGCACTATCCTTTCAACAGCCAGGCCATCAGATTGAGGGATCTGAGATTGGGGTGCAGAAGGGAACCCTGATCCTGAGACAGGAGATTGGGTTGCCACCCCAGAGGAAATGGAGTTTCCACTGCCAACTGCAGAAGTGGAAACCACGGTTGCCTCGGCCATCTGGGGGCTACCAGAATCACCGAGGCCTTGTCCTGTAGAATCTTGAACAGAGTTCGGGCCACGAGAGGTGTGGGAGGAAACACATATAGGAGGCCCTGAGACCAAGAGATCACAAACGCATCTGCTGCCATTCTCAGGGGATGCGGCTGTCTGGAGCAAACCCTGGGCAGCTGACGGTTCAGCGGACTTGCAAAGAGATCGACTGATGGAAGTCCCCATCATAGAAAGATCTGCTGGACCACCAGTGGATTCAACTGCCATTCATGAGGCTGGAGAATCCTGCTGAGTTTGTCTGCCAAGAAGTTCTCCTGACCAGGTAAACTGCTTTGAGAAACATACCATGTTTGACTGCAAAGGAGCAAAGGGCCTGTGCCTCCTGACATAGGAGTCTGGACCCTGTGCCCCCTTGCTTGTTCACATAGAACACTGCTACCTGATTGTCTGTCTGAACTAAGACAGACTGGTAAGAGAGGACATGAGAAAAAGTCTGGGGAGCCAAGCGGATTGCTCACAGCTCCAAAAGTTTGATCTGCTGTGTGGCCTGCCGAGGAGACCAGAGGCCTTGAGTGCACGTGCCCTGGCAATGTGCACCTCAGCCCTTTAAGGAAGCATCAGTCGTCAGCGCCCTTGTGTGCGCTGGGGCCTGAAAAGGTACCCCCTGAGAAGGTTTGGGAGATGTTGCCACCACTGTAAGGAGTCCAAAAGTGGTTTGGACACCTTTACTATGTCTCGGAGGTTGCCTGTGGCCTGCGCCCACTGAGCTCTGAGGCACCACTGAGCAGCCCGCATGTGCAGACGGGCATTTGGAGTCACATGTAGTATGGATGCCATGTGGCCCAGGAGCCGCAGGAAGTGCCTGGCAGAGACCTGAGAATTGTTTTGGAACTGGTTGGCCAAGTCCATCAGTCTATGGGCCCTGTCCTCGGGCAAGTAAGCTCTTGCCTGCAGGATGTCTAATCTTGCCCCTATAAACTCTAGGTTCTGTGAGGGGAGCAAAGTGGACTTCGCGTAGTTTATGACAAACCCCAGATGCTGAAGAAGAGAGACAGTGAGAAGAGTGGCTTGTATGGCATCCTGGAGAGACTGGCCCCTGATGAGCCAGTCGTCCAGGTATGGGAAGACAAAAATTCCCTGATTCCTGAGATAGGCTGCCACCATCGCCAGGAATTTGGTGAAAACCCTGGGGGCGGAAGTTAGACCAAAGGGAAGTACTCTGTACTGGAAATGGTTTCCTCCCACCACAAATCTGAGATATTGTCTGTGGTCTGGATGGATGAGGATGTGAGTATAAGCATCCTTTAGATCTAAGGAGCATAGCCAATCTCCCTGCTGGAGGTAGGGCAGTAGTATCCCAAGGGTAAGCATCTTGAACTTTTCCCTCTCCAGAAACTTGTTTAAGTTTCGCAAGTCTAGGATAGGCCAGAGGCCTCCTGTCCTTTTTGGTACCAGGAAGTACCTGGAGTAGAAGCCTTGCCCTTCCAGGTGGTGGGCCACCGGTTCCACCGCCTGTTCCTTTAGAAGACATGCCAACTCCTGAAGGAGGAGGTTTCTGTGCAGAGGGAGTCTTGGAGGCTCCCCTGGAAAGTGGAGCAAGTAGCCCTTCTGGACTATGCTCAGTACGCAGGTATCCCCTGTGATGGCTGGCCACCTGTATGTGTACAGGGTCAGCCGACCTCCTGTGCTGAGTGGAGCCAGCTGTGGAGAAGAGGCAATGCTGTGGGAGTCAAAACCCCGCTCCCTGCTGTGCAGGAGCCGGAGCTCGTGGCTTGGGGGTCTTCTGCCTACAGGGCCCTGTTGGGGAGCTTGTCCCTTGGCCTGCTGACCCTGTTGGGGAGCTGGAGAGGCCTGGTATTGAGGGTAGGATTTGTAGGCAGCACCCTTCCTTGGGAAAAAGGGCTTTTTTCACAAGCCCTTCTTTTTCTGAGAAGGGGCAGAAGTCTTCCTGCACAGCCTTGTCCTGGTAAGAGTCTCAGTCTCGATTTCCGCAGCCTTTTCAGTCACGGGCTTACCGAAAAGGTTTTCACCTCGGCAAGGGACATCGACCAACTTGTCCTGCACCCATGGCTCCAGGTCTGATGACTGCAGCCAGGACTGACGGCGTGCACTGATGCCGCCCGCGGCTACAACGGCCGAAACCTCGAAGCCATCATAAGCTGTTTGAGAGATAAAATTCGAGCACTCTCGAATCCCTGTTGACAAAGCCTTGAACCTCTGCAAAGGTTGCTCGGAGAGGCCAGCTGAGAACCCCGCAATCTCCTTTGCCAGGTCTTGTAGGTACATGCCCATGTACAGCTGGTAGGTCTGGACACGGCAAGATAGCATAGAGCCCTGGAAGCACTTTCTACCGAGGGCATCCAGGTTCCGGGCCTCCCGGCCGAGGGGCACCGAGGAGTGCATCTTTTGACTCTTCATAGGGTGCATGACCGATTCCACAACCATGGAGTGGTGCAGTAGCTGCGCCTTTTGGAACCCAGGGCTCTTATGGACTCGATAAATGGCATCGACCCGTTTGCTAACAACTGGCGTCGAGGCCGGTGCCTCCCACATATGGAAGAGCAGCCGTTCCTGCATCAGAGGAACCGGTACAGTAAAGGCTTCCTTCAGAGGAAAATCATACTGGAGGGCATCGAGCTCCTCGGCTCGAGGCTCCTCCTCGGCGTTCGCGGGGAAGGCCAAGGCTTTGGCCATGTCCCTCACGAAATCCGAGAACCAGGTATCCTCCGGGGGGACCGTCTCCGAGGCTCGGACTCTGGTGTGTCCAAAGGAATGCACCGGGTCTGGAAGGTGTCTGGGGACTCCTCGTCCTCCGTCTCCCACTCCGACTCCGAGGGTGAGCAATCGAGTGGCTCCGGCCGTGTGGGCCTCGGTGACACCCGTCCCGACACCGAGGGTATCAGCGTCGACGACATTGGCCCCGCACAGGAGGTCGAGAGGGACCTCGACTGAAGATCGACTCGAGACTTCATTGACTCGAGGATCGACTCGAGACTTCATTGACTTGAGGATTGGCTCGGTCTCCAGGGTCGACTTAGACGTCGAGGTCACAGTGGTTGGGGCAGATGCACCGGTCAGACCGGAGATCAGCACCTGCTGCTGTTCCATGAAGGCAGCCAAGCTGCTCTCCAAGGCTGTCAACCTGAGTCCAAGCTCAGGAGACTCAGCAGCCCCCGACTCGGGCCCCGATGGTGTCGGGCCCGACGTCAGCTCCCTCGGAGGAGAGTCCATGAGGACAACTGCACTTACGTGACTCGGGGACTCCGGCTCCACGCGAGGTAGCTTGGAAGGCCTCTCCCACTCAGAGAGCCCAGAGCGGCGGTCAGGGCTATGCGACATGGCCCTCGAGGAACCAGGAGCCTCCACCGACGCTGCCCTCGCGAGCTTTTTCTTCTTTCTGTGCTCCCGGGTGCTTTCAGAGGAACCCCAACGGCACTCGGGTCGGACTCTCGAGATGTCGAGGCCTCTGCCGAAGTCCGGGCCTGGCCGGATGCGGAGTCAGAGAAAATTCTCTCACGTTGATGCTGACGGCTTCGAAGCGCCTTCGACGACATTTTGCCACACGGGCCACAGGTCAGGAGGTCATGGTCGGGCCCGAGGCATCGGAGGCAGCAGTCATGTGTGTCGGTGAGAGACATAAGTTTTTGCACCGATCACACTTTTTGAACCGTATCTTAAAAAGGATATAGCGGTTTTAGAAAAGGTACAGAGAAGAGCCACCAAAATGGTAAAGGGGATGGAAGGATACTCCTATGAAGAAAGGCTAAAAAGGTTGGGCTCTTTAACCTGGAAAAGAGACGGCTGAGGGGAGATATCATAGAAGTCTATAAATTAATGAACGGAGTGGAACGGGTAAACGTAGATCGATTGTTTACCTTATCAGAATATAGAAAGACTAGGGGACATACAATGAAGCTACAGGGTAAACTATTTAAGACTAATAAAAGAAAATATTTTTTCACTCAACGTGTAATCAAACTCTGGAATTTGTTACCGGAGGATGTAGTAAAGGCTGTTAGTGTAGCTGGGTTTAAAAAAGGTTTGGACAAGTTCCTGGAGGAAAGGTCCATAAACCATTATTAAGAAGTGACCGAAGATATCAATGCTTGACCAAGTACAAGCATTGTGGAACTTGTGTCTCTTGGGGAAACTGCTAGGTACATATGACCTAGATTGGCCACTGTTGGAAACAGAATACTGGGCTTGATGGACCTTGGTCTGACCCAGTATGGCATATCTTATGTTCTTATGTTCTTAACCCGCTGGTAGCCACCGGGGGAAAAAAGGCCCCTGCAAGGTCAAAAGACCGGGTTGCCAGTGAAAACACAAAAAGAGCGCGAACGCTAGTCATGAAGGACAAAAACCGAAAATCAAAACTCCGGACTCGATACTGGTGTACCGAGCCCAGACGGGAAGAGGAACCGGCGTCGAACCAGATAAGATAACATGAAAATCGCAGAAAAAAATCAACTTTTTCCGTGTGACACGAACTCACATCCGTCGGGCTCCGCAGAAAAAGAAAGACTAAGCAAGATGGCACCCTTGGACAGGAAGGGGACCGAAAGGCGCGCTGCATTCCCAAAGGCTTTCTTTGAAAGCTGGCGAAATGCTCCGCACGGGGGCTCCGTCGGCGCTGACGTCACCCATATGTGAGGACTGACTTCCTGCTTGGTCCTGGAGAATTTTTTCTATGACTGCTCCATCTATTTGGAATTCTCTCCCAAATGAGTTATGTGTTGAAGCAGAGTTAGAAACATAGAAACATATAAAAATGATGACAGAAAAAGACCACATGACCTATCTAGTCTGTCCTTCCATATCAACAACTACAACAGTCCCCTTTTTTCCTTTAGAGATCCTCTGTGTTTGTCCCATGCTTTTTTGAATTCAGATACTGTCCTCATCTCTACCACCTCCACTGGGAGACTATTCCATGGATCCACCACTCTTTCCATAAAGAAATATTTCTGCATATCACTCCTGAATCTATCCCCCTTCACCCTCATCCTATATCCCCTCGTAGCAGAACATGCTTTCAATCGAAAGAGGCTCTCCCCCTCTACATTTTTGCCACAGAGGTATTTAAACACCTCAATCATATCACCTCTATCCCGCCTTTCCTCTAAGGTGTACATATTAAGACCCTTAAGTCTGTCCTCATATGCTTTATAGTGAAGGAGTGGCCTAGTGGTTGGGGCGAGGTACTTCAGGCCGGAGGGTCGGGGATTCAAATCCCACTAGAGGACAGCAACCTTGGGCCAGAAGGTCTGAGGTTTCTAGTGCCACAGGTGCTCCTTGTGGTCTTGGGCAAGCCACTTAACCCTCCATAGCCCATGTTCCCTGTAAAATAGTTATCTCCAAGTTATAATGCCCTGTTCAATGTAATTTCAGTTTGTTCAATGTAAACCGCACTGATGCAGAATAGCGCGGTATATAAGAGAATGTAAATAAAGAAAGAAAGAAATAAGACCACTAACCATTTTAGTAGCCACCCTCTGTACTGACTCCATCCTGTTTATATCCTTTTGAAGGTGCAGTCTCCTGAATTGCACACTGTACTCCAAATGAGTTTGCATCAAAGACTTATACAGAGGCACTATCACCTCCTTTTTTCTGCTAGCCATTCCTCTCCGTATACACCCAAGCATCCTTCTAGCTTTTGCCATCGCCTTTTCTACCTGTTTAGCTACTTTAAGATCATCAGACACAATCACGCCTAGGTGCCGCTCTTCTTTAGTGGACAAAAGTACTTCACCCACTATACTATTATTGCTCCCTTGGATTGCTGCAGCCCAAATTCATGACCTTACATTTTTTAATATTAAATCCCAGCTACCAAATTCTAGACCATTCTTCTAGCTTAGCCAGATCCCCCCTCATGTTATCTACACCTTCCAGGGTGTCTACTCTATTGCAGATTTTGGTATCATCTACAAAGAGGCAAACCTTACCCAACAGCCCTTCCGCTATATCACTAACAAAGATGTTAAAAATAAGCAGACCAAGGACAGATCCCTGGGGCACACCACTGGTAACATCCTTCTCCTCAGAGTGAGCTCCATTTACCTGTACTCTTTGTCGACTCCCACGCAACCAATTTCTAACCCAAGCAGTAACTTTAGGGTCCATCCCTAGGGTGCTCAGTTTGTTTATAAGTCGCCTGTGAGGAAAGGTGTCGAAGGCTTTACTGAAATCTAAATACACCACATCTAGAGCTCTCCTTTGGTCCAACTCCCTGGTCACCCTGTCAAAAAAATCAATCAGATTTGTCTGACAAGACCTGCCTCTGGTGAATCCATGATGCCTTGGATCCTGTAATCTGCTGGACTCCAGAAACCTCACTACTTTCTCTTTCAGCAGCGTTTCCAATAATTTACTCACCACCGAAGTTAAACTAACCGGCCTATAGTTTTCAACCACATCCTTACTTCCGCTTTTGTGTAAAGGCACCACATGAGCCTCTCTCCAGTCCTTTGGCACTACTCCAGACTCCAACGAGGCATTGAAAAGGTCAGTCAGTGGAGCTGCTAGAATGTCCCCAAGTTCCCTCAGTATTCTAGGGTGTATCCCATCCGGTCCCATCGCTTTGTCTACTTTAGGTTGAGCTAGTTTCTTATGAACACAGTCTTCTGAAAATTGTTCAAGATGTCCCTCGCTTCTGTTCCTGTTTGTGGGTGTTTTCTGAGGTCCTGTTCCTGGTTCTTCATCTGTGAACGCAGAACAGAATATTTGTTAAGCAATTCCGCTTTATCCTCATCAGCTTCTACATATTCCTCCCCTTCACCCTTGAGTCTGACAATGCCACTTTTGCCCTTCCTGTACTCACTAACATATCTGAAAATGTCTTATCCCCCCATTTTATTGCATTGGCTATTTCCTCCTCTTTTTGAATCTTTGCTTTCCTGACTATTTTGTTAGCTTCTCTAAGTTTTTCCTCCTTTTTATGATCTCTTGTATTTCATTAAGGCCTCCCTCTTTTTCTTCACCTTTCAGCTACTTCTTTTGAAAGCCATAGCGGTCTCCTTTTCCTTTTACCTTTATTTACCATTTTAACAAAAAGGTTGGTTGCCCTTAAAATATCCCCTTTCAGTTTTGCCCACTGTTTTTCTACATCCCCCAGCTGTTCCCATCCTGCTAACAACTCCCTGAGGTATTGGCCCATCTTGGCAAAGGTAGTCTTCCTAAAGTCTAAGACCCTCACCTTTGAATGGATTCTAATATCCTTAGTCCTAATATGGAACCACAACATCTGGTGATCACTCGATGCAAAATGATCTCCCACTATAACATCAGAAACACTTTCACCATTGGTAAGCAACAAGTCCAGTATGGCCCCTTCACGTGTGGGGTCTGTTAAAAATTGCCTGAATAGTTCTCCCTGTAGAGAATTCAGGATCTCTTTACTTCTAGATGATACTGCAGCAGGAATGTGCCAATCAACATCTGGCATATTGAAATCCCCTATCAGTAGCAATTCCCCTTTCCTAGCAATGCTGCGTATGTCTTCAATTAACTCTCTGTCCACCTCTTCCTCTTGTTAGGGAGGTCTGTATATCACGCCAATGCAAATAGATTTCTCTTTCCCTCTTTCTAGTTTAACCCACAATTTTTATTTATTATTTATTTATTTATTACAGTTGCTTATATACCGCACTATTCGGCATCAGCGCGGTTTACAGTATAACAAAGTGATCAATACACACATTCTGTTTGGTTTTACATCGAACAGGAATATAAACTTGGATAACAGGGGCTGAACTATATACATGAACTATTTACATGAAATATGCTATATACAAGAGGTAAAATTCCTATAACATTGTTGAATTGCACAATAAATGATGAATCCGTTTTGAATACTTGAGACCTTGTGAGTATGTGCTGCAAAAGGACGGTGATTCTTAGGTGGTGCTAACTAAATTCATCGCTGGTTGGGTAGTATTGGAGGAAGAGGTGATATTTGATTGCCTTCCTGAATTGGGTCAGGTCTGCTATAGCTCGAATGTCTGGTGGGAGTGCATTCCAACATTTGGGGACGTAAAGGCTGAAGGCCCTATTTGCTGTTGTATTATTGCATTTTGTCAAGGTCTTCGGGGTTGCTAATAAATTTAGGGCTGTTGACCTCCTAGCTCTGTTGGGGGGCACTGTATGGATGAGATCCGTAAGTGCTGTGGAGGAAAGGTGCTTGATTGCCTTGAATGAGAGGATTAATGTTTTGAAGATAATCCTTCCGTGTATAGGTAACCAATGAAGCTGTTTTAATATCGGAGTCACGTGGTCTCTTCTGGAGGCTCCATGAAGAATCCTTGCTGCAGCATTCATGGCCAGTTGTAGCGGGTTTAGTGTGGATTGCGGGAGACCTTGTAGGATGGAATTGGCAAAGTCAAAGTGCGGCAGGATCAGTGCTTGGTATATGGTCCGGAAATCATCTGGCTCCAGTAGGGAGCGCAGATGTCTGAGTGAACGGATTTTAAAATAGACCGCTTTGACAATGTTGCTTATATGACATTTCATGTCCAGATGTTGGTCTAAAGTGATCCCCAGGTATTTTATTGTTTCTTTGGTTTGTAATTCCGCTTCCTTTACCTTTATATGTGTTGGTGGGGTGAAGTCTGGGTCTCTAGCGATGAACAATACCTCCGTTTTCTTGTGCTGGATGCGGAGGTTTTGTGCTTGTAGCCAATCCGATATGGTATTGAAGCATTCTATAAGAGGTGTAAGGTCCATTTGAACGGTTGAAAAAGGCATATATAGTAGGATGTCATCTGCATATATCAGACAGCTCACGTTAAATGATCTAATGATGTTGCAGATGGGCTGCATGTAAATGTTGAATAGTAAAGATGACAATGAGGATCCTTGCGGCACACCTTGTGTTTGATGGAATTGTTTCGACTCTTCTGCTCCAGATTTAACATATTGACATCGGCCATTTAGATAGGAACTGCACCAATTGAGCGCGGTATTACAAATTCCCTTTTCTTTCAGTCGCCCGAGGAGAATCTCATGATGGACCGAGTCAAAGGCTGCAGCGATGTCTAAAAAGATGAGCACAAAGCCTTGTCGGATGTTGTCAATGCCTGTGAAAATGTTATTGAATAAGAAGGTGAGAAGTGTCTCTACTCCATGGTACTCTCTAAACCCGTGTTGGCAATGATCCAAGGGCGCTGTGGAGTCTATATGATCCTGGATTTGCCTTTGGACCTCTTTCTCCAATATCTTTGCTAGTATAGGAATACTAGCTATTGGTCTGTACGATTCGGCTTGTTGTGGATCAAGTTTAGTGTTC
The DNA here is from genome assembly GCA_033557465.1 of Ichthyophis bannanicus. Classification (NCBI taxonomy): domain Eukaryota; kingdom Metazoa; phylum Chordata; class Amphibia; order Gymnophiona; family Ichthyophiidae; genus Ichthyophis; species Ichthyophis bannanicus. The sequence continues at coordinate 41,308,072 of CM066049.1, read as the reverse complement.
TTCAGTAACGGCCTGATAGATGTTTGCTTGAGGGTTGTAGGGAAGGAACCAGTAGTAAAGGAATGTTTTGTCAATTTTGCGATGAATGGACTAAATTCCTTGCGTAGCTCCTTGATCCAAAAAGCCGGACAAGGGTCTGTTTGTGCAGTGGAGGTATTGAGGGAAGCTATTGTATCTTCAATGCTTTTTCTAGCTCTATAATTCCAAAGCTTTAATAGTATTTTTTACATATAGTGCCACTCTTCCTCCCCTTCTTCCTACCCTGTCCTTTTTGAATAAAGTATAGCCAGGTATAGTTACATCCCAGTCATAGTTTTCTGTGAACCATGTTTCTGTAACAGCCACTAAATCCAAGTCGGCCACTCCCACCAAAGCTTCAACATCAGGGATCTTATTTCCCATGCTACGGACATTTATACACACTGCTTTCCATATGTTACCCCTTTTATCCATTTTCATAAAGGTATTTAATGTATCACTTACCTGGGGGCTTTGTTCACCCATCCCCAACGAATCTAGTTTAAAGCCCTCTTCAGTAGATTAGCCAGTCTACTACTGAATACGCGTCAATCTTTCTTGGACAGATGGACACCATCTCTGCTCTGCAACTCTTGGATTTTTCTAACAAGACCTGCCTCTATTGAATCCATGCTGCCTCGGATTCTGCAATCCATTGGACTCCAGAAACCTCACTATTCTCTCCTTTAGTAGCTTTTCCAATAATTTACTAACCACAAAGGTTAGACTAACCAGTCTGTAGTTCTCAATGTCATCCTTACATCTGCTTTTGGGTAAAGGGATCACATGTGCTTTTCTCCAGTCCTTTGGCACCATTCCCGATTCCAAAGAGACAATGAAACGGTCAGTCAGTGGAGCTGCTGGAGTATCCCCCAGTATTCTTTGATATATTCTATCTGGACCCATGGATTTGTTTACTTTTAGTTTAGCTAGTTCTTACACTGGGATTTGAACCCTGGCTACCCTGCTCTTAACCTATTACTTTAACCATTAGGCTGTTAGATATGGTGAAATAGTAATGATTCAGGCTGTGCTCTCAAATGGCAGTCTTTTGTCTTTATTTTTTGTTTTTAGATTATATTGATTTATTTGTATGTTATAATATATTGATTTATTTGTATGTTATAATTTATTGTGTATGTTTTTTGTTACCTGACTTGGCAATTGAGCAGCTATAAATCCTTTTAAATAAATAAATAAAACAAACAAGTCACCACATTCCATCAAAATAATGTTCACTTATCTGCAGAAGCTGTGTCTACTCTCAGTATTCCCTCAGTAAAGCTTAGCTGTACTCCTCCAAGAAAACTTAGCTGTTCCTAGTGCTGTGGTGGTGGTTCTTAGAAGGAAGCCTCACAAGTGCTTGCTAAACGTGTTTTTAAATTTTCTCAAGTACTTTAAGCAATGGCACCTACCTTAAAAACACAGACCTTTGTAGCAATAGGCCAGGTAGAAAAGTAGCAATTAAGTCATGATAGTCAGTATTGGATAGTCAGTATGGAAATACAGTAATAGACCAGTATTTATCTGCCTCCTCCTTCTTCCCACTTTTGTAGAATCAGACTGCATATTATCTCCTTTAGTCCCTATGAATTTCTCCTGTCTCTAAAGATAAACTAAACTGAGCTGGGAGGGTTGCAGTCAGCAGTTTCTTGAGCTTTTTTGCTTTAAAAAAAAAACTCGAACTGCAATAATTTTGCAATTATCTGTGGCTCTGGGCACATCCCCTTCTCCTTGCGCATTATATAGGGTGCTGATTATTGCTCCACACACTATGTTGCTTTTTTTATTTTTAACCTGTGACGAAAAGAGGGGGAAGCTAGGTCAGAGGACGGAAATTATGCACAGAGTCTGCATAATCAATCTCCACACTTTCTTCAGTACAGGAGCAAAAACATGCAAGTATTTTGTACCCTAATTCTATACATCAGCCAAATTTTTAGTCAGTTAGTCAGCGTACTAAGTACTCACAGAAGAGCAGCCTCCATAGAAGGAGGTTCATCATTACCGTCATACTGAGCAAAATAACTGATTTACGAGTTCTGCTTTCGTCTGCGCCCCACTTTGCGCACTCCACCTTCTCCTTTTATTTCAACTATCCCCCTTTGGTTTTTGGTCTCTCTGTTATATATCTAAATTAAAACTATGAGAAAATGGCATATTGTTTCAAATTTGTATACGCAAACTGTTTTGCGTGGTTGGGGGATTTTAGCCCTTCTTTTGCCCATAGCTTAAATCTGGCACCTAATTCATCAAAAAAGGTGACATCTGCTTTGACCAAATACTTCCACATTAATGTGCAAGTTCTAAAAATAACTTTTTACTTAAGCCCAGTAAGAAATGGTTTAGATGCTGCTTTCTCACCACAAAACAAACCATGCTCCTTCAATTTACATTTCAAAGATCGCAAAATCAAGTAAACATTAATGTAAATCCTACTTACCCATCACTTTTCTTCAAGAGATATCCTGATTTCTCTGTTCCATACTGGATATTGCCTTGAAGCTGATGCATGCTATACGCCAGCTGCTTACCAATGGAATCCTGACATCGGGCAAAATAAATGTATTAATGACATACACTGTGCATACACTGTGCACATACAGTATTGATTATTTAAATGCATGCATAATTAAAACAGTGTACATGCTAATCAAACACTGTAGTCATACTAATTATGCATGCTTTACATAGGCTAGTGTAGAATCATGCACAGAGGGAAATTTGAGGATCTTGCAGTGTTGTGCATGAATATGCACACTATAGGAGGTAATTTTATAAAGCTTTTTCTTCATGTAAAGTCTGTTTTACATACACAAAAATCCTTTTAAACAATTGTTCAATTACATAAGTGCATAATAGGTGCATGCAGAGAAAGTGTGCTCCAATTTTTACGTGATCTACAGATAGGCGTTCCTGAGGTATAATTAGGAGGAGTTGAGGCAGAACTGCGATGCACACATGCATTTGATAAAATATACATGTACCCATATAGAGTACATATAAACATTTACACCTTTTTCAGAACAGGTGTAAATTTGAGTGTGGACATTTATGTGCTACTGGGGCTGGATCTGAGAGCCATTCTCACATAAGTGTCCTATTATAAAACCATGCCCTATGGGTCAAATTTAACAAAGGGCACTTACATAAAAGTTGGAAAACGGCCCCTATTTCATAAAGGCAATATATGCACTATAAAAGATGCACCCAGAACCAACTCCAATAATGTGCAAGTCTTTCACACAAATTTACACTATGCTCCTCTGACAGATCGTTTCTATCTGTACCCTTCTGCCAAATCCAGACTTCGATCTTTCCACCTTGCTGTTCCTTATGCCTGGAACAAACTATCTGAGTCGGTACATCAGGCTTCATCTCTGGTCCTTTCCAAATCCAGGCTAAAAACTCACCTCTTCAAGGACACTTCTGGATCCTGATCTGCATAGTCTCCTGCTCTCCAACTATGTGCTTTCTTACCATTCCCCTAGACATATCCTAGTCCTCAGCTGTTGTACTGTTTGTCTTGACTAGACTCTAAGCTCTGATGAGCAAGGACTGTCTATTACATGTCTCTGTATAGCACTGCATATGCCTTGTAGCTCCCCCCCCCTTTGTCCCACCTCTCCCATACATGGTCATCATTCGCACTAACCACATCAGCTGAAATTCATAAACTCATCTCTACCTCTAACAAGACTTTCTGCCCCCTCGATCCCATCCCATCTTCATGGTTACTAACATCCTCTCTCTCCTTCCTTCCCTCTATTCTTTCCATATTAAACAGTCTCTCCTCAGGAATTTTCCCCCACCCCTGGAAACATTCTTTAATTCGCCCAATCCTCAAGAAAGCACAGTTACTTACCTGTAACAGGTGATCTCTGGGAACAGCAGGAATAAGTCTTCACATATGGGTAAGTCGGTACCGACGGAGCCTGAGCGGGAACGCTCCCCAGCTTCCCAAAAAGGAAAGCTTTTGGGAGCATCCCACAGCGCCTGAGCGCTGCCTTCCCGCCTTTCCTAATCATCTCTCCTCAGTTCGAGTTTAAAGCTGAGACAATAGAGAGAGAGAGAGGAAAGGAAAGATAGAAAAAAGATACAACTCCTAGGGGAGGAGGGAGGGTTGTGAAGACTTATTCCTGCTGTTCCCAGAGATCACCTGTTACAGGTAAGTAATTGTGCTATCTCCAGGAACAAGCAGGAATGAGTCTTCACATATGGGGACTCCCTAGCTAAGATGCCTGGGAGATCCCCAAGGATATGAGACCCTGGGAAGGGTTCTACGTCCTCCTATGGATCTCAGGCATCCATCCAGGGAAGGAGGATAGGAGTTGTTTAAGAATGGAACAGGTGTTTGAGGACAGCCTGACCAAACAAGGCATCCCGGCGGGAGTCCTTGTCCAAGCAGTAATGGGCTGTGAAGGTATGAACCGAGGCCCAGGTGGCTGCTCGACAGATCTGGTCGATGGACACAGAATTTAGATGAGCCATAGAGGTGGCCATGGCTCTCACATTATGAGCTGTGACATGGCTCTCCAGAGAAAGGTTCTTACTCTAGTAGGCGAAAAAATACACTGAGCAATCCAATTGGACAGTGTTCTCTTAGAGATTGGAAGTCCTAAATGAGAAGGATCAAAAGCAACAAAAAGCTGGGAAGACTTTCTATGTTGCTGTGTCCTTTGTAAGTAAAAAGCAAGAGCTCTTTTACAATCCAGAGTATGAAGACTCTTCTCTGCACTGGATGCATGAGGAGCTGGAAAAAAAGACAGGTAAATATACCTCTTGATTAAGATGAAAAGGTGAGACCACTTTAGGCATAAAGTGTGGATTTGTCCTAAGGACTACCTTATCATGATGGAACCTTGTATAAGTGGAGTGGAGTGGAGGAGTGGCCTAGTGGTTGGGGCAAGGTACTTCAGGCCGGAAGGTCCGGGGTTCAAATCCCACTAGAGGACAGCAACCTTGGGAAGGAAGGACTGGGGTTTCTAGTCCCACAGGTGCTCCTTGTAGTCTTGGGCAAGCCACTTAACCCTCCATTGCCCATGTTCCCTGTAAGTATTAGTGTATGTGTCTCATATCCCCTCATGTTAAATGTATCACCCTGTTGTGACCGCTTTGATTGAAGGATAAGGTGGTATACAAAACTGTCTAAATAAATAAATAAATAAATAAGGTGGATTAGCTACTAAGGCCTGCAGTTCACTGATGCGGCGAGCTGAAGTGACTGCAATGAGGAAAATAACCTTCCAGGAAAGAAATTTCAAGGAGGTAGTGGCTAAGGGTTCAAAAGGTGGCTTCATAAGCTGACCAAGAACCAATTTTAAGTCCCATGCCACCGGGGGAGGCCTAATGGGAGGTTTAGTTAAAATTAGGCCTCTCATGAATCTTGCAATGAGAGGATGAGAGGAAATAGGTTGTCCATTGATGGGCTTAAGGGATGCTGCAATAGCACTCAAATGGACTCTTACTGAATTCGTCTTAAGTCCTGCATCGGAAAGATGCAGGAGATAGTCTAACAGAGAATTTAAAGGTAGTGTTAGAGGGTCAAGACCCTTATCAGCACACCAAATGGAAAATCTTTTCCATTTAAAAGCATAGGAACGCCTGGTGGAAGGTTTTCTGGAAGCATGGAGGATATCCTTCACTTGCTGAGAAAGATTCAACCCTTGAAGGTCTAGGCCTTCAGTAACAAAGCTCTGAGGTGAAGGGACTTAGGGTTTGGGTGCCACAAAGTCCCTTCCTCCTGGGACAGAAGATCTGGAGCAGCTCCCAAGTTCAGGGAGGGGGCTTGGGAGAGATGTAGAAGTAGAGGGTACCACACTTGGCGTGGCCAGCGTGGAGCTATGAGGATCATAGATCCTTGATCCCTCTGGAGTTTGAACAGAGTCTTGGGAATCAAGGGAATGGGTGGAAAGGCATACAGGAAGCCCTGACCCCAATGAAGGAGGAAGACATCCTTGGCCTGAACTCCCTGACACGAAATTCTGGAACAGAACCGGGGAAGTTTGGCATTCCACGGACTTGCAAAGAGGTCTATGTCCGGGGTTCCCCATTCTTGGAAGATTCTGAGTACCTGATCCATGTGCAGGGACCATTCGTGTGGAAGCAGGACTCGACTGAGTCTGTCTGCCCAAGAGTTTTGGACTCCTGGGAGGTATACTGCCAGGAGATGGATTTGATGCTCTCTGGCGAAGGCCCACAATCTTAAAGCTTCGTTGCAAAGCGACAGAGAGCCAGTTCCTCCTTGTTTGTTTATGTAAAACATGGCTACTTGATTGTCCGTATGAATGAGGACTGTCTTGTAGCTGAGGAGGGTTTGAAAGACCTTGAGAGCTAGAAAAACTGCTCGAAGCTCCAAGTGGTTGATATGAAGAGAGGTCTCCTGTGGAGACCAAGTGCCTTGAGTGGAGAGGTCCTGTAGATGGGCTCCCCAACCTGTTTGGGAGGCATCTGTTGTGAGGGTTGCTTGGAGCAACAACTGCTGGAAGGGGGACCCCAGCAACAAATTTTGGGTGGACATCCACCATTGGAGAGACCAAAAGAGACGTTTGGAGGTTGCTATTTGGTCTGAGAGAGCTCCTGAAACTTGAGTCCACTGGGTGGACAAAGTCCACTGAGCTGCTCTCATGTGTAGGCGAGCATAGGGTACCACATGTACTGTGGAAGCCATGTGGCCTAGCAGTTGTAGCATCTCCCGGGCAGTTAAGTGGCTCTTTGACTGAATCTGGGAGGCTAACTGCACTAGACGTTGGCAACGGGCCTGAGGAAGGTAGGCCCTTGCAGTAGTGGTATCCAACCAGGCCCCTATGAATTCTAGGGACTGAGTAGGGGTGAGCTGAGACTTTGGGAGGTTTACCACAAGTCCCAGATACTGCAGAATGCGCCTTGTGCGGTCCAAGGAAAGCTGGGCCTCTGACTGAGATGGAGCTCGGATGAGCCAGTCGTCCAGGTATGGGAAGACAAATATTCCCAGAGTGCGTAGAAATGCAGCAACTATTGCCATGCATTTGGTGAACATTCTTGGAGCAGAGGCCAGACCAAAAGGAAGCACTCTGTATTGGTAATGTTTTCCTTGGAAAAGAAAACGTAGGAATCTTCTGTGAGATGGATGGATGAGGACACGTGTGTACGCATCCTTGAGATCTAGAGAACAGAGCCAATCCTGACTTTGAAGGTATGGAAGGAGAGTGCCTAGAGAAAGCATCTTGAACTTCTCCTTGCATAGAAATTTGTTCAATTCCCTGAGATCTAAGATGGGTCTGTATCCCCCTGTCTTCTTTGGAATGAGAAAATAGGGGGAGTAGAACCCTGACCCTTGTTGAAGAAGAGGAACTTCTTCTATTGCCCCTTGGGCAAGAAGGGTAGTCACCTCCTGACCTAGAAGGTCGAGAAGAGATGTGGGAGAATTGAAGTGTCTCACCATGGTGTGGGGAGGAAGGTCTGAGAAATGAAGCTTGTAGCCCTCTCTTATGATGGAGAGGGTCCACTGCTCTGATGTGATTTGCTCCCATCTGGGATCAAAATGAGCTAACCTTCCTGGAATGGTGAGAGGTTCTGGCTGTTTTAAAGCCAGAAAGGCTAGGTTCTCTAGCATCAAGTCAAAAACCCTGAGGAGGTTGGGACTGCTGAGTTGCAGCAGCCCCTGTAGACTTAGGCCTGGCCTGCTTAGGTTGCTGACGCTTAGTGGTAAAGCGACCTGTAGAAGATTGTTGGCCAGAAGTGGAAGGAAACCTGCCCTTTTTGAAAAAAGACTTTTTAAAAGTCTTTTTCTTGGCAGGAACGGAGGTTGACTTTGAAAGTCTATCCAGAGCAGAGTTCTCTGCATCCATTTGAGTGGCTTTTATTTGCCACTCTTTGCCAAATAGATTTTCACCTGTACAGGGCAGATTTCCTAAACCATCTTGAACCCAGGGTTCTAAATCAGAAGCCTGGAGCCAAGCAATTCTGCGAGCAGCTATGGCAATGCCTGAGGCTCTGCTGGCACCTTCAAAGGAGTCAAAGGCTGCTCTGTTGGAAAACTTTGAGATGTCTTGAGTATGCTTAAGCCAAATGAGGAATTCTTCCCTTTTATCCTCTGGAAGAAAAGGGAGGAAAGTGTGCAGCTTTTCTGCAACTTCTTTTAGAAACATACCCATGTAAAGACTATATGAGTTGATTCTGGCAATAACCATACTGGCCTGGAAGATTTTCCTATCAAAAGCATCCAAGGTTCTGCATTCTCTTCCTGGAGGAGCAGAAGAGTGTCTCTTTGTACTCTTTATCCTCTTCAAAGCTGACTGCACCACAATGGAATGGTGAGGAAGCTGAGTTTTTTGAAATCCAGGACAGGGAGGGACACGATACATAGTGTCCAACCTGCGAGAATGAGGAGAGAGAGTGAGAGGAGTCTCCCATAAATCAATCATGTGTTCATAAAGAATCTCATGAATTGGTAAGGTGACTGCCTCTCTAGGAGCCTTAGAGTATCCTAAAATATCTAATTTTCTTGCTCTAGGCTCTGATTCAGAGGTTACTGAAATAGAAAGTCCTTTAGCTACTTCTCTTATGAAGTCTTGAAAGGACAAGTCCTCTGGAGGAGACATTCTTCTTTTTGGAGAAGGCGGCTCTTCAGGAAGGGTTATAGATACTTCAGGAGACTCATCTGATGAATCAGAATCACCAGAGGAATCGAAGTACCGCCTGTCAGGGTGCTCTTCTAACGCTCGATACGCGTATCGAGCGGTATCGACATCGGGCGTCCTCGGTACCGGATCGGTACCGAGAAATAGCCCTGGACAAGGAACCGCTGCAGCCGGTATCCTGGTCGATGTCGATGCAGTCGGTACCGGTATCGGCGCTGGTGCCGGTACCGGAGCCGATACCGACAATAGAGCTTGTTGCGGTACCGTCGGCGTCGCAGCTTCAATGAAGGCTGTAATAGCCCGCTGCATGGACAGAACATTCTGATCCATCGACGCCATGAATGCCTGGAGTTCGGTACCGGGAGATTGTGCCGGTACCCCAGAGCATTCTAACAGGTGATCGGTCAAGGCCGTGCCATCGATGTCAACTTGTAACCCCATAGGAGGAGCTTTGGAAGCCGGAGCTTCCCACTGGGGTTGTTTTGCTGGTGTAGGATCCTCGAGGGCAAGCCCGGATGCATCTCGATGCTTAGAGGGAGATCTACCCTTCGAGGACCTGCTAGACTTATGTTTGGTTACCTGAGATCCATCATGAGAAGACGACCTGGAAGACGTTGATGCTACCGACGCTGCATCAGCGGGAAACAGCACATGGAGCTTAGCTGCTCGGTTCTGTAAACCCCGTTTAGACATTAGAGAGCAGGACGGACAATCCGGAATGGAGTGTTCAGGACCCAAACATTTAAGACACCATTCATGGGTATCTGTAACAGAAATAGTACCGCTACACTTAGTGCATTTTTTGAACCCGGAGGCTGGTTTTTCCATGAGGGAAATTTTCTTTTGGGCCCTGAGGCCTAGAAGAAAAATACACTAAGTGAGGAAAAGTATAGATTTTTTTTTTTTTTTTTTTTTTAAAGAAGAAAGAAAAGACCGGCGGTACCGGTCCGGAGTCGGGGAAGGCAGACACGCGACCAAAGAAATAAAATAAAATAAAGAACTTCTTCAGCGGTGACAGGGCTCGACCTGCTGGCTCCGCGGCAAAGAAGAACTGAGGAGAGCTGGTTAGGAAAGGGGGGAAGGCAGCGCGCAGGCGCTGTGGGATGCTCCCAAAAGCTTTCCTTTTTGGGAAGCTGGGGAGCGTTCCCGCGCAGGCTCCGTCAGTACCGACGTACCCATATGTGAAGACTCATTCCTGCTTGTTCCTGGAGATATCCTCCCTTGACCCTCTTGACCCAGCCCATTACCGCCCCGTCTCCCACCTTCCATTCCTTTCTAAGCTCCTTGAAAAGATCGTCTTTGCACAGCTTTCGCATCATCTCAATTCCACCAACTACCTTCACCCCCGTCAATCAGGCTTCCGGCCTGGTCACAGTGTTGAAACCATTCTCCTTGCTTTCACTAACTCCTTGCACGTGGCACATGATCGTGGTGACATTTCAGTAGCGGTAGCACTTGACCTTTCAGCGGCTTTCGACCTGGTCGACCACTCCCTTCTTCTAGCTCGACTCCGTGAAGCTGGTCTTCATGGCACTGTCTACAGGTGGTTTCATTCTTTTCTCTATGCCCGATCAGCCTCAGTCCTTTCTGCTTCTTCCTCTACACCACCTTCTGCCCCTTTCCCTTTACCCCGTGGGGTCCCCTAGGGTTCTGTCTTGGCTCCTCTTCTCTTTAATCTTTTCTTGGTGCCCCTCACATTAGTCATCCAGCAATTTGGGATCTCTGCTTTTTACTATGCGGATGATATTGTTTTTCTTCACCACACGTCCCCCTCCCATCCCGATCTCATTCCTTTAAATAGCTGCCTCACAGCCATCACTCACTGGTTGACCCAGAACTGTCTCCACCTTAACCTTGCCAAGACCACTGCCATCTGGTTCCCTCACGGTCATCCTTCTCCCTCTCTAGCTCCCTCCCTTTCCAACACTCCCATATCCTTGGTCACCACCTTTCGCTATCTCGGTGTCCTCTTCGACTCAGACCTTACCTTTCACGCTCATATCTCCCACATCACCAAAACCTCTTTCTATTTTTTACGTCAAATTCGCGCCATTCGTCCTTTCCTCTCCCCTTCCGCTCTCTCCACTTTACTTCTCTCCCTAGTTATGTCCCGGGTCGACTTTTCTAATTCTATTCTAACCGGCCTGGCTTCCTCCCAACTTCACCACCTTCAGAGAATCCAAAACACCGCAGCTCGCCTTATCACTCATTCATCCCCTTATCACCACATAACCCCTGTTCTCCTCCATCTACACTGGTTACCTGTCTCATTTCGCTCCCAATATAAACTACTCACCCTGGTTCATAAAGCCCTACACACCAGTACTCCACAATATCTAGCTGATCTTATTCATTTTCACACCCCCAGACACACCCCCCGCTCGTTCCATTTAAACCGTCTCACCCTTCCTCCCCCTTCCGCTGCCCATCTTCAATCCACCAGCTCCTCAGCTTTTTTCTTCATAGGTCCCGCACTTTGGAACTCCCTTCCCACTTCCCTCCGCCTAGAACCCTGCCACGCAGCATTCAAACAACAGCGAAAAACCCACCTCTTTTCCCTAGCCTTTAACCTCCCCGCCTCCCCTCCCCCCATGTAGTTCTACTCTCCTTCCTCTGCTGTTCCTTAACCCACTTTGCTTTTATAAATTGTAAATTTCTTTTCCTTTTTCCGGCCCTGTGCCTTGCTTTTATTGCTTTTATTTATTGCAAACCGCTTTGATTTTACTGAAGGGCGGTTAATCAAGTTTTAATAAACATAAACATATCCTTTCCTTGAGTCCTGCTAGACAAGTGGGTTGTATTTCCCTATCAGCAGATTGGTGGAGACAGACACCCAATGAAATGGCCAAGTTTCAATGACATCATTCCCATGCCTCTATCGGCCTGAACTACAAGAGGGCACCTTAGTATCATCCCAAAGCATATGGGAAAGCATGGCAAATATTACACACTCTCAACATGGGCAACAATGATGAACTTACGGCAACCTGGCTGAGTGCATGGCTGAAACCACCTCTTGGATGGAAACTAACTACCTCAGCATCAACCTTAAAAAAACGGAAGCAATGTTCGTTACAAGAACACCTGTGACTGAGGACACGTTTCCAACAACAATCTCAATCAACAATACATCTATACCTGTTAAAAAAGAGGTAAAATACTTGGGTGTAATAATAGACCATACCCTCACCATGACACCACACATAAAGCAGACAGTAAGAACCATATTTCTTAAACTCAAAACCATACAACATCTAAGGCCCCTCTTGGATACACATGACTTTAGATCGGTTGTCAACACACTCATCACACCCCATTTTGATTACTGCAACAGTCTCCTGATTGGCCTACCACAAAAAACCACATACCTATTACAAAGAGCCCAGAACATCTGCGCAAAGATAACTACTAAAGCTCGCCTAACAGACCATGTGACCCCTATACTCCTAGAACTACATTGGCTCCCTATAAACAGCCGTATCAAATACAAAATGCTCCTAACAACATTCAAGCTTCTAAATGACCTCGCCCCATCACATCTAACAACATTACTCCAGACCCCATCTGAATCGAGAGCTCGCAGACAAAATGCAGTCTACTTACTTGACATACCAAATTCATTCAAGAAGACCAAAAAATCCACAAGTGACAGAGCCTTCTCGTTCACTGCCCCCATGCTCTGGAATGATCTCCCACTAGACCTCCGCTCCATAAAGGACCTTGCCCAATTTCGGAAGGAACTCAAAACATATCTATTCTCTGAACACTTCCTAATCTCCTACCCCTCTAGCTCTGTTCCACAACATCCTCAGACATACCAACTCAGAACCCCCCTAAACCACAACTAGAAAACCTCACACAGCCCCCCCACACACACAAAATTCTTGGAAAAAATGGAAATAAATTCCACCACACTCACATGATGCACGATTATATTGTAAACCACTGTATTGAATCACTTGTAAATAACTTATGTAAATAGTTTGGACAGTTTTCACACCTGTCACTACTGTAAAAAGTTAGAAAGTTTCTCAGTTTCTCTGTTTCAATGTAATGTATACAGTAGTACACATAAATTGTTAATATATTCCATGTAAAAAGTTTGAAAGTTTCCATGTAAAAAGTTAGAAAGTTTCCTGTTCCATGTAAAGTATACAGTAGTATACATAATTTGTTCCATGTAAACCGCCCCTGATCACTGGAAGGGGCGGTATAGAAGAAATACGTAAATAAATAAATAAAGTAAATAAACTAAACAGTACAGAAACTAGGTACATGAGAGACTGAACAGCAGGCTGTCAAGTAGGATAAGGACATGCATTACCAAGCATATAAATCATAGAGGACCAAAATACTACCACAACATACCAGTCCAAACATAGTTTCAGGGGTGGGTCCTAGATTGGTCTAGCAGGGCTCAAGGAAAGGACATTATCTGGTAAGTAAAATGTCATCTTCCATATCATACTGCTAGACCAGTCCAGACAGGTGGGACACACCAAAGCTACATCTCCACTGGGCGGGAAGAAGACATAGCAGCTTATAAACCTCAAGCTAAAGGCTGTGTCTGCCTGAGCATGGACACCCAAAAGTGGAAACTGATGCCCATGTTGCCACCCAGCAATATCTTAAGGGGCTACCAAGCTATGTGCTGCCCATGAGGATGTCTGCGCCTTAGTAGAATGGGCATCTTCTGTCACAGATACTCTGAGGCAATGGCTGCCTTGATCCAGCACCCCAAGGTAAACTTGGTTGCCGCAACACCCTTGCGCAGGCCAGCAAACAGTACAAAAAAGATGATCAGATGCACAGAAGGAATTCATAACCTCCAAGTCCAGGAGAAGCACCCTCTGGACAGCCACAAGGTAAAGATCCTTATCTTTCCCTCTACACCACTCCTTAGAAATAGAGAGCAAGCAAATCACCTGGTTCACCTGAAAGAGAGATATCACCTTGGGCAAAAAGGAAGGCACAGTAAGACAGAGCCGCAGCTTGGAAATTCGTCTTGACGAACAAATCGTGACCAAGAAAACAGTCTTGAGTGTCAAGCCATTCAGAGTAGCACACTTCAGAAGTTCAAAGGGCACTGACACCAGGGAAGGGACAAATGACCAGAGATGAGCACACAAGTGCCAAACACCTTGAAGAAAACGTGAAACATCAAGTGCAAGGCTGACGACGTTCTAGCACTGGACCTCTGAAACAGGACAAGGCTGCCTCTTAGAGTTAAGGGAAAAAAACCTTTTCCAGACCATTCTGCAGAAGCCCAAGAGAGCCGGCACTTTGGCAGACTTAGGAATAAACTGTCATGTACCACACCCACGCTCAAAGAAGTACCAGACTCGCTCATATACCAGGCTGGTAAAACACTTCCGGGCTCTGAGTAGAGTGGAAACTACTGCAGGTTAATAGCGTTTACATAAAAGCCAATTGACTCCCTTCAAGAGCCAAGCTGTAAGCGAGAAGGGAGTCAGGTCATGCAGGACAAATGACCCCTGATGCAACTGGCCCCGAAATGAGGCAGATGAAGAGGATGAACCTGCAGGAAGCATATCAGGCCCCTAAACATGCTCTCCTCATGCAATATAGCACCATCAAAACAATCCAGCTCGGATGATGCTGCATGCGCCAAAGCACATGCCCCAACAGCAGCCTTGGAGGAAGCACATACTGCAGGCACTGCCATGCCCAGGACTGAACCAAGGTGACAATGCCCTTGGACCAGTTTCTGTGTGATGAGTGTAGCAATGGCACACTTTGTCATTGGAGTGGGACGCCATCAATTCCATCACAGGGTGACCCCAACAGCGGAGAAGCATCTGAAACGTCTCCTAACTCAACTCCCACTCTCCAGGTTTGAGAGAGTGATCACTGAAGAAGACCGCTTTCACATTGACCACTCCAGCAATGTTCTGAGCCAACAGAGCTAGGAGGCTCATTTTCACCTAGTTGAACCAGGGAGCCAACCCCAGGGCCACTCCTGCACACCTCATGTCACCGTGACGATTGACATATGCCACTGCTGTGGCATTCCCTAAGAAAACTCACATCACCCTATCCTTGACCAACGGTGGGAAAACACAAGAGGGCCAGCCAGATAGCCTTTGCTTTGAGATGGTTGATGGCCTACACTGCCTGCTTGAGGCTCCAACAGCCCTGGGACACTCTGCTCCTCTGTAGGATCCCTTTTATCTGTACCCTTCTGTGTCACTGCCAACTCCAGACTTTGTTCGTTCTCTCTCGCTGCTCCATATGCCTGGAACAAACTACCTGAGTCTGTGGCTTGGGCCCCTTCTCTGCCCTATTCAAATCCAGGCTAAAAACCCACCTCTGATGTTCCTCACTCTTTTGTACACTATTTATGTGTATCTTACCATACTCTAGTCCCCAGTTTCACTATGTGTTTTGTCTTGATTAGACTGTAAGCTCTGATGAGCAGGGACTGTATCTTACATCTATATGTATAGTGCTGTGTATGCCTTGTAGCGCTATATAAATGATTAGTAGTAGTCATACTTTCAGTCTTGACAAGGGTAAGACTGGCATCCCCCACCAGAAGAATCCACAAGTGATCATCCAGCAGCTTGCCCCTCTTCAGTTAACGTGGGTGTAGATGCCACTTCAAGCTGGCTCTCATTCCCTGTTGGAGCGGGAGCCTGAACTCGTACTCCAGTCAGGTAAGGCTGCCAGAGCAACCTCATATGAGCATGCCAATGCTGCAATCAAGATGAGAAGCTGGAGATAATCCCAAACCTTGGGAAGCCTGTTGAGAACAGAACATTTCAAGTCGTTCCAACAAGCTCTGTACTCTCTTCTCCAGCAGGAAGACTCTGCCCACTTGACCAATGAACCATGCTCCCAGGAATTTCAGGGATTAGGAAGGCTCTAACAGATGCTTTCCCCGATTGACCACCCAGCTGAGGCCTTACAGGACACCACTCGAGCCGAAACCCAAGAGGCTTCCGACAGAGAATGTGTTCAGATGAGTCAATTGTCCAGAAATGTTGGTACACATAGTCCTTAGTGCCGCAGCGCAGCAGCCACCACCATCATGACTCTGGAGAACATTCTCGGGGCAGTGGAGTGCAGCAAACTCTGTGTGAGCCAAACACGGCAAAATGCAGACATCTCTGCTGATTATCACAGATTGGGATATGAAAACAAACGTCAGCCAAAATCAGAAACACTAGTAACTCCCTTTAGAGCATTGCTGAAATCACCGATGTCAGAGTTTCCAATTGGAAGTACAACACACACAAAGGAGCATTGACTGCCTTGAGGCCATTGCTCGGAAGGAGTTATCAGTCTTTGGCTTCCCAAGAGAAAGGAAATATCTGCTTTTGCCTTGCTCGGCTGGGAACATTGGCACCACCACCTGTAGGTGCAGTAACTTGTCCAACTAGACCCATGTGGTGGCTCTCATATCTGCCAAACCACATGCAGAGATGACACTTCTGGGATCGGCTGCTTGCAGTCCAGGACACAGCCAATTTGAATGATGTCTAGCTCTCTTCTATCCTTGGTGACATTCAGAAATGGGCCCCAAAGCCTACCTAGTGATGAATGGGAGGAACCCCCTCTGGAGTGGACAGTGACTCTAGGCCTATGAGTCCCATCAAAAGGATTAATTACACAGGTACACTAAAAAAATTTTTTTTTAAACTGCCTCTAATGTTTCGATTGATTTTTACGTTTTTTGGTGCGCTGAATCCAAATCTGGTAACCAATTTGCTCCATCACGTACAGATTTTTTGCTACATTGGGTTAGCAGTTTGAGGTGAACGTTTCAGATTGAGTGCGATCGAGATAAAAGTTTCTTGGATGAATTCTTTATACTAATTGTTTAGTAGTTATTCAAATAAGAATAAAGAAAATTGTAACAAGGCAGCACATAAGAATAGAGTAATGTCAACAAAACACACTGTGATGGTAGCAAAATTGTCTGCACTTAAAACAGCCACATACATGTGCACAAACATTGAGCATATAAGAGCGAGGTTAGACACAAAGCAAAGCAAAGAAATGTGCAAAAAATGTTGTACAGGTATGTATGTAAGAATAGAAAACGCAAACCGCACCATTGCAATACATGAAGACAAACACCCGATGGTGTGAAAATAAAATTCTAATAAATGAGATCCGACACTGTGGTAATAACTAGCAAATTTTTATTTCAAAGTTTAGTAAAAACACGATATTTGTCAACACAGTTTAGATTTTAAAGTCATTCTTGGGTCAATCAATCTCCTGGTGGGCCCGTTTCTTCTTCCCCGAATGCTTCTCTTGGTGCGCTGCTTGGCGTATTTTTCATCTGGGGTTTCCCGCAGCAGCAACCAGCAGAAATCAGTCATCATAGTGGTGTTCCATCTTCCTTGGTACCTTCTCTCTGCGTCCTTGATGTCCTGGTGAAACCTTTCACCTTGTTCTTCACTGTACGCCCCCAAGTTTTCGGGAAAGTAGTTCACATGGGAGTGCAAGAAATGGACTTTCAGGCTCATGTTACAGCCTTGTTCTTTGAAGGCATTGAGCATCCTGGCAACAATATCCTTATAGTTCTCATCCCGCCTGTTCCCCAAGAATTTGAGAACAACATCCTTGAAGGAATCCCAGGCTTCGTTTTCCTTCTCAGACATCGTTTCAGCGAATGCTCCATCTGAAATGAGTTTCCTTATATCAGGGCCAACAAACACTCCTTCCTTTAGCTTTGCTTCAGAAAGTCGGGGGAACTTTGAGCAAAGGTACCGAAAGCACTCACCATCTTTTGGAAGGGACTTGATGAATTGCTTAATGAGACCCAACTTAATGTGGAGAGGTGGTAATAGAATTTTATCACGAGGTACCAAGCTCTCATGAAGAACATTTTTCTCACCGGGTCTCAAATACTCCCGAATTGGCCAGTCTTTTTTCCCCCAGTGTAGGTCGCGGGCCCGGCTATCCCACAAGCAAAGGAAGCAGGGATATTTGGTGAAACCGGATTGCTGCCCTAATAGCATGGATAGAATTTTAAAGTCTCCACAAATCATCCACTTATGCTCATCATAACGAATCTTCTGAAGAATCAGGGCCAAATTCTCGTATTTTTCTTGGAGAATAACAGAGTGAGCAATAGGAACTGAAGCGAATGTGTTGCCATTATGAAGAAGAACACCTTTTATGCTGTCTTTTGACGAATCAATGAACAGCCGCCATTCAGCAGGATCATACTTGAGTTTAAACTTTTCCATCACTCCGTATATATCGTTGCAAAATACCAAATCTTCCTCTTTGCTGAAATACTTCAAAAATTGTGTCTCGCGGTTGCGGTACCAATAAAAAGTTGTTCCTGGTGACAATAGATTTTTCTGTTTAAGCCGAGAACCTAGCAGTTGGGCAGCATCTTTTGGGAGTCCTAAATCCCGGACTAAATCATTCAATTCAGCTTGAGAGAAAAGTTCAGGTTTCGGATCTGGTTCAGTTTCAAACTCAGAAGTACTGGACTCATCGGGAAAAGCCATCTGATGAGTCTCATCATGATCAGAACCGTCCACACAAATATGATCCAAAGATTTTGGTGGTTCAGGCACAGGTACTTCGTTGCTATGAGGCATAGGCCTAATTGCTGAGGGAAGGTTGGGGTAACTTATTACGTTCTTATTTTTTAAGTTGTATCCCTTCACAATGCAAGAGCAAAAATAGCAGTCACTGCTGTGGTCTCTTTGTTCACGCCACATCATAGGTATTCCGAAACGAAATGCTTGTTTTTTACCTTTCATCCATAAGCGTAGATCTTCCTCACATGTCTTGCACACTTTGTGAGGAGCCCACGGTTTGTCTTGATCTCCTAACTTCAAACCGAAATAGGCGAAATATACTTTTTTAATAAATGCAGAAATGTTCCTCTGCCGCTTTTTCACGGTATATTCCCCACAAATAAAACAAAAACTGTCCGGAGAGTTGACGCAACCTCTGGCTCTGTGAGCCATCACAAATACACAGCACTGCAAACTACAACTGTAGTGAACCACTTCGGAATAAAGCTGGATTACGACTGAGCAAACAAAAAGTAATAATGAACTTGCAAGAAACTGAAATTTGACAGGAACGTTCATGTCGCAACCACCGTGTTTGAGCGAGAGCGAACGAGGCGAGGCGAACAGGAAAGAACATGCGCCAGCGCGAGTACTGGATTTAGCCCCCCGCCTCCCAATTGTCCTGTTAATGTATAAAATGAATACAAAACACTCTAAAATATCATGAGGGAGTGTTTCTAGTTAGTTAACCATTACAACCTCTATTTTGGGCCAAGAAAATAAACTGCAGTCAGCTAAAAAGAAATTACGTGAACATTCCTTACATGGGTAAGAAATCTAATTTTGCAAGAAAACGTGACGTGATGGAACATTTTGGCTATTTTTCCTGGATTCAGCACCCCAAAATCTATAGGAATCAGTTGCAAAACTGGAGGCAGTTTTTTGGTAGTGTACCTGTGTTATGGGTCCAAAATCCAGAAGCCGAAAAGAAGGGCTTTCCAGGATGAAACACCAGGAGTCCTGAGACTGAGACCCTTGGAAGTCAGTCCAGTGTACCCACAATGGACAGGCATAGGCAAAGAGAGAAAAGACCCTGCTTGCTTCCTAGACCCTTTTGGTCTATCCTCTGGAAGGCAATAAGACTCGACCTTGGCCAAGTCCTTCATCAATCTCTCCAATAACAGCCCCACAAGGGAGACTTAGGCCAGTTGAGTTAGCCAGGCTTTGGAGGACATATCCGCTGCTCAGTGGCAAAGCCATAACCAATGCTACATCACCACCGACAGGACAATATCTCTAACCGTCCAGCGGGCTACAACATACATGGCATTAGAAGGAAGGCAGTAACAACTACAAAGAAAGGGTAGCATCATCCAGTGGGAGAGACCGGATCCACAGGAGCAGGGTTTGAGACTATCAGACATGCACATACCACCAACGAGAGAATAGCAGCTGTCATTGCGAACTGGCTCTTCAGCAGAGAGTCATAAGATCATAAGATATGCCATACTGGGTCAGACCAAGGTCCATCAAGCCCAGTATTCTGTTTCCAACAGTGGCCAATCCAGGTCACATGTACCTAGCATCTTTCTATCCATCTTTCTATCCATAGTGCCCTTCAAGGCCAATCCGACTTCCACAGGAGTAGAGATCCACTTCGTGATTGCCATGACTTCTGCCTCAAACTTGAGCAGGCCGGACCATGTGATGCACTCCACTTGGGGAAAGCTCACATCCCTTTACAGACCTTTATCCCCCCTAGGCAGGGGACCCATTCAGAACAGATTATTTCCAGAAACAGGAAAACTGCCATGAATATCTCCACCACCTATAGAAGGGGGGGAACCTGCAACCCTTGCTCCATCGCTGCAGCATCAGCCACATACCAGGTGGAGGAAACTGAGCAATCGATGCTGCCAGATCTCCCTTCTGAGACAGGTAGAAAATGACAACCACCACGTGAACCACCGACAGGGAAAACACTTTTTTTTTTTTTGCATCAGACACCTCAGCCAAGATGTCAGAACCAGGCCTGAAGTCCAAGTCTCAAACAGACCCTAGCTGACCCACATATCAAGAAAGCAACCTCCGTCTGGGTCACTTAGAAGGAAGTACTAAAGCCAGGCTTCTACACTATGCCCATCACTCACATGACTGAGCTCAAGGGAATCCAAAGGCTGCAGGGTCTGAGTTTCCGTGCCAAAGACCAGGCTTGCCCAAAAAGGAAAAAGAACTCTGGAGAGGACAACCCAGATTCTGGGAGCTTGCCTCTCTGAAAATGATCCTCAACTCAGGGGACATGGCTGAAGCCGAGCCCTCCGAATAAGGGGAGCAGCTAGAAGTGCAGACACTGGGCCTCAAGGTTGGGCTATTATTCTTACCCAAGCGCCATCAGTCGCTTCCTACCTTGATGTGGAAAATCCTGGGCCAACCGAATCCCTTCATTGGAAGAAGGAAGACAAGCCCACCAGTGAAAGGTTATAGGCTGCCATGAAGGATGAATCCAGTGAGAAGACTCTGGGGCTGGCCCGTCCACTAGGCAGGCTAGGTGGCTTCCTAGGGCAGTAGATCTCGGTGGGAAGCATGGCACGGCACACATGGCCTGCCACTTCTGACCTCCCTCTGACAGAAAGTTGACTCACAGGGAGGTCAGAAGAGGCAGGCCATGTGTGCCAAAGCATATGGCTTGACGCAGGCACTAAAGCGGCAGCACAAAGCCCCTGCCTTTAAACTGTTGCCACCAACCCAAGCCATCACCTCCTGTCCCCAAAGACGGAATCAGTGGTGGCGGGAGGGGTGCGGTTTGGCAGTATGATCAGGTGGTAGGGTGGCGGACAGCTGGGGCTTTTGTTTGGGGTGGCAGAAACCCTTGAGTTGGCCCTGGGAAGCTCTTCACTTGCCACAGGTCACCAACATTTCCTGGAAGAAGACAGAAAGAGTTAGGTAAGGCAAACATTTGTGCATGCTAAGGCCACATAGGCACAAAGATGAGCATTAACAGAGTGTGTGCATAAGCGTGTGTTACAGTTGCTTGGTAAGCAATGCGTGTTGAAGCCACTCAGGCAGAACACGCAAAGGGATTGCTTGGGTGCAAGGTGAGCAAAGGAGAAAACATTAACAGCTCACGCTGGAAAATTTGGGAAGCACTGATGCCGAGCCAACAGTCACCCACGGTCCACTCTGACTTATGCCCCAAAACAGAAGAGTGTGGGAGCCCCCAACAAGGACAATGACAAAGTCAAGCCTTGGCACTCACCCCTTGGGAGCCTCAGGTAGGGTAAACCGTGCCAGACTCAGTGCTACTTCCCTGCCGCTTGCTTTAATTTGGTAAACTTACTCATTTTTCTTTGTGCCGCTGCTGCTGATTTTCCCTTTAGATACCCTTAGTAGTTTTCGCCTGTTTAAGGCTTCCTTTCTATTTCTTTGGCATTGTTAAGGCCCCTTAAGGTCTCAGATGCATCCAGACATAAGAATAACTTTTTAAAAAAAATTTCAACAATTAAGTCATTTGATTTCATCATAGCTATTTTTTCATTTGATGTGTCACAGAAACATGCCAGCAGTTTCAAGAAGTGCTCCCACTGTTTTAGGTTCATGTCCATCATGGATACACATAAATGTGCTTAAAGTGTCTGAGGCCCAACCATAATACCTCTGTTTGTTCACTCTGTTTATAGATGGTCTTAAGGGTCATGAGGAAAAGTGCACACACATTTTTGGCACTAAGAAGACTGGTACATCAGCATTGGTGGCATTAGTCGCCATGGATCAAGAAGCTTTATTGGACACTGGAAGTGCATCAGCATCAGGGAGTGCTCAAGCTCATTCAGAACCAAGCACCAGGTATCAGTCACCTACCGGTTCCACCCCAAAGAGGAGGAAGAATTCATTCTCAACTTTGTTGGCATCAAGAATGACCAATGTCAAACATCAAGCAGATGCTGAGATGCATCAGAGAGCATAATGCCAAGAGTACAGGGGACTTGTGCAATACCTGACCCCTGAAGCTGCCCCGAAGGGATGATAGGTAAATGTCCATGATATCGGAGGCACAGCACCAGACTCCAAGGGTCCGTGATCAGCTAGCAAATGCACCCTCAAAGGTTCCAAGGACTTTGATTCTGCTAAGCCCTCCATGACTTTGTCAGCCCTTGAGGAGTGCTTAGCTAATAGAATGGAGGACAAGCTGATCAGACACTCACCTTGTGGGAGTTTTTCATACAGACGTCTCTGAAGCAGCAGTATCTAGCCAATTCTCAAAACTCTGAAGCTATCTGAGGGAGATGGCTCATCATTAAGACCTAAACATGCTGTGAAATCAGTCAATGACCAGCCAATTTCGATATCAAGTGTATTGGGAGGGGTATTGCCCATAAACCACTGGAGCCAATTGGTGCAGCATGACTCTTGGAAGAGATCTCACTTCTTAAGGACTCAGAGACTTCTGAAGAATATCTCTCTGAGTACTCTTGGGAAACCACTACAACTCTGAGTACTTCTCAGAGGAGATATCCTCAAGAGCATCTGTTGGACCCCTCTCCACATCATAAGCATTGCAAGTTACCTCCTGAGCATATGTTCTTCCATGATTTTGTCAGGGATATGGCCAAGACCATACCACTTAATTTGGATACGGAATAGGAATCCAGGGCAGAAAGTTGGAAATCTCAGATGAGCTAGAAAAGTGGATTTTGGATCGGGAAAAGGCACGCAATATTTCATGATTGGTCAAGAGTGGGAAGCGAGGGGACTCTTCCGGCTGACTAGTTGGCTATTGACCCTTTGTTTTTGGGTCTTGCCTTGTTTTCTATGGATATATTTCATTCTGTTTAGTTTAATGTCTCCCCGAGATGTGGACTGACTAGTTTTGATATATTATTTCTATGTAATTTTCCTTTTTTTATTTTCTCTGTTTCTTGGTTGTAACTGCTTCATAGTATAACTATGTAAAAAGGTATCTTCATAAATAAAAGTTAAAAAAAAAAAAGAAAAGTTGGAAATCTTCCAAGGAGGAAAAGTTGGAAATTCCCCTAAGGAGGCAGTGGCAGTTCCCATGCACTACATCCTTCAGAGGCTACAGATGAAAACGTGGGAGACCTCACTCTCTGTCTCCTCTTAGCAAAAAGGTTAACTCTATAGACAGAGTCCAAAAGGCTCCTGGATTTGAGAAGCTCAAGCTTCCTCAGCATTCTTTGGTGGTCAAATCTGCTCTCAAAAGAGATAGAAGGGAGGCGTGGTCTAGTGGTTAGGACAAGGTACTTCAGGCCGGAGGGCCAGGGGTTCAAGTCCCACCTGGGGACAGTAATCTCAGGCCAGAGGGACTGGGATTTCTAGTCCTATAGGCACTCCTTGTGCAAGCCACTTAACCCTCCATTGCCCATGTTCCCTGTAAGTATTAGCGTATGTGTCTCATATCCCCTCGTGTTAAATGTATCCCCCAATTGACCGCTTTGACCCGGTGAAAAGCAGGATATAAATACAGCTAAATAAATAAATTGAAGGTCCAAGTCAAAATTCTAGGCTCACTCAGGATGAGAGGCTTGGAACCTTTGGGAGAAAATGTTATCAGAACTCAATGCTCATCTCCTGCATTGTATCCTACCAGATCTACATGACCATGTACTCGCAGAATACCATACATGACATGAAGGAGTCCACAAGCTTTCTTCCTTCAGAGAAAGAAGCTGGCTTTTGAACCCTAATGAGTCAAGAGGACTGTGGAAAATACATGGTCCAAGTAAAGAATGATATTTTCGGTACAGCACTGAGGGCTTCTGCCATGAGTACTGGTGCCTGGAGAGACTCATGGCTCCAGGCCTCAGACTTAGAAGTCAGTGTGCAGAAACAGCTCACTGCCATGCCATGGAGACAACGTTTTGGGAGATTGCTGTCTTAAACAAGCATCACAGTGAGACCTTGAAAACCCTCTCCAGGCCCATTTCCAATCCAGCCTCTTCTTCCAGGAGGTTTCAGAGCTGAGGGCACAGGAGGGTCTACTACTCTCACAGGCACAGATATTCTTCCCAAACCAAGCAGGCCTCTCGTGCCTGTCCAAGGGAGCCAAAACCTGGGAGAGTGTTTTATTTATTATTTGCAGAATTTAATATACCACCAATGTCATTTGTTTAAATACAGAAACAATTACAGTCAAATTAAGATGAAACAAAAAAAAAACCTTGGACAGAAAAGAGAGAGAATGGAATAGCACAACACTTTCAAAAATAAAGACAAATTTATTGCACGATACAGTAGGAAAGATAAGAGCTGACG
This sequence comes from Ichthyophis bannanicus, assembly GCA_033557465.1. Taxonomy (NCBI): domain Eukaryota; kingdom Metazoa; phylum Chordata; class Amphibia; order Gymnophiona; family Ichthyophiidae; genus Ichthyophis; species Ichthyophis bannanicus. Next base: position 41,283,654 of record CM066049.1, on the reverse strand, counting down.
GCCTGATATTGAATTGGGCAGGCTATGTGCCACGGTGGTGCATAGCCTGGCTGCTGACCCCTTTAAACCTGGATTTTCATTTCCTCGCCGGTGGAAGTGAAAATCCCGGTAAGTCTGCAAGCCCCGGTAGCCAGAGGCTACACGTGTAGCATCGAAAATCACTGCTATCCATGTAGCCCCTTCCTCCGGCACTGCTCCACCCCAGAATGCCCCTAACACGCCCTGATGCTATGTGGATAACATCTGGGTGCATTAGGGACTTAACCGGGATATTCGAAGGGCACTACCCATGTAGGTGCCCTTCGAATATCCCTGTTAAGGTCCTTACAAGGGTAACTAAGTAAGTTGTCCGTGTAAGGGCCTTCGAATATTGGCCCCAGGTTTTTAAAGCTGCCTTGAATTTTTTATAGGATTATTTGGAGAGAAGTTCGGTGGGCAGAGAATTCCATAAATGAGGGGCCTGAAAGCTGAAGGCCATGGCTCTATAATTCTCTAAACATAACACATGTTTAATTGGAATAACTAAATAATTCTCATTTGTGGACCAAGGTGCATGAACAGGACAATAAAGGATGAGAAGTAACATAAGGCCTGATATTGCTTGCGACGGCTATGCATCTCTAAGACGCATAGCCGTTGCCGCCGAACTTTAACCCCAGATAATCAATCCGAAGCCATATCCAGCTATCGTCACTAAATATCCAGGTTTGCTGCACATGGCGCAGATGCTAACTGTGCAGCAGCGATATTCAACTACTGTCTGGTTAGCTTCGGTGGCAAAAGTTAGGACAGCTTTTGCTGCACCTTTCACTGCTGAGCGATAATTGGGCTAAGCGGTTCGCATCGGGGCATATAGTGACATTACTCTGGGATATTCAACAACACTTACCGTGTTAGTGCTGCTGAATATCCCACTTAGGGACATTTACACAGTTTACAGCTCTGCAAACCGCATAAATACCTTTGAATATTGGGCTCATAGTATATGACGGCAGAAAAAGACCAGTATGGTCCACCTAGTCTGCCAGCAAGGGGGCTAGAGTGGTTGTAACTGCAGCTCTATGCAAGTCACCCCCCTCTACGCCTGTGTTTAAGGTTGTACCTGCTGCTTCATGTAGGTCAGTCCCCCGTTATTTATGAGTATTAAAGATATTTAAGTTTACTTGGTTTCATCCTCTTGCTATAAAGGGATCCACTATATGTGTCCCATTCCATTTTGAATTCAGTCACTGTATTTGCCCCACCACCTCCATCGGGAGGGCATTCCAAGCATCCATTACCCTTTCAGTGAAAGCATAGTTACTCACCTGTAACAGGTGATCTCCGGGAACAGCAAGAATTTAGTCCTCACATATGGGTATCGTCGGTACCGACGGAGCCTGCGCGGGAACGCTCCCCAGCGTCCAATCAGAAAGCTTTTGGGAGCATCCCACAGCGCCTGCATGCTACCTTCCCGCCTTTCCCAACTGCCTCTCTCCAGTTGAGTTTTAAAGCTGAGACAAAAAGAGAGAGAGGGAAAGGAAAGAGATAGATAGAGAGATACAACTCCTAGAACTCCTAGGGGAGGTGGGTGGGTTGTAAGGACTAAATTCCTGCTGTTCCCTGAGATCACCTGTTACAGGTGAGTAACTATGCTATCTCCAGGAACAAGCAGGAATGAGTCCTATGTACAAGTTCCTATATTTCAGTAATTTACAAGTAATGTCAATTAATGGGAACCAAGTGTGTAGTTCTAGTTACCCCTTTTGGATGCCTCTAGTTCAGACCTAGGCATACTTAACCAGAGTTAATGTGAAATAATTTAATGGTCATGCCTCAGAGAGTTTTGAGTAATTGGGTAAGTGAGTATGTAGAATATATCCTGTCCTCAGTGAGCTTCTGAATCTCACATCTTAGCGGTTCAGCATTTTTGCTGCAGCTCATTGTATTTGTTTACAAGCCAGACATTGCTGTTATCTGCCTCTCTTAAATATTGTCTGCTTGGTAATTTAGTTTTTGTGATTTGGCAAAAGTAGAGCACCTTTTGCATGTCTGTTCAGCTCCTCCAATCTTCTGTTCTCCTGCTGTAGTTCTTGTAGGCTCGCCCCCCGACAGCCATGTTTCTTCTTTTGTTGCAATAGGGCTGCAGATGTTTTTTCAAGTTGTCCAAGTTGTTTTTGCATTGTTAATTTTGGACTGTGCATTTCGGGGTTTTTCATGTGCAGAATGATCACATGTGCTTTGAGGTTCTTGCATGTTTTCCCAAAACTGTGAATTTTTCTCTCTGCACTTCTGATTCTCTTTCTTAACCTCTTCAAACACTGGTTTACTGTTTGGTATATTGTGAAACATAGTCTTCTGGTATTTTATTTTTGTTGTGCTGATTTTGTAATCTCCGATTTGAGAATTGATGTTTCGGTTAGTATTTTATAGTGCAGAGTTTCTCAGAGGTTGGTTAGGTGCTTGATATATAGCCCTGGTGGATACCCCATAGTGAATTGAACTTTACTATATTAATTTGTTATCCATCCTGAATAAATCTTTAAGAAGAAAAAGGGATGTTTCCCCTCAGGATGCAGTCATAGTGACTGCTCTGTTTTTTTTTTACTGAAGCAATTAGTGTGAATTGCAAGGTCCAGTAAACATAGTGTCAGCTTATGCAGTCAGGAACTGAATGGTTTTTAGTAATTTCTCCTAGCAAAGAAAATGCTGTATGCAGAGTACTAGTTGATTTTTGTTGTAGTATGCTTGATAATAATGAAAAAAATAGTGAAAGGCCAATTAGATAAAGTTAGTAACTGTACTTTAATTTCAAGTGAGAGTAATTCCTTTTCAGCTTTCACTGATACTTGTTCCTTCATTCTGGAATTCAGTATTCAGGCCTTTGCAAGATGTGTTAGCATCTTTGCTTGGTATTTTGGGATGTTTCATTTTAGAAGTATTACTCCTCTATGTACTGACAGTTGTTTCTCTATGTCAGCACTGGTTTCTTTTTACCTCTTTACCTTTCACAGCTTTCTAAATCAGCAATCAGTAGGATCACTGACCCCTGCAATAATGTTATGGATTGGCCCAGAATCCAGTTGTATTTCCACTTCAATGGCAATATATGAGTTTCCTTACTTAGAAATGATTCTTTACAGAATCAGAGGAGGGACTGAAAGCATGTATATTCGTACGGGGTACCATATACTATTAGACTGAATAAATCTGAGAAAGAGTTAATTTTGTTCAGAACCTTGCTTAGAAATAAAACTTCATATATTAGCTTACTAGGTGAAGGTTTACATAAATAAAGAAAAGGGCAGGTTGTACTTCTAGCCTTTCTGTCTCAGAGTTATTAACTAAAATAATCTCAGGGTTAGTAATTAGTAGATATCAAGTCAAGTCATCAGCAGTAAACAATTATGTCAATTAGGTCATTCTATATCTTGGATTCCTGTATGTCTCCTTATAATGGCCATGTAACAGTAAATAATTATGTCTCGGACTCCATTTATGTCTCCACATTGACCCACACTGAATAAGTTGACCTACAATATGATACATACATGACGTATAATGATAAAGTGAAATTATGCTGTATCATCTACAAAAGCCTTATAAATAAAGTGAACCATGGCTAAGAAGTTAGAGTAAACAGGGAGAACGTGTGTCTCTCAGTTTCTCTCCGCAAAGCTTTGGTGTATTTTCTATAGAACTGTTGTATTTATTGCTGTATTTGATAACCTTCCCATTGTTTGTGAATGTAGTTATTTGTAGCTTCAAGAACCCAGTGAGGTTACTGGTGAGGAGGGAGTTAAGTAAGCTCTTCAGTCATCACATATGGGGACTCCCTAGCTTTAGGTGCCAGGGAAAGACCCCAGAATTTGTGTGTCCCTAAAGAGGGCTCCACTTCCCCCCATGGATCTCTGGCATCCTACCAGGGATGGTAGTAGGAGTTGATTAGGTATGGAACAGGTGTTTGAGAACAGCCTGACCAAACAAGGCATCCTGGCGGGAGTCCTTGTCCAAGCAGTAATGGGCTGTAAAGGTATGAACCGAGGCCCAAGTGGCTGTTCGACAGATGTCGTCGATAGACACAGAGTACAGATGAGCCATTGAGGCTGCCATGGCTCTCACATTGTGAGCTGTGAGATGGCCCTCCAGAGAAAGGTTCTTACTCTGATAGGCGAAGGAAATACACTAAGCAATCCAGTTAGACAGTGTTCTCTTGGAGATTGGAAGTCCCAAATGAGAAGGATCAACAGCAACAAAAAGTTGAGAGGACTTTCTATGTTGCTGTGTTCTTTGTAAGTAAAAGGCAAGGTAGACCGCTTGGTTCAGATGAAAAGGTGAGACCACCTTAGGCATAAAGTGTGGATGAGTCCTAAGGACAACCTTGTATAAGGTGGATTAGCTACTAGCGCTTGCAACTCACTAATGCGGTGTGCTGATGTGAAAGGAATTTCAAGGAGGTAGTAGCTAAAGGATCGAAAGGTGGCTTCATGAGCTGCCCAAGAACCAGATTTAAGTCCCATGCCACCGGTGATGGTCTAATGGGAGGCTTAGTTAGAAGAAGGCCTCTCATAAATCTTGCTATAAGAGGATGAGAGGAAATAGGCTGTCCATTTAGAGGCTTAAGAGAAGCTGCAATAGCACTCAAATGGACCCTTACTGAATTAGTCTTAAGACCTGCATTGGATAAATGAAGGAGATACTCCAGCAGTGATTCCAGAGGTATCGCAAGGGGGTTAAGAGCCTTTTGTGAACACCATATGGTAAACCTTTTCCACTTGAAAGCATAAGAGCATCTTCTGGAAGGTTTCCTGGAAGCAAGAAGAATATCTTTCACTTGTTGAGGGATATTAAGATCATGCAGATCTAGGCCTTCAGCATCCAAGCCCTGAGATTCAGAGACTGGGGATTGGGATGCCATAACATTCCATCCTCCTGGGATAGGAGATCTGGAGCAGATCTAACTCCAGGGAGGGAGCTTGAGAGAGATGTAGCAGCAGAGGGTACCACACTTGCCGTGGCCAATGTGGAGCTATGAGAATCATATGGCCTCTGTCTCACTGAAGCTTGAAAAGGGTTTGGGGAATTAGGGGAATGGGTGGAAAGGCATACAGGAAGTCTTGACCCCAGTAAAGGAGGAAAGCATCCCTGGCCTGAGCCCCCTGAGCCGGAATTCTGGAACAGAACCGGGAAAGTTTGGCATTCCACGGACTTGCAAAGAGGTCTATGTCCGGGGTTCCCCAAAGTTGAAATATCCTGGTCACCTGGTCTGCATGCAGAGACCACTCGTGTGGAAGCAGAACTCGACTGAGTCTGTCTGCCCAAGAGTTTTGAATGCCTGGAAGATACACTGCCAGAAGATGAATCTGATGCTCTCTGGCGAGGGCCCATAGTCGCAAAGCTTCGTTGCAAAGTGACAGAGAGCCTGTTCCCCCCTGCTTGTTCACATAGAACATGGCTACTTGATTGTCCGTATGAATGAGGACTGTCTTGTAGCTGAGCAGGGTGTGGAACACTCGCAGAGCAAGGAAGATTGCTCTGAGCTCCAAGAGATTGATATGTAGATAACTCTCTTGTGGAGACCAGGTGCCCTGGGTGGAGAGGTCTTGCAGATGAGGTCCCCAACCCATTGGAGAAGCATCTGTTGTGAGAGTTGCTTGAGGTAAGGGTTGCTGGAAAGAGGACCCCAGCAACAGGTTTTGAGTGGATTTCCACCACTGGAGGGACAAAATGAGGCGACTTGTGTTTGCTATTTTGTCTGACAGGCACCCTGATGCCTGTGTCCATTGGGTGGATAAAGTCCACTGAGCTGCCCTCATGTGGAGGCGAGCATAGGGAACCACATGCACGGTGGATGCCATGTGGCCTAGCAGTTGTAACATTTCTCGAGCAGTAAGATGAGGCTTTAGAACTGCTTGAGAAGCTAACTGCACCAAGCAATGGCAACGGGCCTGGGGGAGACAGGCCCTTGCCTTTGTGGTATCCAGGAGAGCTCCTATGAACTCTAAAGACTGAGTGGGAGTTAGACTGGATTTTGGGATGTTTATTACCAGCCCTAAATACTGAAGGATCCGCATCGTGCAGGATAGAGAAGTCCTGGCCTCTGACTGTTGGGGCTCGAATGAGCCAGTCATCCAAGTAAGGGAAGACGAATATCCCTAGAGTGCGGAGAAATGCTGCTACAACAGCCATGCATTTCGTGAACAACCTTGGTGCTGAGGCCAGGCCAAAAGGAAGCACCCTGTATTGGTAGTGCTTTCCCTGAAAAAGGAACCGAAGGACCTTCTGTGAGTTGGATGGATGAGAACATGGGTGTACGCAACCTTGAGATCTAGAGAACAAAGCCAATCCTGACTCTGAAGGTATGGCAGCAGAGATCCGAGAGAAACCATTTTGAATTTCTCCTTGACAAGGAATTTGTTCAATTCTCTGAGGTCTAAGATAGGTCTGTAACCCCCTGTTTTCTTTGGAATAAGAAAATAAGGGGGATAGAACCCTGTACCCTGTTGATGAAGGGGTACTTCTTCTATTGCCCCTTGGGCAAGAAGGATAGCGACCTCCTGACCTAACAGATTGATGAGAGAGGTCGGAGAATTGAACTGCCTTACTATTGTGTGAGGGGACATGCTTGAAAAATGAAGGTTGTACCCCTCCTTTATGATGGAGAGTGTCCAATGCTCTGCTGTTATTTGCCCCCATCTGGGGGCAAAATGACATAACCTTCCTGGAATGGTGGAAGGTTCTGGTCCCCCCAGAACCAGGAAGGCTAAGTTCTCTAGATGAGAGTCAAAGGCCCTGTGGAGGCTGAGCCTGCTGGGCCGGTTGAGGCCTAGCAGCCTTTGCTTTCTTCTGTTTGGGTGGTTGCTGACTTTTCTTGGCAAGCTGACCTGCAGAACGTCCCTGCTGAACATAAGCAGGGTAAAATCTTTTCTTTTTAGAAAAGAATGGTTTCTTGAACAATTTCTTTCTAGCAGGATCAGCAGTGGACTTGGACAATCTGTCCAAGGTGGAATTTTCAGCATCCATTTCATTGGCTTTTTCCTGCCAATCTTTACCAAACAGGTTCTCACCAGTACAAGGGATATTTCCCAATTTGTCTTGTACCCAGAGCTCTAGATCAGATGCCTGGAGCCAAGCAATTCTACGTGCCCCTATGGCAATAGCCGAGGTTCTGCTTATGCACTCAAAGCAGTCAAAGGCTGCACGGTTCGAAAATTTAGAGACATCTTGGGCATGTTTGACCCAAGTGAGAAAATCCTGTCTTTTATCTTCAGAAAGGAAAGGACTGAAAGCCTCTAAATTATCTGTGACCTCCTTTAAGAACATTCCCATGTAGAGACTATAGGAACTGATCCTGGCAGAAAGCATGGAAGCTTGGAAGACTCGACGTCCAAAAGCATCCAGGGTTCTGCACTCACGTCCTGGAGGATTAGAGGCATGCCTTTTTGCACGTCAATTTTTAAAAAGGGTTCCAGGGTTGATCCGGGAAATTAGACCGGTGAGCCTGACGTCAGTACCGGGGAAAATGGTAGAAACCATCATAAAGAACAAAATTACACAGCATGCAGTGTCATGGCGCAAGGCAGGCAGTGCCTATGGAAATAGAGAAAAATGTCCAGGGCAGTTTTAAAACCGGCAGTGCAAAGCACATGGCTAGGGGTTGCTACGGGCAACCAACCAAAACACGAGCACCGGCTCTAGGAAAACGCCCAGGAGAAGCATTACGTTATAGCTCATCAGAGATGCAGGAACAGCTGCAGGGAGTTGAGCTAACAAGGAACTCAAGAAATGACGCACTTAAAATAAGGTCAGTCTTGAGCAAAGCAGATCCAGATAGAGTTCCAGTTCGAGAGTCAGAGTCAGACGCAGACGCAGATTCTGATCAAGCAGGCAGGAACACAGACACAGAAGAAAGACACACGGAAAGGACCCATGGGAAAGGAAAGAACAGAGCTTGTGATAGCCAGGACATATACCTGAGAGCTTCTGACGTGGATTCCATTTGCACCTCAGAGGAGTTTGTACCGGAGGAATTACCTGAGGTTAGTGCTGGAAAGTCAGGCTGCACTGAACTAGAGTCCAGCTGGGGACCGAGAGGGATTCCATTAAACAAACCACGAGAAGCTGGGAGAGGGAAATACCACCAGAGCAGGTACCTGGGGAGCAAAAGCTCTTATCCTAAAGATATTTCTCAGCCAAGAGAAAGACGTTCTGTGAGGGGAAGTGAAAGAGAGAAAAGTTTCAACTTCCCGGTTGCAAAGCATTCAGGCAGAGCTCAGCCTGGGGAAAGACATATTACCTGTAATAGAGGGGCACTGGATTTTACTCACCATAGTCCTGAAGGGTATGGCCTTCTAAGGGGAGAATCCATAGTGCACGGTAACCAGCCTTTCTGCATTGATAGAGGGGAGAGAAGCTCTGGCCAAGAAGAGAGGAGACTACTAAACACTGATACACATTACAGCCCTGCAAAAGATAATAGCCAAGAAGTACACGAGGACATGGAATGTGACTTCTGTGAAGAGAGCTCAGATATTTGCAAAATGGACTGTACATTGGTGTTTTCCAATAGTGTGACCTCTTTCTGTTAAAGCCTGAGTAAAGCCTGCCTAAGAGAAATCTGTGGAGGAACACAGATTTCACCGTTCAGCTTTTTGATATTGAAAAAGCCTGTTTTTCCCTTTTGTTTGATTAACGCTGACAAGAAGCATTTTTGTTGTAATTTGTAGTCCCCATTTGTGTTATGCCAGTATTATGGTTTAATATCCTTTGTATCCTGTTTGCAAGAATTATCCCGGGAAGGGAAATAAACACCTCTTTATAAGCCTAGCTGCTCGCTCCACAACTACACTCTTTATTTGAAAAGCTAGTGGGACTTCACCTCCCAGGGGGCACTACGTTGTCCCTGCTACCAAAGGAAGAGGGCCACACCGAAACCCCCAGGCTTCCGCCTCCGGAGTAGTAGGTGCGTTGACAGTAGATAGTCATGACCTAATGGGAGACAGCCAACATGGCTTTAGACAAGGAAGATCTTGTCTTACTAATCTGGTATTTTTTTTGAAGGTGTGAATAAACAGGTAGACAAAGGTGAGTTGGTTGATATAGTGTATCTGGACTTTCAGAAAGCCTATGACATGGTCCCTCATCAGAGACTTTTGGCAAAACTAAAAAGTCATGGGATAGGAGGCAGTGTACTATTGTGGATCGGGAACTGGTTAAAAGATAGAAAGCAGAGGGTAGGGCTAAATGGACAATTTTCTCAGTGGAAAAAGATGAATAGTGGAGTACCCCAGAGATTTGTACTGGGTCTGCTACTTTTTGACATATTCATAAATGACCTGGAAAAGGGAATAGCTAGTGAGGTTATCAAATTTGCAGATGACACAAAACTGTTTAAAGTTGTTAAAACCCAAGAGGATTGTGGAAAACTGCAGGAGGATCTTGATAAATTGGAAGACTGGGCATCCAACTGGCAGATGAAATTTAATGTCGAATAGTGCGGTATATAAGAAATGTAAATAAATAAATAAATAAATAATGTGGACAAGTGCAAAGTTATGCACCTAGGAAAGAACAACCCACACTATGGTTACACGATGCAAGGTTCCGCATTAGGAACCACCACCCAGGAAAAAGATTTAGGAGTCATCGTGGATAACATGTTAAAACCCTCGGCCCAGTGTGCAGCAGCAGCCAAGAAAGCAAATAGAATACTAGGTATCATAAGGAAAGGAATGGAAAATAAAACAAAGGATATTATAATGCCTCTGTATCGTTCCATGGTATGACCGCACCTTGAATATTGTGTGCAGTTCTGGTCGCCGTATCTTAAAAAGGATATAGCGTTATTAGAAAAGTTACAGAGAAGAGCCACCAAAATTGTAAAGGAAATGGAAGGCTACTCCTATGAAGAGAGACTACAAAGGTTAGGGCTCTTCAACCTGGAAAAGAGACGGCTGAGATGAGATATGATAGAGGTCTATAAATTAATGAATGGAGTGGAACGGGTAAACGTAGATCGATTGTTTATGCTTTCAGAATATAGAAAGACTAGGGGACATGTAATGAAGCTACAGGGTAAACTATTTAAGACAAATATGAGAAAATATTTTTTCACTCAACATGTAATCAAACTCTGGAATTTGTTACCGGAGGATGATATAAGAGCTGTTAGTGTAGCTGGGTTTAAAAAAGGTTTGTACAAGTTCCTGGAGGAAAGGTCCATAAACCATTATTAAAAAGTGACCCAGGATATCAATGCTGTTCCCAATATAAGCATTGTGGAACCTGTGTCTTTTGGGGATACTGCTAGGTATGTATGACTTGGATTGGCCACTGTTGGAAACAGGATACTGGGCTTGATTGACCTTGGTCTGACCCAGTATGGCATATCTTATGTTCTTATGTTCACGCTTAATCCTTCTCATAGCTGACTCCACTACAATAGAGTGGTGAGGAAGCTGAGTCTTATGGAACCCAGGACAAGGAGGGACTTGATACATAGTATCTAGTCTACGAGAATAAGGAGAGGTTGTACGAGGTGTTTCCCACATCCTCAACATGAGATCATATAAAATCTCATGAATGGGCAAGTTAGCTGCCTCCTTGGGATATTGTAGAATTTCCAACTCCTTGGCCCTTGGCTCTGTTTCAGGGGCCACAGTAAGGGACAGGCCCCGAGCCACCTCCCTGATAAAATCTTGAAAGAAAATATCCTCTGGAGGAGATATCCTGCGTTTAGGGGAGGAGGGCTCCTCTGGGAAAAGCATCGCTGCGTCGACAGAATCCTCAGATTCTTCTGTGGACTCGAAGTATCATCTGTCTGGATGCTCTTGAAGAGCGCGATACCCGTACCGACCAAAGTCGGTACCGGGAGTAACCGGTACCGGGGTATCGGTACCGAGAGTCATCGGATGACTGGGTACCGGCAAAGCAGACACCGATGCTGATGTCGATGCTATCGGTACCGATACCGATACCGAAGGCGGTGTCGGTACCGATGAGACTGTCTGTCGCGGTTCCGAGGGCTTCGATGCCACAAGGAAAGCTGCCAGACTGCGTTCCATAGCCAGAACTCTCTGGTCTATTGACACTGCCAATGCCTGGATGTCGGTACTGGAGGAGACCGCCGGTACCCCAGAGCATGGCACCAGTAGTTCTGCCGAGGTCGAGGCCTCGAGAACATCCTGGAACCCCGATAATGCTTTGGAAGCCGAAGCCTCCAGCCGGGGTAATTTTGCTGGTGCAGAATCCTCGAGGGCAACGCCAGAGGCATTTCGATGCTTAGAAGGAGATCTACCCTTCGAGGACCGGCTGGATTTATGTTTAGTTACCTGAGATCCACGGGAGGAAGAAGCAGCCCTGGAAGACGTCGATGCCACCGAAGCTGCATCAGAGGGAAACAGGGTACTGAGCTTAGCAGCTCGGTTCTGTCGACCTCTTTTAGACATCATGGCACAGGACATACAATCCATGATGGAGTGGTCAGGACCTAAACATTTTAGACACCATTCATGGGTGTCGGTGATGGAAATGGTACAGCCACACTTGGTGCACTTTTTGAAACCTGAAGCAGGTTTCTCCATGGTAAGGAAAAAATGTTTTGGACCTAAGGCCCAAAAAAGCGCATGCACCTGAAGAAAAAGAAAAAGAGAAAGCACAGTTACTTACCTGTAACAGGTGATCTCAGGGAACAGCAGGAATTAGTCTTCACATGTGGGTACGTCGGCGCTGACGGAGCCCGCACGGGAATGCTCCCCAGCATCCAATCAGAAAGCTTTTGGGTGCATCCCTCGCGCCTGCGCGGTGATTTCCCGCCTTTCCCACTGCCTCTCCCCAGTTGAGTTTCATAGCTGAGACAGAAGGAGAGGAAGAGGAAAGGAAATAGATAGATACAACTCCTAGGGGAGGTGGGAGGGTTGTGAAGACTAATTCCTGCTGTTCCCTGAGATCACCTGTTACAGGTAAGTAACTGTGCTATCTCCAGGAACAAGCAGGAATGAGTCTTCACATATGGGGACTCCCTAGCTGAGGGTGCCAGGGGAGATCCCATAAAATGCGTATCCCTGGACAGGACGGCATTTTCCCAACCTGGATCCCCGGCATCCCCTGAGGGACGGTGGGTAGGAGTTGAGGAAAGAAGAGTTGCAGAGGAACAACAAAAAACTAAAGACCACGGGGAGATGAGTCTTTAGAATGCATGTCAGGTATCATTAAAGCATTTAATGAACTAGTACCATATAGAGCTTACCTACTGGATTGTAGGAAGTAGAACTGTGATGGACGGTACTGTAGACGCAGTAGCGGAATCTTCAAGGGAACTTCACAGCAGTGAGGATGAAGTTCCAATCTGGAATGGGCAGGTGACCCAGGTGTCAACTGGAGCAGGAGAAGAACGGCAGGTCTTCAATGGAAAGCTTTATGTGAAAAAGCTGAGAACTCTTTTAGGCAGAGTTATTAACATTGAGGATTAAAAGAAGAAGACTGACCGATCTGAAATTAGCCCAGTCCGGAAGGGAAGAGAGGGTATGGAAAAAAACCCTTTTCCCAGGGAAAACAGGAGGGTACTCCGGAACACTGAAGATGTACAGTGTCTTTCCTAGCCAATAAGAAATAGGAAGACATTGAAGTTTGATACCTCATAGATAAGGAGGTGTATAACAAAAATAGAGGCTGTTGACGCCACAGCAATAATGGTGAGTATAACCGGACCCAGTTACCGAGCCGTATGATAATAGGCAAGCGGACTGTCTGGACCCCTTAGAAAGTAAAAAAAAAACTTTAGTACCGACAGTTAGGGAGATAGTGGGTAATACACAGGGTGCTATGACCATCTCCCAAAAGCGCATACCTATATATATATATATATATATATATATATGAAACTATATACATATCAATACAGATGTGAATATATATGTCTAGACAAGTGTGACATATATAGCTATATATAGATATAGATGGGCATGGTTTATGCCCACCCAGGGTACAAAAAACATGTATGCATAGGACACATGCATACATGAAAACAATACTGCCTGCAACTGGGCCACAGAAGAAACATCCACATGGGAAATGTGATGCGAAAAACTTCATCTAATAGTAGGGGGCGAAAACCACCCGAAGAGTATAGAGAATCTATTTCTGTGGTACAGGGATGCAGATCAGTGGAATTAGCAGTATAGTTGCGTGAAGAACAGAGGACAATATCAGTCTGGGGAAAGCACGTCAGGAGCACTTTAGGTTGCTGATGCGTCCCAAGGACAGAAAACGCACATACCAAGATACCAGGATGACCCAGCCAAGAGACTCAGGGGTATCATGTACAGTAAAAGAGTATGCGTTGTCTAAGAGGAGCAGAAACATAATGCCAAGCTGTAAGGAAAAAAAAGGGGGATTCCTGCCAGCTTGGGAGCTCCTTGGACATTCACGCAGAACAAACTTGTCTTCTGCATCACAACGGAAGACAAGAGGGTATAATTATCTAGATAGCCATGGAATGACTATATAAGCCTCTTCTATTATATGGAAGACTCTGAGAGACAAAGTCCAATGCTCTATGGCAAGGGCCCATAGTGGGAAGCCTCTCTGACGATTGCAGAGAGCATCGTGCAGGAGATGGGACTGACAGAAGCCGACAGGTTGCCACATTCTCGATAAGGACATGGCCAGGAGAAGATAACCTGCAGTGAGTGTCAGCACGCAGGTGGTGGTTGAGAGCAGCGTGCCAAAGCATTAAAGTACGCACTGGAACTCCTGCACGTACAGCAACTGAACAAGATAGCAGAGGGGATTCTCCCGTATGAAACAGGGAGAAGACAGACCAAGGGAGCGGGGATATTCCAGCCCTGTCTGAGGAGTTGACCAGAACATGCGTTGAAGGATAACAGGAAGCCTACACTGAAAAGAAAGAGAGAGAGACGTTCCAGTATGGTACCGACTCAAGCAGGGGAAACCCTGGAAGAGAGGAGTTGAAGGTGACGTACCATATGGTAAGTCAGCAGAAGGAAAGAATGTCCATGTGGGGACAGAAGCTATCATGGGATAGTGGTGATCTCCCTTTATAGCAATAAGAAAGGGAGAATACTGTGACCCATGGACAAAAGCAAACTAAAAAGAAAACCCAGTGTAGAGTTGGAAGAAAAACTTCTGGTAAGAAGAAGTTAATTGTAGACTGCAGCATACAGGAGCCTATGGCTGCCGGTTATGATTATCCTGGCGAGAGCCTGGGAACTTCAGACCAGGATGAGACGTCCCTTGCTTGGGGACATCTGGAGGATGGGCAGAAGGAGGATGAAACTTTCTTTTCTTAGGGAAAGAAGGTTTGGTAGGGCATTTCCTACATCCTGGGGAACAAGGCGGCTTAGGATGGTTTCCAGAACCAGGAAAGTCAGTGGAGCACTGAGCAACCCGACGTAAAGCCTCAATATTGAAAAGATTTTCTCCAGTACACGGAGAATTACCCAGTGTGCCCATCTGCTCAGGTCTGAAGCCTGCAGCCAGGCTGTACGACGTGCTCCAATGGCAATAGCAGAGGACCTGCTAACAGACTCAAAAGAGTCTAGAGAAGCACGAGAAAGAAACCAAGAGATATTCCTGCTATGGTTAAGAAGCAAGGAATAGTCAGAGGCCTTAGGTTCTGACAAAAAAGGAGACAAAAGAGATAATTTCTCTGTGACCTCCCGAAGTGTTAGACTCATATAAAAGATATATGAAATAATTCTGGAAGCCAACATGGAAGTTTAGAAGGTTTGACGCCCAAAGGCATCAAGTGCTTTAGATGCACGACCTGGAGGAGAAGAAGAATGCTTCTTCTTGCTTCTGACCTTCCTCATTGCTGATTCCACTACAATGGAATGATGCGGAAGTTGGTTCTTCTGAAACCCCGGAGAGGGGGGCACCTGATACAGAACATGCATGGCTGTAGAAGGTGCAGGAACCTTTAAAGGCGACTGCCAAATCCCCAGAAGAAGGTCCTGCAAAGAAAGATGTAAAGGAAGCATCATGGTTGCTTTTTCTGCAGGACCTTGGTTAAGAGTAGGGCCAGGAATAGGAATGGCAAGAAAGTCTGCCATGTCAAGGAGAAATTCCTGAAAAGAAGGAACTCCCAGAGGAACTATTCCTGGGTAGGCTGAGGTTGAATGATCAGCTTGAACACCAGAAGACCTATTGGACTGGTGCACCAAAGGAATCCTGCTAGATGGAGAATGATACCGACAGTTCCGATTCGAGGCAGTTAGTACTGCATCGTCGGTTCCCGGTATCGATTCCAAGCTAGGTATAAGAAAGGATCGATGGCACCGATGGAACTGCAGAAGTCGACATCGATACCGACACCGGCATCGGGGACGGCAATGCCCTCGGAGTCGGCAGCGGCGGCTGCCGAAGTGATACCGAGGCAACCAGAGAGCTTTGATACCGACAGTTCCGATTCGAGGCAGTTAGTACTGCATTGTCGGTTCCCGGTATCGATTCCAAGCTAGGCATCGAAAGGATCGAAGGCACCGATGGAACTACAGGTGTCGACATCGGTACCGTACTGCGTAGCCGGAAGGGACAAGGATCTGTTCCGAAAACCGTCGGAACCAAGTCATCCAGACTGGATATAGATTCTAGACTGGGCATCGAACCGAGCGAGGTTATCGACGCCTGTCTAGAGGGCACCGACATCGGTGGTGGTGTCGGCGATGCCGATCCCAGAAAGTTAATCGGAATCGCATCGATCGGTGCCAAAGGCGCCGAGGACATCCGAAGACGCCGCTCGGCGAAGAGAGGAACACTCGACACCGGTGCCGATGTCGGGATATAGGTACCGCCCGAAGTCGGTACCCCCTCCGAGCATGGCGTAGCAAGAGGAAAAGCCATCTGGGGCGTATCGCTCGGCCCCGAGGCCCAGGATACCCGACGCCGAGCCCCGGTGGAGAGTGGAACACTCGACACCGACGCCGATGCCGGGGCATCGGCGCCGCTCGAAGCCGGAACCAACCTCGCGGCTGGCTGGGACAGAGGAAAGTCAGTCTGGGTCGTATCGATCGAAGGCACCGAGGACCCCAGATGACGATCCCTAGTGACAAACGGAGCACTCGACACCGGCGTCGATGCCAGGGAATCGGCCCCGTCCGAAGCCGGCACTAACCCCGCTTGTGGCTGGGATGCAGGAAGGCCAGTCTGGGTCGAATCGATTGGTCCCGAAGGCACCGAGGACACCAGTTGACGATCCTTGGCGAAGAGTGGAACACTCGACGCCGGCACCGATGCCAGGGAATCAGCACCGCTCGAAGCGGATACCTCCCCCGAGCATGGCTCAGGTATGTTCTGTGAGGAACGAACCCCAGGAACAACCTGAAACCCCGTGAATGCTTTGGAGCCCGAAGACTCCCGCCGGGGTTTTATTGCCAAAGGGGTCTTGAGGGGAAGGCCGGAGCCATCGTCATGCTGGGCATGAGACTTACCCCTCAAGAATTGGCTAGTCTTAACAGACTGTTTGCGGGTTACCTGATCCTGGAGAGAAGAAGAAATCGATGTCCTCACCTCAGGAGGAAAAACAGCATCGAGGGATACCCGAAAAAGAGAGGGTCTTCTCCCCACCCTAAAGCCCGATGGACCGGGGGAAAAAGGGTCAGGACCCAAACAGGATATACACCAAGTAGTGGAGTCTAAAAAGAAGACTAAGTCTCCACAGTGGAGGCACTTCTTAGGGGAAGAAGGCTCCATGCTGGAAAGGCCTGGAAGGCCTCAGAAGGGACTTGAGGAGAAAAAGACCTCGAAGTGGTTAAAAGAAAAAAAAAAAAAAAACCAAGGCACCGGCGGTGCCGGTATCAGCGGGAAAACGGCCGCGAGCACAAGAAAACAAAAAATAAGGATTTAAGAGAAAAGGTTTCTGCAGTGACAGGAGGTACGTCCTGCCGGCTCCGCGGAAAAACGAAAACTGGGGAGAGGCAGTGGGAAAGGCGGGAAGTCACCGCGCAGGCGCGAGGGATGCTCCCAAAAGCTTTCTGATTGGATGCTGGGGAGCATTCCCGTGCGGGCTCCGTCGGCGCCGACGTACCCACATGTGAAGACTCATTCCTGCTTGTTCCTGGAGATTATATATATATATATATTTTTTTTTTTTTTACAGGAATAGGAAAGAAAAGACCGGCGGTACCGGTAGAGCGTCGAGGAAGGCAGACGCGACCACAAAAAAGAAAAAGACAAGAAAGAATTCTTCTGCGGTGACAGGAACACGACCTGCTGGCTCCGCGGAAAAAGAAGAACTGGAGAGAGGCAGTTGGGAAAGGCGGGAAGGCAGCATGCAGGTGCTGTGGGATGCTCCCAAAAGCTTTCTGATTGGACGCTGGGGAGCGTTCCCACGCAGGCTCTGTCGGTACCGATGATACCCATATGTGATGACTACAATCCTGCTTGTTCCTGGAGATAAAGTATTTCCTGATGTTGCTTTCAAGTTTACTGTCTTGCAGCTGCTCATATGCCCTCTAGTTTTACAGCTTCCCCTTCTTTGTAAAATGTTTGCTTGGTCATTGATACCTTTTATGTATTTAAAGGTCTGTATCATATGTTCCCTGTGTCTTCTGGCAGAGGCTCCAAATCATTCTGATTGCCTTCCTCTGAACTGTTTTAAGTCTTTTTATATCCTTTTTGAGACATAGTCTTCAAAACTGAACACGATACTCCAAGTGAGGCCTCACCAGCAACTTCTACAGGAGCATTAATACCTCCTTCTTTCTGCTGGTGAATGCATAGAAAGCACAGTATACCAATGTATAGAAGACACAGTGTACCAGTAGAAGCAACTTGAATTTGATACGATAGGAGATGGGAAGCCAGTATTGTTTGTAGAGAAGTGGAGTAGCATGGTCATAACAGGTTGCATTGTAGAGGAGTTTAACTGTGGCATTCTGAATTGTTTGCAGGCATTTCATTTGAAATTAGGGAACACCAGATAGTAATGAGTTGTAGTAGTCTAACTTATTGATCACAAAGTTATGAAGAACAATGTTTGGGGCTTGGTTATCATGGCATGGCTTCATGGCCTTTATGCTTCTGAAGGACAAGAAACAGCTTTGTACTGTATTGGAGATATAGGGGGCCAAAGGTTAAGGTCTTCATCAATCGAAATTCCAAGTGAATGGATTGAGCTCTTAAACATGATAGGAGTTAAAGAAATGCTTGGCTGGGAAGGGGGTGATTTTTGATCATGAGAGATCCTGACAGCTTCAGTCATAGTAGAGATAAGTACGATTTTATGAGCTTGAAGCCAAGATGCAAAAGAATTGAGTTTTATATCTAATTCTACTCGGAAAGAAGGATTCCATGTCTCATGTGCAGTGATCAATTGGATGTTATCTGCATAGAAATAAGCGCTAATACTGAGGTCTTGAATGAGGACATATAAAGAGATTGAAGAAAATAGGTGTGAGAAGAGAGCTCTGTGCACCCGATCGCTACCTTTCCTCCCCACTGCTTTACCTTGGAGTTCCATGACACCTGCATTGGCAGGCGCCGCGCGACTTCGCGTGCTACCTGCCAATGCAGACATCATGGGTCTTCGCAGCAAATGAAAAACCTCTGCGGTATCTGCAGGGGGGGAAGCTGGGAATGCCCCTGCACATACCATGGAGGTTTGGGCCTTAATGCGGGCCTTTTGCAACTATCATACTGCGATAACTGCAAAAGGCTACTGCAGTTTAGTAAATATGCCCCTCTGAGTTCTGCTTCCCCTAATGTTTCTTCTCCTATCATAAGGATTGCCTACAGTTTTCAGTCTCTGAACCTGCCCTGGTCTCTCTCCTATGTTTAAGTTAGTCAGTCAATTTCCCTTAAGCATGAATTTAATCTCTGGTCTGATTTTAGAGCATTGTTTAAGGAAAGCTGCACAGAAATAATAACTGCAACACATTTGCTTTTTATTTCTTCTCCAACACTCACAGCTGATCTATGATTTCTAGTATAGAATTTACATGCTCTTGCATTTTGTGGCACTTCTGCAGCCTCATTCCATACAGTTTGTGGAACAGATACAATTTTTTTAAAAATTTGCCTGCCCATGCAGTTTCTGCAGTACAAGCCGGATACTTTTAGCTGATATGGATGGGTTGATTATCCACCAAGAGCAAATTGATTGCTGCCATAGCATGTCTGTTTTCTGGACAAGGCTATTCAAACATTAGCTGTGCAAAATAGCATTTCTACTTTTAATTCCATAGCTGGTATAGTTATTCAGCTTAGTTATCACTGATCCTGACTATGTAAGAGCGTTCGATATTGCTCTCAGTTCCAGGAAATTAAAGACTCTCCTGGGAGGATCAAACTCCCCAAGTATGAATCCCATATACATGGGCTTTCCAGCCCAGCTTAGATGCAGGGCGTCCTGGAGAGGAGCTATGACAGATATTATGTCCTGCAGACTGAGAATGGACTTGGTCTACTGAGCGTGCTTCATCTTGAGGAGTGCCAAGGGAGTGACATGGACTGCTGAGGCCATATGACCCAGCATTCTCTACATGTTTCTTACTTACATCTGCTGATTCTTTTGTACATTTTCCACAAGTGTCACCAGTCGAGTGTGCCTATCTTGTGGAATTAAGACTTTTGCCTGAGTAATGTCAAGCAGAGTTTCAATAAATTCCAATTGGCGAGATGGGCTTAAATTTGACTTAGTATAATTTATGATGAAGCCTAGCAACTCCATCACCCTTATGGTTATGCACATAGATTCTCGAACTCTATCTGAGCTGTGCTCTTTACCAGCCAACATTCCAAACCGTTTGAAAAGAAACACTGCAACTACTAGGAGGCATTTTGTTATTGCATGAGAAGCAGATGCAAGACCAAAAGGCAGAATATGGTACTGGAAGTGGCGTTCCCCAATGATGGATTGTAGATACTTCCTGTAACTGGAATGTATCTGAATGTGGGTATACACATTCTTTTGAAGATAGGGAATGAAGGTGCTGAAGAAAACAATTCCGAACTTCTCTTGAACTAAGTATTTGTTCCGTTGCCTCAGATCTAGGATGAGACTAAATTCCCCTGTCTCTTTTGTGACCAGGAAGTTCTTTGAGTCAAATCCATGCCCTTCCATATCAACCACTACAACAGTCCCCCTTTTTTCCTTTAGAGATCCTCTGTGTTTGTCCCATTCTTTTTTGAATTCAGTTACTGTCTTCATCTTCTTTGAATTCGGATACTGTCCTCATCTCTACCACCTCCACTGGGAGACTATTCCACAGATCCTAGGTATGGAATTTACACGTGTAAATGCTGCAAAACCTTTCTAAAATGTCCTCCTAACTTAGGAGGCTAATGATATATAAGAGGATAACCCCAAAGAGAAGGATAACTAAGGACAAGGTATTAATCAAAGACAGCCAGTTAAATGTAAATAGAGGGCTAACTGTATACCTACATTGGCATGGTGGACTATCAAAGCGAAAACAATAACTTTAGGAATGTTCAACCACAAACTAATTAGATTATTTGTGTTTGAAAATTAACTCAAAGTTAGCCAGCTCTATAGGATAGCCAGTGATTTGGCCACTACGCGAATGCTGAAAATCTACCCCACAGTCTGTAGCTTTACTCTTCTTGGGGAAGAAACAAGACAAGGTATACATATTGACTCTACTGAAAAGGAAAGCTCACACCATGCGCATACTTACTCTTCTGGACTTTTGGAAGTCAAGGGAAAAAGTGAACAGGAAAAATATTAGACACGAGTTGCAGTATAAACAATATACTATATATCCTTTCATTACTAACATTGTTGTAATCTATCAATAAATTACGTGAAAGTGGTTGTACAATGCATTTTGTAAATGACAGTTAATAAGTAATGGCCCAATATTTAAAAGGACTTCTTGTTAGTAGCACCTGCTAACTAGATAAGTCCCTTTGAGAGCGATATTCAGCAGCACTATTCAGATAGTGGGGTCCTTGATACTATCTGGATAGTGCCAGAGAAGTCTGGAGGCAAGGCTGGGGCAGAGTCAGCATTTATCCAGATAGCAGTGATTTTCAGTGCTGCCATCCAAATAAAGCTGTCCTAAGTAGTATGCGGATAGCCTATCTGGATAGTGTCTGAAAATTGCCTCTATTCGGATAGCGCCTGTACTAACCATATCACAATATTCAGTGCCTGCTGTTATCTCGATACTGGTGCTGAATATCTGCATTTCAATTAACTGCCACACAATCAAAAGTCAATCTTCAGAGCACATAACGTAAATCAATCAAAAAAATTCTTTGTCAGTTTGTTTGCAATGAGGGGAGTAAACCCTCTAGATGCAAACCCTCCTTTTCTTTTTTTTTATTCCGGATTTTAAAATAAATTACAAGAAAAAAGTATTATACCATATATACATATAATACACATACATATCAAGTCCACATCAAGGAGAGTGTTTCATACACCACGAAAAAGAAAAGAAGTCATACCCGTCTAGACCTCTAGAAATTAAATATAGAGCCCCATTAAACTAAGATAAGAGGCAACAATGAAAAATTAAATATTAGAATCCTTCCCTTTAAGAAAATCTTCCAATTGATCTAACTCATAGAACACATACTTCTTACCTTGATATACAATATAACATTTACAGGGAAACTTCAAATAAAACAAAGTACCAAGAGTCAAAACATGTGGCCTAACCTCCAAGAAAGTTTTCCACCACCTCTGGGTAACCCTAGAGACATCTGGAAAGATTTGAATAGGGTGGCCATAAAATTTCTCACATTTCTTTGAAAAATGTGCTCTCAAAACTCTATCTTTATCGATTTCAGATAAAAAGGTAACCAGTAAAATGGCTCTTGAAGACTACACATCACATGAAGACTACAAAACTTCAGAAATATCCAATGAAGGAGACGATAGCTGATCACATTGCTGTTCCCTTCCCATAGTATATCTAACTAACTTCCCCTTAGGAACATAACAAATATGAGATAAACTCAACATCAGAAAATAACAATATATCTTTAAGATATTTATAAAAATGTATCAATGGGGAAAGATAGTGAGTGTGTGGAAAATTTAACATCCACAAGTTCTTGGAACGTAGAGACTTTTCCAAAAATTCATCTTGACGATGGAGTAAGAGAGAATCCTGTACAGAAGAGGCCAAAGCCACTTGTTGAACTGATAACTAAGAATCAAATATGACACCCTTCCGTTCCAAATCTTGCAACCGTGTTTCATGATCTGAGAGCTTGTCCACCACCTCCTTTGAAAATACAGAAACCTTTTGAAAAGAAGCATAAAGCATTGATTCCGTACGCGAAACAATAGTCCAAATGTCCCTTAAGGAGACATCTTTTGGTGGAGCCTCAATGTCCCCGACAGACTTAAAAGTAATCACTGAAGGAAGGAAAGACGTTAAATGCCCAGCGGGGGGATCTATAACTAAAAACAAATCAGGGAGAGAAACATGTCCTGGAGAAACTTTCCCCACCATTGAAGGTAGGGAGGCCATACCAGGAGAATCTAACTCTTGACTGGATGGGGCTAAAAAACCCTGAGTTTCGGCAGGAGATGATGAAGACAAAGTACTTACGGTTGAAGTTTCTCCCATCCTCAAAACAGAAGGCTGACTTAACACTGACATCTCAATGGCCCTAAAATGGGCATAAATCAGACCCACTACCTTAATAGCCTTGGGTTGGGGAGTCGGCACATTTCTCTTCTTCCATTTCCCCATTACAGGGAAAAACCTCTGCATACTGATGTGCACTGAAGGGGCAGGACCTGTCCCTTTGATCACTCCCCTTTGGGCACGCACCCGCGACCGTGTCCCGCGGTGGGGCTAGAGAACTTATAGCCCTCCCAAACTGCACCAGCCATTCAGCACAGGTCTCACAGGTACCAGAGACCAATAGGCAGCCAGGAAATAAGTTGAAGGAAAAGGAAACACCTCCGCAAACCCTCCTTTTAATCAATTTATTAACGTAAACGTTTTAAATATATCCTGGAGATGAATGCATGGCTGCGTGGATGGCATCAGAGAGCGTTTTGGTTTCCTAGACCATGGGATGCTGTTCCAAGGGTTGCAGAGCAGAGATGGCATCCATCTGTCCAAGAAAGGTCAACGCGTCTTCGGTAGTAGACTGGCTAATCTACTGAAGAGGGCTTTAAACTAGATTCGTTGGGGATGGGTGAAGAAAGCCCCCAAGTAAGTGAAAGCCCCCACTTTATGGAAATGGGTAACAGGGGTAACATATGGAAAGCAGTGTGTATAAATGCCTGTAGCATGGGAAATAAGATCCCTGATGTTGAAGCTTTGGTGGGAGTGGCTGACTTGGATTTAGTGGCAGTTACAGAAACATGGTTCACGGAAAACCATGATTGGGATGTAACTATACCTGGCTATACTTTATTCAGAAAGGACAGGGTAGGAAGAAGGGGAGGAGGAGTGGCACTATATGTAAAAACTACTATTAAAGCTTTGGAATTACAGAGCTTAAAAGGGAGAGGGGAGGCATTGTGGGTTAAACTAGAAAGAGGGGGGTAAACGTAGATCGATTGTTTACCTTATCAGAATATAGAAAGACTAGGGGACATGCAATGAAGCTACAGGGTAAACTATTTAAGACTAACAAAAGAAAATATTTTGTCACTCAACGTGTAATCAAACTCTGGAATTTGTTACTGGAGGATGTAGTAAAGGCTGTTAGTGTAGCTGGGTTTAAAAAAGGTTTGGACAAGTTCCTGGAGGAAAGGTCCATAAACCATTATTAAGAAATGACCGAAGATTTCAATGCTTGACCCAGTACAAACATTGTGAAACTTGTGTCTCTTGGGGATACTGCTAGGTACATATGACCTAGATTGGCCACTGTTGGAAACAGAATACTGGGCTTGATGGACCCTGGTCTGACCCAGTATGGCATATCTTATGTTCTTATGCGACTGGAGTGGAGAGAGGGGTGCCGGATCGAGGAGACTGTGTCCGAGACTACCGGACTGCTCTGGTGGAGGTAACGCCGCTTTTGAGATCGGGCAGGCATGCCCTGGACAGTGTTCCCCTTCTGGGGTCTTTGTTTGTTTGTTTGTTTTTTCTTTCTTTAAATTTATCCTCCCATCGCGACCGCGGAGCGTGTCCGCGGAGCGTGCTCTGAAGGGGCGTGTCTAAAGGGGCAGGTACTGCCCCTTAGACGCCCCTTCGACGCCACTTCGCTGTGTTGAGAGGAGGTGTCTAGGCCCTAATTGCAGCGTACTAGCAATTAGTTTTATTCCTTGCATGGTCTGTTCTCTCCCAGATAAGTACTTCTTTTTGTTTTTCTCATTGTTTACATTTGGGTAATGGGTAAGCGAAAGGCCAAGACGGGCAATAAAACTCCTGGGACCGATACCGGAGGTTCTAAGCCGGTAGGTCCCATGGATAAATATCCAGTTGCTTTTCCCCCTCCCCTGGCTCAGTCCTCTCCCGACGGGGTTGCTTTGAGCCCCGACGGGAGATAACCCCCTCCTTGCCCTGGGTCAGGTCCTCCTGCCCCCTTATTACTTGGGGCAAATGGGGATTCAAAGGGAGGGATGAGTTTGCCGATTCAAGTTCCGTGTTTGACTTCTGAGGTCTGTTTGGAACTTCCAGAATTAACATCGGACGCTGAGGTGACCTTAAAGGATGTGTGGGGTGCTTTAAAATGTATAGATGTGAAAGTATCCTCAAAATTGAATTCCTTATGTACTTTTACTCAAGATGCTGCAGTTGCTCTGCAGCAACTAGATGAAAGGGTGTCTTCTAAGGGTATGGCTTGTTCCAGGTGGTTCCGCTTCATTCGGCTACTGCAGCTGGTATGAAGGAGTCTTTATTTTTACATTTGAAAATAGAATCCCTGGAAAATTCTATGAGGATATGTAATCTTAGGTTTCTAAATTTTCCTCAATCACCATTATTATCTGCTAAGATCTTATTAGATAAATATTTTAAAGAAATTTTAGCCATACCTGATATTATAGAAGATTCTCAGATTTACTATATCCCTTCATCCTTGAAAAAGGTTAACCCAGCGGAAGGTGACTTGGATGAGATAACCCCCTCTATTTCTAACCTTACCGCCTTCATTGAAGATTCCTTGGAGATGATCTCATTATGGTCTACTCTGCTCGTCACCTTTTTTTCAGTGGCGATTAAGCAGCGAGTCTTTAAAGCATACTTTAGAGTTAAAGCTGCTAAATTTTGTGGGCAGGTAGTCAGTGTCTTTCCGGATGTATCCCGTGCCACCCAGATGCGGCGGAGGCAGTTTTTATCATTAAAGCCCCATGTACTTGCATTGGGAGCCACATTTTTCCTGAGATTCCCTTGTAAGTGTGTCATCAATTTTGATGGCACCTCCTTTATTTTTGTGGATGTGGTGCATTTGGAGAAATTTCTGATGGACCGACAGGATTCCACTAAGGATTAGGTCTAATATGCCATATTAGACCTAATCCTAAGTGGAACACCAGATCTAGTGCAAGAGATAAAGTTGTTGGGGCTACTTGGCAATAGTGATCATAGCATGATCGCCTTTGATTTAATTAGTGGAGGAGGGATAGTAGGGAAATCCAAAGTACTACCTTTTAACTTTCGAAAGGGAGACTATGATAAAATGAGGAAAACAGTTAAGAAAAAACTAAAAGGAGCAGTTGCAAAGGTTAAAGATGTACATCAGGCTTGGCTGTTGTTGAAAATACTATCTTGGAAGCCCAGACCAGCTGTATTCCACGCTTTAAGAAAAGTGGAAGGACACAGAGGATCTCTAAATGTAAAAAATGGACTGTTGTAGTTGTTATTATGGAAGGACAGACTAGATAGGCCATGTGGTCTTTTTCTGTCATCATGTTTCTATGTTTCTATGTTTTCTATGTTTAAGTCCAAAAAACTGCCAGCATGGTTTAAAGGTGAGGTCAGAAAAGCTGTTGTTGCCAAAAAAGCATCTTTCAGGAAATGGAAAAAAGAGCCAAACGACGAAACCTGGAAACAGCACAAGCACTGGCAAGTCAAAAGCAAGGCATTGATAAGGCAGGCAAAGGGAGCATTCGAGAAGAAGCTTGCTGCAGAAGCAAAAACGCGAATAAAAGACCTTTTCAAGTACATTCGTAGCAAAAAACCTGTGAGAGAGTCAGTTGGTCCATTAGATGATAAAGGGGTTAAAGGAGCACTAAGAGGCGACAAGGCAATAGCGGAGAGACTGAATGAATTCTTTGCTTCAGTCTTTACTGAGGAAGATGTAGGGATGTTACCCATGACTGAAGTGGTATTTAAAGGTGCGGAAGAATTGAAGGAAATATCGATACATCGGGAAGATGTATTACAACTATTAGATAAGCTGAAGAGTAGCAAATCACCTGGGCCGGATGGTATACATCCAAGGGTGTTGAAAGAACTGAAATACGAGATTGCAGACCTGCTATTAGTAATCTGTGAACTATCATTAAAATCATCTCTAATACCTGAAGATTGGAGGATCGCCAATGTAACACCAATTTTTAAAAAGGGTTCCAGGAGTGATCCGGGAAACTATAGACCGGTGAGCCTGACATCAGTACCAGGAAAAATGGTAGAAACCATCATAAAGAATAAAATTACTCAGCATGTAGATAGTCATGACCTAATGGGAGACAGCCAACATGGCTTTAGACAAGGAAGATCTTGTCTTACTAATCTGTTATGTTTTTTTGAAGGAGTGGAATCAGGTGGAAAAGGTGAGTCAGTTGATACTGTGTATCTGGACTTTCAGAAAGCCTTTGACAAGGTCCCTCATGAGAGACTTTTGGCAAAACTAAAGAGTCATGGGATAGGAGGCAGTGTACTATTGTGGATCAGGAACTGGTTAAAAGATAGAAAGCAGAGGGTAGGGCTAAATGGCCAATTTTCCCAATGGAGAAAGGTGAATAGTGGTGTACCCCAGGGATCTGTGCTGGGTCTGCTGCTTTTTGACATATTCATAAATGACCTGAAAAGTGGAATAATGAGTGAGGTTATCAAATTTGCAGATGACACAAAACTATTTAAAGTTGTTAAAACCCAAGAGGATTGTGGAAAATTGCAAGAGGATCTTGATAAATTGGAAGACTGGGCATCAAAATGGCAGATGAAATTTAATGTGGACAAGTGCAAGGTTATGCACCTAGGGAAGAACAACCCAAACTATGTTTACACGATGCAAGGTTCCACATTAGCAACCACCACCCAGGAAAAAGATTTAGGCGTCATTGTGGATACCATGTTAAAACCCTCGGCCCAGTGTGCAACGGCGGTCAAGAGAGCAAATAGAATGCTAGGTATGATAAGGAAAAGAATGGAAAATAAAACAAAAGATATTATAATGCCTCTATATCGTTCCATGGTGAGACCACGCCTTGAATATTGTGTGCAATTCTGGTCGCCGTATCTTAAAAAGGATATAGCGATTTTAGAAAAGGTTCAGAGAAGAGCCACCAAAATGGTAAAGGGGATGGAAGGATACTCCTATGAATTAAGGCTAAAAAGGTTAGGGCTCTTTAACCTGGAAAAGAGACGGCTGAGGGGAGATATGATAGAAGTCTATAAATTAATGAACAGAGTGGAACGGGTAAACGTAGATCGATTGTTTACCTTATCAGAATATAGAAAGACTAGGGGACATGCAATGAAGCTACAGGATAAACTATTTAAGACTAATAAAAGAAATTATTTTTTCACTCAACGTGTAATCAAACTCTGGAATTTGTTACCAGAGGATGTAGTAAAGGCTGTTAATGTAGCTGGGTTTAAAAAAGGTTTGGACAAGTTCCTGGAGGAAAGGTCCATAAACCATTTTTAAGAAGGGAACCAGGATATCAATGCTTGAACCAATACAAGCATTGTGGAGACTGTGTCCCTTGGGGAAACTGCTAGGTACAGATGACCTAGATTGGCCACTGTTGGAAACAAAATACTGGACTTGATGGACCTTGGTCTGACCCAGTATGGCATATCTTATGATCTTATGATCTTAGGGTGCTGTTAGGGATCATGTAGTCTGATTAATAATTATCCCTTCAATGAGTGGGCCAATAGGCCTAGATTTCCTGACTTGTTTCTATATTGTTTATCCAGACTTGCTCCCATGATGTGGACTGTATCATATTTGTATTTCCTTTATTGATGTAATGCTTTTTCTTTGTATCCGATTTTCCTTTTCCAATTGTAATTGATCTTTATATTTGGTGAGAAAATAATAAAAATATTTTCACTAAAACTAGAAAGAGGGAAAGAGAAATCTATTTACATTGGTGTGATATACAGAACTCCCTCACAAGAGGAGGAGGTGGACAGAGAGTTAATTGAAGACATGCGCAGCATTGCTAGGAAAGGGGAAGTGCTACTGATAGGAGATTTCAATATGCCAGATGTTGATTGGTACATTCCTGCTGCAGTATCATCTAGAAGTAAGGAGATCCTGGATTCTCTACAGGGAGAACTATTCAGGCAATTGGTAGACCCCACACATGAAGGGGCCATACTGGACTTCGTGCTTACCAATGGTGAAAGTGTTTCTGATGTTGTAGTGGGAGATCATTTTGCATCCAGTGATCACCAGATGGTGTGGTTCAGTATAAGGACTAGGGCTGTTAGAATCCTTTCAAAGGCGAGGATCTTAGACTTTAGGAAGACTAACTTTGCGAAGATGGGCCAATACCTCAGGGAGTCGTTAGTGGGATGGGAACAGCTGGGGGATGTAGAAAAACACTGGGCAAAACTGAAAGGGGGTATTTTAAGGGCAACCAACCTTTTTGTTAAAATGGTAAATAAAGGTAAAAGGAAAAAGAGACCGCTATGGTTTTCGAAAGAAGTAGCTGATAAAGTGAAGAAAAAGAGGGAGGCCTTCATTAAATACAAGAGATCACAGAGAGAGGAAGACAGGCATCTGCATTTGGAAAAACTTAGAGAAACTAGCAAAGTAGTCAAGAAGGCAAAGATTCAAAAGGAGGAGGAAATAGTCAATGCAATAAAATGGGGGGATAAGACATTTTTCAGATATATTAGTGAGAAGAGGAAGGGCAAAAGTGGTATTGTCAGACTCAAGGGTGCAAGGGAGGAATATGTAGAAGCTGATAAGGATAAAACGGAATTGCTTAACAAATATTTTTGTTCTGTGTTCACAGATGAAGAACCAGGAGCAGGACCTCAGAAAACACCCACAAATAGGAAGAGAAGCAAAGGACATCTTGAACAATTTTCAAAAGACTGTGTTCGTGAGAAACTATCTCAACTTAAAGTAGACAAAGTGATGGGACCGGATGGGATACACCCGAGAATGCTGAGGGAACTTTAGGACGTTCTAGCAGCTCCACTGACTGACCTTTTCAGTGCCTCGTTGGAGTCGGGAGTGGTGCCAAAGGACTGGAGAGAGGCTCATGTGGTGCCTTTACACAAAAGTGGAAGTAAGGATATGGTTGAAAACTACAGGCCGGTTAGTTTAACTTCGGTGGTGAGTAAGTTATTGGAAACACTGCTGAAAGAGAAAATAGTGAGGTGTCTGGAGTCCAGCGGATTACAGGATCCGAGGCAGCATGGACTCAACAGAGGTAGGTCTTGTCAGACAAATCTGATTGAGTTCTTTGACTGGGTGACCAGGGAGTTAGACCGAGGGAGAGCCCTAGATGTGGTGTATTTAGATTTCAGTAAAGCCTTTGACACTGTTCCTCACAGGCGACTTATATAAACCACCTGAGCACCCTAGGGATGGACCCTAAAGTTACTGCTTGGGTTAGAAATTGGTTGGGTGGGAGGCGACAAAGAGTACAAGTAAATGGAGCTCACTCTGAGGAGAAGGATGTTATCAGTGGTGTGCCCCAGGGATCTGTCCTTGGTCCGATTTTTTTAACATCTTTGTTAGTGATATAGCGGAAGGGCTGTCGGGTAAGGTTTGCCTCTTTGCGGATGATACCAAAATCGGCAATAGAGTAGACACCCAGGAAGGTGTAGATAACATGAGGAGGGATCTAGCTAAACTTGAAGAATGGTCCAGAATTTGGCAGCTGGGATTTAATGTTAAAAAATGTAAGGTCATGCATTTGGGCTGCAGCAATCCAAGGGAGCAATATAGTATAGGGGGTGAAGTACTTTTGTCCACTAAAGAAGAGCGGGACCTAGGCGTGGTTGTGTCTGATGATCTTAAAGTAGCTAAACAGGTAGAAAAGGCAACGGCAAAAGCTAGAAGGATGCTTGGGTGCATACGGAGAGGAATGGCTAGCAGAAAAAAGGAGGTGATAATGCCTCTCTATAAGTCTTTGGTGCGACCTCATTTGGAGTATAGTGTGCAATTCTGGAGACCGCACCTTCAAAAGGATGTGAACAGGATGGAGTCGGTGCAGAGGGTGGCTACTAAAATGATTAGTGGGCTTCATTATAAAGCATATGAGGATAGGCTGAAGGATCTTAATATGTACACCTTAGAGGAAAGGTGGGATAGAGGTGATATGATTGAGATGTTTAAATACCTCCGTGGCATAAATGTTCAGGGAGGGAGCCTCTTTCAATTGAAAGCAAGTTCTGCTATGAGGGGACATGGGATGAGGGTGAAGGGAGATAGATTCAGGAGTGATATGCGGAAATATTTCTTTACGGAAAAAGTAGTGGATCCATGGAATAGTCTCCCAGTGGAGGTGATAGAGATGAGGACAGTAACTGAATTCAAAAAAGCATGGGACCAACAGAGAGGATCTCTAAAGGTAAAAAGTGGACTGTTGTAGTTGTTGTTATGGAAGGACAGACTAGATAGGCCATGTGGTCTTTTTCTGTCATCATGTTTCTATGTTTCTAAATATAAAGGACTTATCTTGAAAGCAGAATCAGGGCTCGAGCTGGAAAGACCTAAGAAATTGCTTGATAAGGCTGAATAGCATCCCATCGACATAGCACTGTGTTTTAGACCCAAAGCACTTCAATTCAGTCAGGGTCCTGCGTCTGGGTCATCCAAAAATTCACTCTGAGGAAAAAGCTCGTAAACCACATCTGATCTAAATGGATACCTACACTGCTCTCTCTTATATATGGACACATGGCATCTGACATCAAGCCCAGCAGATCAGAAAACTCTGCCCACATAACCTAGCAACCACGAACAACAACTATAGAAATGTTGTGATTAGGGCCAGTAGGTAACAACAACATGCTATACAAAGGCGCGAAATCTGTCATGAAGGACAAAAAAAATGAAAAATAAAGAACGGACTCGCAACCGGCGTCGCGAGTCCGGGCGGGAAAAGAACCGGTGTCGAACCGAAGAAAAGAGAGAAATAAAGAGAAATAATCAACTTTTCGGCGGGGATTCACAAACAACGTCTGTAGGGCTCCGCGGAAAAAAGAAGACTGAGCAAGATGGCACCCTTGGGCGGGAAGAGGACCGCGCATGCGCGCTGCAATTCCCAAAGGCTTTCTTTGAAAGCTGGGGAAAAGTGCTCCGCGAGGGCTCCGTCGGCGCCAACGTCACCCATATGTGAGGACTGACTTCCTGCTTGGTCCTGGAGAAGTCATATTGGACCTAGTCCTTAGTGGAACATCAGATCTGGTGCAAGAGATAAGGGTGTTGGGGCCACTTGGCAATAGTGATCATAGCATGATCGTGTTTGATTTAATTAATGGAGGAGGGATGGTAAGCCTTGTGATCTTCGTCATCTATTTGTGGGCGTTTTCTGAGGTCCTGCTCCTGGTTCTTCATCTGTGAACACAGAACAAAAATATTTGTTAAGCAATTCCGCTTTATCCTTATCAGCTTCTACATATTCCTCCCCTGCACCCTTGAGTCTGACAATACCACTTTTGCCCTTCTTCTTCTCACTAATATATCTGAAAAATGTCTTATCCCCCCATTTTATTGCATTGGCTATTTCCTCCTCCTTTTGAATCTTTGCCTTCTTGACTACTTTGCTAGCTTCTCTAAGCTTTTCCAAATACAGATGCCTGTCTTCCTCTCTCTGTGATCTCTTGTATTCATGAAGGCCTCTCTCTTTTTCTTCACTTTTTCAGCTACTTCTTTCGAAAACCATAGCGGTCTCCTTTCCTTTTACCTTTATTTACCATTTTAACAAAAAGGTTGGTTGCCCTTAAAATATCCCCTTTCAGTTTTTCCCACTGTTTTTCTACATCCCTCAGCTGTTCCCATCCCACTAACGACTCCCTGAGGTATTGGCCCATCTTCGCAAAGTTAGTCTTCCTAAAGTCTAAGATCCTCGCCTTTGAATGGATTCTAGCAGCCTTAGTCCTAATACTGAACCACACCATCTGGTGATCACTGGATGCAAAATTATCTCCCACTACAACATCAGAAACACTTTCACCATTGGTAAGCACCAAGTCCAGTATGGCCCCTTCATGTGTGGGGTCTGTTACCAATTGCCTGAATAGTTCTCCCTGTAGAGAATCCAGGATCTCCTTACTTCTAGATGATACTGCAGCAGGAATGTGCCAATCAACATCTGGCATATTGAAATCTCCTATCAGTAGCACTTCCCCTTTCTTAGCAATGCTGCGCATGTCTTCAATTAACTCTCTGTCCACCTCTTCCTCTTGTGAGGGAAGTCTGTATATCACACTAATGTAAATAGATTTCTCTTTCCCTCTTTCTAGTTTAACCCACAATGCCTCCCCTCTCCCTTTTAAGCTCTGTAATTCCAAAGCTTTAATAGTAGTTTTTACATATAGTGCCACTCCTCCTCCCCTACTTCCCACCCTGTCCTTTCTGAATCAAGTATAGCCAGGTATAGTTACATCCCAATCATGGTTTTCTGTGAACCATGTTTCTGTAACTGCCACTAAATCCAAGTGAGCCACTCCCACCAAAGCTTCAACATCAGGGATCTTATTTCCCATGCTACGGGCATTTATACACACTGCTTTCCATATGTTACCCCTGTTACCAATTTCCATAACGTTATTTAATGTATCACCTACCTGGGGGCTTTCACTTACCTGGGGGCTTTCTTCACCCATCCCCAACGAATCTAGTTTAAAGCCCTCTTCAGTAGATTAGCCAGTCTACTACTGAAGACGCGTTGACCTTTCTTGGACAGATGGATTCCATCTCTGCTCTGCAACCCTTGGAACAGCATCCCATGGTCTAGGAAACCAAAACGCTCTCGATGACACCATCCACGCAGCCATGCATTCATCTCCAGGATGCGAGCCTCTCTGCCTTGGCCTTTATCCTCAACAGGGAGGATTGAAGAGAACACCACCTGTGCACCTAACTGCTTCACCCTCTGTCCCAGAGCCATGAAGTCACTTTTGATATGTTCCGAGGCAGTATCATTTGTTCCAACATGGATTAGCACCATTGGGTAATAGTCAGTGGGCTTGATGAGTCTCGGCAAACTCTGCATAACATCTTGGATTTTGGCACCAGGCAGACAGCATACCTCTCTGGACATCAAGTCTGGTCGGCAGATGGACACTCAGTACCCCTCAGAAGAGAGTCTCCAACCACCACTACCCTTTGTTTCCTTGTGGTCACTGATTCTGCAACTTTGGAGTACTTGAGCTCTGGTTCTTCCCTTTCCAGGGATGCTTTCACCTCCTCCACTTCCAGTGCTGCATAATGGTTCTTCAATTCAAGGGCTGGAGAACTTGGATTGGTGATTTTGCAGGCCCTGGTGACTTGTGTCCAACCATCGACATTCTGTTGGCACCCCTCTTCTCCTCTGTTGGAGAGCTTGTTTGCTGCAAGAAGCATCTCCATCAATGTACTTCTCACTGTCTTGAATGCTCCCCAAATATGGAATTGGGAACAAGTGAGGTGATCAAATTTGCAGATGACACCAAATTATTCAAAGTTGTTAAAATCACATGCAGATTGTAAAAAATGACAGGAGGACCTTTGAGATTGGGCATCCAAAGGGCAGGATGAAATTTAATGTAGACAAAGTGATGGATATTGGGAATCATAACCCAAAGCATAGTATTATTTATTTACATTCTCTTATATACGGCGCTATTCTGCATCAGTGCGGTTTACATTGAACAAACTGAAATTACATTGAACAGGGCATTATAACTTGGAGATAACTATTTTACAGGGAACAATGCTAGATTCCCTATTAGGAGTCACCACCCGGGA
This sequence comes from Ichthyophis bannanicus, assembly GCA_033557465.1. Classification (NCBI taxonomy): domain Eukaryota; kingdom Metazoa; phylum Chordata; class Amphibia; order Gymnophiona; family Ichthyophiidae; genus Ichthyophis; species Ichthyophis bannanicus. The sequence goes on along the minus strand of CM066049.1, from coordinate 41,249,622 downwards.
AAAAGGTCTAGGTGTGATTGTAGACAATGCATTTAAATTCAGTGTGTGATGGCAGCCAAAAAAGTAAACAGAATGGAGAATAGGAATAGAGAATAAAACAAAGAATATTATAATGCCTATGTATTGCTCCATGGTGTGACTGCACCTTGGGAACTGTTACAATTCTGCTCTCTGCATCTCAAAAAGAGCTATAGCAGCATTACAAAAGGTACGGAGAAGGGCGACCAAAGTTGCAAAGGGGATGGAAGGACTCTTCTATTAGGAAAGGCTAAAAATGTTAGAACTCCAGTTTGGGGAAGAGACAGCTGAGAGGCCATATGGTAGAGGTCTATAAAATCCTAAGTGGAGTGGAATGAGTAAACAAGAATTAATTGTTACTCTTTTCAAAAGTACAAGGACTAGGGAACATGCCAAGAAGCCACAAATTAATATATTTAAACTAGATAGGAAAAAATATTTTTTCTCTTAACATAAAACTTTGGAACTCATTGCCGGAAAATGTGCTAAAAGCAGGCAGTGCAGCTGGGTTTAAAAAAGGTTTGGGCACATTTCTGTAGGAAAAGAAAAATCTATAAACTGCTATTAAGGTAGACCGAGAGAAAACAACTGCTTATCCCTGGGGATAAGTAGCATGAAAACACTAATTTTGGGATATGCCAGGTACTGTGGCCTGGATTGATCACTGTGGAAAACAGGATACCGGGCTTAATGGACTTTTGGTCTACTACTACCAATGAAATTTGTATAGCGCTACAAGATGTACACAGTGCTGCACAGACACATGTAAAAGATGGTCCCTGCTCATCAGAGCTTACAATCTAGTCAAGACAGACAACACAGTAGCTGTAGACATGGAATATATTTATGGGGAATGGTAAGGAAACACAAAGGAGATCAGGTGAGTCAGATCCGAAATTGGCTAAGAGGTGAGTTTTCAGCCTGGATTTGAAAAGGGTCAGAGAAGATGCCTGATGTACAGACTCAGGTAGTTTGTTACAGGCTTAAGGAGCAACAAGGCAAAAGGAGCGAAGTCTGGAGTTAGCAATAGAAGAGAAGGGCATAGATAGAATCAATTTGCCAGAAGAGTGGATTTCCCAAGAAGGGTGTAGGAAGAAATAAGAGAGGAAAGGTAGTGAGGACCTGCAAAGTGAATGCACTTATAGGTCAGCAGAAGTTAGAAATGGATGCAGAAATGGATAGGGAGCCAACAAAGTGACTTGAGAAGAGGGGTAATATGAGCATGACGAGGCCGGCGGAAGATTATCCGTGCGGTAGAATGTTGAACAGATTGAAGGGGAGATAGATGATTCATAGCACATCAAGGAGTAGGTTACAATAGTCTAGATGGGAGGTAACTATGGAGTGGCTAAGTTTCTTAGTAGTGTGTTTGGAACGGAATGGGTGCATTTTATTGATGTTATAGAGAAAGAAACAACACGTTTTAGCTATCAGTTGGATATGCGTGAAGAAGGAGAAAGAAGAGTCAAAGATGACCCCATGGTTGCGAGCTGAGGAGAGAAAGGAGGAAGGGGAGAGGAGGGTTTAGGGAGGGAAAAATAAGAAGCTCAGTTTTGGCCATGTTCAATTTCAAGCGGCAGTGAGACATCCAAGCAGCAATGTCAGCAAAGCAGGCAGAGATCCAGGACTGGATTGCCAGAGAGATTTCAGGTGTAGCGAGGTAGATCTGGGAGTCATGAGCGTAAAGATGGTACTGAAAGCAATGGGAAGAGATGAGTGCACTAAGGGACTGGGTATGGAGAGAGAAAAGGAGTGGACCCAACACAGAACCTTGGGGTACACCAACTGAGAGTGGGATAGCAGTAGAGGAAAATCCACCAGAACAAATACTGAAAGATTGATGGGAAAGATAATAAGAGAACAAAATGAGGCAAATACAATTTATCAAGGAGAAAGTTGTTGTCAACAGTGTCAAAAGCAACAGAAAGGTCAAGAAGGATGAGGATCAAGTAAAGGCACTTGGATTTAGCCATGAACAGGTCGCTGGAGACTTTGGCAAGAGCTGTTTCAGTAGAATGTAAAGGATGAAAGCCAGATTGTAAAGGATCCAGGAGGGCTTGAGAGGAAAGAAAGTCAAGGCAACACACGTTCAAGTAGTTTAGAAACAAAGGGGAGGAGGGAGAGGGGTCGATAGTTAGAAGGACAGGTAGGCTCTAGTTAGGGTTTCTTTAGCAGAGGTGCGACCACAGCATGCTTGAAGGCTGCAGGGACAGTTGCAGAGGAGAGAGATAGGTTGAGAAGAAGAGAGATGGAAAGGGCAATAGTGGAGGAGATGGCGCTTATAAGACAGTTGGGAATAGGATCAGAGGAGAACATAGTGAGTTTGGAGGAGGAAAGAAGGTATACTGTTTGCTCCTCACAGATCACAGAAAAGGAAGAGAGGGTAGCAAAGGGGAGGAGAGTTGGGAGTGAAGAGGGAGAAGAGAGGACGTTGCTGACATCATGGGAAATTGGAGTGTGATCTTCTGGATTTGTCATGGAAATAGTCAGCCAGGGTTTGGACAGAAAGGAAATTAGGGGTCGGAGGTAGAGGTACCTTGAGGAGAGTTGAGAGTTGTAAAGAGACAGCGAAGGTCAGAGGCAACAGAGTTAGTCAGATGGACATAATAGCCTTGTTTGGTGAGTACTATGACTGACTGGGAAAGAGACAAGCCTTAATATGAAGTGTAGGAAGTCCACAAGGGTATGGGAGTTGAGCCAAGTGCGCTCAGCTGAACGGACATAGGAATGCAGATAGTGGGTAGTGAAAGTCAGCAAGAGCTGGGGTATAGTATGACTCACATAACGTGGCATGGGCGGAGCAATAACATCCAGAGTAGAGATGACAGTGTAGCATTATAGGAAGCTACTGCCTCATTCACAGACTCAGATCACATAGTGGAGGAAAGAGATGATGAGACAGTAAAGGAGAGAGTCAAAGGGTCAATAGCATGAATATTTCTAAAGAGGTTGAGGCAGTGAGTGATGAAGAGTGAAGCTTAGCAGGTGATGGTCTAATACGGGAAGAACTGAGGTACAGAGGTTTGAAGGTAAGCAATTAGATAAGAATACAAAGTTGAGGCAGTGGCTGTGCTGGTGAGCGGGGGCAGTACAGCAAAACAGGGTGTCGAATGAGGAGGTAAGGGAAAGAAGCTTTAAAGCATAAGGGTGAGAGGGGTTATCAACAGGAATGTTAAAGTCCCTGAGAATAAGGGAGGGGGTAAATGAATCCAAAAAGGAGGAAAGCCTTGAGTCAAAGTCAGTGAGAAAGGTAGAGGTGGACTTGTCAGGAGGTCAATAAATAACAGCTAGCCGGAGAGGTAGTGGAATAAAAGGGTGGATGGAGTGGACTTCAGAGGAGGGAAACAAGTGAGACTGAGGCAGCAGGAGGGGTTGAAATTGGCAGGCAGGAGAGAGTAGAAGCCCAACACCACCACCATGGCCAGTGGGATGAGACGTGTGGGAGAGCTGATAGCCGCCATGACAGGTAGCAGTCAATGATGCAGAGTCTTCTGGGAGGAGCCAGGTCTCAGTTAGAGCAAGATGATGGACAGCTTTAGAGATAAAGAGATCATGAGTAAAGGCAAGTTTATTTGAGATGGAGTGTGCGCTTCACAAGGCACATGAGAAAGGGAGAGAGGAAGGGTAAAAGGGGGGGTATGAATAATATTTGAACTGCTGCATGAAGATATGTTCTGGGAGTGTGACAAAAGTCTGGGGGGGAGGCTAGGGTTGGGGTTGACATCTCCGGAAGAGAGAAGGAGGAGGAGTAAAAGGTTGTGGGGTAGAGAGATGACTGCACGGCGGTAACGAGGGAGAGGTTGTTTTAGAGAGAGAAGATGGTGAATGAGAGGGAGAAAGTGGTGAAACTCAAGAGCTAATGAAAGGGTAGAGGACAAGATGGTGGGGGAAGTGGGTGAGGATGGTAAAGGAGAGATAAGGGGGGTGCTTGAAGGTGTTGGTAAGAGGGGAGACAATTAGGGAGTAGGAAGAGAAAGTGTTGAGGAGCCATAAAAGAGAGAGATGGAGAGGAGAACAGAAATCAGAAGACATAAGGATAGGTGGGAAAGAGATCACCGGGAATAAGGTGTGCCTGTGAATAATTGTGGTAATGAGCACAAGATGGCTATAAGAGACTGAAAGCCATGGGGTGGGTGGGTAGAGGGGTGGGTGGGTAGAGATAAATATTATGAGGATATGCAGAGGATATACAAATGGAGAAAACTGAACAAATGTACAGATAAATAAATAGCACACTAACATGATAAAATAAATATATCAATAGACACAAATGACTCACAAGCTGGCAGATAAATGGTCTGACCCAATTTGAGTTCTTGTGGGGAGGTGAGGAGCAATGGGTATGTGTGAGAACAGGAGGGGAAGGAGACAAGAATGGAAGAGTATAGGCAGAATAAAGGAAAACACAAAGAAAAGGGAAAACAAAAGAAATGGAACCTATAACATAAGCAAACTAAAGATGAAACAGGATGGAAAAATCTGGAGGAAGTGCTGAGAGAATAAAATAGGTAAAAAGCAGAAAGAAAAGGTCCTTCTGCTAAGATTTAAACATATAGTGGCTGCCACCAAAACTATAAACCCTCACCGTGAATTTGAAGCAGATAGTGCCACCAAATATTCTTGCAGACTACCATGGCACTATCAAGCATGTCTACTAAATTTAGCTTGCTATTAAACCATGAATCTAGCATGGAGAGCCACACTAACCTCAAGGGGCATATGCATCTGTCTCCCTATTGTTAGCATGTTTTAACCACATGGCACTGCACTAACTGGCATGCGGATACACTTAAAGCCAAGCACTGAGGTGGCGTTAAATGCACCCATGCTAACAGCAACAGCTGCAGTTAGCGCATGCCAAATATAACTGCACTAACCACACTGAGGCATCAATGTCCATGTTCTAATCCCACCTGCCCAGTCACGCGCTAACACTACAAGGCCCCATGCTAATCTTTAGCACGGCATGTTTACCGCATGCTAAACCCCGCACTAATGGTTAGCACACTTTGGTAAACCTGCCCCTATATGAACAGTGCTAGGATAGAGCAAGGGCAGAGCACAGATGTTCTTCTTAACTCTACAAATAGCTGATGATATTCAGATGCTACCCCACCTACAACCCTTACTCTCAGTGACCTCACCCTTACCTTATAAAAACAAGTAAAATACCTAGGAATCATACTCGACCAAAACCTCACCTTCACTGAACAAATAAAAAAGACAGCTAATACAATATATGCGAAACTACGCACCCTCCGAAACCTTCAACCTCTCCTGAATCCCGACACCTTCCGTACTGTGCCAGGCACTCACACTCCCATCCCTTGATTACTGCAACCTTATCTACCAGGGCCTCCATAAGACTAGCTTGCACCCTATCCAAATGGCCCAGAATACTATAGCTCATCTCATCACAAATAACCCTAGACGATCACACATCACACCACTCCTCTATGATCTCCACTGGCTCCCCATCCAACACCGAGTTAAATTCAAAGTTATCACCCTCATTCACAAAATCATAACCAACAAGTCAGCCCCATGCCTCTCCCCACTCCTATCCAACTCCAATAACAACAGAACACGCCGCACCTCCACCAAAAATCTCCTTACCATCCCAACCTCCAAAAGACATAGCAAGCAATCCACCTGTAACAGAACTTTCTCCCTCTATGCCCCTTCTCTTTGGAACGCCCTTCCATATGAACTAAGGAACTGCTCAGACCACATAGAGTTCCAGAAGAAACTAAAAACACACCTCTTCCAAGAACATTTTTCCCTACCACCATAGCCTACACCTGACTACCCCCCTCGTATCCAACCCCCCTACCCCTAGCCTACATTCCTCACCTTCTAGCAACCCCCCAGTAACCGGTACAAACCGTTGTAAATAGTTGTCATTGCAAAAGTGCAAATCTATGTAAATACTTGATTATTGAAAAAAGTTCTGTTATATATACCCATGTAAATACTTGATCATTGTAAAAAGTTCTGTTATTATACACAGGTTCAATGTGAGCAATCGAAACACACTACATTGTTATGTTTACTGTAAACCGTCTTGATTTTCAGAAAGACGGTATATAAAAACTGTTAAATAAATAAATAAAGATGCTGTCTGTACAGCTATGTGGTTAAATTTAGGTCAACAAAAAAGCTGTCTCTAATTAAGACACATAGCTGTATGGACAATGGATGAATATCACTGCTATTTATACATATGTTCATCATCGCTGATTATACATATAGAGGCACAGAATATACATGATGCTAGAAATGCAGCAGAGCAGCCGTTGTCACTGCACGAAGAAATCAGAGGAAAGAAGAAATGTGGAAAAAGGAAACATGAAAAGGCTAGAGAAATGAAAACAATTCTAAATAAAAGAATAAAAAAAAGAAGCATAAAGGAAGTCAATAAGAAGAGATCCAAAGGTTTGAAAATGTGTTGTCTCATTCTGTTGCAACTACAACTGAATAGGTGTAAAGGTGAAGTGGTGGTGACAGGCCTGGGAAGAGCTGATAAGAGACTAACAAAATGTATATGTGTATGTGAGTGTGTACATGTGAAATAGAGAGTGTCAACGGGAAAAAGGGGGATGTGGGGAGCAAAAGCTTCTTGATGCAAGTGTGAGGGGAAGGAAGATCCTCTCACCACAATCAGAGCTCTCTAATCCCCCCCCCCCACCCTTTAACCAAAACAAATCAAAAAATTACACCTATGGTCCTACCTCTTTGGCTTCCAGCTGCAAGGACGGTTTCAGTTGATCTCGAAGGGAATATAGCTGCTTCTTCTCCTCCTCCTGCCTGCCCTTGATCTGAAACATTTAGTTCAAAAATGCAGATCAATAAAGCTCTGTTGGGAGTGTTATTTATTCTAATTTCTTCCCTCCCATCCCACTCATTCCTTGGAAGAGCTTTACAGGACATGGTTACATTCATGCTAACCAGATCAGGATGGTAGCTATGACCTGAGTCCAGACCATCAGCTATTCTTCACATAGCAGCCTGTAACAGTTCAGTTTACTTTAGTTTATTCTGGTATTTTCTATACTAGAGTTACATCAGAGCAGTTTACATTTTAGAAAAAAATGTGAAGGGAGTCACAAGCAGGGTTATAAAATATTCAGCGGCAGTTTACATTTTATAATAAAGGGTATAGGAATCATAGATGGGGTAGAAAAATGCATTAAATAACAGCCACATGAGAGGTACAGGGAAGGAAAAAAAGGAGAAGGGGTTTGCCCTCTGGATCTGCCGAATCTCCAAAATTCTTGGTAAAATAGAAGGTTGTTAAACCTTTTTAAATTTATGATAGGAAGATTTTATATGCTGATAAGCAGGAAGAGAGTTCCACAAGGAGGGAGCTAAAAAAGGCAGTTCTACATGTAGTTCTGTAATGTATTTGTGAAGCAGAGGGGAGATGACAGATTTTTATTTGAGGATTTTGCTGGCCAGTTGATTTAATACGCAATGAATGGTTTAATTTAATTTAATTTAGTTTAATTCAATCACTTATATTCCACCTATACCATGTAGTCCTAAGCGGATTACAATAAAGCATAGTTACTCACCTGTAACAGGTGATCTGTGGGAACAGCAGGAATTTAGTCTTCACATATGTGTATCATCAGTACCGATGGAGCCTGCGCGGGAACGCTACCCGGCGTCCAATAGGAAAGCTTTTGGGAGCATCCCACAGCGCCTGCGTGCTGCCTTCCCGCCTTTCCCAACTGTCCCTCTCCAGTTGAGTTTAAAGCTGAGACAAAGAGAGAAAGAGAGAGAGATAGAGATACAACTCCTAGGGGAGGTGGGTGGGTTGTGAAGACTAAATTCCTGTTTCCCGGAGATCACCTGTTACAAGTGAGTAACTATGCTATCTCCAGGAACAAGCAGGAATGTAGTCTTCACATATGGGGACTCCCTAGCTGCAGATGCCAGGGAGAAGGCCCCAGAAGTTGTGTGCCCCTGTGAAAGGGCTCCACATCCCCCCATGGATCTCTGGCATCCTACCAGGGATGGTGGGTAGGAGTTGATTAAGTATGGTGCAGGTGTTGAAGAACAGCCTGACCAAATAAGGCATCCCAGCGGGAGTCCTTGTCTAAGCAGTAATGGGCTGTGAAGGTATGAACCGAAGCCCAAGTAGCTGCTTGACAGATGTCGTCGATAGACACGGAGTGAAGATGAACCACAGAGGCTGCCATGGCTCTCACATTGTGAGCTGTGACATGGCCTTCAAGAGGAAGGTTCTTACTCTCATAGGCAAAAGGTATACACTGTGCAATCCAGCTGGACAGTGTTCTCTTGGAGACTGGAAGTCCCAAGTGACTAGGATCAAAAGCAACAAAGAGTTGAGAGGACTTTCTATGTTGCTGTGTCCTTTGCAAGTAAAAGGCCAAAGCCCTTTTACAGTCCAAAGTATGAAGATTCCTTTCTGCATTTGAGGCGTGAGGCCTTGGGAAGAATACAGGAAGGTAAACCGCTTGGTTTAAATGAAAAGGTGACACCACCTTTAGCATAAAGTGTGGATGAGTCCTAAGGACTACCTTATCATGATGGAACCTTGTATAAGGAGGATCACCAACGCTTGCAATTCACTGATGCGACATGCTGATGTGATTGCAATAAGAAAGATGACCTTCCAGGAAAGGAATTTCAAAGAGGTAGTAGCTAATGGTTCAAAAGGTGGCTTCATGAGCTGCCCAAGGACCAGATTTAAGTCCCATGCCACCGGTGGTGACTTAATAGGAGGCTTAGTTAAACGAAGGCCTCTCTTAAATCTTGCTATGAGAAGATGAGAGGAAATAGGTTGTCCATTTAGAGGCTTGAAAGAAGCTGCAATAGCACGCAAATGAATTCTCACTAAACTGGTTTTAAGCCCTGCATTAGATAAATGAAGGAGATACTCCAGTAATGATTCCAGAGGTATTGCAAAAGGGTTAAGACCCTTCTGCGAGCACCATATGGTAAACCTTTTCCACTTGAATGCATAAGAGCATCTTGTGGAAGGCTTCCTGGAAGCATAAAGGATATCCTTTACCTGATGAGAAAGGTTAAGACCGTGACGTTCTAGGCTTTCAGCAACCAGGCCCTGAGATACAGAGACTGGGGATTGGGATGCCACAGCATCCCGTCCTCCTGAGAAATGAGATCTGGAGCAGATCCTAAATCCAGAGGCGGAGCATGAGAGAGATGTAGGAGCAGAGGGTACCACATTGGCTGTGGCCAATGTGGAGCTATGAGAATCATATGACCTCTGTCTCTCTGAAGCTTGAACAGGGTTTTGGGAATTAGGGGAATGGGTGGAAAGGCATACAGGAAGTCCTGGCCCCAATGGAGGAGGAAAGCATCCCTGGCCTGACAACCCTGAGCCAGAATTCTGGAACAGAACCGGGAAAGTTTGGCATTCAGCGGACTTGCAAAGAGGTCTATGTCTGGGGTTCCCCAAATTTGGAAAATTTTGGCCACCTGGTCTGCATGGAGAGACCATTCGTGTGGAAGCAGAACTCGACTGAGTCTGTCTGCCCAATAGTTTTGAACGCCTGGAAGATACACCGCAAGGAGATGAATCTGAAGCTCTCTGGCAAGGGCCCATAGTCACAAAGCTTTGTTGCATAGCGACAGAGCCTGTTCCGCCCTGCTTGTTCACATAGAACATGGCTACTTGATTGTCCGTCTGAACTAGGACTGCCTTGTAGCTGAGCTAGGTGTGGAATACTCGAAGAGCAAGGAAGATTGCTCTGAGTTTCAGGAGATTGATGTGTAGATAGGCCTCCTGTGGAGTCCAGGTACCCTGGGTAAAGAGGCCTTGCAGATGGGCTCCCCAACCCACCTGTGAGGCATCTGTTGTCCAGAGTGGCTTGGGGTGGGGGTTGCTGAAAAGGAGACCCCACCAGAAGGTTTTGGGGTGACTTCCACCATTGGAGGGACAAAATAAGGCGATCTGAGTTTGCTATTTTGTCTGACAGGCAACCTGACGCCTGAGTCCATTGAGTGGATAAAGTCCACTGGGCTGCCCTCATATGGAGGCGAGCATAAGGAACCACATGCACGGTGGATGCCATGTGGCCTAGCAATTGTAACATTTCCCGAGCAGTGAGGTGAGGTTTTAGCACTGCTTGGGACGCTAACTGCACAATGCGAAGGCAGCGGGGCAGTGGAAGGTAGGGCCTTGTGTGTCTGGTATCCAGCAGAGCTCCTATAAACTCTAGGGACTGAGTGGGAGCAAGGTTGGATTTTGGGAAGTTTATAACAAGTCCCAAATACTGAAGGATGCGCATTGTGCGAGAGAGAGCAACCCTGGCCTCTGGCTCTGAAGGGGCTCAAATGAGCCAGTCGTCTTAGTAAGGGAAGACGAATATTCCTAGGGTGAGGAGAAATGCTGCCAACACAGCAATGCATTTTGTGAACACCCTTGGTGCAGAAGCCAGGCCAAAAGGAAGAACCCTGTATTGGTAGTACTTCCCTTGACACAGAAAGCGAAGGAACATTCGGTGAGTTGGATGGATGAGAACATGAGTGTACGCATCCCTGAGATCTAGAGAACAAAGCCAATCCTGACTCTGAAGGTATGGCAGCAGAGTTCCTAGAGAAATCATTTTGAACTTCTCTTTAAACAGGAATTTGTTCAATTCTCTGAGGTCTAAGATGGGTCTATGTCCTCCTGTTTTCTTTGGAATAAGGAAATAGGGGGAGTAAAACCCTGTACTCCGTTGGGGAATGGGTACCTCTTCTATTGCCCCTTGGGCAAGAAGCACAGTGACCTCTTGACCTAACTGGTCATTGAGAGAGGTCTGAGAATTGAACTGTCTTACCATTGTAGGAGGGGGCATGTTGAGGAAATGAAGCTTGTACCCCTCTCTTACAATAGACAGAGTCCAATTTTCTGCTGTTATCTGACCCCATCTGGGGGCAAAATGACATAACCTTCCTGGGATGGTGGAGGGTTCTGGGCCAGGAAGGCAAAGTTCTCTAGAAAGGAGTCAAAGCCCCTGTGGAGGCTGAATCTGCTGAGCCGATTGAGGCTTAGCTGCTTTTGTCTTTCTTTGCCTAGGTTGTTGCTGCTGTCCCTTTTGGGCAGACTGACCTAAGCGATGCCCCTGTTGGGTATAGGAGAGATAAAACTTCTTCTTCTTGCTGAAGAATGGTTTCTTAGAGGATTTTTTCCTCGCAGGATCAGCTGTAGATTTAAACAATCTATCCAAGGTGATATTGTCAGCATCTATCTCATTAGCTTTTTCCTGCCAATTCTTGCCAAAGAGATTCTCTCCTGTGCAAGGAATATTCCCTAGTTTATCCTGTACCCAAATTTCCAAGTCAGATGCCTGGAGCCAGGCAATCCTACGTGCACCTATGGCAATAGCAGAGGTTCTGCTTATGCACTCAAAGCAGTCAAAGGCTGAACGATTCACAAACTTGGAAACATCCTGAGCATGTTTGACAAGGTTGAGGTAATCCTGCCTCTTATCATCAGGAAGGAGAGGGCCCATAAGCTCTAAATCTCCTGTGTCCTCCTTAAGGAACATTGCCATATATAAGATATAGGAACTGATCCTAGCAGAAAGCATGGAAGCCTGGAAGATTCGACGTCCAAAGGCATCAAGAGTCCTACACTCACATCCTGGAGGATTAGATGCATGCCTTTTTGCACTCTTTATCCTTCTCATAGCTGACTCCACCACCATGGAATGGTGTGGTAATTGAGTCTTCTGAAACCCAGGACAAGGAGGAACTCAATACATGGTGTCGAGTCTTCGAGAGTGAAGAGATGTGGTTAGAGGTGTTTCCCACATCCTTAATATGAGATCATGCAAGATCTCATGAATAGGTAAGGTAGCTGCCTCCTTGGGAGCTTTAGGGTATTGCAGGATTTCTAATTCCTTTGCCCTAGGCTCTTTTTCAGGAGCCACTGTGATGGAAAGACCTCGAGCCACATCTCGGATAAAATCCTGAAAGGACATATTTTATTATTATTATTATTTAACAGTTCTTCTATACCGCTCTATTTTAGATCAGAGCGGTTTACATTTAACATCAACTATACAACACAGGGAACTTTGAGTTGTATTTACAATAAACAGGGAGATCAACTTGGAAGTAACTGGGGGAAACTATGTACATTCTATAACTCTATACATTGTATTACACTGGTACCTGATTTCAGGCAGAACATATCTACATCTTATTTACACTGGGGTCTTAATTCTATTTCAGTGGGTACATTCTGAGCGATCAGTTGATTATCCTTTTTCATGCTGAGTCTGATTGTTTAATTGTAATGAGTGGTTGTCTGAGGGGCCATATGTATGGTTACTAAGGCTAGATTCAGGGTAGTATGTAGTGAACAGGTGCTGCTTTATTGCCTTCCTGAAGTGGGTTAGGTAAGTGATGTTTCGAATAGAGGTGGGGAGAGCATTCCATGCTCTGGGAGCGTAAATCGTAAAGGCCCTATTAGTTGTTGCTCTTGTGCATTTTGTTATTACTTTTGGGACCTCAAGGGTGTTTTGCATCATGGGTCTTCTATTTCTGTTCTGTGGTACTTTATGTATCATCTTGCTGAGGGCTGTGGGGGTCAGAGTGTTTGCGGCTTTGAAAGTTAAGGTTAGAACTTTGTGGAGGGTTCTTGCTTGAACCGGTAACATATCCTCTGGTGGAGACATCCTACACTGAGGAGAAGAGGAATCCTCAGGAAGAAGTACTCTGGTATCGGCAGAGCTTTCAGAGTCTTCAGACTCATCTGAGGATTTGAAGTATCTCCAATCTGGGATCGAAGTCGGCATCAGAGTGATCCGGTACCGACTTGTCGATACCGGATGGATACGCATGACTCGGTCCTGGTAGAATACCTGCCGATGTCGATGCAGTCGGTGCCGGCACCGGTTGAATTGTCTGAAGTGGTTTCAGAGGCATCGAGGCCGTGAGAAGAGCCGCCAGACTGCGTTCAATAGCCAAGAATCTCTGGTCTATTGACAATGCTGATGCTTGGGTATCGGTACCGTATAAAGCGGCCGGTACCCCAGAGCATGGCACCAGTAGTTCTGCCAAGGTTGAAGCTCGAGAACATCCTGGAGCCCCGTTAGTGCTTTGGAAAAGTTGGGCCTAGTGCCCAAAATGGCGCATGGCACCTGAGAAAAAATTACTGGAAAGACTCCAGAAGAAAGTTTTTTGGGGGGTTTTCGAAGAAAAGAAAGAAGAAGCGGCGGCAGTATCGGTGTAGCATCGAGGAAGGCAGACGTGACCACAAAAAAGAAGAATAGAAGGGATTTTTTTCTGCGGTGTCGGCTCCACGGAAAATGAAGAACTGGAGAGGGACAGCTGAGGAAGGCAGCATGCAGGCGCTGTGGGATACTCCCAAAAACTTTCCTATTGGACGCTGGGGAGCGTTCTCGCGCAGGCTCCGTCGGTGGCGACGATACCCATATATGAAGACTACATTCCTGCTTGTTCCTGGAGATAAAAATTATAACAATACAATTTCTTACATGATTCAGAAATTTTACATAAAATCGTAATCATCAACAACTATTTCTAACTGAAAATTCAGTTATTCAATAGAAATTTTCTAATAATATTGGGGGAATATTCAGCAGTGACAGCTAGCGTTTTCTACAGTGGCTAGCTCTCGCCGCTGAACTTTAAACCTGGATAATCAAATGTTGGGCCATAACCAGCCACCAGCATTGAATATCTGGGTCAGCTGGATAGTGGTGAACCTGGCCAGGCAGCGGCGATATTCAGCTGTTGCCTGGTTAGCTTCAGCTATATATAGGAAACTGTTACTCCATTGCAAACTCCAGAACTCTAATCAATTTCTCGTTCCCAATACTTAAACAAGTAATATGAGTTTTTGTTAAAAGCAACAGGTCTCAGACTTCAAAGAGCTACAGATCTTTATGGCTTCGACCCAATGCTCTAATTTGCATCAATGACCCATGTGTTCCTTCATAATCAGCTTCTTACTTTTAACAGCAACATATGGGTCATTGATGCAAATTAGAGCATTGGGTCGAAGCCATAAAGACCTGTAGCTCTTTGAAGTCTGAGACCTGTTGCTTTTAACAAAAACTCATATTACTTGTTGAAGTATTGGGAACGAGAAATTGATTAGAGTTCTGGAGTTTGCAATGGAGTAACAGTTTCCTATATATAGCTTAACAGTTAATTTACTCCGTAGAATCGACCACATAATTGTGTTGTGGTTAGCTTCAGCAGCAAACGTCAGGCAAACCTTTCAAGTGTCTAACCTTTGCCACTGAGGGACAACTAGCTAGTGGCTAAATGTCATCGCTAGTCAGTTATCTCTGGATGCCGCCTCCGATCAGTCTCCAGAATGCCCCAATGCTATCCAACTAGTGTTGGGGAGTTTAGTAGCAGCACCCGGGGATATTCTGTGGCACTACCCACATTAGTGCCACCAAATATCACGCTTGTTGCGATTAGCGCAATTAGCAGGTCTGCTAACTGCGTTAATCACTTTGAAAATGTCCCCATTTTTGTTAATGAGCGTCTAAAACTCATACAGTTTCCTGTACATCTGTTCTCAGTTCTATATCCAGATTTATCTAAAGTTTGTTTGTAAATAATATTCTTGCATGAAGGAAAAGGGAGGGAGGAGTAGCCTAGTGGTTAAGACAAGATAACTCAGGGGTTCAATTCCAACCTGGGGACAGCAATCTCAGGCTGGAGGGACTGGGATTTCTAGTCCTATAGGCACTCCTTGTGGCCTTGGGCAAGCCACTTAACCCTCAGTTACCTCAGGTACACAAAGATTGTGAGCCCTTTGAGGACGAGTGAATGTATCCAGTACCTGCTTGTAGTGATTGCAAACTACTCTGATGCCCTTCAGCCCGGGCAGTATATCAAGAAAGCACAGTTACTTACCTGTAACAGGTGATCTCTGGGAACAGCAGGAATAAGTCTTCACATATGGGTACATCGGTACCGACGGAGTCCACGCGTGAACGCTTCCCAGCGTCCAATCAGAAAGCTTTTGGAAGCATCCCAACACGCCTGCGTGCTGCCTTCCCGCCTTCCCAACTGCCTCTCCTCAGTTAAGTTTTAAAGCTGAGACAAAGAGAGAGAGAGCAAGGAAGAGAAAGATAGAGATAGAGAAAAAGCAACTCCTAGGGGAGATGGGTGGGTTGTGAAGACTTATTCCTGCTGTTCCCAGAGATCACCTGTTACAAATAAGTAACTGTGCTATCTCCAGGAACAAGCAGGAATGAGTCTTCACATATGGGGGACTCCCAAGCTCAGATGCCCAGAGGGAGTCCTAGCATGTTGCAAGTCTAGAACGAGCCATGCTATTCCTCAGGACCTCAGGCATCCTGGGGATGGAGGGTATGAGTTGAATACAGAAAAGGAGCTGTGGAACAGATGGCTAGAACAGGGCTTCAAAAGGGGAAGATCCTGTACAGAGGGCATTTAGTAGTATAATATTGAAATCTGGGCCTCCCTTGTTGGCACTGCACAAGTCCACTGAGCTACATATGGATCTGTTAGAAGAGCCAGTGAATGTGCTCAAGGGGTACCTCACTGAGAAGTAGAGGTAATAAAGTAGAACAAAAACAAGTGGAGGCCAGAACCCTTCAGGGTGAGAAATAGCCCCAGGGGAAAAACTAGGGTAGTTTAAGAAGTAGAGCTTCAGCGGAGACGCAGAAGGTACTATGAAAGAAAGCTTAAGCTGTTTTGGTCCAAAAACAGTACAAACCTTGGACCAAGAGAAAAAATGAGTCTGACCTAACTGGACTGGGGTTGGAATCAGTCCATGTAGGGGAGAAAGGGTATGGAGACTCTTGTATCTGATAAGAAAGTAAGGACAGACTCAGGAGCGCTAAGCTTTTGAGTAACTGAAGCTCCACAATGTCTTTCCTAAATGGGGTCAAGTAGGAAAGAAAAAAGGTACATGGAGAGTTTCAGGAATACCTAACCTGAAAGGTTATGGTAAGGAAAAAATTTATTAATTACCACAGGAAATGGTTATAGCTGTAGCCCTCTAAGAATGCTGGCACAGCATTGATAGAGGTAGTGCCCATCTGTGAGGCTTATATAGGGATATCTGAACCTGACAGACAGATAGATAAGTAGATGGATACAGATCTATCTAAAAATATATCTCATTATAACGATAAACATATATGTATAGATATATATATATGTATATAAAAAAAATATATATATATATATGTATTTAAATATATACACCTAGAGGGTATATAGGCATATAACTATAAGAGATATGTATGGGCAGAAGAAACACCGATAGATATAGATAAATAAATAAAATTAATTAATTAATTATTTAGACAGTTTTGTATACCGCCTTATCCTTCAATCAAAGCGGTCACAACACAATTGGGGGATACATTTAACACGCGGGGATATGAGACACATACACTAATACTTACAGGAAACATGGGCAGTGGAGGGTTAAGTGGCTTGCCCAAGACCACAAGGAGCATCTGTGGGACTAGAAACCCCAATCCTTCCAGCCCAAGGTTGCTGTCCTCTAGTGGGATTTGAACCCCCGACCTTCCGGCCTGAAGGTAAGTATATATATGTATCTATATATATATCTATATATACCTATATGAATAGGCAGGCATATGGACAAATGTCTCCAGGTATAAGGGTGGAGAGATGTCCATAAAACCTCATCCCCCCTAGGGATATAGGGAGAGAGAAAGATTTATCTGATAGCAAGAAGGTTGATACCTGCTTGAATAGATACATAGAGAATCCTCTTTTCCTGGTTATGACTGGCAGAGTCAGAGGAGAGGTCTCCCTGACAAGAAGAAGTCTGAATTCCTTGAGAATTTGAGCTCTTGAATAACCAGGATGGCCTACGTGAAAATGGCAGAGGATAACTTCAGTCTGCAGACAGGAAGTCCAGGTATCTCCAGAATTGCAGTATGGAGAATGGAGAGAGGACGCCTCTGGAGGAAGATACCCTAGTGACCCGCCTATAAGGGCAAGAAGGGTATTAGGCGTCCTCTAGCTGCCATTGAAGAAATTGATCTCTGGCGAGAAGACCCAAGGAGATATGGGCCAAGCTAGGGATTTGGCCCTCCTTAAGTCTTTCTCGCAATGAAAGGCCTGAGGCGTATGCCTCAAAAGAGATTTAAGATGAGATGGTAACTGTAGGGAATACCTGCCAGACATGAACATGACTGGGGGAGCCCCCTCTAACCATCTTGGGTTATCTGCTAGGCAAGATACTAATGCTCTCTAGCAAGGCCCCATAGTGCAAAGCTACTCTGTAGAGATGCAGAAAGCATGTTGCAGGTTGGTTAGAAGAAAAAACTGGCTGTGAAAAGCCAGCAGGTAACCAGCTATTCTGCCAAGGACAAAGGGGTGAAGAATAGAAGTTAACCAACCAGACTGTGATAATCCCTGCTTCTGTAGAGAAACAAAACCAGTGACTTAACCACTAGGAATTGCTGTATCTGCAGCAACTACCAGAGCAGTATTGACAAGTTCTTTTCCCTGCTCCTTTTTTAGACTGGGAAAAAGAAACAACAGACATGATAGGAGTCCCTATTGTCTGATGAGCTGCTCTAAGGTAAGAAGGGGGGGGGGGGGGGGAGACATCTCCAGAAGGGAGAATCCCCCAATAGAACAGGTAGAGGACCATAGGGGCTTACCAGTTTAAAGAGCCACTCTTACAAGCAAATGTTGTAGTATGAGGGAGGCAAGACAGAGTTGCAAGAGACCGACTATGGAGGAGGTCTCGGATAGATGAGATGATACATGCCAGTACAGGGAAACAACTGTCTATTGATAGTTGCTACCTCTCTTTCCTCCAAGTGGAAGAGGAAAATCTATTGATTACACAGGTACACTACCAAAAAACTGCCTCCAGTTTTGCAACTGTTTCCTATAGATTTTGGGGTGCTGAATCCAGGAAAAATAGCCAAAATGTTCCGTCACGTCACGTTTTCTTGCAAAATTAGATTTCTTACCCATATAAGGAATGTTCACATAATTTCTTTTTAGCCGACTGCAGTTTATTTTCTTGGCCCAAAATAGAGGTTGTAATGGTTAACTAACTAGAAACACTCCCTCATGATATTTTAGAGTGTTTTGTATTCATTTTATACATTAACAGGACAATTGGGAGGCGGGGAGCTAAATCCAGTACTCGCGCTGGCGCATGTTCTTTCCTGTTCGCCTCGCCTCGTTCGCTCGCTCAAACACGGTGGTTGCGACATGAACGTTCCTGTCAAATTTCAGTTTCTTGCAAGTTCATTATTACCTTTTGTTTGCTCAGTCGTAATCCAGCTTTATTCCGAAGTGGTTCACTACAGTTGTAGTTTGCTTTGCTGTGTATTTGTGATGGCTCACAGAGCCAGAGGTTGCGTCAACTCTCCGGACAGTTTTTGTTTTATTTGTGGGGAATATACCGTGAAAAAGCGGCAGAGGAACATTTCTGCATTTATTAAATAAGTATATTTCGCCTATTTCGGTTTGAAGTTAGGCGATCAAGACAAACCGTGGGCTCCTCACAAAGTGTGCAAGACATGTGAGGAAGATCTACGCTTATGGATGAAAGGTAAAAAACAAGCATTTCGTTTCGGAATACCTATGATGTGGCGTGAACAAAGAGACCACAGCAGTGACTGCTATTTTTGCTCTTGCATTGTGAAGGGATACAACTTAAAAAATAAGAACGTAATAAGTTACCCCAACCTTCCCTCAGCAATTAGGCCTATGCCTCACAGCAACGAAGTACCTGTGCCTGAACCACCAAAATCTTTGGATCATATTTGTGTGGACGGTTCTGATCATGATGAGACTCATCAGATGGCTTTTCCCGATGAGCCCAGTACTTCCGAGTTTGAAACTGAACCAGATCCGAAACCTGAACTTTTCTCTCAAGCTGAATTGAATGATTTAGTCCGGGATTTAGGACTCCCAAAAGATGCTGCCCAACTGCTAGGTTCTCGGCTTAAACAGAAAAATCTATTGTCACCAGGAACAACTTTTTATTGGTACCGCAACCGCGAGACACAATTTTTGAAGTATTTCAGCAAAGAGGAAGATTTGGTATTTTGCAACGATATATACGGAGTGATGGAAAAGTTTAAACTCAAGTATGATCCTGCTGAATGGCAGCTGTTCATTGATTCGTCAAAAGACAGCATAAAAGGTGTTCTTCTTCATAATGGCAACACATTTGCTTCAGTTCCTATTGCTCACTCTGTTATTCTCCAAGAAAAATACGAGAATTTGGCCCTGATTCTTCAGAAGATTCGTTATGATGAGCATAAGTGGATGATTTGTGGAGACTTTAAAATTCTATCCATGCTATTAGGGCAGCAATCCGGTTTCACCAAATATCCCTGCTTCCTTTGCTTGTGGGATAGCCGGGCCCGCGACCTACACTGGGTGAAAAAAGACTGGCCAATTCGGGAGTATTTGAGACCCGGTGAGAAAAATGTTCTTCATGAGAGCTTGGTACCTCGTGATAAAATTCTATTACCACCTCTCCACATTAAGTTGGGTCTCATTAAGCAATTCATCAAGTCCCTTCCAAAAGATGGTGAGTGCTTTCGGTACCTTTGCTCAAAGTTCCCCCGACTTTCTGAAGCAAAGCTAAAGGAAGGAGTGTTTGTTGGCCCTGATATAAGGAAACCCATTTCAGATGGAGCATTCGCTGAAACGATGTCTGAGAAGGAAAAAGAAGCCTGGGATTCCTTCAAGGATGTTGTTCTCAAATTCTTGGGGAACAGGCGGGATGAGAACTATAAGGATATTGTTGCCAGGATGCTCAATGCCTTCAAAGAACAAGGCTGTAACATGAGCCTGAAAGTCCATTTCTTGCATTCCCATGTGAACTACTTTCCCGAAAACTTGGGGGCGTACAGTGAAGAAGAAGGTGAAAGGTTTCACCAGGACACCAAGGACGCAGAGAGAAGGTACCAAGGAAGATGGAACACCACTATGATGGCTGATTTCTGCTGGTTGCTGCTGCGGGAAACCCCAGATGAAAAATACGCCAAGCAGCGCACCAAGAGAAGCATTTGGGGGAAGAAGAAACGGGTCCACCAGGAGATTGATTGACCCAAGAATGACTTTAAAATCTAAACTGTGTTGACAAATATCGTGTTTTTACTAAACTTTGAAATAAAAATTTGCTAGTTATTACCACAGTGTCGGATCTCATTTATTAGAATTTTATTTTCACACCATCGGGTGTTTGTCTTCATGTATTGCAATGGTGCGGTTTGCGTTTTCTATTCTTACATACATACCTGTACAACATTTTTTGCACATTTCTTTGCTTTGCTTTGTGTCTAACCTCGCTCTTATATGCTCAATGTTTGTGCACATGTATGTGGCTGTTTTAAGTGCAGACAATTTTGCTACCATCACAGTGTGTTTTGTTGACATTACTCTATTCTTATGTGCTGCCTTGTTACAATTTTCTTTATTCTTATTTGAATAACTACTAAACAATTAGTATAAAGAATTCATCCAAGAAACTTTTATCTCGATCGCACTCAATCTGAAACGTTCACCTCAAACTGCTAACCCAATGTAGCAAAAAATCTGTACGTGATGAAGCAAATTGGTTACCAGATTTGGATTCAGCGCACCAAAAAACGTAAAAATCAATCGAAACATTAGAGGCAGTTTAAAAAAACATTTTTTTAGTGTACCTCTGTTATGGGCATGATCATCATAAAGACTCAGAGTTAGAGAAAGATGTCTCATGAAGAGATATCTAGGTAGGTTAGGATGAAAATTAGTGCAGATACTTCAAGTGAAAAGAAGCAGACTGCTATCCTAACCCCCAACCAAAAGGGACAATGATCTATTTGAAACCCTGCGACTGCTGGGTTTGTTGACCCTGTTGAGGTTGTGGATTCTTCAGACCAGGGCGATGTTTCCCTTGTTTGGGAACATCTGAATGATGGGCAGATGATAGGTAAAACCTTCTCCCCCTAGGGGAAGAAAGTTTGGTAGGACATTTCCTACCTACTGGGAAAGAAGGCGGCGTAGGACAGCCTCTGGAAAAAGGAAAGTCAGTGGATAACTGAGTAACCTGAAGTAAAGACTCCTTGTTGAAGAGATTTTCTCCAGTGCAAGGAGTATTTCCCAGTCTTTCTTGTGCCCATTTGTCCAAGTCTGAAGCTTGAAGCCAGGCTCTACGTCGTGCCCCTATAGCTATAGCAGAAGTCCTGCTAACAGACTCAAAGGAGTCTAGGGTAGCACGAGTAAGAAACCTAGAGTTATTTTGAGTATGACTAACCAGTGAGGAATAGTCTGTACATCTGGGCTCTTGAAGAAAAGGAGTCAAAAGATGTAATTGCTTTGTGACCTCCTCAAGAGATAGACCCATATAAAAAATATATGAGAGAATTCTTGCTGAAAGCATGGATGTCTAGAAGGTTTGACGTCCAAAGGCATCTAGTGTCTTAGACTCACGACCTGGCAGACAAGAAGAGTGCTTTTTATAACTCTTCACTCGCCTCATTGCTGATTCTACCACAATGAAATGATGAGGAAGTTGTGTCTTTTGAAACCCTGGAGAGGGGGGCACCTGATATAGAAGATCAGATGCTCTAGAAGGTGGGGGTACCTTTAAAGGAGCTGCCCACATTCGTAGAAGGAGATCCTGCAAAGAATGATGCAAAGGAAGCATTATGTTCTCCTTTGCTTTGTTAGGAACAGAGAGGTATTCTGTATTCCCATGTGTAGGATCTTGTCCAGGAATAGGAATGGCAAGTGATTTTGCCATATCCAGGAGGAAAGTTTGGAAAGAAGGATTCCCAGAGGGAACTTCCCTTAGATAGGCTAGATCTGATGAAGAACTAGCGTTGGCACCGAGGGATCTATCTAAGTATATAGGAATAGAAGATCCTGAATGGTGCAGTATGGGACCCAGTAAGAAACGTGGAAAGCAACGAAAAGACGTGAAGTAAAAATCTTTTATTTCTTTATTCAACTCCAGCCACCGACCCAACACTGGCCGTGTTTCGTGAGAGCCTTCTTCAGGGGCAAATGATGGCTAAAAACACATAAAATATACAATTGAAGACAAAGTTATAATATAGTAGGCTGTTTTAGAGGAAAAAGGATGAACCAGAACGTGTAAATAAAATACGCCAATAAACATATAAAAACAGGACAAAGTACAGCCAATATTAGGAGCAAAAAAAGGCTAAAAACATAAATATATATAAATATATATAAATAAATTTAATAATACAATTAAATATAAATATGGAATGTATTAAAATAATAAATTTTATAACCAATATAATAACTGAATCAGATGTTGTACATATAAATAAATAAATATATAAAATATAATAATTGTGCCAACCAAATGAGAAACATGCCTTAAAAAAAAAAAAAAAAACATTATTAAATACATTAATATTAAAAATAAATGAACATACATTTAAAATACATTTAAAAGGATATGAATGAAAATAAGATTATATGCTTCAAAGGATGTGACAATGCTTAAAAGCAAAACTCATACCTGTATGTGGTATATTTCTACTACTGTGAATTGCTCTTCCTTTAAAAACATAGGAGAGCCTAAAATGTTAAAACATAAATAATATCAATACCATTCAAAACGAAAATCAACAGAAAAAAAGAGATCAAAGAGGAGGGATAAGGACGAGATCATTAAAAAAAACCCATTGGGAAACTCATTAACTAAGGGGGATGTTTACTAAAAACCGGAAATGTGCGCGCCGCAAAAGAGCGCACGGAAACGCGGCACTGAAACGCTAATAAACGCTAATAAACGCCCCGCACATGTGCGTGTCACCCCCGCAAAGGTGCGCAGCACACTAACGGGCCCCGTACAAGTGCGGGCCCGCAAATGTCCGATAGAGGCGTGGAACGGCTAAAGGAGGGCGGAGGAAGGCTCCGGAGGGGCGGAGGGACGGGGTCAATGGGTGGAGAGTGGGAGGGGAGAGGCTCCCCGCACAGTATCGGGCCCGAATTTGCATGTAAAAAGCATTTCAAGGTAAGAGAAACCATTTCCGTCAGCAATGTACAGGAAAACCGGGGAAACCAGCAAAACGTGAGCAGTGTGATACATGTGCACAGCACAAAAGTGCAAATAAAAATAGAAAATGACCACAACAGAACTATTAAAAATAGTAATTCAGCTGGGGAACAGTTATAGTGATGGGCAAATACAGAAAACACACCCAGCAAAGCTCCAGAAAAAAGAAATGAATTTTTGAAGGGTTTACGGAGCGGAGACTCTTCCAAAAAACAATTCCTTTTGTGGAGCTTTCCTGGGAGTGTTTGCTATGGTTGCCCATTAATATCACTGTTGCCCAGCGTGGTGATATTTTGTCCCCCATTTCCCGTGGTCATTTCCGGGGTTTATGTGCACGTTTGTCACAAGACAGGGTGCATATGCCCACAGTAAATTTGCGTAGAGCAGGGTTTGTGACTCCATCCTGCCAGGCTTACTACCTCCAGGGGCTGCACTGTCTATGTGGCCATAGTGTGGTGCAGCGGACAGAGTCAGTACCTCTAGGACCAGAGGGTCAGAGGTTCAAAGCCCAGCTGGGGCACTTGCCAGCCCAGTCCCTATATTTTACCCACCACTAAACACAGATAGCGCAGACACCCCTGTATTGCAGGGGACATAAGCAGGGGGAAAACACCCTTATTTTACCCAACAACGCACACATACCACAACAATGGGCATTACCCACAGCCAAGTACCCCAAATGCAGTCCCGTACTGCCACATTCCAATCAGGTCACCTGCTTTTTATGGGAGAAGCTCATGCCAGCATGTTGGCGGACGAGTACATGTGGTGTAGGGGGCAGTGGCTGCTAGCGACAGAAGACAGAGGCCTAGTCATGTGCAGGCTGGCACAGTCCACAGCAACAGACAGGCCCTGCCGGATCCAGGGAATTCAGCCAAGCTGTGGCTACACGGTGGTGCAGTGCACACAGACAGTGCATGCAAGAACAGAAGGTCACAGGTTCAAAGACCAGCTGGGGCTAC
This sequence comes from Ichthyophis bannanicus, assembly GCA_033557465.1. NCBI lineage: Eukaryota > Metazoa > Chordata > Amphibia > Gymnophiona > Ichthyophiidae > Ichthyophis > Ichthyophis bannanicus. Next base: position 41,225,610 of record CM066049.1, on the reverse strand, counting down.
CGGCAATCCTGCCCACATATTTTCCCCACAAATAAACAGTGACAGTAAGGACACACCTTTCGTGACGAGGACATATGCAATGGTAATACGTCTATCTTTTACCCCACTGAGCACAGACACCATGAACAGGGGCAGAACCTACAGCAGAATCCCCCAAATGCAGTCCTGGTGGGCCACACACCAGTCAGGTTCCATGCTGCCACTCATACAAATGCCTGTGCTGTATATCTATGCACCACCCCCACGGCATGTAGATGTAGCTCATGCATATTCATGAGGGACAGCAGGAAGACCCGAACAGTGTGATGCAAAACTGGGCTGGAGTGGGGAAGCGCTGCCATAAAGCAGCAGCCAACAGGGGCAGACACACCCACACCCACAGGCCCCATTGGCCAATGTCTCCTGTAGAGGCAGAACATTGGACCCTGCGTGCATCTCCCAATACCAACACCTGCATACCTTAGCAATGTCACCCTACACCTGAGGTACACAGCTCTGAAACGTTTGCTAAGAGTACAGGCTGATAGATATCCCTACGTTACGCACATACTGCTAGTTGACCCCATCCGAACAATCTGTTTGGTGTCTGCGGTGCGTGCTCCAGGCCTGGCCTCTGACGGTGTTCACCACCCTGGGGAGTGACCCCCAGCAGTACTGCATACCATATCCATGCCTGTGCCGTGCCCAGGACCGGTGTGGTGGCCAAGGCTAATCACCCCCTCAATAGTAGCACAATGATGGCATAGGTGTGGGAGTGTGTGTCTGTCTATACAGTGTGTGTTGGCTGCAAACACATTCCCCAACCCACACTGCCAGCACTACTGCCAGTATTGGCCTGCCAATGTGCATAATGAGCAGCAAGGTACCATGGGTATAGGTCAGACATGGTGGGCTGGCCAGGATGCATCTGCACAGGGCATAGGGCACTGGCTGTGAAATTGTAGTGCCAGGCCACCACCTACACAGACAGGGTGACCTCTGTATGTGCTGCTGGGGGAGCACTCTCACCCTGAGTGTGCAGTGATGACAGCATGGCTAGGCACCCCCATAGTGCTGTATTGTGTTTCTCTCTTGTGATATATATGGGTTTCCTGTTGGGGCCTCCTCACAGAACTCTCTGCTTGTGTGTGCTGCCACCCCAGTTTTGGGTGCATGCATTTCCATCAGGGCTAACCAGCAGACTGTTCACAGCTGGTATGTGTCTTGATGGAGTGCCTTGCAGGGTGCAGTGGCTGATGGCTTGCTGCAGGTGAATATCAGATAGTGCTGGGGTGCATCTTTGGATATCCAGGCCTAACGTCTGCCTGATATTGTGTTATGGATGTGTGTGGAGCTGCTTGGACTGCCCTGTAGGGTGTCTGTTCCCCAGCAGGACTGGGGTTTGATGGTCCACTTTACTGCCATTGGTGCAGGGGGGGGGGGGGTTGGATGGGGATCTGTTGGTGGGGGGGCCCTGTTTGCCACCCTCAGAGGGGGGGGGGTACTTTGACCACCTAGGGGTCCATGGGGGTTTCCACTAACTGAGACAGACAGAGATATCCAACATGTTTCTGCAGCACCTTCCTATCTCACAGGTTAGTACTGTTTTGGAGCTCTGTCATGGCCTCATCCAGCCATGGCTGGTGTTGTGGACCTGGTCCTGGCCGCCACATCACACCCTCAGGGTGAGCACAGTACCCGCACAATGTGACGGTGTGTAGCTACTCTTTGCTGGTAGTCCACCCGCTCAGGACCTCCTACCAGGCCGAGGTGCTGTGTGGGTGCACATGGACAATTCCCCCTACCAGGCCGGGTAGCTGTTGGGGTGCATTCCCCATCTTGTGTGCATCTGTGGACAGCTGATTTGCATGTGCAGTGCATCATGGGTACGGGTGGCCTAACCCTATCCTGTCTACAACAGCAGACTGTCTGTGGGGTGACGTGCAGGCTCTCTGCAGCCAGCCAGGGGCTTGCTGTCAGCTATAGAGCTGTAGCCCAATGGTTACGTCACTCCCTGTACAGCCAGAGGTCATGGGTTCAAACCCACAGTGGGGCCCTTTGATAGGGCTGTCCACAGCTTTATTTTTATTTACTGTACATATGTCTATGCCGGCAAAACCACACACAGCTTACTATACCCATTAGGTGCCTCTGAGGGTGCTTTATAGGGCGCCCTATAGGCCACCTTATGGTTGCCATCCATATAGGGTGCACTATACATTATCCTGTGTCGCAACATACATGGTGCCCTATAGGGGACATTCTAGGGTGCCTTGGCGGACAGTGCACTGTAACATGTGCCTTACGGGCATCCGTATGTTAACACACTGTGAGAGCGGGTTTACTAGTGGTGGGAAATAAAATATATATGGAAGGCCTCCTACAGCACTCCTCACCATGATACATACTGCCCCAGCCAGCCTTGTTCACTGGGCACTGTGAGGGGTTGAACCCCTGGCCCCTGCACCATTGGTCAGTGTCCTAACCATTGTGCTGTGGCTCTGTTCCTGTGTTTGTGCATCCGCGCGCAGCCTTGTAGCCATCAGCGCGCCATCTTGCGGCACACTAAATTAACAGCGCGCCGCCTTATGCCGCACAACATGGAAATGCCCCTAAAATAATGCCTCAGCCAGTTGTCTTCAATGGGCACTGTGGGGAATTGAACCCATGATCCCTGCACGAGTGGTCAGTGTCTTAACCATTGTGCTATGGCTCCGTTCCTGTTATTTGCACATCAGCGCGCCACTTCTCCCTCCCACTATTGGACTGCCCCCTCACACATCAGCGTGCCGCCTTCTGCCCACTGGCTCGCCGCCTTCTGTTGCCCACATTTATCAGCGCATCGCCTTCTGCCGCCCAAACTTACCAATGCGCCGCCATCTGCCGCCCACACTAAATACTGCGCCGCCTCATGCCGTAATAAAAATAACAGTGCGCTGCCTTCTGCCGCCCAAAATTAATATGCCTCCTAACCACTTTTGCCCATAAATGTTGGTGCCTCAGCTGGTCTTTTTTGTTGAGCGCAATGGGGGTTTGAACCCCTGGCCCCTGCAACATTGGTCGGTGTCTTCACCGTTGTACTATGGCTCTGTTGTTTGGTTCTGCAGCAGCGCCCCCCTTAGCCTTCCCACGCGCTAATGTGGGCCCCACACATTAGCGCGACGCACACACGTACGGTCCGGTTTTTTGCTTTTTTCTGCCTGGCCCGCCCACTCCTTATATGGCACCAGCACACTAACGGGGACCCGCACAGCAACGGAGTTTAGTAAACATACCCCTAAGTCTGTAAACTAAAAAAGGAAAACGAAAATGAGATAAAAGAATGAATTTACCTGTATGCTAATTGACATCTGAGCTCAATATACTCCTATAGTGCCACAGTGCTAATCCTATAAAATAGATGTTAAAATTAGTAATTGTGTTCTAAAATTCAATCATAACCAAAAAAGGATTCTTGCCACTTCTTTTTTTATATAAATACATTATATATTAGAACTGAGACGCAAATACCACAATGTCTGATTAAACGTACTGTCGCACCCCCAGGTGCCCTACCGGTGAGGCCTTGGTACTGCCTGAGGACTCCCCTGAGGGTGGTAGTTGTACCTTCTTTATAAACCACAAAAGACACTTGTGTTCCAAACTCAGGGTTTTATTCCCCGTCCGTGAGGTATTTTCTCCTTGGCAAAACAAAGCAAACAACCCACTTCGGGCATATAACAGAAATCAAAAGGTTAAACAAAAATAGCTTACTTCAGCTTAAATGCAAAAAGAAAAGAATTAAACATTCTCAATGTTTTTCACAGGCTTTCCTTTTTGCTGACACAGCACAGCTCATTCACATGGTTTTCTGTGAGACACGTTTTCCAGCCCACAACTTGTGACTCTTACTCAGGTTATCTTCAACCCTTTTCACCTTAAGGAAAACTCTGGGTCAATTACCGAGACTGAGCATTCCATGGGCTCAGGAACTGTTGCTAACTCTGTATTCTCATATTCCATAGATTCTGGTTCATTAACACTCACGTTTTCAAGGTCAGCTGTTTCAAAAGGATAATGTAGGTTTTCCTCGTCAAGCAGGAAGTTGTTCTGTCCTTCTCTCTCAAAGCCTCCCTGGGAACTACCATATAGTTTTACATGAGGTTTATGAGAGCTCAGCCCCTGCTGGTAAGCATAAGGACATTCAGGAACTTCCCTGGCTCTGCTGTTAGAGTGATTACAGTAGACTCTGAGCGTGCTCGGGTCTAGCCTTTTCCTCACAGCTGCCCTGGATTGCACTGCTCTATACGGAGGTTGCTCAAACTCTGGGAGTTTAAAGTTGATACTAGAATCTCTAGCTTTTCCAAGTAAGTGAGCTTCTTTTCTCCTGGGTTTTCTAGCACAAGGGAAGGGATTATTTCCAAAGCTTATTTCTGGGTGGCTTTTTCTATTGCTGCAGGGTTTTACCCACTCGGGTAGAAAACAGCCACTATCAACACTTCTGGCTTTGTTACCTTGTACTGCAACTCTCCCATGTCTCCCGTGCTCTTCACACATGCATTCAATATCTGGCTTCTGCCTTCCAAATGTTTCACTCTGGGTTTGAGACTCACTCAGACCTTCGTGTGGGCTTGCATGCTGTCCCAGTAATTCAGACTCTCTTTCATTCCACTTCCATACTTTTCCCAGCTTCTGCTGCGCTGACCGTTGTCTCCCTTGCTGTGAGACTTGCTGGTTCACCTCCTCTCCCTCTCTAACTATTTGGGAGCGTATTATATCTCTGTGTTTCTGGGCTCCACCTCTACCCAGCTGATTCCTATCCAGGGGCGGCCCAAGGGGGGTGCGGGGCCATGTGCGGAGACTCGGTGCGGGGCCTCATTTGCATAAGGTGTCTCATTTGCATAAATATTTGCATAATGTTACCATACACCAGAGCTACTCAATTCCAGTCCTGGTGGTCCACAATCCTGCAGGTTTTCGGGATATCCCTAATAAATATGCATGAGATATATATGCATTGGAGATATCCTGCCAACCTGACTGGTTTGTGGCCCTCCAGGGCTGGATTTGGAGACCCCTGCCTTACATCTCTGTCATTTAAGATTGTGAGTGAACAAGGTACAGATATCCTAGACATCAAAAGGGTAGATAGAATGTGTCACATTCCTCCTCGATTCTCACCACCACCAAAAAGTTGTCTAATAGATAATATTTTGGTGGTGGTGAGAAGCGAGGAGGAATGTGACAAATGCTATCTAACTTTTTTGATGTCTTGGACATCTGCACCTTGCCCACTCACAATCGTAAATGACAGAGATGTAAGGCAGGGGTCTCCAAATCCAGCCCTGGAGGGCCACAAACCAGTCAGGTTGGCAGGATATCTCCAATGCATATATATCTCATGCATATTTATTAGGGATATCCTGAAAAACTGCAGGATTGTGGACCACCAGGACTGGAATTGAGTAGCTCTGCCATACACTAACTTTTAGTAAACATGCCTCTTAATGAGTATATGGATAAAGAAAGACTAAAAGGTTTCTACATTACTATAATCCAGTACCAACCGCCAGGCACATTAGGAACTACTACAAACACTGCCCATTTAGAACCCATAGCAAACCCGCCATATCCTAACAGCACTACCAGGACTCACAAAGCACCATACCCTAACTATCAAAAGGCAACACTGCAAATATTAAACCAATACATTTCAGAGAACAACAATACATGACCTACTGGGGAAAGAACAAGTGGCAATGTCAAATAGGAATTATATAAACAGAATACCTCAGCTCAGTTACACATGCACAACATAGACCATCACCAAACAAGGAATCACAATTTAGAAACAGGAAGACAATAATTAAACTGGGAACCCCAAAAGCCAAACTTGGAATATACAACAACACTGTAGAAATAAAACTATAAATTAATTTCCTCTTGTACTAAACAAAGCGCAAAAATTAATGATGCACATTTCCCAGAGCTGACATATTCCAGTTAATAAATTCAAAATAAAGAGATATTTTTCTACCTTTTGTGCATTTTTTTTCAGTTGCAATTGTTCCAGCCACTTTCTTCTGGTTTCTTCGTGTCTTCTGCTAACTCTCCATCTGCTGTCCATTTGTCCTTTCTTCTGCCTTCTTGGGTTTTTTTTTCCATTCTCTCTCTACATCTGCTTTAACATACTAATCTTTCTCCTTTTGCTCTTTCCTCATTCCTATTTCATCTACTCAAAATTTACCCCTCCATCCTCAATCCCCACTTACTCTCCCAATACCCGGCCAATTGTAGATTTTTTATCCCTCCCACACAAAATATTTTTCCCCTCTCCATTTTACTCTCCCAGCCCCATCCCATTCTAATCCTCCCCCAACACCAGCTCCCTTCTAGTTCCAGCCTCACCCAGCATCCATTCCCTTCTAGTCCCTGCATCAGCCCATTTCCAGTCCTAGCCCCCCATCAGCCCATTTCCAGTCCTAGCCCCCCCCCATCAACCCAATACTAGTCCTAGCCCCCCCATCAACCCACTTCCAGTCCTAACCCCCCATCAGCCCACTTCCAGTCAGCCCCCCATAGCCCATTGCCAGTCCTAACCCCCCCCATCAGCCCACAGTCCATTACCAGTCCTAACCCCTCCCCATCAGCCCATTTCCTGTCCTAGCCCCCCCCCTTAGTCCATTATCAGTCCTAACCCCCCATAGCCCATTACCAGACAGCCCCCATCAGCCAACAGCCCATTACCAGTCTTAACCCCCCCCCCCCATAGCCCATTGCCAGTCCTAACCCCCCCATCAGCCCACAGTCCATTACCAGTCCTAACCCCATCAGCCCACCTCAAGTCCTAAACCCTTCCCATCAGCCCATTTCCTGTCCTAGCCCCCCATAGCCCATTACCAGTCCTAACCCCCCCCCAACAGCCCACAGCCCATTACCAGTCCTAACTCCATCAGCCCACCTCCAGTCTTAATCCCCCAGCCCATGTCCAGTCCTAGCAACCCCCCCAACCCATTTCCAGTCCTAGCCCCCCATAGCCCACTCCCAGTCCTAATCCCACCAGCCCATTTCCAATCCTAATCTCCCATCACCCAATTTTTAGTTTACGCCCCCCCCCATAGCCCATTACCAGTCCTAAGCCCCCATCAACCCACTTCCAGTCCTAATCCCATCAGCCCATATAGACTTAGCTCCCCCAGAGCCCATAGCCCCTCCATAGCCCATCACCACTCCTAACCCCCCCATAGCCCATTACCAGTCCTAACCCCCCCAACAGCCCACAGCCATTACCACTCCTAACCCCCCCAGCCCATCACCAGTCCTAATCCCCCCAGCAGCCCACAGCCATTACCACTCCTAACCCCCCTCAGCCCATCACCAGTCCTAACCCCCCCAACAGCCCACAGCCATTACCACTCCTACCCCCCCCAGCCCATCACCAGTCCTAACCCCCCCAACAGCCCACAGCCATTACCACTCCTAACCCCCCCCCAGCCCATCACCAGTCCTAACCCCCCCAGCAGCCCACAGCCATCACCACTCCTAACCTCCCCCAGCCCATCACCAGTCCAAACCCACCCAACAGCCCACAGCCATTACCACTCCTACCCCCACAGCCCATCACCAGTCCTAACCCCCCACCAGCCCACAGCCATTACCACTCCTAACCCCCCCAGCCCATCACCAGTCCTAACCCCCCCAACAGCCCACAGCCATTACCACTCCTACCCCCCCAGCCCATCACCAGTCCTAACCCCCCCAATAGCCCACAGCCATTACCACTCCTACCCCCCCAGCCCACCCCACCCCAGCCCATCACCAGTCCTAACCCCCCCAACAGCCCACAGCCATTTACACTCCTAACCCCCCCCAGCCCATCACCAGTCCTAACCCCCCCAGCCCACAGCCATTACCACTCCTAACCCCCCCAGCCCATCACCAGTCCTAACCCCCCCAACAGCCCACAGCCATTACCACTCCTAACCCCCCAGCCCATCACCAGTCCTAACCCCCCCAACAGCCCACAGCCATTACCACTCCTACCCCCCCCCCCCCAGCCCACCGAATTTTTTTTTACAAAACAAGCTGTCGCTGCCTCTGCTGGGGCCGGGGCCGCCGCGGCAGAATCGAGTGTGCCGTGGGGCCCCCCCTGCCCAGCAGAGCCTGCCCTACCCGGTATCACCTGGGAGGCAGCTGAGAGAGGTGATAAAGTGGATGGCCGGCACTGATGGGCAGGGGGGGCCCCGCGGCACACTCGATTCTGCCGCGGCGGCCCCGGCAGAGGCAGCGACAGCTTTTTTTTTTTTTTTTAAATTTTAATGTTGGATGATGGATCAGAATGTTTTTTGCGCGGGGCCCCCTGAAACGCGGGGCCCTGTGCAAAAAACATTCTCGCTCAATGGACGGGCCGGCCCTGTTCCTATCAGGCAAAGCAAACTCCCTTTGCTTGCTATCTGGGTGTGTCTTCTCAGCCCTTACCCACGTGTGCATAGGTTGTCTGTAGCAACCATCTGACAGTTTTTTGTTTATCCTGTCATCTCTTCTCTGATCACTGCTGCTGATTTCCATTTTCTCAGGCTCCGATAGGTCCACCTTGTGACAGTACATAACCACCATCAATCAGCGTATTAATATATTTATACTGTGTGAAGAACTTTGAAAAAGAAGAACAACTCACTATCTATTGAATACCACACTCAGGTGGAAGCCATTAAAGAAAGGGGGACCGCTAACTTTTAAAAAAATAAAATCGAAGGATGAAAGAACGTTAAAAGGGGAAGGAATGTAGTATCATTTGTAACATCTACAAAAGAGTATATATTAAGCCTTTGTTGTACAAAACCACTAAATGGAAAGGAGTCCACTTTCAAAAATAAAGTAGAGACTAATGCTGCAAATCTCGTAACGCCTCCCTAGGGAGGAAATATACGCCAAAGTCATGTACACTTGAATAGTATAAACGAGGAACAAAAAAAGTGGGGAACAAAAAAAGTTTTAAAAAGCAAATTAAATGGAAGACATATATGAGAAACTACTAGTAATGGTGTAGAGTGGGCTACTTATCACTGAGTTTATCTACTGTGTTATAGTAGATTGTCTCGTACAGGTTTTAAAACGTCGCTATGAAGCGCGATAATATTGAAGAGCCTAATTACACAAACAGCATTTGAATCATTTAAAATAGAACAAGGTTAACAAGATAGATGATCAATTGTTGGGAATGAAGGCAGAAGGGGATAAACTAACATTAAATAAAAGACCTTAGAAAACCGCAGTATCTCAAATCAATTCTTCACGTTCACAAATGAAGACAGTAAGACTTTAACTAACAACTCACATATTGTTTCAAATAACTCGTAAAACCTTTTCATTAAAATAAGCTTAACACGTATCAACAATAAATATATAAAAAACTCACGTAAATGAAATACAAAAAACCACACTGCTAGGCTACATTGAAGCGGCTCTGCCGCGCTCGAAATGAAAAGTCAAAAAACGCCGGCGGCTGCACGTCGAGTATCTTTAGAGGGGAGGATCAATGCCATCATAATGAAGGCATTATTATTCACACTTAAACATAACCATATATACACCATCATAAGCATCATTCACAAAATCGTTGATTACAATTTCAATATATGTAGTTGATACTCAAAATTTATAAGGAAGAGAAATAATGAAAGAATGAAAATGATGAACCAACCTGACCACCCTAACCGAAAGGGCCATTAGGGAAGGGCCACATTTAACGGAGTCAATTGAGCATATCCAAAAAAGGTCAGGAGGTATAATATATGAAGAATAATTAAAACACTTCTCAACCCAAGAAGAAAAGCACAAACAACGGTCCAACCAACCTGGATGCCCACAAACAAACATGCCATACATCAAAAGCAAAAAACCTTCACAGAGGGAAAACCTATTAAGGATTATTCCATATTGCTCTTATCTACATATGTCAAAAAAGGAAACTAAAGAAACACAGAAAGGTCTCTATCCATGTTTAACCCATCCGGGTACAAACTGTTCAAATTATGTATATAACGTTGTTCAAGGCGCAGGAGCGTATCATTAACATTACCCCCTCGCCAATTTATTTTAACATTTTTTATAACGAAGTATTTCAGATCAGATAGTTTGTGCCCTGCTATCTGCCAATGAGAGACAAGTGGTTTGTCTGCTACTAGTCTCTTGAGGCAACTCCTGTGTTCAATAATAATAGTGCCTTCATTATGATGTCATTGATCCTCCCCTCTTTTTTTTTTTTTTTTTTTTTATTTATTTATCAAAATTAAACATTCGAATATCATTCCATAAACGACAGAGGAAATACAATGGAACTTTCAAGATAGAGGATAATAAAGAAAAATAAACGCCCTCAAATACAACTTATCTCCCTCTAAATTTGACCCCAAACATGAGGGGAGTACAAGGAAACATCCATAACATGCCAAAAATCTAGCATTAACACAAGAAAAATAGGGCAGAAGGGAGACTTACATGTCAGCTGTATGGGGAGAAATAGCAACCTCAATACTACTCCTTTCCCGAGACTCTAAGAAAGCTAGCAGCTGCTTGGGGTCAAAAAACAAATACATCTTTTGATTATAATTTACAAAACATTTAACAGGAAATTTAAGTTGGAAGGAGGCACCCAAGGCCACAACCCTAGATCGAAGGGCCAAGAACTCCCTCCTCCGCAACTGTGTAATTCGTGAAACATCAGGAAATACCCTAACCCTAGCACCCAGAAAAGCTTCATTAGCATTACGAAAAAACATTCTAAGGATAAAAACTTTATCCGTTTCCAAAGCAAAAGTAACAAGCAAGGTGGTTCTCTCCATTACAGTCTCCAAAGAAGTTTCAAGGAGACCCGTAAGGTCCTCTAGCCCAGACTGTAAAAGGGGGGGGGGGGGACAACTGTTCCACCCCTAGTCCCCAGGGATAAATACACAGCCCTGGTAATAGGAGGGAACTGTTCCGACGGGATTTTCAACACCTCACCAAAATACTTGCGAACCATTTCAGTTGCTGACAGCACTGGAGATCTAGGAAAACCCAGAAAACGGAGATTATTTCTCCGAACCTGATTCTCCAAGTATTCCAATTTTCTGCCAGAAACATTATTATCCTTAACCTGGGTGTTCACCAAATCTCGAACCTCCCCCATCTCCCTTTCCAAGCTGGCTAATCTAGTGCATTGATTCTCATTAGCTTCAGTAAGGAGACCACAAGATCTCTAACCAAATTAATGTCTTTTACTAAAGTCCCACAAACTCTATTCATGGAATCGTCAAAGTCGCCAGTCCTTCCCATAGCGTCTGCAAAGAGAATACCGCAGGTCTCACCAACACGGAGAAGCCAGGAAACTCGCCCCTCTCCACTAAGGGTCCAGACACAGAGCAATCCGTTGTTCTCACCACTCCTCCCAATCGACTCTGGCCCGATTCCTCTGGAGGGGGGCCCAGCACAGCCAAATGCACCTCCAACTCCCCTTGAAGTCGGGGTACTTGCCACGAATTCCAAAGGGCAGGAACATCAGCTGTGAACGAATTTCCTGGACGCGGTGGGGGTGTCCGCTCGATCGAAGACAGCGAGGCACCAGAAACGCTCTGGGGGGAAAACTCCTTCCACCACCCCAGCCAAAGACACTGCTCCAGAACGCACACCGAATCCGCACTCCCCAAGCGATCGCTGGCAATCCGAGCTTTATGGATTCGCACCCGGAGGTAGGGTGGCTAATTTTCGCTTTCTCCGTCCCATTCTGACGGCAGCGGCTCAGCAGCACAGGAGCGTTCAGAAAAGCAGCTCACTCGAAGGCGCTCACATCCGCCATCTTAGTTACTCCCCACTCTACACCATTACTAGTAGTTTCTCATATATGTCTTCCATTTAATTTGCTTTTTAAAACTTTTTTTGTTCCCCACTTTTTTTGTTCCTCGTTTATACTATTCAAGTGTACATGACTTTGGCGTATATTTCCTCTCTAGGGAGGCGTTACGAGATTCGCAGCATTAGTCTCTACTTTATTTTTGAAAGTGGACTCCTTTCCATTTAGTGGTTTTGTACAACAAAGGCTTAATATATACTCTTTTGTAGATGTTACAAATGATACTACATTCCTTCCCCTTTTAACGTTCTTTCATCCTTCGATTTTATTTTTTTTAAAGTTAGCGGTCCCCCTTTCTTTAATGGCTTCCACCTGAGTGTGGTATTCAATAGATAGTGAGTTGTTCTTCTTTTTCAAAGTTCTTCACACAGTATAAATATATTAATACGCTGATTGATGGTGGTTATGTACGTTTAATCAGACATTGTGGTATTTGCGTCTCAGTTCTAATATATAATGTATTTATATAAAAAAAGAAGTGGCAAGAATCCTTTTTTGGTTATGATTGAATTTTAGAACACAATTACTAATTTTAACATCTATTTTATAGGATTAGCACTGTGGCACTATAGGAGTATATTGAGCTCAGATGTCAATTAGCATACAGGTAAATTCATTCTTTTATCTCATTTTCGTTTTCCTTTTTTAGTTTACAGACTTAGTTAATGAGTTTCCCAATGGGGGTTTTTTAATGATCTCGTCCTTATCCCTCCTCTTTGATCTCTTTTTTTCTGTTGATTTTCGTTTTGAATGGTATTGATATTATTTATGTTTTAACATTTTAGGCTCTCCTATGTTTTTAAAGGAAGAGCAATTCACAGTAGTAGAAATATACAACATACAGGTATGAGTTTTGCTTTTAAGCATTGTCACATCCTTTGAAGCATATAATCTTATTTTCATTCATATCCTTTTAAATGTATTTTAAATGTATGTTCGTTTATTTTTAATATTAATGTATTTAATAATGGTTTTTTTTTTATATATTTAAGGCATGTTTCTCATTTGGTTGGCACAATTATTATATTTTATATATTGTCACCAGCAGTGGCTGAACTGAGGCGTAAGCAGTCAGCTAAACTGCTGGGCCTGACCCTCCATAAAGAAAGTGGTAGCTGTGAGTCCAAATGGTCAGGTTTAAAAAGGATATTTTATTCCCCTCCCGGGGTTGGATTTTCAAAAATAATATAATACAAAGGAACTTAGGATACAACCATTACTCTGGCATAACTGAAGAAAAACTTAAATATAGCGTCTTGCTTTAATCAAAAGTTACAAAATCACAATGAGCAGTTTTACTTATGCTGGTAGTCTCTTCTTGGCTTTCCCAGCTATACAAGGCACTCTTGTCTTTAGCTTCAGCGCAAAGAAGAACTCATATCAGATACAAATAAAGAGCAATCCATTTCTTCAACACATGGACTTATAATGCTAGCCTCTGTAATCATAGGCTCATCAATTACAGTCTTTTCATCAGGATAAAAAGTCTGTAGCTTTCTGAACTCCGTCTTTTTCTCTGAGCTCTCTACACAGCTGTCTTCATAACAAGGCAGATAATTATCATATAGCTTGTAGTAGCAGGAAGGAGAAACACCTCTATTTAAACAAGCTTTCTCTTTAGAAGTTTTGAACCTCCTGCCTTTTATATTGGGTTGTAGTTCATAGCACTGCTCTCTTCTGTTAAAGGAAGACTTTTCTCGTGGAAGTCTTTTGCAGGGTTTTACTGTCATACATTCATCAGGATCAAACATACATACATCCTCAACAGGACTGCTTTCCCTCTCAAGGGCTTGGAACTGTTTTACACAGCCCTGCTTCTCAAATACATACGGTTTGTTTCTAGCTGCCTCACGTTCCTTCAACTCAGCCAGGTGCCGGGGAAATTCACACTGCGTCAGAGGTAAGCTTTTCCTGTAGCTGACTTCTCTGGGTGAAACTTTCCTTGTTTCTCTTTGATAATTCCTCTGTGGCTTCCTGCTAGAAGTTTTGGGCAGTTGAAACTCTGTGTCAGAGTATTCTGAGTATTCTGAGCTTCCTTCCAAATCCTGCAAGTTTCCCTTGTCTTGCCAAGCCTGCAAGCTCCTCATGTCTTGCCAAGCCCCTGCCTCTCCTGAAGCTCCCGAAGCTCCTGAATCTAATTCTGTTTGCCTTGAGGATTTCTTATACAGCTTCCTGGGCGTTCTCTTTCCCAGGTGAAAGCTGTTTTCCTCATCAGTTGGGGAATGCTCACTAACTAATCGTGACTGCAGACCTCGTGTCTGAATTTGTTTGTGTTGCCTATGGTAACTAGGAATTGTTTTGCTTGCCTGCCTGTCAGAATTCAAGCTATATCTATCAGCTTTCTGTGTTTCTGAGGCAGAGGGCAGATCTTCCGTGTTACAATATTTATTTATTTATATGTACAACCTCTGATTCAGTTATTATATTGGTTATAAAATTTATTATTTTAATACATTCCATATTTATATTTAATTGTATTATGAAATTTATTTATTGATATTTATTGATATTTATGTTTTTAGCCTTTTTTTGCTCCTAATATTGGCTGTACTTTGTTTGTCCTGTTTTTATATGTTTATTGGCGTATTTTATTTACACGTTCTGGTTCATCCTTTTTCCTCTAAAACAGCCTACTATATTATAACTTTGTTTTCAATTGTATATTTTATGTGTTTTTAGCCATCATTTGCCCCTGAAGAAGGCTCTCACGAAACACGGCCAGTGTCGGGCCAGTGGCTGGAGTTGAATAAAGAAATAAAAGATTTTTACTTCACGTCTTTTCGTTGCTTTCCACGTTTCTTACTGGGTCACTAGCGCACGTGGAACCATGCTCGTTTGTTGGTTTTTTGTGGTGCAGTATGGGATCCTTAAATGGTGGTCGCTGGTACTGCAGGTCAGGACCAGCGACAGTCGGTAACCGGTCGTCCATGCTAGGGATCGATTCCAAACTCGGCATCGAGGGAAGCGAGCCTGACGAGAAAAGCATGGAAGGTACCGACAACAAAGGTAAAGTGGATATCGGTACCAACTTCGGTACCGTATCTGATACTGGTGGATAAAGGCCAGCCGGTGGCAACTCTAACGGTGTTGGAGGAACCGAGAGTTGTGGATCCGAAGTATCGGAACCGAGCCTTCGGTACCGACGGGAGTCGGTACCAAGGCGAGTCGGTACCCGGTCCTCCAGACTGGAGATCGATTCCAGACTCGGCATCGAAGGAAGCGAGTCAATCGATGCACGTCTGGAGGGTACCGACGTCGGTACTAGTATCGGTGTCAGTACCGATACTGGAAAGTCGGTCTGAAGCGTATCCACCGGGCCCATAGGTACCGAGGACGCCAGACGACGATCCTTGATGAGGAATGTTTCATCAAGCACCATTGCCGATGCTGGGGTATCGGTACCGCTCGAAGCGGATGCCACCACCGGGCATGGCTCAGGTATGTTCTGTGAGGGGTGAACCTCAGGAACAACCTGAAACCCCACACAGGCTTTGGAGGCCGAAGACTCCCACCGGGGTTTTGAAGCCAGTGGATTCTCGAGGACAAGGCCGGAGGCATCTCTATGCTGTGCATGAGAACTGCCGCTCAAGGACTGGCTAGTCTTAACAGACTGTTTTTGGGTTACCTCGATGTTGAAAACTTCTTCTCACAATACTATAGTCTGTACCGGAGGAGATCAAGCCTAGGCTTTCTTTGGAAGCTCAGATGACAAGACTTCGACTTTCATACTTTGGACACATCATGCGGAGAGAGAGATCATTGTAGAAAGACATCATGCTTGGCAAGATAGAAGGTCAACGCAAAAGAGGAAGGCCAGCAATGAGATGGATCGATACAATAACAGCAGCTACGGGTACCAGTCTGTCAGCGATGAGCCGCCTGACTGAAGATCGAACACAATTTGGGATAGCTATCCAGAGGGTCGCCATGAGTCGACTCCGACTTGACGGCACTTAACAACAACAACAAAAATAAAGTTGTACCGCCACAGTTTGTACATTTCTTGGGGAAAGTGGCTGGCGGTTCCATGAAGGAAATGGAGAGACCTAGAAGGCCTGAGAAACCATGAGACACTAAGGAAGAAAAAATATTCCTTAAAAAGGAAAATTTTACAAGAAAAGAAAAAAGAAACACCGGCGGTACCGGTGGCGTCGGGAAAGGCAGCCGCGACCACAAGAAAACTAAAAAATAAAAGAAGAATTTTCTGCGGTGACAGGAGGACGTCCTGCCGGCTCCGCGGAAAAACGAAAACTGAGGAGAGGCAGTTGGGAAGGCGGGAAGGCAGCACGCAGGCGTGTTGGGATGCTTCCAAAAGCTTTCTGATTGGATGCTGGGAAGCGTTCCCGCGCGGACTCCATCGGTACCGACGTACCCATATGTGAAGACTCATTCCTGTTTGTTCCTGGAGATATTGCATAAACATAAAACCTCTATTGCTAGTCATTTAGGGCCCAATATTCAAAGGGCATTTACACCGTGTAAATGCCTTAGATGGAGATATTCAATGGCACACACCGGGTAATCCCATCCGGCTAGCACTGGGGCATTCCGTGGCAGAGCGGAGGTGGCGATGTGAGATAACCAAGCAGCAGCAATATTGCATGCTGCCCGGTTAGTGCTCTGCACCGAAAATATAGGTGTGGAAAACCCTTGCCTATCTTTACGGCGCAGGGACTAACCGAGCAGCATGCAATATCGCTGTTGCCCGGTAAGCCTTGGCAGCTTAAGGGATGTGCAGCGATACCCGGATATTCAATGCAGGGGTCGCATATGACCCTAGCACTGAATATACAGGTTTAGGGATCGGCGGGCAGGGCTATGCGCTAACACGGTACATAGCCTGTCCAGAGGAATATCAGGCCATTATTGTTCAATTGAGAATATATATTCAAGAATCTGGATATAATAAATCTTAAAAAAAAGCACAACAATTTAAAAGTAGCCCTTGTCAAGACTGGGAGCCAATGTAACTGAAAATGGAGTGGTATCATTCCTTCCCGTTTCTGACCCCTTAAAATAATTCCAGCAGTTATAGTCCCATAAAGTCTGCAAATATGAACATAAGAACATAAGATATGCCATACTGGGTCAGACCAAGGTCCATCAAGCCCAGTATTCTGTTTAAAACAGAGGCCAATCTAGGTCATATGTACCTAGCAGTTTCCCCAAGGGACACAGGTTCCACAATGCTTGTATTGGTTCAAGCATTGATATCCTGGGTCCCTTCTTAATAATGGTATATGGACCTTTCCTCCAGGAACTTGTCCAAACCTTTTTTAAACCCAGCTACACTAACAGCCTTTACTACATCCTCCGGTAACAAATTCCAGAGTTTGATTACACGTTGAGTGAAAAAATATTTTCTTTTATTAGTCTTAAATAGTTTACCCTGTAGCTTCATTGCATGTCCCCTAGTCTTTCTATATTCTGATAAGGTAAACAATCGATCTACATTTACCCGTTCCACTCCATTCATTAATTTATAGACTTCTATCATATCTCCCCTCAGCCGTCTCTTTTCCAGGTTAAAGAGCCCTAACCTTTTTAGCCTTTCTTCATAGGAGTATCCTTCCATTCTCTTTACCATTTTGGTGGCTCTTCTCTGAACCTTTTCTAAAATCGCTATATCCTTTTTAAGATATGGTGACCAGAATTGCAAACAATATTCAAGGTGCGGTCTCACCATAGAACGATATAGAGGCATTATAATATCTTTTGTTTTATTTTCCATTCCTTTCCTTATCATACCTAGCATTCTATTTGCTCTCTTGGCCGCTGCTGCACACTGGGCCGAGGGTTTTAACATGGTATCCACAATGACGCCTAAATCTTTTTCCTGGGTGGTAGTTCCTAATGTGGAACCTTGCATCGTGTAACCATAGTTTCGGTTGTACTTCCCTAGGTGCATAACCTTGCACTTGTCCACATTAAATTTCATCTGCCATTTTGATGCCCAGTCTTCCAATTTATCAAGATCCTCTTGCAATTTTCCACAATCCTCTTAGGTTTTAACAACTTTAAATAGTTTTGTGTCATCTGCAAATTTGATAACCTCACTCGTTATTCCACTTTCCAGGTCATTTATGAATATGTCAAAAAGCAGCGGACCCAGCACAGATCCCTGGGGTACACCACTATTCACCTTTCTCCATTGGGAAAATTGGCCATTTAGCCCTACCCTCTGCTTTCTAACTTTTAACCAGTTCCTGATCCACAACAGTACACTGCCTCCTATCCCATGACTCTTTAGTTTTGCCAAACGTCTCTCATGAGGGACCTTGTCAAAGGCTTTCTGAAAGTCCAGATACACAATATCAACTGACTCACCTTTGTCCACCTGATTATTCACTCCTTCAAAAAAACATAACAGATTAGTAAGACAAGATCTTCATTGTCTAAAGCCATGTTGGCTGTCTCCCATTAGGTCATGACTATCTACATGCTGAGTAATTTTATTTTTTATGATGGTTTCTACCATTTTTCCCGGTACTGACATCAGGCTCACCGGTCTGTAGTTTCCCGGATCACCCCTGGAACCCTTTTTAAAAATTGGTGTTACATTGGCGATCCTCCAATCTTCAGGTATTAGAGATGATTTTAATGATAGTTCACAGATTACTAATAGCAGGTCTGCAATCTCATATTTCAGTTCTTTCAACACCCTTGGATGTATACCATCCGGCCCAGGTGATTTGCTACTCTTCAGTTTATCTAACAGTTGTAAGACATCTTCCCGATGTATTGATATTTCCTTCAATTCTTCCGCACCTTTAAATACCACTTCAGTCATGGGTAACATCCCTACATCTTCCTCAGTAAAGACCGAAGCAAAGAATTCATTCAGTCTCTCCGCTATCGCCTTGTCGCCTCTTAGTGCTCCTTTAACCCCTTTATCATCTAATGGACCAACTGACTCTCTCACAGGTTTTTTGCTATAAATGTACTTGAAAAGGTCTTTACTTCGCGTTTTTGCTTCCGCAGCAAGCTTCTTCTCAAATTCTCCCTTTGCCTGCCTTATCAATGCCTTACATTTGACTTGCCAGTGCTTGTGCTGTTTCCAGGTTTTGTCGTTTGGCTCTTTTTTCCATTTTCTGAAAGATGCTTTTTTGGCAACAACAGCCTCTCTGACCTCACCTTTAAACCATGCTGGCAGTTTTTTGGACTTCCTTCCACTTTTCTTAAAGCGTGGAATACAGCTGGTCTGGGCTTCCAAGATAGTATTTTTCAACAACAGCCAAGCCTGATGTACATCTTTAACCTTAGCAACTGCTCCTTTTAGTTTTTTCTTAACTGTTTTCCTCATTTTATCATAGTCTCCCTTTCGAAAGTTAAAAGGTAGTACTGTGGATTTCCTTACTATCCCTCCTCCACTAATTAAATCAAAGGCAATCATGCTATGATCACTATTGCCAAGTGGCCCCAACACCCTTATCTCTTGCACTAGATCTGGTGTTCCACTAAGGACTAGGTCTAATATGGCTTCCCCTCTGGTCGGTTCATGAACCAGCTGCTCCAAGAAGCAGTCATTTATTTCATCTAGGAACTTTATCTCCCTAGCATGTCCTGACGTGACACTGACCCAGTCGATACCGGGGTAGTTGAAATCACCCATTATTATTACTGCGCTGTAACTTTTGTTAGCTTCCTTGATTTCTTTGAACATTTCATCATCCATTTGGTCATTCTGGCCAGGCGGTCGATAGTACACACCCACTGCCATCGCCTTCCCCCTTTTACATGGAATTTCAATCCATATAGAATCTACAGCAGATTTTGTTTCCTGCAAAACTTTAATCCTTTCAGACTCAATGCCCTCTCTAACATAGAGAGCAACCCCTCCACCAATTTGATCAGCTCTATCATTACGATATAGTTTGCACCCAGGTATCACAGTGTTCCACTGGTTGTCCTCCTTCCACCATGTCTCTGATATTCCAATCATATCTAACCTTTCACTTAGTGCTATATATTCTAACTCTCCCATCTTATTTTTTAGACTTCTAGCATTTGCATACAAGCATTTTAGAGAATGCATTTTATTCATATTAATTTGGCTATTGTTAGACATGGGTAATTTGGGATCTTTAAGCTCTGTCTGCTCCATACTTGAGGTCATTTGGGCTACTTTACTCTTTTGTGGAACCTCTCTGCTTTTGGTAGTATCCTTCAAAGATACATTCTTCCGAACCATCCGCTCTTGGGCGACTGTCGGCTTTCCCCTAATATCTAGTTTAAAAGCTGCTCTATCTCCTTTTTAAAGGTTAATGCCAGCAGCCTGGTTCCATCCCGGTTATGTAAAAAAGATTTTTTTGACATCCCCAAATATAGAATATTACAATAGTCAAGTTGCGTAATGATCAAAGCTTGTGTGAAAATCTTTCAATGTTACTATTACTAAGTGGTAAACTTAGACTGGAGTAGAGGAGTAGCCTAGTGGTTAGAGCAGCTGCTTAGTATCCAGAAGATCAAGTATTTTATTCCCAATAGCATTCCTTGTGACCTTGAGCAAATCACTTTACCTTCCGAGATGTAATTTCATACTGTGTTTTCCTATCCACAAATTAACCAGTTGAAAGTAGTTTGCTAATGTAATAGGAAAATAAAATATATATATATGTTTTTTAATTTATAATAGGCAGGTTGCTGATACTTATTTTTGAGGTTTTTGGGAAGAAAAAGGAGAGAAACTCTAATTAATAAAATATATTTGAGATCTCTCTGTACTTTGAGGACAAGAAAGCTGATAAGGTGGTAATTTTCTGGAAAGAATCTCCTTCTTTAATTATAGGTTTGAAGTTAAATAAGCTGTCTTATTTAGAACTGTGGAAAGCCAAGAAAATTAATTTTAAGAAAGTTTGACTAGTCAGAGAATCTATTGACTGTTACGGTGTCAAAAAGTTGGCAATTTGATCTGAAACGTCTTGAGAAGGAATTCCTTTTAAAAGGTGTTTTCAGTCTTGAACTTATTTTTAAAAGAGATTTCTGTGACTGCTGTGAGAAACTGGTTTAAAGTGTCTCAGACAGTTTTAATAAATAAAGCCATCAGAAGAGACATAAGCTAAGGAACTGTGCTGTGTTGTGGATTGTATGCACAGATGTTCTGTGATGTCCAGCTCTGAAAATAATTTTCTTATTGGAAAATCAGTTTGAAGATTTGATTTTATGCTGTGAGAAGAAGTGTCTGCAGCTTGATGCAGCTACTCTGAACATTTGCTAGAGTTCTAAGAGAAAGTAAAGTTGCAGGGAGGCATGGCCTAGTCGTTGGGTCAAGTTGCCTCAGGTCGGAGGGTTCGAATCCTGCTGTAGGACAGCAACCTCAGACCGGAGGTATTGGGGTTTCTAGTCCCACAGGCGCTCCTTGTGGCCTTGAGCAAGCCACTTACCCCTCCGTTGCCTCAGGTACAACACAAAGATTGTGAGCCCTTCGGGGACAAAGGAAACATAATACTGTACCTGAATGTACACCGCTTGACTCAATGAAAAGCAGTATATGATAATTACACTTGCCTGGTAATTGTAGTTCCTTGAGTGACGACAGTTCAGTCCTCTACCTCTGGGTTGTCAATCTCCTCCTGCAGCTTGGAGACTGGTATGTCAGAATCATGACATCACTGGATATAGCCTGATGATCTCTCTCCTCAGTCCCAGTGTGAACTATTAACAAAGCAGACTCAAAGGAGCAACAAATAAGTAGCTAAACACAATCAATGGAACCAATGTTCCCTCTAATTTTCTGTAGGCTGTGTGCGCGCATAAAATATCAGCTGTGCAGCTTTTGAAGGAAGGTTAAATTTTTGTGCGCCACATAATGACACTCGGAGTTATATACTTTAAAATTTGACTACACGTCAGAATACGGTATGTACACCACATTGATTGCACTAGAAAATATTGTAGAACTTGTGAAAACCATAAATACACAACAGCTTTTCAATTTTAAGAAAGTCTGTGTTTTCTATCAGAATCAGAACTGTAATTTTTGTGCGCTCTGTTGTAAAGTATGTGCGCTCACTCGGTGAGGTGTGTGCGCACGCACACGTGCACAGCTTAGAGGGAACAGTGAATGGAACGTAGACTAAACTACCCATAGAACCTGTTAACCCCTCCGGCACGGCTTTCTTACACCCTTCTATGCCACAGGGAGAATCAACAATAAAACAGAGTGAACGTGAACGAAACGAAGCCAGACCTACCTGTAATACTTCTTTTCTCGCTACTAACTCTGGACTCCTCCTGAAAGAACTCTGGGTGGGATGGAGGACTGAACTGTGGTCACTCAAGGAACTACAATTACCAGGTAAGTGTAATTATCATTGCCTTATCGTTCCTCCAGTTCAGTCCTCTACCTCTGGGATGTGCCAGAGCAGTAATCATTGGGAGGGACCCTTCCAGCTGGCACACAACACCGCCGACCTGAAACGGGCATCAGTAGCTGCTGCAACGTCAAGACGGTAATGTTTACTGAATGTATGTAGGGACGACCAAGTCGCCGCCCTACAAATTTCCCTGGCGGAACCAAACTGTGCTCCGCCCAGGAACACGCATGCGCTCTGGTGGAATGCGCCTGCATCCCTGCGGGCACGGATCGACCTTGAAGCAGATAGGTGGAAGCAATTGCCTCTCGAATCCACCGGGCAATGGACGCTTTAGCCACCCCCTCCCCTTTGCGCACTCCTCCGAACACCACAAATAGCCTATCCGATTTGCGAAAACACTCCGTGACCTTCAAATACTGACGCAACACCCTCTTTACGTCCAAACAACGCAAACTGCAATCCAGTTCGCCGCCTTCTAGAGAACCCAGAACGGGCAAGCACACGGCCTGATTCAAATGAAAGGGAGACACCACCTTAGGCAAAAAAGATGGAACCGGACGCAGTACTACCTTCTCCCTGGAGAAGGATAAGAATGGTTCTCTACACAACAACGCTTGAAACTCTGAAATTCGCCTAGCTGAACGGATCGCCACCAGGAATACTGTTTTTAAGGTCAAGTCCTTCACTGAAGCCCGATGCAATGGCTCAAAGGGAGGCTTGGATAACGCCGCCAAGACCAGATAGAGATCCCAGGGAGGAATCACCACCCTACGCGACGGCCACAACCTAGAGACCGCCTTTAGAAAACGACCCACATCAGGATGAGCTCCCAGAGGCACCCCCTTAACTCTGCCGTGATAACAGGAAAGGGCTGCCAATTGAACTCGCAAAGAACTGGCTGCAAGATCTTTATCAAAGCCATCCTGCAGAAACCCCAATATCGAGGGGATAGAAACCGTGGACACTCAAAGCTGATGCCGCGAACACCAATCCTCAAATATACGCCAGACGTACGCCAAGGATGTGGACCGTTTCCGTGCCCTAAGCAGCGTAGCCACGATCGCCGCCAAATAGCCTTTCTTTCTTAGCCTGGCCCTTTCAATGGCCATACCATAAGCAAGAACCGATCCACTTGGGGCATGAAAAGGGGCTCTTGTAGCAGTAGATCCGCCCTCGATGGCAGCTGCCAGGGTTCGCCATCCAGGAGGCACACGAGGTCTGTGTACCACGGACATCTCGGCCAGTCGGGCGCCACCAGAATCACCCTTCCCAGGTGAGATCCGATCTTTTGAATCACCCGGCCTATCAGTGCCCACGGAGGAAAGACATAAAGAAGACCTCCAGACGGCCACCGCTGCAACAGCGTGTCGATGCCCTCCGACATCCTTTCTAGTCTCCTGCTGAAGAAGCAGCTGGCTTTCGCCGACTGGAAGGTCGCCATTAGATCCATTATTGGGGTCCCCCAGCGAACTACTATATGTGTGAAGATGTCGGGATGCAGTTCCCACTCCCCTGCATCTACCCGAACTCTGCTGAGAAAGTCCACCTTGACATTGTCCTTCCCTGTGATATGCGCCGCGAAATCGCAGTCAACCAACTCTCTACCCAAGCGAACAATACGTCCGCCTCTTCTTCCATTGCGGCACTCCCTGTGCCGCCCTGATGGTTGATGTAGGCGACCGTCACCGAGTTGTCGGAGAGCACCCACACCGGATGACCCTGCACCAACTCCTTGAACGCCTGAAGCGCCCGGGCAACCGCTCAAAGTTCTAGACGATTTATCGACCAGGAAGCCTCCAGAGGAGACCAAAGACCCTGCGCAAACTGGCTCCTGCTGTGGGCTCCCGAACCTGCCAGGCTGGCGTCCATCAACAACAGAAGCCAGTCCGGTTGTTCCAGCGGCATGCCGGCAGCCAGCAAAGACCGGCCCAGCCACCACTGAAGAGACTGCCTGACCTTGCTGGGACACGGAAGTTGCTTGCTCAACGGATCGGACTGATGCGACCAGCGGCGAAGCAGTGCCCGTTGCAGAGGCCGCATATGAACTTTGGCCCACGGTACTGATTCCAAAGTCGCCGCCATTGTTCCCAGCACTCGAAGATAGGCCCACGCCGACAGCGCTGGAACAGATATGAACTGCCGAACCAGATTCCTCAGAGCCTGAGCCCTCTTGTGCGGCAAAAATACTAGTCCCCTCTTTGTGTCGAACCAAACCTCAAGGTACTCGAGGTCCTGGGAAGGCTCCAGACGACTCTTGGTCGGACTGACCACCCAACCAAGACTCTGCAAGAACGCCACCACTCTGTTTGTCACCCGGACACTCTCTGCCTTGGACTTGGCCCGAATTAACCAATCGTCAAGGTAAGGGTGAACTAAAATTCCTTCTTTGTGCAACGCCACCGCCACCACCACCACCACCATACTTTTGGTGAAGGTTCGCGGTGCCATTGCCAGACCGAAGGGCAATGCCTGGAACTGATAGTGGCCCCAAGGAAGAGCGAACCTTAGGAACTTTTGATGAGCTGCCTGGATAGGAATGTGCAAATACGCCTCCATAAGATCCAGATATGTCAAATACTCTCCCTGACGCACCGCCACAATGACTGATCACAAAGTTTCCATCTGGAAATGCGGAACCCGCAGACAGTGATTTACGGTTTTCAGGTCTAAAATGGGCTGCAACGTTCCACCCTTCTTTGGCACCACGAAATAAATGGAATACCGACCCACGCCGTACTCTGCTCTCGGTACTTCCACAACCGCCCCTAACTGGATAAGTTGCTCCAGGGTTCCGCGAACCACTAGGGCTTTCTTGGGGCCCCTGCAGGGAGACATGACGAAGGAATCCCTCACGGGCCGTGCTAACTCCAGTGCATAGCCCTGGAGAATTATCTCCAACACCCACTGGTCGGAGGTGATGTGGGTCCAAGCAGAAAGAAACCCCCAGAGCAGTCCGCCTACGAGTGTCCCCTCCGCCGGGACCCGTGTCATCTCATTGTGATTTGCGAGCTGCAGAAGCGGGGCTTGAGGAGAAACCTCTAGTAGCTCCCTGAAACCCGCGGAATCCCTGGGCCCAAGACTGAAAACGGCCCCTCTGGAAATTTCCGAACCGCGTTGGGCGAAATCTCCGGAAATCCCGAAACTGGCCCCAAGGAGTCCGGTCAAGGCTATAGGTAGCCTTGACCGAACTTCCCCTGTTTCGGCTTATCCTCCGAGAGTCTACCCATCTTGGACTCCCCGAGGTCCTTTACCAACTTATCCAAATCTTCTCCAAATAGCAAGGCGCCTTTAAGTGGTAGCTTGCTCATTCGAGACTTGGAAGGGCCGTCCGCCATCCAATTTCGTAACCACACTGACCTGCGGGCGGCCACCACGGACGCCGTGCTATTGGCAAGTGCTCTAATCAAATCATAATGCACATCCGCTAAATATGCCGCTCCGGACTCCAGGCGATCCAGCTCCTTGGGCTCTTCGAGATCCATGTGCAAAGACAGACGCAGTCACTGGATCCACCGCAAACACGCCCTAGCCACCCAAGCTCCACAGATGGAGGCCTGCAATGATAGCGAATCCGCCTCGAAGGTCTGTTTCAGCAATCCGTCCACTTTACGGTCTTGGGCATCCTTCAAGGCAGCACTGCCTTCCACCGGAATGGTGGTCTTCTTTGTAACCGCCAACACCACTGCGTCCATCCGCGGTGCACGGAACCTTTCTTTATCCTTATCGGCCAGAGGATAGAGCCTATTCATGGTCTGTATACCTCAAAGCCCTGCTTCCGGCCGGTCCCATTCTTCTTGTATCATTCTGTCAACCACTCTGTTCACCGGAAACACCACTTGCGTTTGCCGAACCGCCTGAATAACTCGGTCTTCAACCTTGTCCTCCGCAGAGGTCTGCGTAGCGAGATTTAACATCTGCAAGGATTCCGTGATCAACGCCGCAAGCTCTTCTCTACGGAAGACCCTAATGATCTTAGCTTGATCCTCGGGCTCAGGGATCTCCCCTTCTTCCAGATCCTGCGTACCCTCATCCTGCTCCCGTCCGCATCCTGGACTTCAGGCCAATCGCCTTCCGCCGATGCAGAAGCTCGTGGTCTCGCTCTTTTAGGCGCCGATGGTCCCTCGCCTACCTCTTCAAGCACCTCCAGTTGCTGGGAAGGACCGGCAAGCGGCCAGGACACCGGACACCTACCCTGGCGTCGCAAGTAAAAGGCCTGATGCATCATTAAAATGAAATTAGGGCTAAAATCTCCGAGGTCCGTCACCTGTGCCGCCAGCAGGACCCTGTGGACCCCCACCAGCTCCTCCAATGCTGACCCTTGCGCAGGAGGCTGCGGGGAAGCAGCCCCCACCCCCGTCGGCGCCCCCTGCGCCTCTGGGGCCTCCTTAATGTCCATCTGCTGCTCCACCGTGGAAGAAAGGGTTGCACAGCCACGGCACACTCCTGAATCGGCCACCGTGCCCCTCCGGGTGCCACAAACAATACACTGTGGTCGTGCCGCCATAGAGCAGTTAAGCAACTGACCCAGTGACTGAAGCCTCTAAATGTTCTCCTTTCATTTTTTTTTTAAACCCCAAACTAAACATCTGCCTAGCACCCTCTAAAACTATCAAGCAAACCTTTGCCACACACTGCCCCCCCCCCCCCCCGGGAGAAAGAGCCACCCTTAGAACGGACCCCCCCCCCAGTAAGAGGCCGATTCGCGACGAAAATAAACCAACGGAGCCCCTTTAAACAAAAAGAAAAGAAATAAAAGAAATAAAAGGCAATGAAAGAGCCCACGCGCTAAAGAAAAAGAAATTACCTTTGTGCTTTAACAGGCACGGGCTTGCAACCCGCCCGGCAGCCACACAGCCTCTCCGCGGTGCAGAAAATGGCCACTGAGAGCACCAGAGAGACAAAAAGGCGCCAACTGAGCCCTGGGCCCCGCTGCTATTTTTGGTTGAGCGCTCCGCCTTCAAACGCAGCCTGCAACCGGTGGACTGCTTACCGGTCAGGTCTGCGCACTCCAAATGCCGTTCTCAGCTGTGCTGCCCTATCAACCATGCCCCACAGAACTGTAGAGCCGTCTAGCCGGGGGCCCCCCCCCCTCCGGAGCTGCATGTATGCAGCCACCGCGGCCCGGCAAGGAACTCACGCTGAACGAAGGGCTCTCCCCCGACTTCCTGAGCTTTAACTATAGCTTTATTAATTATTTAAAGCAGGCAGGGAGCAAGAATGCCAAGAGCCTTTCCCTCCTTAGGCGCTTTTTTTTTTTTTTTAAAAGACAGTACCCCAATAACCAAACTCAACGAAATCAAACTACACTATCCTACAAGCTCCTTATCCGTTTCTCCAGAGAGCCTCCTACGAGGCTCACCACGTCCTCCTGCTGCATGGAGACTGGTCACACTGGGACTGAGGAGAGAGATCAGCAGGCTATATCCAGTGATGTCATGATTCTGACATACCAGTCTCCAAACTGCAGGAGGAGATTGACAACCCAGAGGTAGAGGACTGAACTAAAGGAACAATAAGGAAATAAGCATTGCTAAATAAAGT
This sequence comes from Ichthyophis bannanicus, assembly GCA_033557465.1. Lineage (NCBI taxonomy): Eukaryota > Metazoa > Chordata > Amphibia > Gymnophiona > Ichthyophiidae > Ichthyophis > Ichthyophis bannanicus. The sequence goes on along the minus strand of CM066049.1, from coordinate 41,197,905 downwards.
TTATTCAGAAGCACTATTTTAAAAATAGACAGCTTCATATTTTTTTCTCTGACAGCCAGAACTGACAACTAAAAAAGAAGGATTTTTGAGAATGTTATGCCACAGTTTGCAGGAAGTGTGAATGTGTTTGAATGAGGGGATTTATTTAGGAATTAATAATTATCTTCTATTTGGGGGGATAGCTTTGTTTTAAAGGTGAAAATACTTAATTCCCAGTCAGTGTCTTATCACCAGAGCTTCAGAAAGGATTAGGTGTTCCCTTATTGCTGTGTTCTACTCAGGTAGTAGGTACTTGATAAGCCAACTGAAGAACCTGAAAGAAAAAGAGGCAACTGAGTGACTGCAGAGACCAGATCCAGACAAAAATAGTGCTGATACAGGCCCCACCGCCAAGACAGCATTTTTGGGCTAGAAGATGAGTATATACATTTTTTTTTGTCTTTCTGAGTGCACTCATTTCATTGATCTGCTTTTTTTTTAGTTCAATTATTTTTATTATTTTAAGTATTTTGAGGACCCGGGTATATTTACCTGTCAACATTCCTAAAGAACCTAAAAAGAGAAATTCAATTTCTTCTCCATCAACAATGAACTTATTGATTTTGCCAGTTGCTAGGATCTTTGTCTTCTTTACATTAAGGTGCAGGCCCATTTTAAGACTATGTTCCTTGATCTTGAGAAGCAAATGTTTCAAATTGCCTTCACTTTCAGCCAGTAATGTGGTATCATCAGCACAGCGAAAGTTGTTGATAAGTTTCCCATCAATCTTCACACCTCTGTTGTCTTTATACAGTCCTGCTTTTCTGATGATTTGTTCTGCATATAAATTAAACAGGTAGGGGGAAAGTATGTAGCCTTGTCATATGCCTTTGCTGATTTTAAACCTGTCTGTTTCTCTTTGTTCTGTTCTAACTGTTGCTTCTTGATCAATGTAAAGGTTGTGCAAGAGAACAATCAAGTGTTCTGGTATACCCATGCTTCTTAATGTGGCCCAGAGTGCGATAATTTCCACAGACAGTTGGATCACATTTCCTTAGTATTGGTATAAACACAGATCTTTTCCAGTCAGTTGGCCATTTATTTATTTATTTATTTATCTATTTTCTTCTATACCGCCCCTTCCAGCTATCAAGGCCATGATGTTGTTGAATACTTAAAGGGAATGCCATCAATGCCTGGTGCTTTCTTCTTTGATAAGGCTTTCAATACTGCTTTAACTTCTTTCATCACCAATGGTTCTGGATGACATGGCTGTTGGTCCACTTGATCTTTATCATATAATAACTCTGTATATTCTTTCCACCTTTCCTTGATCTTCTTAGCATTATTCAACATTCCAATTTGAGGCTGGAATTTTTTCTTTAACTCGCGTAGCTTTAGGAAAGCCAATCTTGTTCTTCCTCTAATAGTTTCTGCTTCTATTTCCTTTCATGCATCATTGTAGTACTTCTCCTTGTCTTGTCTTGCTGCACGTTGGAAATTTCTGTTGAGTTCTGTGATTGCCTCTCTTTCTCCTCTGGCTTTAGCTTCTCTGCGTTTCTGCGCAATTTTCAGAGTTTCTTCAGTCATCCATTTTGGCTGTTTTTGCTTTTTCACCTTTTCTAGAGATTTCTCACTTTCTTCCAACACATCCTTCTTGATGTCTTCCCATAACTCTTCTGGAGCTCTGTCATTTGTATCTAAAGCAGAAAATTGATTTTGCAGGCAGTCTTTAAATTCTGGTGGTATATTCTCAAGGTCATATTTTAGAACATAAGAACATAAGACATGCCATACTGGATCAGACCGAGGTCCATCAAGCCCAGTATCCTGTTTCCAACAGTGGCCAATCTAGGTCCTACGTACCTAGCAATATCCCCAAAAGACACAGGTTCCACAATGCTTGTACTGGGTCAAGCATTGATATCCTGGGTCCCTTTTTAACAGTGGTTTATGGACCTTTCCTCCAGGAACTTGTCCAAACCTTTTTTAAACCCAGCTATACTAACAGCCCTTACTACATCCTCCGGTAACAGATTCCAGAGTTTGATTACACGTTTTGCTTGCTTCATGAACGGCTTGCTCTTTTTCAACTTTAGCTTGAGTTTGCATACTAGTAGTTGGTGATCTGTACCATAGTCAGTTCCAGGTTTTGTCTTTGTTGATGTTATAGAGCTTTTCCATTGTTGACTTCCACAGATGTAGTCAATTTGATTTTTGTACAATCAATTGGGTGCAGTCCATGTGTACAGTCACTGCTTGTGTTGCTGAAAGGTGTTTGAGATGAATAGATCATTGGTCTTGCAGAAATCTATCAGTCTTTCTCCAGCTTCATTTCTGTTGTCAAGTCCATATTTTCCAACCATTTTGCCTTCTTCTTTGTTGCCAACGTTTGCGTTCCAGTCACCCATGATTATCAGGATATCCTGTTTGCATGTTCTGTCAATTTCAGCTTGTACTTGTTCATAGAACTCATCAATTTTATCCTCTTCTGCAGCTGTTGTTGGGGTACATACTTTATTTATTTATTTATTTATTTATTTATTTATACATACATTTATATACCGCATCTTCCAAAGTTCAGTTGCGGTTTACAGTGAACAACAATTAACAAAGCAAGTTTGTTTTACAGGGAACGTCATATTATAACAGAACATATTTACAAGGAACATCATATTATAAATAGCATATACAGTCTTAACAATTTGAGATAATATAGAACAGATTAAACTATATACAGTTTTATATATATGTATATATATATGTATATATATGTATACACACACACGTATATATACACACATACATATATATGTATATATACACATATACACACACATATGTATATACATGGAGGTGAATGGACATAGGCTGTGAGGTCATCGTATGTATGTGTTATCTGTGTATTATAGGGGCTTTTGCTTAATGTAGACATATTCCTGTTTAACCTTTGTCTAAAGTGGGTGTTGAGTTATCTATGTTATAGTTTTTGGTGAACAGATAAGTTTTCAATTTTTTACGGAGTTCCATGATTTCCGTAAGTGTTCGTAGTTCCTCTGGGAGGGAATTCCAGATTATTGGTGCTATGTGGGAGAAGGCTCTGTTATTAGTTGCCTTATGGCTCTTGTATAATTTTTCGGGATCTTTAGTCTGTTTAATTGACCTTTTCTGTGTGTTGGCTTGGACGGTTCTTTATGTATTAAGTTACAAAGCATTGTTGGGGCCATATCATTTAAGGCCTTAAATATTGTTATTATTGCTTTGTAGGTTATTCTGCTTTGAATTGGTAGCCAGTGAAGGAGGCTAGTACTGGTGATATGTGTTGGAGTGAGTTAATTTTCAATATGATTCTTGCAGCTGCATTTTGCGCTAATTGCAATCGTTTGATGTTTTGTTTTGATATGCCTATTAGAATTAGATTGGCAAAATCAAAATGTGGAGTTATTGTTGCCTGGATTATGTTGATAAAATCTTGTGTAAATACTAGCGGACGAAGTTGTTTGAGTGTTTTAAGTTTGAAATAAATTTTCTTTATAGTATTGCTAATGTGTGTTTCCATCGTAAGGTGTGTATCTAGTATAACGCCTAGGTATCTTATTTCATTTTTTATTTTAATTTCTTGATTTTGAAGTCTTATGTGTGTTGGGGGGATGTAGGTTTTGTTCTTGGTCACAATTAGAACTTCGGTTTTAGAGTGGTTTATGTGGAGGTTTTGTGTTTTTAGCCACGTTGTGATTTCATTATAGCAGTCCGATAGGAGTTGTAGCGGTAGGTTGGGTATCGTGAATGGTATATACATCATAATATCGTCTGCGTATAAATGATACTTTACTCCAAAATTTTTGAATATGTTGCAAACTGGTTTTATGTAAATATTGATAAGTAGGGCTGACAACGCTGAACCTTGTGGTAATCCAATCTCTTGTTTATATGCGGTTGAGTTTTGATTCCCAATTCTTACATTTTGCGTTCTATTGTTTAGGTAGGATGAGAACCAATTATGTACTGTGGAGTTTAAGCCTATTTGCCTCAGGTTATTAAGCATTATTGTGTGGTGTACGCTATCAAATGCAGCTGAGATGTCAATAAATAGTAGAATGAAGGCCTGTTTATGATCGTCTATCTCTCTTAGGAGCGCATCTATTAAAACTGTGAGGAGTGTCTCAACTCCATGGCGGGGTCGGAAACCATACTGTTGCTCATCGAGAGGGTAAGATGATTCTAGAAAGTCCTGAGTCTGTAATTGGACCACTTTTTCAATTATTTTTGCCAGGAAAGGTATACTTGAAATAGGTCTATATGATGCAGGCAAAGTTTTGTCAAGTTTGCTATTCTTAAGGATTGGTCGTATTTGTGCGTGTTTGAGTGATAGGGGTAGGTATCCTTGGGTCAGTGAGAGGTTCACTATTGAGAGAATGTAGGGTAATAAAATTGGTAGTGTATTCTTTATCCATGTTACTGGGCATGGATCTAGATATGATGTTGTGGTGTTGAGATTGGTGATGATATTTTTTAGTGTCTCTTTTGTTACGGGCTGAAACTCTGACCATATATCTGATGTTTGGTGTGGTGAGTTGATGATGTCTAACAGCATTGATGGCATTTTTGCTTTGTTTTGGTAATGGTGGGCTAAGGTTTGAACCGAGATGTCAGTAATTTCACTGTCGGATGTTTGGGGGTTGGTTAGATTTCTTACAATGGTGAATAGCTCTCTTGGCCTATTGTACGATTTTGATAGAATTTTAGTATAATATTCTTTTTTTGTGTTGTCTAAGGTTTCTTTATATTTAGTTAGGTGGTTATTGTACATTTCTTTATGTATTGTTAATTTCGATTTTCGCCAGTTATGTTCTAGTTTTCTAAGAATCCGTTTCATTTGTTTTAGTGTATTGTTGAACCATGGTTTGGTATTAACTTTAGAGTACATGGTCTTTTTGTGTGTGTGATTAGTTTTGGCTGCATTGTTGATGGTTTCATGCCAGTTTTTTGACAGCGTTATCTAGATTAGTTGCAGGTGAAAAGAGGTGGGGGATTATTAAGTCAATAAATTCTTCGTTGTTGAATTTTTGAATCTTGTGTTTGGGACATTTCTGGATTGATTGTTCAAGCTAGTGAGGGGATATGTGAGCTTTAATTTGATAATGTAGTGATCGGACCAGGGTATCTGTGTGCATTCAACCGAATTTGGATTTATTAGTTTGAAGATTGTCTTGGGGAGAAGGACAAGATCGAGGGTTCCGCCTTTAATGTGTGTAGGTGTGTTTATTATCTGGTGATATTCCAAGTCTGATATTGTATCGAAGAATAGTTTAGATTCCAATGTTGGCAGTGAGGGAAGATTAAAGTCTCCAAGCATAATTATAGGGTGTTGTTCTGTGGAAGAGCTGAGGAGTTCAATAAGGGCGTCGAGGTTATCTGGATTTTGGTTTGGGGGTCTGTATACTAAGCAGATTTTCATGGGGCCAATCTTTATTAATAATGTGTCTATGTTATTGGAGATGTTTGACTGGATTGTTTTGGCATTTAGTTCCTTTTTAGTCATCATTAGTACACCTCCTCCTTTTCTATTAGTTCTATGTTTATAGAAGGTGTCATAGTCTTCATTATTAAGTTGGTTTATGTAGACGGTATCAGTGTCAGAGAGCCAGGTTTCCGTGACACATAATATGTCTGGTTTTGAGTCTGATATTAGGTCATTAAATATGGGCAGTTTGTTTTTCATCGACCGTGCGTTGATAAGGATGCATGAGAGAGATGTTAAGTTATTGGTGTATATACTCTTGGTTGTTTGATGTGTGTTTGTTTTTATTTGAATTAGTCTATGGAAATTTGGTCTAGGGTAGGTGTTTGGATAGGTGTGTTCAATATGGTAGTTTTCTCGAGTGAGTGAGTGAATTATGGGTATTGTTTTGTGGTTGTCGCTATTTATGCTTAGTGTTAGGTCGATAGTTATTATTGCTAATACTAAGCTGATATAAGAGAGATACATTGGTATAATGTATGTACGTGGCATTTTAGGTGTGTTTCAGTTAGTAGTGGTAAGCAGCTATATACCAGTGTCAAATAAATGAGAGAAAAAGAAAGGAAGTCACTAGGAGGTTGTGTTATGCAGAGATTTATAATGAGGGTTGTTAGCCGCAGTATTAATCCTACTAACAATAGTACTAATGGATGGTAATAGCCTACTGACAACAGTAATAAAATGTATGGTTGTTGCTTGCTAGATCACTACCGACAACAATTCAGAGTGATGAGTTTATACAGGTAACAGTAATGATTTCTGTTTACTATAATAATGTAGAGAGAGTTAGAAAAGTATTCAATTGTGGTGTCAGTATCAGTTGTTGCAACAATTACATTTGGCATTGAGTAGTAATATATACTATTTTGGTAGCAATGTTAATCGTTATGCTGTTCAGGTAAAATAGTTTTCAATTAATGTTAGATTCAGAACAGTTTCAGAATGTAATACGTTCTTAGTGCTGGCAATAGTATAGCATTTAAGTGATATATCTTACTGACAACAGTAAATAATCATGTTAATTATACAGTAAATGTGAGTATGTTCTACTGACAACAGTATTTATTTCAGACAGAGATTGTATGTAATGGCAATTTGAATTAATACTAACGATAGTAGTGAAGCTCAGTTGTATATTTAATTTGTAGCATTGGTCAATCTATATTAGCTAGAATGTAGATGCTATAGCAGATCCCTGTGTATTGCTAGGTAACAGATAGCTTATTTTTGCTAGGGGTATAATTTGGGTTAGATTCACAGACTTATTCAGAGTTAATTAAACATTGCCGAAGGAAGAATAATAAACAAGTAACTTGTATTTTCTAATATGATCAGATAATTTTAGCTGAGGAGATCAGGTCTGTTAGTGAATGACTGTCATCATAATACTTGCTGCGGTTCGGTAGAGTTGATTCAGTGCAGTACACGATCTCTGTAGAGTTAGAGGGAATGTTGGTTTCCTGCGTTGCTTTTCTTCACAGTTTTCGTGGGCAGTTGATGATCTTGCCGAGCCTTTGCCTAAGGGCCGTGCCAAAGGGCCCTCTTGCGCGGCCCTCAGGCGCGGGCCCGCAAGGCGCGGGCACGCCTGCTGGCGGTTCTTTTTTAAAGGGTGATCTCAGCCCCGATTGGGTAGAGATCGTTGCGGTGGTGTCCCTGATGGCTCAATCCCCCTCCGGGAGAGCTGGCAGCGTGCAGATGTAGAGCTGGAGCAATGAGAGCTCACAGCCTGCTGGCGGTTCTTTTTTAAAGGGTGATCTCAGCCCCGATTGGGTAGAGATCGTTGCGGTGGTGTCCCCGATGGCTCAATCCCCCTCCGGGAGAGCTGGCAGCGTGCAGATGTAGAGCTGGAGCAATGAGAGCTCACAGCCTGCTGGCGGTTCTTTTTTAAAGGGTGATCTCAGCCCCGATTGGGTAGAGATCGTTGCGGTGGTGTCCCCGATGGCTCAATCCCCCTCCGGGAGAGCTGGCAGCGTGCAGATGTAGGCTGGAGCAATGAGAGCTCACAGCCTGCTGGCGGTTCTTTTTTAAAGGGTGATCTCAGCCCCGATTGGGTAGAGATCGTTGCGGTGGTGTCCCCGATGGCTCAAACCCCCTCCGGAGAGCTGGCAGCGTGCAGATGTAGAGCTGGAGCAATGAGAGCTCACAGCCTGCTGGCGGTTCTTTTTTAAAGGGTGATCTCAGCCCCGATTGGGTAGAGATCATTGCGGTGGTGTCCCCGATGGCTCAATCCCCCTCCGGGAGAGCTGGCAGCGTGCAGATGTAGAGCTGGAGCAATGAGAGCTCACAGCCTGCTGGCGGTTCTTTTTTAAAGGGTGATCTCAGCCCCGATTGGGTAGAGATCGTTGCGGTGGTGTCCCCGATGGCTCAATCCCCCTCCGGGAGAGCTGGCAGCGTGCAGATGTAGAGCTGGAGCAATGAGAGCTCACAGCCTGCTGGCGGTTCTTTTTTAAAGGGTGATCTCAGCCCCGATTGGGTAGAGATCGTTGCGGTGGTGTCCCCGATGGCTCAATCCCCCTCCGGGAGAGCTGGCAGCGTGCAGATGTAGAGCTGGAGCAATGAGAGCTCACAGCCTGCTGGCGGTTCTTTTTTAAAGGGTGATCTCAGCCCCGATTGGGTAGAGATCGTTGCGGTGGTGTCCCCGATGGCTCAATCCCCCTCCGGGAGAGCTGGCAGCGTGCAGATGTAGAGCTGGAGCAATGAGAGCTCACAGCCTGCTGGCGGTTCTTTTTTAAAGGGTGATCTCAGCCCCGATTGGGTAGAGATCATTGCGGTGGTGTCCCCGATGGCTCAATCCCCCTCCGGGAGAGCTGGCAGCGTGCAGATGTAGAGCTGGAGCAATGAGAGCTCACAGCCTGCTGGCGGTTCTTTTTTAAAGGGTGATCTCAGCCCCGATTGGGTAGAGATCGTTGCGGTGGTGTCCCCGATGGCTCAATCCCCCTCCAGGAGAGCTGGCAGCGTGCAGATGTAGAGCTGGAGCAATGAGAATTATACTTGAATTATAGTTGTGTTGATAAGCATTCCTTGTAGACCAATAGAAATTAAGTGTTCACTGATTGCACTGTATTTCATTACAGTTCTTGCAAGTTTCTTCTTAATTATAAATGCAACACCATTTCTTCTTTGTCTTTCATTTCCAGCATAGAAGACCATGTGATCATCAGATGCAAAGTGCCCAAGGCCAGTCCGTTTCAGTTCACTGACACCCAATAGATCGAGCTGTACACGTTCCATTTCATACTTGACCACCTCCAACTTCCCTTGGTTCATGCTTCGTATATTCCATATCCCAATATGTAAGACATCTTTGCAGCTTCTGACTCTCATTTCATGTGCAGCTACATCAGCAGTCAGACGTCCCGAGGGCGTTGATCCAACCACATGATAAATGCTGGCTTTACTCTGAAAAGTTTTCAGCTCCTCCCCAGTAGCCAGTTGAGTGCCTTCCGACCTGGGGGTCTCATCTTCCAACACTATAGTGCAATTTGTTTTGTTGTGACTATCCATTGGGTTTTTGTGGCAAGATACAGAAGAAGATTGCCAGGCCTTTCTTCCATGCAGTTTAATTTTAGTGTTGTTGCCATTGTCACAGAAATGTGATCCTCCACTGCCAACACCGTCCCATTCTGCTGCTGCCCAGATGGGTGGTTTGTCTTGGTCTGGCACCTCAGCTTCCCGTCCCTCCCCCTTCCCCCTCCTCCTCCGTCCCCTCCCTTTTCTTCTTCCCTTTCCCCTCCCTTTGCCTTTTAAGTTAGTTTTTTTTAAAATGCTTTTTTCATTATCTTACGTAATTATTTATTTGTATTTTTATTGGTCACATTGTTTTTTATCCGTTGTTTATTTTTAGTTATTTATGTTTTTAACCATATATCATTTTGGGAGTGTTTTATATGATTGGCTCTCTTATGGTATTTTTCATCTTTTGGATAGCATTATGATAGTGCATGGGTGTTCCCCTTCTCTAAATCCAATGGCTGAAGTTTAAATACATGACTGTGTCTCACTTTTTTATAATAGTTTTAATTTGCATAATTTTAAATATGTATTATGGTTTTTACAGTAGCTTTCCTTTTTAAAGTGTGGAGAAGTCACCATGCTGTTTTTAGTTTCTGTCAGTGTGTTCACCTTGTGAATCTGGTGTGTTCACTGCGGCTCATCAAAATCACTCCTTTGACGGATAGATTGAACAGGACCAATGGCTGTTCATCCTAATGCCGCTCTTTAGAAAGGATATGAGGTCCTTAATATTTTTATTATCTTTTCTATTAGACCTACCTATGATGGCAGAACCCAGTGCTAAATCACAGTCATAACATTACCTTTTAAATTAGCCACTGAATCAAGCATATTAGGTCCATTATTTTGGGGTTTTATATGTTACTCTTGCTTCTCCTTTTTTGCATGTGTTTTGTTTTCATGTTTCATATACTGTACCTGTAGCTTTTCCTGTATGAACAAAGTGGCTGATATTTTATTCTTTCCTCTCCCTTCAGTCAAAAGGCATCATATGACGGGGTCTTGTCTGAGGGATAGTCTACTACGGTTTGTAAAAGAGTTTTGTTTAAATCACATTTTGCATGGGTCACATCCCTTAACTTCATATAGGCGGTTTATTTTATTACTTTGGTTTTAATTTAATTTAATTTTATTCTTTTCACTTTTATTTATTTATTTATGTATTGGTGTTCATATGTAACTTTATTATGTGTTGAACCACCTACTAATCCTTTTACATTTGCTCATGTTATAGCAATATTATTTATATTGTTTATGTCTTGTTTTCTAGTACGCCAAGAGAACCCCTGATGAAGGCATAGCCGAAACACGGCCATGTCAGGTTGGCATTTGGACCCCTTTGGGGTTTTTTGGACCCCTGGTGAAGAAATTCTAAATAAAGTACTCCTTTGTTACCATGTAGACTATGTTTTTGATGAGACCTCATTTGGAGTATTGTGTGCAATTCTGGAGACCACATCTTCAAAAGGATATAAACAGGATGGGATCGGTGTAGAGGGTGGCAACCAAAATGGTCAGAGGGCTTCGTGATAAACCATATGGGGACAGAATTAAAGATCTCAATATGTATAAAGGCGGGATAGAGAAGACATGCTTTCTTGAATCAGATACTGTCCTCGTCTCTACTACCTCCACTGGGAAACTATTCCACGCATCTACTGCTCTTTTCATAAAGAAGTATTTCCGCATATTACTCCCGAGTCTATCCCTTTTCACTCTCATCCTATGTCCCCTCGTAACAGAGCTTGCTTTCAATCGAAAAAGGCTCTCCTCTTGTGCATTTATGCAATGGAGATATTTAAACATCTCTATCATATATCCTCTATCCCGCCTTTCCTCTAACGTGTACATATTAAGATCTTTAAGTATGTCCTCATATGCTTTATAACAAAGACCACTAACCATTTTAGTAGCCACCATCTGCACAGACTCCATCCTGTTTATATTCTTTTGAAGGTGTTGTCTCCAGAATTGCATACAATACTCCAAAAGAGGTTGGACCATAAATTTAAACAGAGGCATTATCACCTTCTTTTCTCTGCTAGCCATTCCTCTCCCTATGCACTCATGCATCCTTCTGGCTTCCACCATTGCCTTTTCTACTTGTTTAGCCACTTTAAGATCATCATAAATAATCATGCCCACGTTCCACTCTTTTTTTGTGGACAGAAGTACTTCACCCCCTACACTGTACCTCGTATTTTTGCAGCCCAAATGCATTTTTAACATTAAATTTCAGCTGTCAAATTCTTGACCATTCTTCAAGCTTAGCTAGATCCCTCCTCATGTTATCTACTCCTTCCTGGATGTTTACTCTATTGCAGATTTTGATATCATCCACAAAGAAGCAAACTTTACCTGACAGCCTTTCCGAAATATCACTAACAAAAATATTAAAAAGAATCGGACCTAGGACAGATCCTTGTGACACACCACTGGAAACATCCTTCTTCTGAGTGAGCTCCATTTCCCGGTACCCTTTATTGTCTCTCACTCAACCAATTTCTAACCCAGTCAGTCACTTTAGGGTCCACCCCTAGGGAGCTCAATTTGTTTATAAGTTGCCAGTACAGAAAGGTTTCAAAGGCTTTACTGAAATCTAAGTACACCACATATAGGGCTCTCCCTTGGTCCAACTCCCTGGTCAACCAGTTAAAGAAATCAATCAGATTTGTCTGACAAGACTTGCCTCTGGTAAACCCATGCTGCCTCAGATCCTGCAATCCACTGGACTCCTGAAACTTCGCCATTCTCTGTTTTAGAAGTGGTTCCTATTTACTCTCTACAGAGGGTTTAGACTAATCGGCCTGTAGTTTTCAACCTCATCCTTACTTCCGCTTTTTTTTTTTTTTAATGAATTTTAACAAATAACAGCAAGAAAATACATTTCTTACAATGATTACAGCAAATCTGACAGATAAATAACCAAAAGAAAAACTAATTATTATAAGTATACAATAGTCAAACGCTGTTATAGTCCACATTTGGGAGGAAGAGGAGAAGAAACTATCATACCAAAGCAGAGATTTGGCAAATACACCTTAATTGGAAGGTTTACAACAACCACAAAGAAAGAACCCAGGTGGCAGCAGGCTTCCACGATACACATGGAGGAATAAGCTGAACTAAACACCACCATTACTCAGTTGGTAGTACTACAGGAAGTCTAGCATTAATAAAAGTATTTAACACCCTCAATAAGCACCAAACATCTACAGGGAAACCGAAGAAAAAAAGTACCTCCAATATTTAACACCCCAGGTTTAATACCGCAAGTATTGCTTTCTCCTCTTTTGTGTTTCTTTAACTAAATCTGGAAACATTGATATTCTGAACCCTAAAAAGGAATCTAATCGTTTCTTAAAAAACATTTTCAGCAACCAGTCCTTGTCAGTGACAAGAGCACACTGAACCAAAAGAGTTGAAGCAATAGGAGATGTAGTTTCAGTCCCAGTACCCTCAAGAAGGCCAGTGACATCCAGGGTATCAAATTTCACATTAGATACAGACACAGAAGTCTCAGCTTTTTTCCGAGAAGGCAGATAATAAACCTTATTAAGAGGTGGGATCAAATCAGAAGGAACTTTCAAAATCTCCATAATATATCTTTTAAACATGTCCAAAGCCGACACCTCTGGTAATCGCGGGAAATTCAAAACCCGAAGGTTGACTACTCTGGAAGCGTTTTCCAACACCTCCACTTTATACTTAAGCATAGCATTCTCCTTTACCAGGGTCGAGGACATATCAGAAACAGTATCCAGCTGAGAACTAAGAGCAGAGTTCTTCACCTTAATCTGTTCACACACTGACACAACAGATTGAATACTTGCAACATTCGTCTGGATGCCATCAGCATTCTCACTGATCCGGGAAGACAATGAAGCAGTCTGGGAGTTGATTGAGGATGAAAGCGTTGCAATAGCGTCCCAAATAGCTTCCAAGGTGAAAACCTTGGGGCGAATTAAAGAAGGTAATTCCACAAAAGGAGGCAACTTCACTTGCAAGGGTAAACTTCCCACTGGAGTATCAAGCTCCAAACTGCTGCCCAACGTCTCGCCAAGACTATCAGGAGTCAAAGGAATCAAACGCACAGCGTGTGCCCTCTCCTCGGCCAGAGCCCCCAGCTCGGGAGACGCCGGCGTCACACATGCTGAGGCAGACTCCAAGGCAGTGGAGTGTGGTGGTGGTTTCCTCACTACAGGAGAGAGAGATGTCTCAACTTCCGACGGAGGCGTCAAATCCTCTGCTGCCGACGCGACCAAGCCGGCTCGAATCTCCTGAACCTTCTCCAGAGGTACTTTAACAAAGCGATCCATAGGACCAGAACTGGGCTGCTGAGGTGCAGAGGGAGAAACCCTCAGCTTCCCCTTCCTCTTAGGCATAGAGCTCAAAGAACCACAACCACTGCCATCTTGGGTAAACTCCTCCCCTCCCCTCATCCTTACTTCTGCTTTTGTGTAAAGGGACCACATGTGCTTTTCTCCAGTCCTCTGGGACCACTCCAAACTCTAAAGAAGCATTGAAAAAGTCATTCAGTGGAGCTGCTAGAATGCCCCCAAGTTCTTTCAATATTCTCGCATGTACCCCATCCGGTTCCATCGTTTTGTCTATTTTTAGTTTAGCTAGCTCCACACGAACACAGTCTTTGGAAAATCATTCAAGATCCCCTTAACTTTCGTTCCTATTTGTGGGTGTTTTCTGAGATCCTGGCTCCTGGCCCTTCATCTGTGAACACAGAACAAAAATATTTGTTAATCAATTCCGCTTTATGCTCATCTGCTTCTACATATTCTTCCTCTTTGCCCTTCAGTCTGACAATATCACTTTTGCAGGTCCTCCTCTCCCTAACATATCTGAAAAATGTCTTATCCCCCATTTTATTACATTGGCTAATTCTTCTTCTTTTTGTATCTTTGCTTTCCTGACTACTTTCCTAGCTTCTCTACGTTTTTCCAAATATAGATGCTTATCTTCCTCTCTCTGCGATCTCTTGTATTTTATGAAGAGCACCCTCTTTCTCTTTACCTTTTCAACTACTTCTTTTGAGAACCATAGTGGCCTCCTTTTCCTTTTACATTTATTTACCTTTCTAACAAAAATGTTTGTTTCCCGTAAAATTCCCCTTTCAGTTTTGCGCATTGCTTTCTACAGCCCCCAGCTGTTCCAATCCCGCTAACTACTCCTTGAGGCATTGTCCCACCTTGGCAAAGAGTTTTCCTAAAGTTTAAGATCCTAGCTTTAGAATGGATTTTATCAGCCCTAGTCCTAATACTGAACCACACCATCTGGTTATCACTGGATGCGAGATGATCACCCACTAAGAGTTTCCCCATTGGTAAACACCAAGTCCAGCATGACTCCTTCATGCATGGATTCTGTTAGCAGTTGCCGGAATAGTTCTCCCTGTAGAGAATCTACGATCTCCTTACTTCTAGATGACACCAAAGCAGGGATATGCCAATCAACATCTGGCATATTGAATTCATCTATCAGTAGCACTTTTCCTTTCATAGCAATATTGTGTATGTCTTTTTAAATCCCCATCTTCTTCTCCCTATGGGGAGATCTGTATATCACACCAATGCAAATGGATTTCCCTTTCCCTCTTTCTAGTTTAGCCCTGTAATTCTATAGCTTTCATATTATATTTTACATATAGTGCCACTCCTCCTCCCCTTCTTCCTACCCTGTCCTTCTTGAATAAAGCATAGCCTGGTATAATTACATCCCAGTCATGGTTGTCCATGAACCATGTCTCCATAACCACCACTAAATCCAAGTCATCCTCTTCCAGTACAACCTCAACATCTGGGATCTTATTTTCCATGCTACAGGCATTTATACAGACCGCTTTCCAGATGTTGTCCTTTTACCCATTTCTACAGAGATATTTAATATTTCACTTTCCTGGGGGCTTTCTTCACCCATCCCCAATGAAACTAGTTTAAAGCCCTCTTCAGTAGGTTAGCCAGTCTTCTGCAGAAGACACTTCTACCCTCCTTGGACAAATGGACACCATTTCTGCTCTGCAGCCCTTGGAAAATCATCCCATGATCCAGGAAGCCAAAACGCTTGATGACACCATCCATGCAGCCATGCATTCATCTCTAGGATGCGAGCTTCTCTGACTCAGCCTTTACCCTCAACAGATAAGATGGAAGAGAACACCATCTGCGCACCTATCTGTTTCACCTTCTGTCCCAGAGCCATGAAGTCACTTTTGATATGCTCAGAGGGATACATAGCTATATCATTTGTGCCGACTTGGATGAGCAACATCAGATAATAGTCAACAGGCTTGATGAGTCTTGGCAAATTCTCCATAACTTCTTGTATTTTGGCACCTGGCAGACAGCACAGCTCTCTGGACTTCAGGTCTGGTTGGCAGAAGGATGCCTCAGAAGAGAGTCACCAAGCACCACTATCTTTCGCTTCCTTGTGGTCACTGATTTTGCAACCTGGTGTCTGGGATTTGTCAATCCATGGATTATGGTCCAATAAATTGAAAGCCACCAAAAGATCCTACTGCATTAAAATAGCCAGTCCACACTCACCTATTGCAGAATGTAATTCAGATATTAATGAATTAATGATAATAGTACAATATCTGTGCTATGCTGACTCTGGAATGCAGACTGTGAGCCATGTAACCACTCGTGATCTTCTAAATAATTCTGTAGCCAGAATGCCTAGTAGTTGAAATGCCTAGTTTATCCAATATAGGGAAACTTTCTACCGGGCAGTAATTAGAGAAACCATTCCAATCTCCATTTGGTTCTTCTGGTTTAGGGGTCAAAACAATTTTACCCAGTGAGGTAGAAATAAACCTTTTTTCAGCAATCCACCAATCATAAAAGTTAGCTACTATAAGACAGCATTTGGTATTTCTTTTAACAGCCACCTCAGTTAAGGATCTTATATGACTGAAATTAGTTTATTACAAGCTTCCGAGTTCCTACTAATAACATTATAGAGGTAATTTCATAAAGGATTTTTTTGAGTGTATATGCCAGTATACGCATATAAAAGGACTCTTATAAAATTACCTCATATGTAAGTAAGTATGCAAGGTGCCATTAGGCATGTACTTGCATACAACTTCAGAATGGGCATATTCAATGAAGGAATTGGAGCAGAGCATGAATGAGGTCATGTTTGACGTGCGTGTTTTATGAAGTACATATGTATAAGCGCACTTTACGTGCTAACATTTATGCCTACTTCTGAACAGGTATAAATGTCTGCAACTTAAATCTAGCCACTATTTCTGCATGATTTGTGCTATTATGTTATAAAGGCATGTAGATGCCTGTATGTCTTTATAAAATAGGCGTCTATGTGGCCATCACATATGTTGCTGTTAAGTGCCATCAATGTCGACTCATGGTGACCCCTTGGATAGTTGTCCAAGACTGTGATTAGTCTTCAGTCAGGAGGTTAATTACTGATAGGGTGGCATCCATATCTGCTGTTATTATATTGATCTATCACATTTATTTATTTAAAAGGATTAATATCCTGCACAATCGCCAAGGCGGGTTACAAAACATATACACAGTAATCATCAGGTACAACAAGGAGAAATACAAACATTATAATTAAAAATAGCCATTAAAAATGCTTCTATAGGGAAGGGGGGGTCACATGATCTAGTGAGCAGGGAGAACTTGTATCTGCTCTGCTCTGGGGTTATCCCCTTATAAACTGCAATCAATTTACTCTTACGATGCCCCCATCGCTCAATGAACCCCAAGCTTAATTTGAAGAGACGAGGGGTACCAGGAGCGTTCTTCCCCGAATGATGGAAACTGGCGGATGGCTGTGAAATCTACTAGAAAAGAGAGGACTTGAGGTCCGGAATCCAAGATGGTGGAGTCAGCGATACTGGGGGTAGTCGTGGCTGCAGCAGCCACGACGGGTTTAGTGGAGGAGGTGACTCGAACAGTTGTAGTGGCTCTCGAGGGTTGTCTTCGCAGCCGACACAGCTAACGCAATCTTTGTCCGATATCAGAGGCTGAGTGGCTCAGGCTGAGCAAAGGATCTCCACCGTTGAAGACCTGCAAAGACTTGAAGACCTGCTGCATCACCAGAGCGAAAAGCCTGAGGACTTAGAAAACCGCGGACGGTGGAAACATTTGCAGTTTATCGGAGTGGCAGAATCAGTGAAGGACAGTGAGCTCCGCAGCTATTTGGAAACCTGGATGGGTACTCTGCTGCAAACAGATGAGCATGGCGGGAAAGTAATTCTGGAGCATGTACATAAGTTAGGCCCCAGGCGGGAAGAAGCTAACAGGCCCAGAGCCATCATTGCAAGATGCCACAACTATCTGCAGAAGGAAGCAGTACTGCGAGTGGCTCGGGCCAGGCGGCAAGTAGGTCACCCATCTATGGACATTCTGGTTTTCCAAGATTATTTGCCGTCAGTAAACAAGCAGAGGAGAGATTTTGCCGTGGTTTGTGGACAGTTGGTGTCTAAGGGCCTACACTTTTCCCTCCAATATCCGGCCAAGCTCAAGATGGAGTACCAGGGCCGCCACCTGCAGTTTGGGACACCAGTAGAAGCCACACAATTTATGAATGGCTTATCAGCCTGAGCAAGCTGGATGAGAGTAAAGGGTAGGAGAACGTTTCACCGATCTGAGAATGGCTGTTCGGAGACTGGGAACTGACAGGCAAGGGCCCAAGAGGTCCGGGGGCTGAGATTTTACTGGCTAGCGACCTACCCCAACAGGACCTTCGACCCAGATGAACTCAGAAGAGTACAAGATATGTTCAGATATAAGATTTATCTCTTAACATTATTGACCATGTTAGAGTAACATATAAGTTAAATGTCCTGTTTACTATCATAAGTTCATATCTCACACTAGGTGACAATATAGCTAACTATGTTTGTTACTCCCACAGAATGTATGATTTTGGTATATTACAATAATACCTACATAAAGACTGGAGGAAATAGAAAGACAGACTGTTACCTGTCCTACGGGGGGGGGGGGGAACGGTCGCATTTGGCCTGGGCCGGCCGTCACTGGAGACAGGGATCTTAAACAAAGATTTTGAGTCCAGGGCTGGGAATGCTTGCAGGAAAGGCAAACAAAACAGATATTATGTGGCTCTAGAGGTGGCAGGCTCAGCCTATGGCAATTTATAAAGAAGGGGATCAAGACTAGGGAAGGTTTGGAATGGAAGGATGGATTTCTGCTGATGAGCGATGGGGGATCGCAATTAGTATAATAAGGAGACAGATAGCTAGATCAAAGGATGGGTGAGGGGAAGGTGATGGGCATATAACATCCTTTTTAACATCTTTGTTAGTGATATAGTGGAAGGGCTGTCGGGTAAGGTTTGCCTCTTTGCAGATGATACCAAACTCTGCAATAGAGTAGACACCCTGGAAGGTGTAGATAACATGAGGAGGGATCTAGCTAAGCTTGAAGAATGGTCTAGAAATTAGAAGCTGGGATTTAATGTTAAAAAAAATGTAAGGTCATGCATTTGGGTTGCAGCAATCCAAGGGAGCAATATAGTATTTATTTATTTATTTTTTATTTATTTAACTTCTCTTATATACCGCGCTATTACATATCAGTGTGGTTTACAATAAACAAACACATTACTATTTATTTATTTATTTATTTATTTATTTAGTGTACACTTATATCCCGCTACTTCCAGCGATCAGCAGCGGTATTCCAACACAGAAAAAGAGTGGCTGTACTGGCCATAATTTACAATACACAGGATGATTAGTGGAAGAGGTACAGTTCACAGCACACAGTATGATTAGTGGGAAAAGTACAGTTCACAGCACACAGGGATAAGGTTTAGACAAATTGAGAAGGGAATATTTACAATTAGTATTTACAAAAGAAGTTACAATTTACACAAGCAGATACATATTCACACATCAGTGAGTCTATTGGTGGCGATCTCATTGCTGACATGATTCATACAATTTGCTTTGTGGATTCAATGAACCGAGAGCATTGAGATTATGTAGTGTTGAAGTGTGACTGGAATAGGTACGTCTTGAGTTGTTTTCTGAAGACCATTAAGTCACTGCACGCTCTTAGATCTACTGGTAGCTTGTTCCAGAGTTGAGGTGCTATGAACGAGAATGCTCGGTTGCTGGTCTGGACATTGACGTGCCTCATGCGGCCGGGGACCAGTAGGGTGTTGAGGCTCGGGGAACGTCTGCTCCTGTTATTTGTTTGAGCTGACACAAGTGAGCCGAGGTAAGAGGGCGCGATGTTATGGAGGAGCTTGAATGTGGTAACTATGATTTTATACTGTATTCGGGCACTGATTGGGAGCCAATGCAGGTCAATTAAAGTAGGTGTGATGTGATCCTTTAGTCTTGTTCCCGTTATGATTCTAGCTGCCACATTCTGCGCCAACTGGAGGATACTGATGGTCTTTTTAGGGAGCCCCTGAAGTATGGCGTTGCAATAGTCTATGTGAGGAATGATGAGGGCTTGCGCTACGGTGCGGAAGTCCGCATGATCTAAGATAGAACGGAGAGGTTGTAAAATTCTTAACTTATGGAAAATGACCCGATTTGTAATTCTAAGATGCTTCTCCATCTTTAAGTTGCAGTCCAGCGTCACTCCAAGGTATTTAATTTTTTTTTTGTTGCGTATACATTGCCGTTCATGGTTATTGTTGTTGGTGGGTTGAAGTCCGTTTTCCTGGATATGCACATCACTTCAGTTTTTTTGTGATTTATGGACATATTGTTGCGTCGCAACCAGGTTTGTAGCTCGTCAAGGCATTTCTCGAGCTGGCTGATGTTTGGGTGATCTACATCCAATTGGGTATACAGCATAATGTCATCAGCATATATATGGTAACTGATGTCGTTGTTCTTGAAGATTTCACAGGCTGGTCTCAGATAAAGGTTGAACAGGAGCGAAGATAGTGCTGAGCCCTGCGGGATGCCTTGAGTTTGTGGGAATGGCGTCGCTGTTTCATCGCCAAAGTGAACTTGCTGCATTCGGTCTGTAATGTATGAGGCGAACCATTTCAGGGGGATTCCTCTAATGCCTAATGCATCGAGTCTTTTCAAGAGAGTGGGATGATGCACTGTGTCGAAAGCGGCAGATATATCTATGAATATGAGCATGAACATTTTGGTTCTGTTCTCAAGACCTATTAGAAGTTTGTCCATCAGGGCTAATAGGAGGGTTTCGACACCATGATGTTGTCGGAAACCGTATTGGTGGATGTCCAATGCGTTGGTGTCATCTATGTGGTCTTGAAGTTGTTGCTGCACTGCCTTTTCAGTGATCTTGGCAAGGAATGATATGCTTGATACCGGGCGGTATGATGTTGGATCATTCTTGTTGAGTGATTTGTTTTTCAGTATGGGTCTGATGACTGATTTTTTGAGGTGTGTTGGCATTAGTCCTTGTTGTAAAGATTGGTTCACTATGATGGTGATGATTTGTGCAAGATCCTGCTTTGCACCCTTGACCCATGCCGCTGGGCAGGGGTCCAGTGGGGAGGTAGTGGTCCTTAATGCAGTGATTACGCCTAGAATTTGCTTCTCATCTAGTTTAGTGAATGCAGCCCACTCGTGGTAGAGTGTAGGGCTTCCAGTGGGGTTAGTTGTTTGTAGCATGGTGCCCGTATTTAGATCTTGTGAGGGATCTTCAGGAGTCAGTGTTATTATGCTTCTGGTTTGAGGGTTGAGTTTACTTGCATAATGGTCTGCCAGGATTTGTGCAGACATCTCCCCAAAAGTATTAGATTCTTGTGTATTCCTCGTGAGTGATTTGACCAGCACAAAGAGTTCCCTGGGTCGATTGAGAGCTTTATTAAGCGTGTTGGTGTGGTGAGTTCTTTTCGCAAGATTGATTGCATTCTTGTATTCAGCCAGAGTTTTGTTGTATGCAATCTTATGGTCCTCGGTTGCATGGCGTCTCCACTTCCTTTCTTGTTTCCGTAGTAATTTCTTGAGCTCGCGGAGTGCTGGGGAGAACCATGGTTCGCTCTTGTTTCTGGGTGGGTTTCTTGGGTGCGTCTGTGTTGCGACAGATACTGCTTCAATGGCTTCATTCCATTGGCTTACTAGCGTGTCCATGTCTCTGAGATCCGTATTTATGTGCGTTGCTATGGATGACACCAGTGTTGGTTTGTCGTACTTCTGGAATCTCCTTTTTTGGCTTGCAGTTGGATTGTGTGATGTATGTTCATGGATGGTGGAAAGGAGTAATGTGAACTCAATTTGGTGATGGTCAGACCATGGTACTGGGGTTATGTGTACATTGGGTTTTCGCACCCCGTGGTGCTTGGTGGGTAAAAACACCATGTCCAATATGTTGCCTTTGGCGTGGGTGGCCCCGCAGATTATTTGTTCATAGCCGAGTTGGGTCATGGTTTCATGAAAGATTTCTGTTTGAGCTGTTGGGACCGATGCCATGTTTAGGTCGCCGAGGATGATTTGCTGTTTCTTGATCGCAGTGGTGGTGATAACTTCCAGCGCATCTGCCAGGGTCTCATAGGGAGCTGATGGCGGTCTGTAAATAAGACATATCGCCATGGATTTATTTTCTACTCTGAGTATGTCAATACTGGTGTCTGTGCTTTGGGACGTGGTTGCTAGGGCAAAGGAGTCCTTAGCAAGGATGATTACTCCTCCTCCCCTTTTCCTGTCACGGGGACAATTGAAGATCCGGTATCCTGGCTTCACAATTTGATTGATGATGGCTGAGTCTGCATCAGTGATCCATGTTTCTGTGATACATAGAATATCGGGTTGTATATCTGTGAGGATGTTGTATATGATGTGTGTCTTGTTTCGGATGGATCTTGCGTTTATAAGCATAAAAGATATTGTGGTTGGTATGGGCTCGCTGGCATTAGAGCTGATTTTTAACTTAGGTCCTTGTTTAACGGTTCCCCTACGGCTCCTCCCCTTGTGTGATCTAGTACGTGGGCTCACTGGGGCGTTTATGAGTGGTGCGTTCTCGTCTTGGTTGTGTGATGGCATTGCTGGCCAGTGTGTAGTTGGTGGTGAGTTAGGTAAAATTTCAGGTGTGAGTATGACTGGGTAATAGAGGTGTACTGGCCTCCATAGTAACATAGCATGATATTGATAAACATGGTTGCAGTTACATGCGATTAGTAGGGCATAAATACACCATATGAGGCAGGCGCTGATGTGGGCCATTTTTAGTGGGCAGCTCGCCTCAAAATACAGGGCGGTCAGCTTCGCCTTGGGGTACGCTTTATTCCACTACGTTCAGGTATCTTTATAGCACCTGTCTTGGCAAGTTACGTTTAGGCAGAATATACAGTGATGGGTGCTATTAGCAGTACTCTTGGGACACAAGATGCTGATTCAGAGTCTATGCAAGTCAGTTAGGCATGAGAATATCAATACTCAGCAAAATTTGCCGCTAACTGTATGAGGTATCTAGATAATGTAGCTAACTGCAATACGTGAATTAAGCAATGCAACAGTCACTATACATGTATTATCGAAAGTTGTACAAGTTATTTAGGTGCTTGAAATCAAAGGAGCATCGAGCTTCCGGTAATGCAGTTATTAATGCTGGCCCCTTAGTCCCCCACTCTTTTAAACATAGGCCATTTGGTCTTTTTCTATGTTTCTATCTAGTCTGTCCTTCCATATCAACAACTACAACAGTCCCCTTTTTTCCTTTAGAGATCCTCTGTGTTTGTCCCATGCTTTTTTGAATTCAGATACTGTTCTCATCTCTACCACCTCCACTAGGAGACTATTCCACAGATCCACCATTCTTTCCGTAAAGAAATATTTCCGCTTATCACTCCTGAATCTACCCCCTATGCGGACGGGCCACAGAGTATTTACATTGAACAAGGGTTAAAACTTGGATTCAACAGGGAGTAACATATTTACAACATTATTTACAGTACAGCTTATGTATCGGGTTGAGGCCCTATGTTATTCGGTATGGGCCAGCTTGAACCGGCTATTCCTTTCTATGCGTATAACTGGTGAAGTACTTTTGTCCACTAAAGAAGAGCGGGACCTCGGTGTGGTTGTGTCTGATGATCTTAAAGTAGCTAAACAGGTAGAAAAGGCAACAGCAAAAGCTAGAAGGATGCTTGTGTGTATACGGAGAGGAATGGCTAGCAGAAAAAAGGAGGTGATAGTGCCTCTATATAAGTCTTTGGTGCGACCTCATTTGGAGTATTGTTTGCAATTCTGGAGACCGCACCTTCAAAAGGATATAAACAGGATGGAGTCAGTACAGGGGGTGGCTACTAAAATGGTTAGTGGTCTTCATTATAAAGCATATGAGGACAGACCGAAGGATCTTAATATGTACACCTTAGAGGAAAGGGGAGATAGAGGTGATATGCTTGAGATGTTTAAATACCTCCGTGGCATAAATGCACAGGAGGAGAACCTCTTTCGACTGAAAGCAAGTTCTGCTATGAGGGGACATGGGATGAGGGTGAAAGGGGGTAGATTCAGGAGTGATAAGCGGAAATATTTCTTTACGGAAAGAATGGTGGATCTGTGGAATAGTCTCCTAGTGGAGGTGGTAGAGATGAGGACAGTATCTGAATTCAAAAAAGCATGGGACAAACACAGAGGATCTCTAAAGGAAAAAAGGGGACTGTTGTAGTTGTTGATATGGAAGGACAGACTAGATAGAAACATAGAAAAAGACCAAATGGCCTATGTTTAAAAGAGTGGGGGACTAAGGGGCCAGCATTAATAAGGGGGGAGGTCAAAGGCCAGCTGGAAAAGGCGGTATGAGTGGAGGAGTGGCCCAGTGGTTGGGGCAAGGTACTTCAGGCCGGAAGGTCGGGGGTTCAAATCCCACTAGAGGACAGCAACCTTGGGCCGGAAGGACTGGGGGTTTCTAGTCCCACAGGTGCTCCTTGTGGTCTTGGGCAAGCCACTTAACCCTCCATAACCCATGTTCCCTGTAAAATAGTTATCTCCAAGTTATAATGCCCTGTTCAATGTAATTTCAGTTTGTTCAATGTAAACCGCACTGATACAGAATAGTGCGGTATATCTTTATCTTTATTCGCATATTTAATATACCGCTCTTTACCAGTGGCATCAGAGTGGTGTACAATAAAATACAAAATATAAGGCTGCTGAAACAGAAAAGGAATGCCAAAATCATAGACAGGATAGGAAGGCAATAGAGAAGGACATCGGAGGACAAAACAGAGACAAGCACAAGCAGGATCAGCAAGGTAGGGGGGAGAGGGGATCAGAAGCGGGGGGAAGATTGAAAGAGGTGCAAAAAAGGTGGGTCTTTAGCCTAGCTTTGAAAGTTTCATAAGATGGTTCTAAGCGGAGGGCAACGGGAAGCGAATTCCAGAGTTTCGGACCTAAAAAGAAAAACGCTGAGGAACGAGTGGACTCGAGATGAGCCTGTGAGGGGGAGGGAAGAGACATGCGGTTCAAGTGAACTGATCTGAGGGAACGGTGAGATGAGTGGAGATGTATTAGACTGGCGAGGTAGAGGGGAACATCAGTGTGGATGGTCTTGTGTACTGTCATGAGGCAGACAGCACTGAGCCTGAAATAATAAAGGGAAATGTAAAAGAAGAGCTTACCTCACAGCCACATGTGCAGTTGATATATTCACGTTGCAGGGGAGCAGGGAATGGAGAAACAAACTTTCCTCATGGCATTAGTGACGCAGTAGAAATTCAGAGTTCCAATCAGGCTCACCTGAGGGAAGAGTCACGTTCTACGTCTAACAAGCAGGGAAATAAAACCAGGTGGGAAATCCCACAAGAGGAGATCACGGAGATCAGTGAGCTCACGGGAGATCGGGGAGAGAAGGAGTTCAGGCAGAGGAGTCAGTCTCAGAAGGGAATAGAGACAAGGACTCAGGAGCAAACACTGAGAGACACGTTGTCTTGGAGAAACAGGGCTGAATGGAAGCAGGCTGTTGAACCCGAGAGGGCTGGGAAGAACAGTGCAAAAGACTTCCAAGCCAGAGGGGTCCTCATGCAGAGGAAAGCAACCAAGCAGGCAGAGAGCAAAGGTCACACCCAGGGAAGCTCCCTGAAACCAGGAAGTGATTTTGGCTCAGCTAAGACCAGTGTCTGGTACTCACGGAGAAAGGCAGTTTGCACCTCAGAGAAGAAGCCTTGGCTAGAGGAGGAAGGGCTGGAAACAATCTTCACCCAGAAGAAAGATAAGTACCCTGTCTTCTATAAAGGGGAAGAAGTGGGTCCTTGTATAAAAAGGCAAGCTTACAGGGTGGTAGAAAACCCCTATTGGAATAGGTGGGGGGAAGAAACCCCAAGCACAGCTCCCTGTATATCCGACTGTACAAAGCAGTCTCCTCTCCCTGAAGCTGAGGTCTCCCGAGGGCAAGGTTCTGAAAGCAGTGATGCAGAAACATGGTGCCCATATACAGGACCAGGTCCTGAGGTTATGCAGTGGAAAGTTCAAACCCAGAGGTCATTCCAGAACCGATGGAGTGTGCTTTATGCATTTCGGATGAGATAGAATCTCTTTGTTAGAAAGAAGCAAGAAGAAGCATAAGTATCGTTTGGAAAAACTTTTATTTACCTGTGAAGCAACAGTTTATTTTGTGTTATCCTCGTTTGATATATTCAAAAGGCAATCCTCAAGGGAAGGGAAATAAAGCCCAGCTTTAATTTACACTTTGGACACGACTACAGAGTTTTCCTTTAACAACCCAGGCTATACCCCATGTCTAGGCGGGCGCCTAAGGTGGGTATAGTCTCACAAATGGCGTAGTTCTTTGGATTCCTGAAAAGAAGGATACCGTGTGAGCAGAGTGGAGTCACCAGCACCGGAGAACAGGACCGGGACTGCGGTGGACCACGCCCAGAGGACTCCAGGATCTGGAAAGTCAGAGAACTTTCTCAAGGCCAGAATCACCACCTGACTCAGGTAAAGGTATCTGGGTACAGCCAGGTTGGGATTCTGTGAGGAGAAATAAGGGGGAACTGAAAACCCCAGCTTAACTGCATTTAAGAAAAGGAAAAAAAAAAAAAAAGTGCCGCACTTGATGTGGTTTTTTTTTCTTGGTTTATTGCAGGCTGCCATCATGGAGACTCCACAGGAGACGCTGCGTTGGATTGGGCTCCAATTTGAAAAACAACGGGAGCTGGCCCAGCAGTGTCAGGAGCAAGCATTAGCAGCCATGCAGGCGCAGCAGAAGCCGCTGACGGACTTGCTACAGGAGCGGCTGACCGACAAAGGGCCTGAAGGACACTATTGTGGGGTAGGCCCACAAACATGTGGGGTCTTATCTTTTGGACAATGGTCAGGCAAAGACAATATTGATGACTTTCTCGAGGCCTTTGAGCGGGTAGCTCGAGGTGCAGGCTGGCCCGAGAAGCAGTGGGCAGCCAGGTTAGCCACCTCCCTGACGGGAGAAGCCTTGGTGGCTTATAAAGCTATGCCCGCCACCCAGACAACTGAGTACAAAGATGTAAAAGCAGCCATACGTGACAGGCTAGGCCTGTCGCCTATGGTGTATCGCCGAATGTTAAGGGCAACAAAAATCCAGCCAGGTGAAACTCCTAAGGCACTAGGCCAACGGATACATAGCCTGGTGTGGAAGTGGCTTACGCCAGAAGAGAGGCCAATAGAAAGTATCCTTGATATGCTCGTATTGGAGCAGTTCTTTGAGGCTGTGCCAGGTGAAGTCAGGGCATTCCTCACTCTCCAGAATTGCCAGACATCAGGCGAGGCTGCTCTCTTAACCGAAAGGTTCATGGAGGCTCGGATAGCCCATAAACCGCACGGAGGAGCTAGCAACTCGTATGGGGTGGCAGATTTCAGCAGAGTAATGAAAGACCCAATGTCATGCATACCAGATACAAAGAAATGTATGGATAAGGGTATGGGGAATGACTCTCGCATGAAATGTTTTAAATGTGGGAAGAGGGGTCACAAGAGGGTTGAATGCATGTCACGCACAGCACTGATGAGTGAAAAGGAGAAATATAGGCAGGAAGGCTTTCGCCTTGATGTAGAGGTACAGGGCGTGTTGGCCAAGGCCCTACTTGATTCAGGGGCAGACCAAACTATGGTGTCGAAGAAATTCTGGCGCCTCCTACAGGATAGTGGGGCATTTCCCCTGAATCAACCAGAGGGCAGAACTAAGATCCGCTGTATACACGGGTCATCCACTTCCTATCCTCTGTATAGGGTAGTAGTGAAAGCTTTAGGCACCCGAAGGAAGGTCCTAGTAGCGGTAATTCCCCGGTTGCCCTATGATATAGTTTTAGGCCGAGACTGGCCGCCCTTCTGTAGGAGCATTGGGGAAGGCATGCAAGGGAAAAGGGGGCTAGTATCTACAAGGTCACAGGCCCACAGTTCAAGGGAGAGCTTTGAACCCGCGGAGGACATTGACCCTCCTTCAGAGGAAGAAGCAGAACCCCAGGTGGAGAAGGATAGGCCCCTAGAGGACTTGCCAGGAGAACTACCCAAACACCAGGATTTAATCAACCTTCCTAAAAAGGCTAATAAGAAAAGCAAGGGTGATAAGAGGCGAGAGCGCCACAAAAGGGCCCAACTAAGGGCAGGAGTAGGAGATGGGATAGGTTTTTCCTGGGTACTGGCTGAGCTAGTGCAGAAGTTTCCCTCATTCGCGAAACAACAAAAAGCGGATCCCGCGTTAAAACGCGCTTTTGAGTATGCCCAGTCTGATAAAGACTCTCTTCCCAGGTTTTTCCTGGAAGAAGAGTTACTATATCAGGAGAGTAACGATCCCCAGACTGGCGCTGTTAGGAAACAGCTAGTGGTACCCACTGCTTTTAAGGCGAGTGTAATGAGATTGGCCCATGACCACCCGGTGGGAGGGCATAAAGGGGTTGTAGGTACCCTGGACCAGGTACTGGCCCGTTTCTATTGGCCGGGGGTGTTCCAAGAGACCAAGCGTTTTTGCGAGGCATGCCCTTCGTGTCAGAGGGTCTCTGCCGCAAAACCAAGAGGGGTTCCCATGATACCAATACCTACCATATCTGAACCAGTACGCCGGATGGCGATGGATATAGTAGGACCCTTAGTAAAAACCCCTAGGGGGTTCCAGTATATTTTGGTCATAATGGATCAGGCCACCCGGTTCCCCTGGGCCATACCGCTGAGGAACATTTCAACTAAAACAACAGCGGGGGAATTAATCAAAATATTCTGTGAAGTAGGATTCCCGAAGGAGATGTTAACGGATAGGGGGAGCAATTTCCTATCACGATATCTGACACAAGTATGGGACGCCTTCGGGATATGTCACCTAAAAACATCAGCTTACCATCCCGTCCAACAGAATGGTAGAGCGGTTTAATCAGACCCTCAAACAAATGTTGAGGCGGGGACTAGACGGGAAGATGGCTGATTGGGACATTATGCTCCCATTTGCTTTATATGCCAGCAGGGAGCGCACACAGGCCTCGTTAGGAGCTTCCCCATATGAATTGATGTTCGGCCGGGCTCCAAGGGGTGTCCTTGACATTTTAAGGGAGCGGTGGGCAGAGCCAAAAGGGGAGGAAATAGGGGTACCGCAGTTCTTCCAGGAACTCCGATCGCGGTTACAGAGGGCCTCACAAGCTGCTGAACAACATCTGCAAGATAGTCAACAGCAGCAGAAAAAATATTATGACCGGAGGAAAAAACCCCGTCAACTCACGATAGGTGAGAGAGTAGTCGTAATGGTAGCAGACCCTGGGCCAAAATTTGAAGCTCAGTGGAGAGGGCCCTACACTGTAGTAGCTCGCAAGGGACCAGTGTCCTATGTCGTGGAGACCGACAAGGGACACCGTCAGGTGTACCATGTCAATGTCCTAAAATCCTGGCAGGAGCGGATGGCAGCTGTTGGGCAGTTACAGGTACAGCTTCAGTTCAATGCGGATGCAGTATCACGCATTCCGTGCTGTAAGGACATATGTCCCTCAGCCCAAAATAGCTTAACGGGGGGGATATGTCATGAGGCAGACAGCACTGAGCTTGAAATAATAAAGGGAAATGTAAAAGAAGAGCTTACCTCACAGCCATATGTGCAGTTGATACATTCACGTTGCAGGGGAGCAGGGAATGGAGAAACAAACTTTCCTCATGGCATTAGTGACGCAGTAGAAATTCAGAGTTCCAATCAGGCTCACCTGAGGGAAGAGTCACGTTCTACGTCTAACAAGCAGGGAAATAAAACCAGGTGGGAAATCCCACAAGAGGAGATCACGGAGATCAGTGAGCTCACGGGAGATCGGGGAGAGAAGGAGTTCAGGCAGAGGAGTCAGTCTCAGAAGGGAATAGAGACAAGGACTCAGGAGCAAACACTGAGAGACACGTTGTCTTGGAGAAACAGGGCTGAATGGAAGCAGGCTGTTGAACCCGAGAGGGCTGGGAAGAACAGTGCAAAAGACTTCCAAGCCAGAGGGCTCCTCGTGCAGAGGAAAGCAACCAAGCAGGCAGAGAGCAAAGGTCACACCCAGGGAAGCTCCCTGAAACAAGGAAGTGATTTCGGCTCAGCTAAGCCCAGTGTCTGGTACTCACAGAGAAAGGCAGTTTGCACCCCGGAGAAGAAGCCTTGGCTAGAGGAGGAAGGGCTGGAAACAATCTTCACCCAGAAGAAAGATAAGTACCCTGTCTTCTATAAAGGGGAAGAAGTGGGTCCTTGTATAAAAAGCCAAGCTTACAGGATGGTAGAAAACCCCTATTGGAATAGGTGGGGGGAAGAAACCCCAAGCACAGCTCCCTGTATATCCGACTGTACAAAGCAGTCTCCTCTCCCAGAAGCTGAGGTCTCCCGAGGGCAAGGTTCTGAAAGCAGTGATACAGAAACATGGTGCCCATATACAGGACCAGGTCCTGAGGTTATGCAGTGGGAAAGTTCAAACCCAGAGGTCATTCCAGAATCGATGGAGTGTGCTTTATGCATTTCGGATGAGATAGAATCTCTTTGTTAGAAAGAAGCAAGAAGAAGCATAAGTATCGTTTGGAAAAACTTTTATTTACCTGTGAAGCAACAGTTTATTTTGTGTTATCCTCGTTTGATATATTCAAAAGGCAATCCTCAAGGGAAGGGGAATAAAGCCCAGCTTTAATTTACACTTTGGACATGACTACAGAGTTTTCCTTTAACAACCCAGGCTATACCCCATGTCTAGGCGGGCGCCTAAGGCGGGTATAGTCTCACAGTACATAGATAAGAATTTTGAACTGTATGCGGTAAACAAGGGGAAGCCAGTGTAGGTGAATCAGGATGGGGGTGATGTGGTCAAAACGGAAAGCATGAGTGAGAATGTAAATAAATAAATAAAATAAATAAATGCTTTGAACTTTGGGAATGATGGTTCCAAAGGAGTGCAGAGGGTAGGGAGTTCCTGAATGTAACAGGAAGATTTGCAATGCTGAGAATGAACAGGAGGTAATTCTGACATGGACTGTTCTCTGTGGCTTATAGTGCATTGTGTATGAAAATACCGACGTCTTGAGTTATCCTGTAATCCTGTTTTGATGATCATTTGAAATAAACATCTGAGTCTGAAGTTAAGATACATGAGCCAGAGTCATTGTTAAAAGTAACAGAGGTTTATGGTGTGGAAAGAGGGAAATATCTTTGCAGTAGCAAAAATAATGTATCTTTATCTTTACTAGTGCACTTGATATATCGCCCACGTCAGGACATTAGTGCGGTTTACAATAAAAGCAAAAATGCTGCAGGAAAAAAGAAAAGAACACCATTGTTTAATAGGAAAGAAGTAGAGGAACAGTATAATTCAGACAGAGGCAGGTGATACAGGAGGAAAATACTTAAGGGGTGTTATCATTTGGGAGCTCAAATGCCTGTTTGAATAGGTGGGTTTTAAGCAATGTCTTGAATTTCTGATAGGATGGTTCTAAACGGAGTGAGGATGGTAAAGCATTCCAGAGTGCGGGACTGAGAAAGTAAAAGGCGGCGCAGTGGGTCTGCTCCAAATGAGCCTGGGAAGGGGATGGAAGGGAAAGCCGATTTGCATGAAGCGAGCGAAGCTGCCGGTGTGGTGTATGCAGGGACATGAGATTAGCAAGGTACAGCGGGGTCGAGGTATGGATTGCTCTATGGGTCAGAATTAAGAACTTGTACTGGAATCTGTATTGGAGAGGCAACCAATGGAGATGGAGTAAAAGAGGAGTGACATGATCATACCGTCTAGCATGGGTAATGAGACGTGCTGTCGTGTTTTGCAATAATTGCAGGCGCTGAATTTGATAGAGTGGTAGGTTAGCCAATGCCACATTACAATAGTCTAATCTGCTTATAACCAGAGCCAGCAGTAGGGTGGTAAGCGAGGCAGGAGGCAGCAGAGAACAGATTGCCCTAAGGGCATAAAAGGAACAGCGAGTGAGGATAGATGCATGTTCATGAAAAGAGAGGGAAGAATCCAATGTTACACCCAGATAGCGGAAGGAAGAAATTAGGGGGAATAGTAGCAGAGGCAAGCTGAGGAGCAATAGTGGGACAAGGAGTACTCAAAGAAACCCAAATGGCTGAAAACTTGGAAGGATTCAGATAGAGGAAGAAAGCCAGAAAGCATTGTGGGTGAGAGTTATTGAATGGTGAGATATTCACATCTACAAGTGAGGTGTGGAAGAAAAGGTCAATGTCATCTGCGTAAAGATAAGTGGAGACTGGGTACTATTGGATTAGAAGAGGCAGAGGAGCAAGAAAGATGTTAAAGAGCAGGGGGGGAAAAGAACGGAGCCTTGAGGGAGAAGTGGTCTAGTGGTTAGGACAAGGTACTTCAGGCCGGAGGGCCGGGGGTTCAAGTCCCACCTGGGGACAGCAATCTCAGGCCGGAGGGACTGGGATTTCTAGTCCTATAGGCACTCCTTGTGGTCTTGGGCAAGCCACTTAACCCTCCATTGCCCATGTTCCCTGTAAGTATTAGCGTTGTTGTTGTTGTTGTTAAGTGCCGTCGAGTCGGAGACGACTCATGGCGACCCTCTGGATAGCTATCCTAAATTGTGTTCGGTCTTCAGTCAGGTGGCTCATTGTTGACAGACTGGTACCCGTAGCTGCTGTTATTGTAGCGATCCATCTCATTGCTGGCCTTCCTCTTTTGCGTTGACCTTCTATCTTGCCAAGCATGATGTCTTTCTCTAATGATCTCTCTCTTCGCATGATGTGTCCGAAGTATGAAAGTCGAAGTCTTGTCATCTGAGCTTCTAAAGAAAGCTTAGGTTTGATCTCCTCTAGTACCGACTGGTTTGTTCTTCGGGCAGTCCATGGTATACACAGTATTCGCCGCCAGCACCATAATTCAAAGGCATCAATTTTCTTCCTGCCTGTCTTTTTCACTGTCCAGCTTTCACATCCATATGATGTTATTGAAAATACCATGGCTTGAACAAGTCGAATCTTTGTATGGAGAGAGACATCTCTGCTCTTGAGAATCTTATCTAGGTCTTTCATAGCCATTCTGCCAAGAGCAATGCGTCGTCTGATTTCTTGACTGCTTGTTGCTTCTTTATTGATAGTTGATCCAAGTAGGTTAAAGTTGTTCACGATTCCAATTTCATCTCCTTCAACGATGAACCTGTTGATTATGCCAGTTGTCATGATCTTTGTCTTCTTTACATTAAGGTGCAGGCCCATTTTGAGACTATGTTCTTTGATTGTGAGAAGCAAATGTTTCAGATCATCTTCACTTTCAGCCAGTAATGTGGTATCATCAGCATAGCGAAGGTTGTTGATGAGTCTTCCACCAATCTTCACACCTCTGTTGTCTTCATACAGTCCTGCTTCTCTGATGATTTGTTCTGCATATAAATTAAACAGGTAGGGGGAAAGTATGCAGCCTTGTCTTACACCTTTGCTTATTTTAAACCATTCTGTTTCTCCTTGTTCCGTTCGAACTGTTGCTTCTTGATCAATGTACAGATTGCGCAAGAGAACGATCAGGTGTTCTGGTATACCCATTCTTCTTAATGTGGTCCAGAGTTTCTCATGGTTTACACAGTCAAAAGCCTTGCTATAGTCGATAAAGCACAAATAGATATCCTTTTGGTATTCTTTAGTCTTTTCAAAGATCCATCTCACATCCGCAATGATGTCTCTCGTTCCTCGCCCTTTCCTGAACCCTGCTTGCACTTCAGGTAGTTCTTGTTCTAGGTATGGCTGTAGTCTCTTTTGAATAATCTTCAGTAGAATCTTGCTGGCATGTGGGATCAGAGCGATTGTGCGATAATTTCCACAGTCAGTTGGATCACCTTTCTTTAGTATTGGTATAAACACAGATCTTTTCCAGTCAGTTGGCCATGATGTTGTCTTCCATATTTCTTGGCAGAGCCGTGTAAGTACGGTAACAGCTGCATCAGATTGCTGCAGTACTTCTATGGGAATGCTATCAATGCCTGGTGCTTTGTTCTTTGATAAGGCTTTCAATGCTGCTTCAACTTCTTCTTTCATCACCAATGGTTCCTGATCATAAGGTATAGGTTGAAACGGCTGTTGGTCCACTTGATCTTTATCATATAAAAACTCTGTATACTCCTTCCACCTTTTCTTAATCTTCTCAGCATCATTCAACATAGAACCTTGAGCATCTTGTAACATTCCAATTCGAGGCTGGAACTTTTTCTTTAACTCTCGCAGCTTTAGGAAAGCCGATCTTGTTCTTCCTCTAATAGTTTCTGCTTCTATTTCCTTGCAAGTGTCATTGTAGTACTTTTCCTTGTCCTGTCTTGCTGCACGTTGGAAATCTCTGTTGAGTTCTGCGATTGTCTTTCTTTCTCCTTTGGCTTTAGCTTCTCTGCGTTTCTGGGCAGTTTTCAGAGTTTCTTCAGTCATCCATTTTGGCCATTTTTGCTTTTTCACCTTTTGTAGAGACTTCTCGCTTTCTTCTAGCACAACCTTCTTGATGTCATTCCATAACTCTTCCGGAGCTCTGTCATTTGTATCTAAAGCAGCAAATCGATTTTGCAGGCAGTTTTTAAATTCCAGTATTAGCGTATGTGTCTCAAATCCCCTTGTGTTAAATGTATCCCCCAATTGACCGCTTTGACCTGGTGAAAAGCGGGATATAAATACAGCTAAATAAAATAAATAAAAATAAAATTGAGGGACCCCACATGCTAGAGGAAATGAAGGAAAGGACTGATCATTAGAGTGAACAGAAAAGGTGCGCGACGTAAGGAAAGAGCGGAACCACTGTAACACAGTGCCCCGAAGTCCAGAATCATGTAGACGAGAAAGCAAGGTCCAATGATCCACTACATCAAATGCCAAGGATAGGCCCAAGGACACAACCAAGGTGACATCTCCACAGTCATGTGCGGAATGTAATTCATTTAGGAGGGCAAGAAGTACCGTCTCTGTACTATGGCCCGATCGGAATCCAGACTGTCGCGGATGTAGTGTGTTAGTGGCTTCAACATGTCATGCCAATTGCAGAAACACGAGTCACTCCAGTATTTTAACCAGGAAGGGAAGATTTGAGACTGGTCGCCAATGTGACAGGACAGATAAATCAAGGGAGGGCTGTTTGATAAGTGGGTGAACAATGGCGGATTTCCAAGGGGTGGGAAATATACCCGAAGATAAACTGGAATTCAGAATGGTTAGAATGGTAGGCCACAGCTGAAGAGAGGGCTCAGATATCCAGCCAGAGGGGATGGGGTCCAAAGGGCAGGTAGTCTTCCTGGAGCTTGAGAAAGTCTTATGTAGTTCAGTGGCAGTGATGGGATGAAACGAGGATCAGGTGTGAGCCAACACCTGGTTCAAGGGAGAGGAAGGGTAACCAACTGAATCAAAGGAGGAGGTGTCAGGGAAGGAAACAGCGGTAGAAGGAGGGGAGAATGAGAGTAGCGAATAGGCAGGCGACAAAGACGGAGGCGGAGGGCTAGAGAAGGAAGAGCGTAGGTTGTGAATCTTATCACAGAAGAAGGTAGCAAGCAGTGACGGAGCTGGTGCTACCGTCAACGAAGAAGGGCAAGAGGTGGCAGCAGAAAGCTTGCGGAGGATAGAATAAAGCTTTCTGGAGGAGTTGGCAGCCTTGGAGATTTCGGAGGTGTAATATGAACGCTTGGCGGACTGGACTGATGAATGATAACAAGCGTATAACTGTCTGAAACGTACTAGAGTATCGGAAGATGGATGTTTGAGCCACAACCGCTCAGCTTGACGGAGTTGCGAACGCTGCAGGCGCAGATCTGGGTGATACCAGGGGGAGAGAACCTGATTCGATGAAGCAGAGGATGGGCGGAGAAGGGCCAAGTTATCTAGAGCAGAAGTAAGAGCCGAATTCCAGGTATAGACCTGTGCATCAGGTGATAGCGCAAAGTCCGAAGGGAATAAAGTTTATACTGACCTGACTGGGCTCTAGATTGTCCCCTATCTGTGGCAATACACATATATGCACAAACATTTTATATATTTGTATGCATATATTTTATACATATATACTCACACACAAGTAGAGTAAGGCAAGCCAGGAATAGATGGATTATATTGGGCTCTAGTATATTATGGCAAGTGACAAAGAAACATCCTCTGTTCCAAAAGATACCAGGGCCGGCCCGTCCATTGAGCAAGAATGTTTTTTGCCCCGCGTTTCAGGGGGCCCCGCGCAAAGAACATTCTGCTTTTTTTAAAATTAAATTTTTTAAAAAAGCCGGCTGCCGCCGCAGCAGCAACAGAATGGATTGTCCCGTGGGCCCCCCTCGGCCCAGCTGAGCCCCTCTGCACCGGCTTTCAGATACGCGAAGGGAGAGTGTCTCCCTCGCTTCTCTGTTAAGCCCGCAGGGGCAGATGGGAAATTTCCCATCAGCCCCTGCTTCCCATCAGCCCCTGCGGGCTTAACAGAGACGCGAGGGGGACACTCTCCCTTCGCGTATCTGAAAACCGGTGCAGAGGGGCTCAGCCGGGCCGAGGGGGCCCCGCGGGACACTCCATTTCTTCTGTATCTGCCGCGGTTGGCCATGTGGACTAATTAATTCTGTTCTTTCATGGGAAGGATTTAACAGAACCCTTTTGCTCAGGTTGAGCGATGCTTAAAAGAGAAGGCCAAGGGGATGGAAAAGAAGGTGCATCTTCAGCAGAAGATATCCCAGATCCCATATCCTTGGAGGAGGACATCCCTCACTCCAAATCTAGCAGTGCCTAAGAGGTAAATCTTTATTAAAAATAATTGCTGACTCAAAAGTTAGACTGTCCCCTTCCGCTATGATTGTTTTTATCCATTAAAACATGAATAGGATTTACGTTGGTCATCTAAAATGAAATTGAAATTGATACTGTTAAGTGAATTAGGGAATTACTGTCTAAGAAAAGCGTGGAAGATACTTGCTAACTATAACGAATCGTCAATGATTCTGCATCACACTATTGCTTATATTTGCATATGTCATTAATAACATTGTGAATTTATATAGCCTCTTCTCCCCTAATAGACCACAATGTAAAATGCAAATTCATGCTTTAGAAATATACATGCAGCCACTTCTGCAGTGAATGGCTTGGCAGTAGAGGCAGACTTCCCAATAAGCAGAATAGACAACTGCATGGGGGCAACCACCCTGCTGCTGATGAGTGGTTGATGTAACACTGGGGGAGTGCTAGATGGTGGTATACTCTGATTTCAGTAAGGCTTTAGACATTTTTTCATATGGGAAGCCTATCAATAAGCTAAGCAGCCTAGGAGAGGGCCATAGAGTGCTCTATTAGGTAATAAAACTGTTTGTGTGATAGGCAGTGATGGTAAATGGAATTCACAGCAAGGAAAAGGAATTTATCAGTGGAGTGCCTCAAGGCTAAGCTCCTGTGTCCAGATCAACATTTCTATAAATTATATTATAGAAGGATTGACAGAAAACATTTGAGATTTTACAGATAATACAAAGATCTTCAGCAGGGTGGACATTCCCGATGGCAAAGAAAGAAGAGTGGACTAATGAAGTCTGAGGGGCACTGAAGAGTTGGACACTAAAGTAGAATACAAAAATACCTGTATTGTTATACGTTTGGGATGTGGAAATCTAAGAAAGCACTAATTGAGGACTAGGTGTTGATATGTACTCAACAGAAGAGAAATTTCAGAGTGATCACATTTGTTGATCTTAAGGTAGCAAAACAGTTACGGCCTTGGCTAAGATATAGGGAGAAGTATTATAAATACAGAAATGGAAAAGATCATATTTTTGTACAGGTTATTTGAGAGATCTCATATGAAATATTGAGGGTAAATTTTTAAACACCTACCTAGTTAATGCATGTTGTTATGTACTTATTTCAAGCCTCGTTTATAAAGTCCAGTATCCATATATTTGCCTTTATAAAATACTAGCGCAAATGGCTGAAAATGTGTATTAATTTAAGGTGTGACTGTAAATTTGTGAGGAACACAGAAAAAATGTAGGATTTTATCATTTATGCACCAACCTTGCACTATGCCTACACTCCCTCCAAACTTCGCCTCTGTGCACGCCCACAGTGAAATTATATGCGATCGGCCTAGCACCCATGCTTACAAAATAGTGACCAGCTAAAGTACATGCACAAATGCCCTTCAACACATATAAATCATTAAAATACCATGAATTACATGCATTGATGGCACATAACCTCGGGGCACGTTTACTAATGAGTGCGCTGTTCATGGGTGTTTGAGCCTTCAAACTAGCGTGGAGCCGTGCTAACTTGTGTGGGCATGTGTGCCTGTCCACTGCCATTAGGATATTAGTCATGCATCGCACTGTACTAGCCAGCATGCAAATGCACCCACCGCCACTTCTTGAGATAGCATTAAGTGCACTTGCGCTAGCGCACACTCAAAACACCCGCACTAACTGAGATGTCCTATCAATGCCCATGTTGCACCCCTAATTCGCCCAGCCCCCACCTATTCGTGCACTAACCAGTTAGCATGAGATTTTATCACAGGGCAATGCATTAACAGCATGGCATGCTTAGTGCGCGGCCAATCCCATGCTAATGGATAGCGTGGTTTAAGTACCATCATTGTACCCAGTGTCTCCCTCGCGTCTCTGTTAAACCCAGAGGGGCAGATGGGAAATTTCCCATCAGCCCCTGCGAGCTTAACAGAGACGCGAGGGACATTCCATTCTGCGGCAGCAGCCGGGTTTTTTTTTTTTTATTTTCCATGAGCCGATGGGGGGGGGGGGGTGGTTAGGACTGATAATGGGCTATGGAAGGGGTTAGGACTTGACTTGAGGTGGGCTGTGGGCTGTTGGGGGGGGTTAGGACTGGTAATGGGCTGTGGGCTGTTGGGGGGGTTAGGACTGGTAATGGGCTGTGGGCTGATGGGGGCTGTCTGGAAATGGGGTGATGGGGGGTTAGGACTGCTGATGGGCTATGGTGGGGTTAGGACTGATAATGGGCTATGGGGGGCTAGGACAGGAAATGGGCTGATGGGGAGGGGTTAGGACTTGAGGTGGGCTGATGTGGTTAGGACTGTTAATGGGCTGTGGGCTGATGAGGGGGGGTTAGGACTGGCAATGGGCTATGGGAGGCTGACTGGAAATGGGCTGATGGGGTTAGGACTGGAAGTGGGCTGATGGGGGGGTTAGGACTGGTAATGGGTTATAGGGGGGGCTTAAACTGAAAATGGGGTGATGGGGGTTAGGACTGGAAGTGGGTTGATGGGGGGCCTAGGACTGGTAATGGATTGGGGGGTTGCTAGGACTGGAAATGGGCTGAGTGGAAGGGGAGACTTGAACTGCAAATAGCTGATGGGGAGGGGGCTTGGAATGGAAACGGGCTGTGAGGGAAGGGAGCTAGGACTGAAAATGGGCTGATGGAGCAGCTAGGATAGGACTGGAAATGAGCTGTTGGGGGGAGCTAAGATTGGAAATTGGCTGTGGTGGGGGAGCTAAGATTGGAAATGGGCTGTGGTGGGGGCTTGAAATGAAATGGACTCATAGAGGGGCTAGAACTGGAAGTAGGCTCATGGGGGGGCTTGGACTGGAATTGGGCTGAGTGGAGGGGAGCTAGGATTTGACATGGGCTGATGGTGGGGCTAGGAAATGACTAGAAATAGGCTGATGGGTGGCTAGGATTGGAAATGAGCTGATGAAGGGACTCGGACTGGAAATGGATGTGGGAGCTAGGACTGGAAATGGGCTGATGGGGGCTAGGACTGGAAATGGGCTGATGCAGGGACTAGAAGGGAATGGATGCTGGGTGAGACTGGAACTAGAAGGGAGCTGATGTTGGGGGATGGTCTATGTTCTGCATGTGTAAATGACCTGAGGTATTCTGTTTATGTAATTCCTATTTGACATTGCCACTTGTTCTCTTTCCCCAGTATTCTCTGAAATGTATTGGTTTAATATTTGCAGTGTTGCCTTTTGATAGGTAGGGTATGGTGCTTTGTGAGTCCTGGTAGTGCTGTCATGATACGGCAGGTTTGCTATGGGTTCTGAATGGGCAGCGTTTGTAGTAGTTCCTAATGTGCCTGGCGGTTGGCACTGGATTATAGTAATGTAGAAATCTTTTAGTCTTTCTTTATCCATACACTCATTAAGAGACATGTTTACTAAAAGTTAGTGTATGGTAACATTATGCAAATATTTATGCAAATAAGGCCACTTATGCAAATGAAGCCCCGCACCGAGTCTCCGCACATGGCCTCGCACCCACCTTGGGCCGCCCCTGAAAGATACCATTATAAAATGCCTTTACTGCACTGGAAAATTATGACAGTCCTGAGATAGCATCTAAATTGATGCCAGAAATTAAGACAGATACTGCAAACAGAATCCTAAAGGCACTGATAAAACAACTCAAAAGAGAAAAATACAACTTTTTGGTGACCCAATATAAGAGATGCTACTTTGGGAACAGTCTGAAGGTCACAAAAAACTGTCAGAAATGTAAATTAAATATTAAGCATAATCAAAAGAGAGTAAGGATTCTAAAACTGATGTTATAATCCACCTGGGAACAAATGACCTGGCCAGAAATAACACCTTTATAGCACAGAGCTTTCCAGAAGTTGGGAGGAGGCTTAAAACCCCTGATAAGAACCTTTGCATTCAGCAGTACTTCTCGTCTATGGTAAGAAAGAAGAAAGGCAATACTGGATAGATAACTTCAACAGGTAGTACAAACCTAATGTAAACAAGTAGATTTTAGATACACAACTGGCTGGAGCAACATATGGAAAAATACAAATTGGCCCAGAAAAAGCGTAGTTACTCACCTGTACACAGATGTTTTCCAGGAACATCACTCCTCACTTTGTTCAAGGCATCACCGACAGAGCCAGTGTGGTAGCTTCTCCCCAGCTTTCAAAGAAAGCCTTTGGGAGATGCACCATGCATGTGTGGTCCCCTTCCCAGTCAAAGGTGCCATCTTGCATCAGTAGGATGACATAGCTCAAAGGCAAAAAACACACAAAAAGCAACTCCACGGGGAGGAGGTAGAGTTGTGAGGACTGATTCCTGCTGTCCCTGGAGAACACCTGTTACAGGTGAGTAACTACACTTTCTCTGGGAACAAGCAGGAAGTCAGTCCTCACGTATGGGACTCCCTAGCAACAGGCTACCGAAAAACCTGTAAAAAGCCACGGGTGACCAAGAAAAGATGAGCTGTGAGCAGCAGCAATGAATCTTGAGAAGACAGACTCCTGAGTGGCCCAAGTGTCCAGCAAGAAACCAGCACTGCGATAGCCTGAACACACAAGGGCCGGAGGGCAGGAGTTGTCTATGCCCCGAATAGATCATGAAGTACTGCCTGAAAAAAGGCATTGTCCCGATGGGACTCACTCTCCGGGAAGCAATGACCTGCAAAGGTATGGACTGAGGAGCAGGTGGTGGCACAGCAGATTTCCGACAGAGGAACGGAATGTATATTTTCTACGGATGCCTTCATTGCCCTGAAGCTGTGCACCATGACCCAATGCTCCAGCGAGAGTCCAGCCTGCTCGTAGGCAAGGACAATGTGGTCTGCCACCCAGGTAGACAGAGTACACTTGGTCATAGCTACCCCCAGTTGACTGGGGTCATAGGAGATGAAAAGCTGTAAGGCTTTGTGGTGGCCCTGGGTACATTGGAGGTATAAAAGGGGGAAGGCAATGGCAGTGGGGGTGTACTATCGAGCGCCTGGCCAGAATGACCAAATGGATGATGAAAAGCTCAAAGAAATCAAGGAAGCTAACAAACGTTACAGCGCAGTAATAATAATGGGTGATTTCAATTACCCCGATATCGACTGGGTCAGTGTCACGTCAGGACGTGCTAGGGAGATAAAGTTCCTAGATGAAATAAATGACTGCTTCTTGGAGCAGCTGGTTAAAGAACCGACCAGAGGGGAAGCCATATTAGACCTAGTCCTTAGTGGAACACCAGATCTAGTGCAAGAGATAAGGGTGTTGGGCCACTTGGCAATAGTGATCATAGCATGATCGCCTTTGATTTAATTAGTGGAGGAGGGATAGTAAGGAAATCCACAGTACTACCTTTTAACTTTCGAAAGGGAGACTATGATAAAATGAGGAAAACAGTTAAGAAAAAACTAAAAGGAGCAGTTGCAAAGGTTAAAGACGTACATCAAGCTTGGGTGTTGTTGAAAAATACTATCTTGGAAGCCCAGACCAGCTGTATTCCACGCTTTAAGAAAAGTGGAAGGAAGTCCAAAAAACTGCCAGCATGGTTTAAAGGTGAGGTCAGACAGGCTGTTGTTGCCAAAAAAGCATCTTTCAGGAAATGGAAAAAAGAGCCAAACGACGAAACCTGGAAACAGCACAAGCACTGGCAAGTCAAATGCAAGGCATTGATAAGGCAGGCAAAGAGAGAATTTGAGAAGAAGCTTGCTGCGGAAGCAAATACG
This sequence comes from Ichthyophis bannanicus, assembly GCA_033557465.1. Taxonomy (NCBI): domain Eukaryota; kingdom Metazoa; phylum Chordata; class Amphibia; order Gymnophiona; family Ichthyophiidae; genus Ichthyophis; species Ichthyophis bannanicus. The sequence goes on along the minus strand of CM066049.1, from coordinate 41,156,112 downwards.
CGAAATAAAGACCTTTTCAAGTACATTCGTAGCAAAAAACCTGTGAGAGAGTCAGTTGGTTCATTAGATGATAAAGGGGTTAAAGGAGCACTAAGAGGCGACAAGGCGATAGCGGAGACACTGAATGAATTCTTTGCTTCAGTCTTTACTGAGGAAGATGTAGGGATGCTACCCATGACTGAAGTGGTATTTAAAGGTGCGGAAGAATTGAAGGAAATATCGATACATCGGGAAGATGTCTTACAACTATTAGATAAACTGAAGAGTAGCAAATCACCTGGGCCGGATGGTATACATCCAAGGGTGTTGAAAGAACTGAAATATGAGATTGCAGACCTGCTATCAGTAATCTGTGAACTATCATTAAAATCATCTCTAATACCTGAAGATTGGAGGATCGCCAATGTAACACCAATTTTTAAAAAGGGTTCCAGGGGTGATCCGGGAAACTACAGACCGGTGAGCCTGACGTCAGTACCAGGAAAAATGGTAGAAACCATCATAAAGAATAAAATTACTCAGCATGTAGATAGTCAAAACCTAATGGGAGACAGCCAACATGGCTTTAGACAAGGAAGATCTTGTCTTACTAATCTGTTATGTTTTTTTGAAGGAGTGAATAACCAGGTGGACAAAGGTGAGTCGGCTGATATTGTGTATCTGGACTTTCAGAAAGTCTTTGACAAGGTCCCTCATCAGAGACTTTTGGCAAAACTAAAGAGTCATGGGATAGGAGGCAGTGTACTATTGTGGTTCAGGAACTGGTTAAAAGATAGAAAGCAGAGGAACTGGTTAAAAGATAGAAAGCAGAGGGTTGGGCTAAATGGCCAATTTTCCCAATGGAGAAAGGTGAATAGTGGTGTACCCCAGGGATCTGTGCTGGGTCCGCTGCTTTTTGACATATTCATAAATGACGTGGAAAGTGGAATAACGAGTGAGGTGATCAAATTTGCAGATGACACAAAACTATTTAAAGTTGTTAAAACCCAAGAGGATTGTGAAAAATTGCAGGAGGATCTTGATAAATTGGAAGACTGGGCATCAAAATGGCAGATGAAATTTAATGTGGACAAGTGCAAGGTTATGCACCTAGGGAAGAACAACCCAAACTATGGTTACACGATGCAAGGTTCCACATTAGGAACCACCACCCAGGAAAAAGATTTAGGCGTCATTGTGGATACCTTGTTAAAACCCTCGGCCCAGTGTGCAGCGGCGGCCAAGAGAGCAAATAGAATGCTAGGTATGATAAGGAAAGGAATGGAAAATAAAACAAAAGCTATTATAATGTCTCTGTATCGTTCCATGGTGAGACCGCACCTTGAATATTGTGTGCAATTCTGGTCGCCGTATCTTAAAAAGGATATAGCGATTTTAGAAAAGGTTCAGAGAAGAGCCACCAAAATGGTAAAGGGGATGGAAGGATACTCCTATGAAGAAAGGCTAAAAAGGTTAGGGCTCTTTAACCTGGAAAAGAGACGGCTGAGGGGAGATATGATAGAAGTCTATAAATTAATGAATGGAGTGGAACGGGTAAACGTAGATCGATTGTTTACGTTATCAGAATATAGAAAGACTAGGGGACATGCAATGAAGCTACAAGGTAAACTATTTAAGACTAATAAAAGAAAATATTTTTTCACTCAACGTGTAATCAAACTCTGGAATTTGTTACCGGAGGATGTAGTAAAGGCTGTTAGTGTAGCTGGGTTTAAAAAAGGTTTGGACAAGTTCCTGGAGGAAAGGTCCATAAAACATTATTAAGAAGTGACCGAAGATATCAATGCTTGACCCAGTACAAGCATTGTGGAACTTGTGTCTCTTGGGGAAACTGCTAGGTACATATGACCTAGATTGGCCACTGTTGGAAACAGAATACTGGGCTTGATGGACCTTGGTCTGACCCAGTATGGCATATCTTATGTTCTTATGTTCTTAGAAGAACAGGGTCCTCTTACAGTCCTAAGTATGAAGGATGCTCTCCACCCTGCTGGCATGAGGCCGCAGAAAAAAGGTGGGGAGCACCACCTCCTGATAGAGGTGGAAAAGGGAAACCACCTCGGGAAGGAACTTGGGGTGCGTGTGGAGCATGACCCTGTTCTTATAGAACCTCGTGTAGGGTGGATCTGCCACCAATGCCTGGAGCTCGCCGACTCTGCAAGCAAAAGTGAGTGCCACCAAGAACACGACCCTCCAGGAAAGGTACCATAGGTGGCAGATAGCCAGGGGCTCGAACAGTGGGCCAGCGAGTTGCGACAGCCCCACGTTGAGATCACACTCCACTGCCGGCGGGTGGACAGGAGGCCTAGACAACAAGAGGCCCTGCAGGAAGCGGGTCACAAGAGATTGGATGAAGAGAGACGTGCTCTCAATAAAGTGGTGGTGTGCCGCAATTACACTCAGGTGGACCCTGACAGAGTTGGGCTTCGGTCTTGCCTGAGGCAGGTGAACCAAATATTTCAGCACAAGCTGCACAAAGCATGAGAATAGGTTGACTTGTTGCTCTGTGCACCACACTGAGAATCTGCACTATTTGAAGGCATAAGCCCATCTTGTGGAGGTCCTACAGGAGACCAGAAGGACCTCCTCCACCTCCCCTGAAAGGTTGAAAAGGGCCAAGATTACCTTTCAGCAGCCAGGCTGTTAGAATCAGAGACCCCAAGTTGGGTATAGGAGGGAGCCCTCCTCCTGTGACAGCAGCCCTGGGAACTCTCCTGGGGACCAGGGCCACCATGGATAAGCGAAGGAGCAATGGGAACCACAGTTGCCTAGTCCACCAAGAGGCTATTAGTATCAGCGATGCCTGTATTGTTGAACCTTGAACAAGGTCTTGGCAATTAGCAGCATGGGCGGGAAGGTATAGAGGAGGCCCTCCGTCCATGAGATGAGGAATGCATCCACTGCTACATGGGGTGTGTGTGGCTACCTGGAGGAGAAGCGGGGAAGTTGGGCATTGGTCGGACTGGTGAAAAGATACATCCATGGAGTCCCCCAGAGCTGGAAGAGCCAATAGGCCACTCTGGGGTCTAGCTGCTGCTCACGCAGCTGGAAGACCCTGCTCAGCCTGTCCACTAAGGAAGGCGTTGTCCTGGCTCCACAGACACACTGCCCGCAAGAGCATCCTGTGGCATTTTACATATCAGCAGACATCTACTGCCTCTTGGCAGGGGGTATACGACGCACTGCCCCCCTGCTTGTTGATATAGAACACTGCCACTTGATTGTCCGTCTGGACCAGCACTGAATGGTGTTGCAGGTGGTGACGGAAGCTTGGAGGGCCAGGGATATAGCCTGAAGCTACAAGAGGTTGATCTGTTGCAGACTGTCAATCTGCAACCAACTGCCCTGAGTGCTGAGGCCGTCGCAGTGGGCTCCCTAGCCTAAAAGGAAAGAATCCGTGGTGAGGGGCCTGAAAGGGCATCCTGGCCAAAAAGTGCTGGGGGGGCCTGCCACCAGATGAGAGTAGGCCAGTTGCATCACCACAATCCTGTCCCGCAATCAGCATGTGGGCCTGTGTCCACTAGGAGTGGTGGCCCCATTCAGCCACCCTCATGTGAAGGCGGGCATGTGGGATAATGAACTGTGGACGCCATGTGACCCAACAGGCGGAGTAGGAGGCAGGTGGACACCAAGTGTTGGCACTACATGGCCGGGGCCAGCGACCTGAAGTGATCGGCCCTGTCCCGAGGGAGAAAGGCTTTAAGCTGAACGGTGTCCAGCCTTGCCGCTATAAACTCCAGATACTGTATTGGGAGGAGATGGGACTTTGGGTGGTTTTATCAAGAACAGAAAGCAGGAGAGGGAGGTCTTCTGCAACAAACTAGTGAGAGATAAACCAGCGAAGGGCAAAAACCACAGCCAAACACTTAAATAAAAACAGAAGGACTTTATTGTAGACCCAATAAAGTCCTTCTGGTTTTATCAAGAAACCCAAGGGCTGCAGGATGATGATGGCGAGTGCTATTGTGTGTTGCACCTCTGCAACTGTGCTGCCTCTTATAAGCCAATTATCCAGGTATGGGAAAACACAGACCCCCTGGAGACAAAGGTACGGAGGCCAGTCTGAAGGGTAGCACCCTGTACTGGTAGTAGCTATCTCCCACCACGAACCTGAGGCATTTCCTGTAGTTGGGATGGATGAGGATGTATGTGCATGCATCCTTTAAGTCCAAGGAGCACAGCCAGACTCCTGGCTGGAGGTGTGGCAGCAGTGTTCTAAGGGGGAGCATTTTGAACTTCTCCTTCAGCAGGAACCTGTTCAGATCCCGCAGGTCCAGAATGGGCCAGAAGCCCCCAGTCTTCTTGAGTAGAAGGAAGTACCGAGAGTAGAACCCTTTTCCCCTGAATGTGTGGCTATAGGTTCCACCGCCCTGTTCTCCTGCACTAGTAAGGTCTGGTGGAGGGGAGTCCTGGGGGGCTCTTCCAGGAAGAATAGAGGAGGTGCTTGTGCCAGGTGGAGGAGGTAACCCTCCCTCACCATCTGCAGTGCCAATGGATGGCCACCAGTGGGCATAGAGAACCAGATGCCCCCTGTGCGCTGCTGGACTGTGCCTCCTTGAGAAGAGAAACATAGGGGCTTGTTTACAAAGCCGTGGTAGCGGTTATCGGAGCCACGGCCCCATTGATTTCAGACTTAAGACTAGAATGGTCTAGAATTTGGCAGCTTGTATTTAATGTTAAAAAATGTAAGATCATGCATATGGGCTGCAACAATCCAAGGGAGCAATATAGTATAGAGGGTGAAGTACTTTTGTCCACTAAAGAAGAGCGGGACCTAGGCATGGTTGTGTCTGATGATCTTAAAGTAGCTAAACAGGTAGAAAAGGCGATGGCAAAAGCTAAAAGGATGCTTGGGTGTATATGGAGAGGAATGGCTAGCAGAAAAAGGGAGGTGTTAGTGCCTCTGTATAAGTCTTTGGTGAGACCTCATGTGGACTACAGTGTGCAATACTTGATTTCAATGGGGCCGCGGCTCCGATAATGATCGGAAACTGCTACTGCGGATTTGTAAACAAGCCCCATAGAAACATGACGACAGAAAAACACCACATGGTCTATCTAGTCTGTCCTTCCATATCAACAACTACAACAGTCCCCTTTTCTCCTTTAGAGATCCTCTGTGTTTGTCCCATGCTTTTTTGAAATCAGATACTGTCCTCATCTCTACCACCTCCACTGGGAGACTATTCCACGGATCCACCACTCTTTCTGTAAAGAAATATTTCTGCATATCACTCCTGAATCTATCCCCCTTCACCCTCATCCCATGTCCCCTCGTAGCAGAACTTGCTTTCAATTGACAAAGGCTCTCCCCCTGTACATTTATGCCACAGAGGTATTTAAACATCTCAATCATAACACCTCTATCCCGCCTTTCTTCTAAGGTGTACATATTAAGATCCTTAAGTCTGTCCTCATATGCTTTATAATGAAGACCACTAACCATTTTAGTATCCACCATCTGTACTGACTCCATCCTGCTTATATCCTTTTGAAGGTGCGGTCTCCAGAATTGCACACTGTAGTCCAAATGAGGTCTCACCAAAGACTTATACAGAGGCACTATCACCTCCCTTTTTCTGCTAGCCATTCCTCTCCAAATACACCCAAGCATCCTTCTAGCTTTTGCCATCACATTTTCTACCTGTTTAGCTACTTTAAGATCATCAGACACAACCATGCCTAGGTCCCGCTCTTCTTTAGTGGACAAAAGTACTTCACCCTCTATACTATATGGCTCCCTTGGATTGTTGCAGCCCAAATGCATGATCTTACATTTTTTAACATTAAATCCCAGCTGTCAAATTCTAGACCATTCTTCAAGTTTAGCTAGATCCCTCCTCATGTTATATACACCTTCCAGGTTGTCTACTCTATTGCAGATTTTTGTATCATCCGCAAAGAGGCAAACCTTACCTGACAGCCCTACCGCTATATCACTAACAAAGATGTTAAAAAGAGAAGCTATGCCTTAGTATTTATTTATTTATTTATTTAATTTCTCTTCTATACCGTGCTATTCAAATCAGTGCGGTTTACATATAACAGATGCAGTCGGGCTGTATTGTATTTACAATGAACAGGGACTATAACTTGGACATAACTGGGGTAACTATCTACAAATTATTTACATTAGTAACAATCTGAACTTACTAATATTTACATGAAGTGGCGCCGGTGAGGTTAGCGGCAGGTCGGTTGGGTGTGTTGTTGGAGAGGTCCTGGAGATTGGCGGTGTCTGTTTGTGAGCTGTCTTCTGAGTAGTACTGTAAGAAAAGGTGGTGCTTCAGTGCCTTCCTAAATTGGGCCAAAAGTAGTCAAAAACCCCCAGCAGACTGGACTGAAGCCGGTGTCTGGGGTTTGGGAGCCTTAGGCTTACGAGGGCCATGCCCTTGTCTCTTGGTCTGTTGGGGAGCTGGGAAGACCTGGTACTGAGGGTAGTTTCCATAAACATTCTTCTTCTTTGGGCAGAAAGACTTTTTGCCTGAAGGCTTCCATCAGGATAAGAGGTCTTCTTGGTGAGCCTGGTTCTCATCAGGAACTCAGACTCCAACTCTACAGCCTTATCAGTCATGGGTTTGCCAAAGATATTTAGCGAGAGTTCTAATCGGAGCGTCTAAGAAAGATCATATCACACCCATCCTAAAGCTGGCTCCCCATACAGTCCAGACTATCTTTCAATTCTGCTGCTTACTTTCAAATCAATCAATGGACTAGCCTGTACATCACTAGCAGAGCTCATTCATACCACACCATCCAACAGGTCCAGGAGATCGGCAGCGATTAACTCATTAGTTGTCCTAAAAGAAATAACCCACTGCACTCATGCTACAGTTAACAGAGCTTTCAAACTATGTGCACCGAGAAGCTGGAATTCTCTCCCTCCCAACATACAAGCAATCACTGGCTTGGTCCAATTTAGGAAGGCAGTGAAACACTACCTATTCCTTCAGTACTACAAGATAGACGAAGATACAGTAGCGTCACCTGCAATCTAAGATAGATATTATGACTAAACCTACCCTATAAGACACTCATGAGTATAGCATGTATAATATGAAAATCCAATGTAAATAGTTACCCCAAGTTATATATGCAAGTTATTTATTTATTTAGACAGTTTTTGTATACTGCCTTATCCTTCAATCAATGCGGTCACAACACAATTGGGGGATACATTTAACACGCGGGGATATGAGACACATACACTAATACTTACAGGGAACATGGGCAATGGAGGGTTAAGTGGCTTGCCCAAGACCACAAGGAGCATCTGTGGGACTAGAAACCCCAGTCCTTCCGGCCCAAGGTTGCTGTCCTCTAGTGGGATTTGAACCTCCGACCTTCCGGCCTGAAATACCTTGCCCCAACCACTAGGCTAGTCCTCCCTCATTGGTTGAAAACTTGGATAACTTGGATAACCCAAGTTATCCAAGTTTTATGTCCTGTTACTGTAAACACAGTTCATTATATGCAACGTGTATGATTTATGTTTTATGGAAACCGCACTGATGTTGAATAGTGCGGTATAAAAGAAATGTAAATAAATTAAAAATAAATAAATAAATAAATAAATTTTCTCCCCGGCAAGGGACATCGACCAGCTTATCCTGAACCCATTGCTCCAGGTCGGAGGACTGTAGCCAAGCCTGGCATCGGGCACCAATGCCCGCCACAGTTACTCTAGCCACCGACTCAAAGCCGTCATAGGCTGCCCAAGTCATAAACTTGGAGCACTCTCTGACACCCGAGGCCAAAGTCTGGAACTGCTGGAGGGGTTCCTTGGAGAGACCAGCCGAGAACCTGTCAAGTTTCTTCGACAGGTCTCTCAAGTACATACCCATCTACAGCTGGTATGCCTGGATTCAGCCAATGAGCATCGAGCCCTGGTAGCATTCATGCCCAGGGTGTCCAAGACACAGGCCTCCCTAATTGGGGGCACCAAGGAGTGCATATTTTGGCTCTTGAAGTGATGCATGGCCGACTCCACCACCATGGAGCTGTGTGGCAGTTGTGCTTTTTGGAAGCCAGGGCTCTGGAGGTCCTGGTACATTGAGTCTAGCCATCTGTTCACTGTGGGCACTGATGCGAAGGGTCTCCTACATGCAAAGGAGCAGATGTTCCAGAATTTGGGAAATGGGTATGGTGAGTGCATCCTTCGGAGGGGCCTCATACGGGAGGATCTTGAGTTCCTCAGTCCAAGGGTCCTCCTCAGACTCAAAGGTTAGAGCCTTGGCAATGTCCCGCACAAAGTCAAGGAAAGCTGTATCCTCAGTCAGAGACCAACGCCAGGTCTCAGGGGGAGAAAGGTCAAAAGGCACTTCCCGGTGACAATGAGTATCCGGAGATTCCTTGTCCTCAGTCTCCCAGTCCAACTCATAGCCGGTGGAGGTGTCAAGGGCAGTCCATGAACCAGGGTTAGACCCCGAGACTGACGGCTCCTACCCCCTAGAGTCCCTGAGATCAGAGCCACGGCCACTCATCAGGGATGACCTTGGTCCCGAGGACCGTGACTGGGATGGGTGTCGAGGAACCTCTCGAGGCTGGTGGCACTCGAGGATCGACTCAACATCTGTGGAATTCCTCAAGGTCGAGGGCCCGATAGTTGGGAGTGATGACCCAGTAGAGCTGGGCATCAGAGCCTGCTGCTGGGCCATGAAGGCAGACAAATTGCACTCCAAAGCCGCCATCCTGGTCTCAAGGCCAGATGGCTCTACAGCCATTGGCACGGGCACCGAGGGACTCTGGCCCGATGCCGGCTCTGTTGAGAGGGAGTCCTTGACCAGGATGGCCTCGGGGGTCTGAGGCCGGTTGCCGACGATTCCCATCAAAGTATTTTGGTTGGCCGCTCCCATTCCTTCCCCTCAGACCTGCAATGGCAGCTGCAGGTCCAGAGCCTGTGGGGCTTGCTGACTTTCCCAGACTCATCAGCCAACGCAGTCTTTGAGGGCTCTTTTTTGGCTCTTCCTCCAGAGTGTTTCAGATGGAGGACCCATGGCCCTGGGGCTCCGAGGCAGCACGGTCTCCCCAGGGTTCCAGAGTTGGCACTGGAGCACGGTATCGCAGAGACTCCGGTGCAGAGTCCATCTTGTGAAAGAAGGACTCCCGCTGCTGCTGACAGCTCTTGATGGCCTTGGTGGGCATCTTCTTGCAGAGAACATAGTTCAAGGGGTCATGGTCCGGCCCGAGGCAGCAGTCATATGGATTGGTGCGCGACATGGAATGGGCGCACTGGTCACAGTGCTTGAAACCACTGGCAGAGGCCATGGTGGGGGAAGATGGCCCCTGTGAGGTTGAAAGCTTCAGGCCCAGCCACAGAAAAAGGGTGCGGAGGGGGTCGAGAAACTCAAGAATAAAAGAACAAAACTGGACCTGAGACACAATACTGAGGCAAGCGAGTTCGGGGGGGGGGGGGGGGGAGGCAGGAAAAGGAACCAGTACGCAACCGGAGAAAGAAAAATTCAAGAGAGAAATAACCACTTTTTACGGGGAAAACAGACACACGTCCGGTGGGCTCTGTGAAAAAAAAAGGAGACTGAGGCAAGATGGCACCCTTGGGCAGGAAGGGGACCATGCATACATGGTGCATCTCTCAAAGACTTTCTTTGAAACTGGGGAGAAGCTACCATGCGGGATCTGTCGCTGCAGATGTCACCCATATGTGAGGACTGACTTCCTGCTTGTTCCTGGAGAATAATTATTAAACTAATCAGACAAAAATATCCTCGTGAAATTTCATAATGACACAGGTGAAGATATCATAAGTGGAAGGACAAATGGCTGAGAGCTATAACTGCTGAAGCTATTCTGAATGGACACCCCTTAACGCAGCCAATGCAAAACACTGATAGCATTGGAATTTATTGCTGATGATGGATGTATTTGAGATATAATTTATTTTATGAATTTACACAAATGTTTAATTTGGACACACAGAAAACACTGATGTTGAAGGTCTTTTATGACCAGTGATGTGACCTTAGGACTAGTGATAAGCTGTAGAGACAAACTGGTATAGCACCAGGGTCTTTTTTCCTTCCACTTACGTTATATGATTTGATATGATATCTTGACCTGTGCATTTATTAAATTTCAAGAGGATATTTTTGTACCATTAGACATTTAAACTAGACAGTAGGAAAGGCGCATGGACATACATTTGTCTGGGATTTTACGCTCAGCAAAACATGACAACAGTACAAACACAGCTAAGGAAATCTTTGGCAACAAACTAGAGAAGACTAGGCACAATGCTAAACACACAACTCAAATAGCATGAAAGCAATGAGCACAGTTCTCGCAGACTAAGTAACAAAATTCCAGACCTGCAATCACTGATTTTGGAGGAGAACATGTTCCTATTACAGAAATGTGGTTTAATGCATTCCATGAATGGGATATAGCAATACCAAGTTAAAATCTGCTTCAGAGGGATAGAGATGGTTGCATAGGGAGAGGGGTGAAGGAGAGCAGGTTATGAGTGTGCTAGCGCAAGCACTTTAAAGTCCAACGCAAGAGGGATCTGCTGTGCTGCCCCCCTCCCCCCCCCAGGCAAGACGATGGATTTGGGGAGGCAGCCACCCACCGGGGCATACTGCCCTAGGCTACACTGGTGGATGGGCCAGCCCTGGCTACACTGGTGTATTTTTCTGGCCAATATATTTGTTCCTAAGTGGATTATAACATCATTTTTAGAACCTTACTCTCTTCTTGCAACTCGCCTGCATGGTGGGGATGGGGACTTTGTGCCTATTGATAAATCTGAGTGGAGAGAGGTCGGATCAATCATAATTCATGTAGTTGTATGGGACCTCCTCACCCATGAAGTCATTATTGGACAGAATAAATGGACTGTGACAGTCTTTATCTACCATTATACACTATAGAAACATAGAAACAGAAATATGACGACAGAAAAAGACCACATGGCCTATCTAGTCTGTCCTTCCATATCAACAACTACAACAGTCTCCTTTTTACCGTTAGAGATCCTCTGTGTTTGTCCCATGCATTTTTGAATTCAGTTACTGTCCTCATCTCTACCACGTCCACTGGGAGACTATTCCACGGATCAACTACTCTTTCCATAAAGAAATATTTCTGCATATCACTCCTGAATCTATCTCCCTTCACCCTCATCCCATATCCCCTCATAGCAGAACTTGCTTTTAGTTGAAAGAGGCTCTCTCCCTGAACATTTATGCCACAGAGGTATTTAAACATCTCAATCATATCACCTCTATCCCGCCTTTCCTCTAAGGTGTACATATTAAGATCCTTCAGTCTGTCCTCATATGCTTTATAATGAAGACCACTAATCATTTTAGTAGCCACCCTCTGCACACACTCCATCCTGTTCACATCCTTTTGAAGGTGCGGTCTCCAGAATTGCACACTATACTCCAAATGAGGTCGCACCAAAGACTTATACAGAGACACTATCACCTCCTTTTTTCTGCTAGCCATTCCTCTCCGTATGCACCCAAGCATCCTTCTAGCTTTTGCCGTTGCCTTTTCTACCTGTTTAAGATCATCAGACACAACCACGCCTAGGTCCCGCTCTTCTTTAATGGACAAAAGTACTTCACCCCCTATACTATATTGCTCCCTTGGATTGCTGCAGCCCAAATGCATGACCAAATCCCAGCTGCCAAATTCTAGCCATTCCTCTCCATATGCACCCAAGCATCCTTTTAGCTTTCGCCGTTGCCTTTTCTACCTGTTTAGCTACTTTAACATTAAATCCCAGCTGCCAAATTCTAGACCATTCTTCAAGCTTAGCTAGATCCCTCCTCATGTTATCTACAGCTTCCTGGGTTTCTACTCTATTGCAGATTTTGGTATCATCCGCAAAGAGGCAAACCTTACCCGACAACCCTTCCGCTATATCACTAACAAAGATGTTAAAAAGAATCGGACCAAGGACAGATCCCTGGGGCACACCACTGGTAACATCCTTCTCCTCAGAGTGAGCTCCATTTACTTGTACTCTTTGTCGCCTCCCACCCAACCAATTTCTAACCCAAGCAGTAACTTTAGGGTCCATCCCTAGGGTGCTCAGTTTGTTTATAAGTCGCCTGTGAGGAACAGTGTCAAAGGCTTTACGGAAATCTAAATACACCACATCTAGGGCTCTCCCTCGGTCCAACTCCATGGTCACCCAGTCAAAGAAATCAATCAGATTTGTCTGACAAGACCTGCTTCTGGTGAATCCATGCTGCCTCAGATCCTGTAATCCGCTGGACTCCAGAAACCTCACTATTTTCTCTCTCAGCAGTGTTTCCAATAATTTACTCACCACCGAAGCTAAACTAACCGGCCTGTAGTTTTCAACCACATCCTTACTTCCACTTTTGTGTAAAGGCACCACATGAGCCTCACTCCAGTCCTTTGGCACTACTCCCGACTCCAACGATGTCAGTATGTCAAAGAACATGAATGCATGAGAGCAAACATGCACACAGAGCACAAGGGCAATTTATGAAAGTCTATGGCAAGGTGACATTTTACTTGCCAGATAATGTCCTTTCCTTGAATCCTGCTAGGCCAGGCCAGTCCAGACAAGTGGGGTGTGTTCCCCTACCAGCGGAGGTGGAGACAGAGAAAAATCCAGAGTCTTCTGATGACCTCATCCTGTACTATATCAGCAGCAGCTAGAGGGCATCCAACCTCAGTATTCATAACCAAGCCATGGATAAGACTCCTGGCCACACAAGCCCCAGTGAAATTAACAAAGACTAACACAGTCCAAGAATAGAACTATATATAGTAGCCCCTGTGGGCCAAAAGTCAACCAAGAAGGATGCAGCCAGCAGGGGTAAATCACAGAAAATGTCTGATCATCACAGATCATATCAGTTCAGACCAGAACAGAGAAGGCCATACTAATACATAACAGATCTCAGCAGAATAGAATAAACCATAACAGATCCCAGCAGGACTCAAGGAAATGACATTATCCAACAAGTCAAATGTCACCTTCCATATTGTCTTGTTAGACTAAAGCTGTACCTCCACTGGGCAGGAAGAAGACACGGCAGACTTCAGGATCTCTGCACCAAAGGCCATGTCCGCCTGAGCGTCGACATCCAAGTGGTAATGCTTAACCAAAGTGGAAAGAGATGACCATGATGCTACCTGGAAAATGTTTATGAGAGAGACCGAACTGCACTCCATCCAGGATGAAGCCTGAGCCCATGTGGAATGCACATGCAAACCCTCTGGAACTGGCTGGCTTCACAACAGATAAGCCAAGGTTATCGTCTCCTTTATCCAGCGATCTAAAGTAGATTTCGTGGCCACTTCACATTTTGTGGGCCTGCATAAAGGAAAAAAAAGCCTTTCCAACTTATGGAAGGAGTTAGTAAACTTCGGATACAGGAGAATGGACCTCCTAGTTTCCAGCAGGAGGTGGTCATTATCCTTCCCCTGGCATTGTTCCTTAGCGAACACAGGTAATCAGACCACTTGGTTGATATGGAAGGCCGATACCACCTTAGGAAAAAAAGAAGGAACAGGCTATAAATACACGGCCTGCTCTGAAAAGGACAGATAGGGATCTCGGCATGACAGAGCCTGCAAATGTGAGATGCATCTCGCTAAACAGATTGCGACAAAAAAGCAGTCTTAAGGAACTTGAATGTAGCTCTCCCTCAACGGCTTAAACAGCACAGCCACAAAGGCCTGGAGAACCAAAAAGAGATCCCAAGAGGAACCACCAATTATAGGAGAGGACACAAATGCTTAAGCCCCTCAAAATTCTGCTCAGATCCAGGTGTGATGCCAGGGAGCATCCCGCTGCCGGCCAGCTAAAGCAAGCCAAGGCAGCCACCACCTGAATCCTCAGTAAACCGAGGGACAAGCAAGGGTGTTGAAGAACTGAAATATGAGATTGCAGACCTGCTATTAGTAATCTGTGAACTATCATTAAAGTCCTCTGCAATTCCTGAAGATTGGAGGATTGCCAATGTAAGGCCAATTTTTCAAAAGGGTTCCAGGGGTAATCCGGGAAACTACAGACCGGTGAGCCTGACGTCAGTACCAGGAAAAATGGTAGAAACCATCATAAAGAACAAAATTGCTGAACATGTAGATAGTCATGGCTTCATTGGAGACAGCCAACATGGCTTTAGAGAAGGAAGATCTTGTCTTACTAATCTGTTATGGAGGAAGGAGAGAAGGGCCAGTTCTGGAGGAAGGAGAGAAGGGCCAGTAAGTTCACAGCACCAGGACTGATTTGTTGCTCCTGGTACCAGTGCTCAAATAGACACCATACGCACACACAGGCGAGGCAAGTAGAACCTCTTCTCACTTTAAAGAGCGTGGTGACAAGAGAAGAAGAGTAGCCCGTTTGGGCTAAGTGTTATCTCTCAAGAGCCAGGCCTTAATCAAGAAGTGAGCCAGATCATCTAGCAGGATCAGCCACTGCCTCAGGAGACCCTACACAGATGGGAACTATAGAGAAATCCCCTGCCAGAGGCACATCAGATCCGCATACCATGGCCTCCTTGGCAAGTTCGGTGCCACAAGCACCACTAGGACCTGAAGGCACTCGACACGGCGAAGCACATATCCTACAAAAGCCACAAAGGAAATACATACAGCAGAACCTGCCTTGGTCAAGGTTGAACCAAGGCATCCACACCATGGGAGCTTGTCTCCTTGTGGCAGCTGAAGAACTTTGCACTTTGACATTGGCCCGCACCGCCAAGAGATCTATCTCGAGTCGACCCTGCCTGTTCAGGATTCTCTTGAACACTAACTGAGTGTTCAAGAGGATAAACTCCCACTATCCAGGATCAAGGAATTGGCAACTGAGAAAGTCTGCTTCCACATTGGGCACTGTCACAATATGCTGTGCCAAGAAGGATAGGAGATATTGCGCCACCCATGCAAACAGGAGGGCCATGTCCTGGGAAACCCCAGAACTCTTCGTGCCCCCCTGCCAATTGACATAGGCAACAGGCATGATGCTGTATGAGAACATCCAAATTGCTTTGCTTCAGACTATGCTGCAGAGGACATTGACAGCCAAGCAAATGGTGCTCACCTCCAGCCAATTGATGGGCCAACCTGCCTCCTGTCTACTCCAGCGATTTTGGGCCATCAGCTCCAGGCAATGAGCTTCTTAGTCAGTCAAGCTGGCATCTGTCATCA
The DNA here is from genome assembly GCA_033557465.1 of Ichthyophis bannanicus. NCBI lineage: Eukaryota > Metazoa > Chordata > Amphibia > Gymnophiona > Ichthyophiidae > Ichthyophis > Ichthyophis bannanicus. The sequence continues at coordinate 41,140,956 of CM066049.1, read as the reverse complement.
ATAGAAGCCATGGGAGATCATCCAAGGGAAGGCCTTTCAGAAGATGACCGGGCTATTCCCACCATTTCAGGCTGGCCAATACTAGCGGAAGAAAAGGGAACCTGATGCCGAAGTCCTGTGAGGAAGGAGATCAGTGGGACAATAAAGACATTTGCAGCAGATGCATGTGCGCCCATGCCCAGGGGACTATTGCAGTAGTTGCTGCCATGAACCATAGAAGCTGGAGGTAGTCCCAGGCCTTGAACATAAGAACATAAGATATGCCATACTGGGTCAGACCAAGGTCCATCAAGCCCAGTATGCTGTTTCCAAAAGTGGCCAATCTAGGTCATAAGTACTGTCAGACGGCTGCCTGGGTGAGAATCTTCACAGTCTTGGCAAGTGCATATATCTATATGATTTGCAAGGGATTGTGGGCAATGCAGTTCATTCACACCAGACACAGCTGCTCATAATAATTAGTTGTGCTTTTGGGTAAAGCCAATAAGATATTTATTTATGGGGTTATTTCTCCCAACACAGATATGCTTGGTAGCACATAAATCAGGTTACTTGCTTTCAGTGTTAAACTTGAAAAAAAACAAAATCAGGAAAACAACCTTTAAACTTGTCAGGCAATCAAAGCAAAAGAATAAAGACCTGGTTGGTAACAAACTGGTCATTTCTGTAGGCTTTAGCTAATATTCTCTTAGCAGTGTATCAAACAACAAACAAGATCCACAAAGAAGGGAAAAACTGTTCTTTTCAGGTTAACTTCTTATATCTTCCCACATAGATTCAGAAGTGATTCTCTCAGAGCTCACAAGCAATTAGGTAAGGCTCAATTGCTAGCAGTTATCCAGCTGAAACCCCTTAGCTGGCTTGCTTTCTACTGTGTGGGTCAAATCCTGCTTCAGGAGCTTTCCTCAGTAGATTAAAGAACAAGTTTGTATTTCTTTGTGATGGTTGCTGTACTTTATAACAGAAAATTACCAAAGGAGTTTAGACAGAGAGCAGTCCATATAAACACATTCTTCATCTGCAATCATTCCCCCTTCTTCAACAAGCATGGGTTCAATATCATGGATTGGCACAGATGAATCTCCCAATGGAGCCCTTTCAGGAGAATACTTGTTTCCCTGCTGTCTTTCAAGGTTATAGCTAGGGCATAGACCAGTGTTCATACCTGAGCTTCCATTGCTGTTAGAGTTCCTCTCTATATAGCCTGGCCAGTATGTAGTCCAGTTCTTATGCCCAGCTTTCCAATCCAGATCCCTGGACACTGGATCTCTCTTCACATACCTTCTGGCATGGGTCCTAGGGTCCCTTCCACTTGCAGCCGTCTCCCTCACAGGTACCCTCTGGAGATTCCTAGCTCTGCAGCACCATTCCTCTGGCTTTCCCCAGTCCAATGGTGTATGCTGGCCCTTGGAATGCCTTCCAGTATACGTACTGCTCTGGACTCCTTTAGACCTCTCAAAGGCTTTTCTCTTCTTTCTTCCAAAGGGTTTCTTGCCCTCTCTGTCCGTCCGGTTTGGCTTCTGCTTCTGATGATCCTCCAGATGAAACTGAGGATGAGGATATCCAAGTTGATAATGAAGATGATGATCAAGCTCCAGCTGATTCTCAGGACAATTCTCTGTAGAATAAACTCTACCTTTATTCAGCTTAGATGAGTGCTCCTTCCTAACACAGAGCAGCTGTGCTGAATCAGGCCCTGCCCTTTGAGATGAGTGCTTAGGGATTACCTCATAGCCCTCCTGATTGAACACACGTTTCCCCACTTCAGCTCCTCTAATGGCTGCTGGAAACCTGGTGCATTCTGGGACTGGTAGTCTTTTATGGGAAAATTCTGTTTTCTTATTTCTACCAGAACTGACAGGTTGCTTGTTCAGGGTCACTTCACCGTTCCTATAGCTCCTTCCTGAGCTATGATAAGCTTCCTTATCACAGTACCTAGCAGTTTCCCCAAAAGACACAGGTTCCTCAATGCTTGTACTGGGTCAAGCAGTGATATCCCGGGTCCCTTTTAATAATGGTTTATGGACCTTTCCTCCAGGAACTTGTCCAAACCTTTTTTAAACCCAGCTACACTAACAGCTCTTACTACATCCTCTGGTAACAAATTACAGAGTTTGATTGCATGTTTAGTGAAAAAATATTTTCTCTTATTAGTCTTACATAGGTTACCCTGTAGCTTCATTGCATGTCCCCTAGTCCTTTTATATTCTGATGACGTAAACAATCGATCTATGTTTAACCATTCCACTCCATTCATTAATTTATAGACCTCTATCAAATCTCACCTCAGCTGTCTCTTTTCCAGGTTGAAGAGCCCTAACCTTTTTAGCCTCTCTTCATAGGAGTATCCTTCCATCCCCTTTACCATTTTGGTGGCTCTTTTCTGTACCTTTTCTAATAACGCTATATCCTTTTTAAGATACAGCGACCAGAATTGCATACAATATTCAAGGTGCGGTCGCACCATGGAACGATACAGAAGCATTATAATATCCTTTGTTTTATTTTCCATTCCTTTCCTTATGATATCTAGCAATCTCCAGGAACAAGCAGGAATGAGTCTTCACATATAGGTACGTCGGTACCGACGGAGCCTGCGCGGGAACGCTCCCCAGCTTCCCAAAAAGGAAAGCTTTTGGGAGCATCCCACTGTGCCTGCGCGCTGCCTTCCCGCCTTTCCTGACCAGCTTTCCTCAGTTCTTCTTTGCCGCGGAGCCAGCAGGTCGAGCCCTGTCACCGCTGAAGAAGTTCTTTATTTTATTTTGTTTCTTTGGTCGCGTGTCTGCCTTCCCCGACTCTGGACCGGTACCGCCGGTCTTTTCTTTCTTCTTTAAAAAAAAAAAAAAAAAAATCTATATTTTTCCTCACTTAGTGTAATTATTCTTCTAGGCCTCAGGGCCCAAGGAAAATTTCCCTCATGGAAAAACCAGCCTCCGGGTTCAAGAAATGCACTAAGTGTAGCGGTACTATTTCTGTTACACATACCCATGAATGGTGCCTTAAATGTTTGGGTCCTGAACACTCCATTCCGGATTGTCCGTCCTGCTCTCTAATGTCTAAACGGGGTTTACAGAACCGAACAGCTAAGCTCCATGTGCTGTTTCCCGCTGATGCAGCGTCGGTAGCATCGACCTCCTCCCGGTCTTCTCCTCCTGATGGATCTCAGGTAACCAAACATACGTCTAGCAGGTCCTCGAAGGGTAGATCTCCCTCTAAGCATCGAGATGCCTCCGGGCTTGCCCTCGAGGATCCTGCCCCAGCCAAACAACCCCGGCGGGAAGCTCCGGCTTCCAAAGCTCCTCCTATGGGGTTACAGGTTGACATCGATGGCACGGCCTCGACCGATCACCTGTTAGATTGCTCTGGGGTACCGGCACAATCTCCCGGTTCCGAACTCCAGGCATTCATGGCGTCGATGGATCAGAATGTTCTGTCCATGCAGCGGGCTATTAACATAGAAACATAGAAACATGACGACAGAAAAAGACCACAAGGCCCATCTAGTCTGTCCTTCCATAACAACAACTACAACAGTCCACTTTATACCTTTAGAGATCCTCTGTGTTGGTCCCATGCTTTTTTGAAATCAGTTACTGTCCTCATCTCCACCACCTCCACTGGGAGACTATTCCACGGATCCACTACTCTTTCCGTAAAGAAATATTTCCGTATATCACTCCTGAATCTATCTCCCTTCACCCTCATCCCATGTCCCCTCGTAGCAGAACTTGCTTTAAATTGAAAGAGGCTCTCTCCCTGAACATTTATGCCACGGAGGTATTTAAACATCTCAATCATATCACCTCTATCCCGCCTTTCCTCTAAGGTGTACATATAAAGATCCTTAAGTCTGTCCTCATATGCTTTAAAATGAAGCCCATTAATCATTTTAGTAGCAACCCTCTGCACCGACTCCATCCTGTTCACATCCTTTTGAAGGTGCGGTCTCCAGAATTGCACTCCATTCTCCAAATGAGGTCGCACCAAAGACTTATACAGAGGCATTATCACCTCTTTTTCTGCTAGCCATTCCTCTCCGTATGCACCCAAGCATCCTTCTAGCTTTTGCCGTCGCCTTTTCTACCTGTTTAGCTACTTTAAGATCATCAGACACAACCACGCCTAGGTCCCGCTCTTCTTTAGTAGACAAAAGTACTTCACCTCCTATACTGTATTGCTCCCTTGGATTGCTGCAGCCCAAATGCATGACCTTACATTTTTTAACATTAAATCCCAGCTGCCAAATTCTAGACCAATCTTCAAGCTTAGCTAGATCCCTCCTCATGTTATCTACACCTTCCTGGGTGTCTACTCTATTGCAGATTTTGGTATCATCCGCAAAGAGGCAAACCTTACCAGACAGCCCTTCCGCTATATCACTAACAAAGATGTTAAAAAGAATCGGACCAAGGACAGATCCCTGGGGCACACCACTGGTAACATCCTTCTCCTCAGAGTGAGCTCCATTTACTTGTACTCTTTGTCGCCTCCCACCCAACCAATTTCTAACCCAAGCAGTAACTTTAGGGTCCATCCCTAGGGTGCTCAGTTTGTTTATAATTCGCCTGTGAGGAACAGTGTCAAAGGCTTTACTGAAATCTAAATACACCACATCTAGAGCTCTCCCTCGGTCCAACTCCCCGGTCACCCAGTCAAAGAAATCAATCAGATTTGTCTGACAAGACCTGCCTCTGGTGAATCCATGCTGCCTCGGATCCTGTAATCCGCCGGACTCCAGAAACCTCACTATTTTCTCTTTCAGCAGGGTTTCCAATAATTTACTCACCACCGAAGTTAAACTAACCGGCCTGTAGTTTTCAATCACATCCTTACTTCCGCTTTTGTGTAAAGGCACCACATGAGCCTCTCTCCAGTCCTTTGGCACCACTCCCGACTCCAACGAGGCATTGAAAAGGTCAGTCAGTGTAGTTGCTAGAACGTCCCCAAGTTCCCTCAGTATTCTAGGGTGTATCCCATCCGGTCCCATCGCTTTGTCTACTTTAAGTTGAGCTAGTTTCTCACGAACACAGTCTTCTGAAAATTGTTTGAGATATCCCTCGCTTCTGTTCCTATTTGTGGGTGTTTTCTGAGGTCCTGCTCCTGGTTCTTCATCTGTGAACACAGAACAAAAATATTTGTTAAGCAATTCCGCTTTATCCTTATCAGCTTCTACATATTCCCCCCCTGCACCCTTGAGTCTGACAATACCACTTTTGCCCTTCCTCTTCTCACTAATATATCTGAAAAATGTCTTATCCCCCCATTTTATTGCACTGGCTATTTCCTCCTCCTTTTGAATCTTTGCCTTCTTGACTAGATTGCTAGCTTCTCTAAGTTTTTCCAAATACAGATGCCTGTCTTCCTCTCTCTGTGATCTCTTGTATTTCATGAAGGCCTCCCTCTTTTTCTTCACTTTTTCAGCTACTTCCTTCGAAAACCATAGCGGTCTCCTGTTCCTTTTGCCTTTATTTACCATTTTAACAAAAAGGTTGGTTGCCTTTAAAATACCCCCTTTCAGTTTTGCCCACTGTTTTTCTACATCCCCCAGCTGTTCCCATCCCACTAACGACTCCCTGAGGTATTGGCCCATCTTCGCAAAGTTAGTCTTCCTAAAGTCTAAGATCTTCACCTTGGAATGGATTCTAACAGCCCTAGTCCTAATACTGAACCACACCATCTGGTGATCACTGGATGCAAAATGATCTCCCACTACAACATCAGAAACACTTTCACCATTGGTAAGCACCAAGTCCAGTATGGCCCCTTCACGTGTGGGGTCTGTTACCAATTGCCTGAATAGTTCTCCCTGTAGAGAATCCAGGATCTCCTTACTTCTAGATGATACTGCAGCAGGAATGTGCCAATCAACATCTGGCATATTGAAATCTCCTAGCAGTAGCACTTCCCCTTTCCTAGCAATGCTGCGTATGTCTTCAATTAACTCTCTGTCCACCTCTTCCTCTTGTGAGGGAGGTGTGTATATCACACCAATGCAAATAGATTTCTCTTTCCCTCTTTCTAGTTTAACCCACAATGCCTCCTCTCTCCCTTTTAAGCTCTGTAATTCCAAAGCTTTAATAGTAGTTTTTACATATAGTGCCACTCCTCCTCCACTTCTTCCTACCCTGTCCTTTCTGAATAAAGTATAGCCAGGTATAGTTACATCCCAGTCATGGTTTTCTGTGAACCATGTTTCTGTAACTGCCACTAAATCCAAGTCAGCCACTCCCACCAAAGCTTCAAATTCAGGTATCTTATTTCCCATGCTACGGGCATTAATACACACTGCTTTCCATATATTACCCCTGTTACCCATTTCCATAAAGGTATTTAATGTATCACCTACCTGGGGGCTTTCACTTACCTGGGGGCTTTCTTCACCCATCCCCAACGAATCTAGTTTAAAGCCCTCTTTAGTAGATTAGCCAGTCTACTACCAAAGATGCGTTGACCTTTCTTGGACAGATGGATGCCATCTCTGCTCTGCAACCCTTGGAACAGCATCCCATGGTCTAGGAAACCAAAACGCTCTCAAAGACACCATCCACGCAGCCATGCATTCATCTCCAGGATGCGAGCCTCTCTGCCTTGGCCTTTGCCCTCAACAGGGAGGATTGAAGAGAACACCACCTGTGCACCTAGCTGCTTCTCCCTCTGTCCCAGAGCCATGAAGTCACTTTTGATATTACAGCCTTCATTGAAGCTGCGACGCCGACGGTACCGCAACGAGCTCCGTTGTCGGTATCGGCTCCGGTACCAGCGCCGATACCGGTACCGACTGCATCGACATCGACCAGGATACCAGCAGCAGCGGTTCCTTGTCCAGGGCTATTTCTCGGTACCGATCCGGTTCCGAGGACGCCCGATGTCGATACCGCTCGATAAGCGTATCGAGCGTTGGAAGAGCACCCTGACAGACGGTACTTCGATTCCTCTGGTGATTCTGATTCATCGGATGAATCTCCTGAAGTATCCATAGCCCTTCCTGAAGAGCCTTCTTCTCCAAAAAGAAGAATGTCTCCTCCAGAGGACTTGTCCTTTCAAGACTTCATAAGAGAAGTAGCTAAAGGACTTTCTATCTCAGTAGCCTCTGAATCAGAGCCTAGAGCAAAAAAATTGGATATTTTAGGATACCCTAAGGCTCCTAGAGAGGGAGTCACCTTACCAATTCATGAGATTCTTTATGAACACATGATTGATTTATGGGAGACTCCTCTCACTCTCTCTCCTCATTCTTGCAGGTTGGACACTATGTACCGTGTCCCTCCCTGTCCTGGATTTCAAAAAACTCAGCTTCCTCACCATTCCATTGTGGTGCAGTCAGCTATGAAGAGGATAAAGAGTACAAAGAGACACTCTTCTGCTCCTCCAGGAAGAGAATGCAGAACCTTGGATGCTTTTGGTAGGAAAATCTTCCAGGCCAGTATGCTTATTGCCAGAATCAACTCATATAGCCTCTACATGGGTATGTTTCTAAAAGAAGTGGCAGAAAAGCTGCACTCTTTCGTCCCTTTTATTCCAGAGGATAAAAGGGAAGAATTCCGCATGTGGCTTAAGCATACTCAAGACATCTCCAAGTTTTCCAACAGGGCAGCCTTTGACTCCTTTGAAGGTGCCAGTAGAACCTCAGGCATTGCCATAGCTGCTCACAGAATTGCTTCGCTCCAGGCTTCTGATCTAGAACCCTGGGTTCAAGATAGCTTAGGAAATCTGCCCTGTACAGGTGAAAATCTATTTGGCAAAGAGTGGCAAATAAAAGCCACTCAAATGGATGCAGAGAATTCTGCTCTGGATAGACTTTCAAAGTCTACCTCCATTCCTGCCAAGAAAAAGACTTTTAAAAAGTCTTTTTTCAAAAAGGGCAGGTTTCCTTCCACTTCTGGCCAACAATCTTCTACAGGTCGCTTTACCGCTAAGCGTCAGCAACCTAAGCAGGCCAGGCCTAAGTCTACAGGGGCTGCTGCAAATCAGCAGTCCCAACCTCCTCAGGGTTTTTGACTTGATGCTAGAGAACTTAGCCTTTCTGGCTTTAAAACAGCCAGAACCTCTCACCATTCCAGGAAGGTTAGCTCATTTTGCTCCCAGATGGGAGCAAATCACATCAGAGCAGTGGACCCTCTCCATCATAAGAGAGGGCTGCAAGCTTCATTTCTCAGACCTTCCTCCCCACACCATGGTGAGACATTTCAATTCCCCCACATCTCTTCTCGACCTTTTATGTCAGGAAGTGTCTACACTTCTTGCCCAAGGGGCAATAGAGGAAGTCCCTCTTCTTCAACCAGGGTCAGGGTTCTACTCCCCCTATTTTCTCATTCCAAAGAAAACAGGGGGATACAGACCCATCTTAGATCTCAGGGAATTGAACAAATTTCTATGCAAGGAGAAGTTCAAGATGCTTTCTCTGGGCACTCTCCTTCCATACCTTCAAAGTCAGGATTGGTTTTCTTCTCTAGATCTCAAGGATGCGTACACACATGTCCTCATCCATCCATCTCACAGAAGATTCCTACGTTTTCTTTTCCAAGGAAAACATTACCAATACAGAGTGCTTCCTTTCGGTCTGGCCTCTGCCCCAAGAGTGTTCACCAAATGCATGGCAGTAGTTGCTGCATTTCTACGCACTCTGGGAATATTTGTCTTCCCATACCTGGACGACTGGCTCATCCGAGCCCCATCTCAGTCAGAGGCCCAGATTTCCTTGGACCGCACAAGGCGCATTCTGCAGTATCTGGGACTTGTGGTAAACCTCCCAAAGTCTCAGCTCACCCCTACTCAGTCCCTAGAATTCATAGGGGCCTGGTTGGATACCACCACTGCAAGGGCCTACCTCCCTCAGGCCCGTTGCCAGCGTCTAGTGCAGTTAGCCTCCCAGATTCAGTCAAAGAGCCACTTAATTGCCCGGGAGATGCTACAACTGCTAGGCCACATGGCTTCCACAGTACATGTGGTACCCTATGCTCGCCTACACATGAGAGCAGCTCAATGGACCAGGAGCTCTCTCAGACCAAATAGCAACCTCCAAACGTCTCTTTTGGTCTCTCCAATGGTGGATGTCCACTCAAAATCTGTTGCTGGGGTCCCCCTTTCAACAGTTGTTGCCCCAAGCAACCCTCACAACAGATGCCTCCCAAACAGGTTGGGGAGCTCATCTACAGGACCTCTCCACTCAAGGCACTTGGTCCCCTCAGGAGACCTCTCTTCATATCAACCACTTGGAGCTTCGAGCAGTTTTCCTAGCTCTCAAGGTCTTCCATACCCTCCTCAGCTACAAGACAGTCCTCATTCATACAGACAATCAAGTAGCTATGTTTTACATAAACAAGCAAGGAGGAACTGGCTCTCTGTCGCTTTGCAACAAAGCTCTAAGATTGTGGGCCTTCGCCAGAGAGCATCAAATCCATCTCCTGGCAGTATACCTCCCAGGAGTCCAAAACTCTTGGGCAGACAGACTCAGTCGAGTTCTGCTTCCACACGAATGGCCCCTGCACATGGATCAGGTACTCAGAATCTTCCAAGAATGGGGAACCCCGGACATAGACCTCTTTGCAAGTCCGTGGAATGCCAAACTTCCCCGGTTCTTTTCCAGAATTCCGTGTCAGGGAGTTCAGGCCAAGGATGCCTTCCTCCTTCATTGGGGTCAAGGCTTCCTGTATGCCTTTCCACCCATTCCCTTGATTCCCAAGACTCTGTTCAAACTCCAGAGAGATCAAGGATCTATGATCCTCATAGCTCCACGCTGGCCACGCCAAGTGTGGTACCTTCTACTTCTGCATCTCTCCCAAGCCCCCTCCCTGGATTTGGGAGCTGCTCCAGACTTTCTGTCCCTGGAGGAAGGGACTTTGTGGCACCCAAACCCCAAGTCCCTTCACCTCAGAGCTTGGTTACTGAAGGCCTAGACCTTCAAGGCTTGAATCTTTCTCAGCAAGTGAAGGATATTCTCCATGCTTCTAGAAAACCTTCACCAGGCGTTCCTATGCTTTTAAATGGAAAAGATTTTCCATTTGGTGTGCTGAAAAGGGTCTTGACCCTCTAGCACTACCTTTAAATTCTCTGTTAGACTATCTCCTGCATCTTTCTGATGCAGGACTTAAGACAAATTCAGTAAGAGTCCATTTGAGTGCTATTGCAGCATCCCTTAAGCCCATCAATGGACAACCTGTTTCCTCTCATCCTCTCATTGCAAGATTCATGAGAGGCCTAACTTTAACTAAACCTCCCATTAGGCCTCCTCCGGTGGCATGGGACTTAAATTTGGTTCTTGGCCAGCTTATGAAGCCACCTTTTGAACCCTTAGTCACTACCACCTTGAAATTTCTTTCCTGGAAGGTTATTTTCCTCATTGCAGTCACTTCAGCTCGCCGCATCAGTGAACTGCAGGCTTTAGTGGCTAATCCACCTTATACAAGGTTCCATCACGATAAGGTAGTCCTTAGGACAAATCCACACTTTATGCCTAAAGTGGTCTCATCTTTTCATCTTAATCAAGAGGTATATTTACCTGTCTTTTTTCCAGCTCCTCATGCATCCAGTGCAGAGAAGTGTCTTCATACTCTGGATTGTAAAAGAGCTCTTGCTTTTTACTTACAAAGGACACAGCAACATAGAAAGTCTTCCCAGCTTTTTGTTGCTTTTGATCCTTCTCATTTGGGACTTCCAGTCTCTAAGAGAACACTGTCCAACTGGATTTGCTCAGTATATTTCTTTCGCCTACCAGAGCAAGAACCTTTCTCTGGAGAGCCATGTCACAGCTCATAATGTGAGGGCGATGGCCACCTCTATGGCTCATCTAAATTCTGTGTCCATCGACAAGATCTGTCGAGCAGCCACCTGGGCCTCGGTTCATACCTTCACAGCCCATTACTGCTTGGACAAGGACTCCCGCCGGGATGCCTTGTTTGGTCAGGCTGTCCTCAAACACCTGTTCCATTCTTAAACAACTCCTACCCTCCTTCCCTGGATGGATGCCTGAGATCTGAGGTATCTTAGCTAGGGAGACCCCATATGTGAAGACTCATTCCTGCTTGTTCCTGGAGATAGCACAGTTACTTACCTGTAACAGGTGATCTCTGGGAACAGCAGGAATAAGTCTTCACAACCCTCTCACCTCCCCTAGGAGTTGTATCCCTTTTCTGTCTTTCCTTTCCTCTCTCTCTCTATTGTCGCAGCTTTAAACTCGAACTGAGGAGAGCTGGTCAGGAAAGGCGGGAAGGCAGCGCGCAGGCGCAGTGGGATGCTCCCAAAAGCTTTCCTTTTTGGGAAGCTGGGGAGCGTTCCCGCGCAGGCTCCGTCAGTACCGACGTACCCATATGTGAAGACTTATTCCTGCTGTTCCCAGAGTTCACCTGTTACAGGTAAGTAACTGTGCTTTCTATTTCCTCTCTTGGCCACTGCTGAACACTGGGAAGAGGGTTTTAACATGCTATCCACGATGACACCTAAATCATTTTCCTGGGTGTGGTTCCCAATGTGGAACCTTGCATAGTGTAACCATAATTTGGGTTGTTCTTTCCTAGGTGCATAACTTTGCACTTGTCCACATTAAATTTCATCTGCCATTTCGATGCCAAGTCTTCCAATTTATCAATATCCTCTTGCAATTTTCCACAATCCTCTTGGGTTTTAACAACTTTAAATAGTTTTGTGTCATCTGCAAATTTGATAACCTCACTTGTTATTTCCTTTTCCAGGTCATTTATGAATATGTCAAAAAGCAGCAGACCCAGCACAGATCCCTGAGGTACTCCACTATTCACCTTTTACCATTGGGAAAATTGGCCTGCCCTCTGCTTTCCATCTTTTAACCAGTTCCTGAAACACAACAGTACACTGCCTCCTATCCCATGACTCTTTAGTTTTGCCAAAAGTCTCTGATGAGGGACCTTGTCAAAGGTTTTCTGAAAGTCCAAATACACTATATCAACCGACTCACCTTTGGCTACCTGTTTATTCACACCTTCAAAAAAACATAACAGATTAGTAAGACAAGATCTTCCTTGTCTAAAGCCATGTTGGCTGTCTCCAATTAAGCCATGACTATCTACATGTTCAGCAATTTTGTTCTTTATGATGGTTTCTACCATTTTTCCCGGTACTGTCGTCAGGCTCACCGGTCTGTAGTTTCCCGGATCACCCTTGGAACCCTTTTTAAAAATTGGCCTTACATTGGCAATCCTCCAATCTTCAGGTATTACAGAGGACTTTAATGATAGCTCACAGATTACTAATAGCAGGTCTGCAATCTCATATTTCAGTTCTTTCAACACACTTGGATGTATACCATCCGGTCCAGATGATTTGCTACTCTTCAGTTTATCAAATAGTTGTAATACATCTTCCCGATGTAGCGATATTTCTTTCAATACTTCTGCAGTATCACCTTTTACACTAGAAGCCCTAAAAGGAATTTTACCTAGAAACCCCAAAGTGCGTCAATTGACGCATTATCATGATGACTGCATTTAGTATGAAATGCAGATGCGAATTAATGTGAAGTTACTTATTTGTTAAATACGTCCAGTATGTGACGTCATTACATGACGTCATCGTGTGTTTATTGTTTGTAATGTTGGAGTAAAACTGTACACAGTGATTGAGATATGCCACCTAGAGGGAACATGAATTTATACCTAGAAGCCGCAAAGTACGTCAATTGACGCATCCAAGACAATTGAGTGTGTCAATTGACGTACTTTGGGGCTTCTAGGTATAAATTCATTTTCCCACTAGGTGGTGCATCTGTCATTCATTTTCGATGCACATATTTGAACATCTTGACCTTGCTAACAAAGTCATGGAACATGACTGACATGGTTCTAGCAGTGGCACTGGTATACAACTTCAAAGATACATTTGCGTCAATTGACGCGCTTTGGGGCTTCTAGTGTTAAATGCCACTTCAGTCATGGGTAACATCCCTACATCTTTCTCAGTAAAAACAGAAGCAAAGAATTCATTCATTCTCTCTGCTATAGACTTGTCCCCTCTTACTGCCCCTTTTACCACTATATCATCAAATGGTCCAACTGACTCTCTCACAGGTTTTTTGCTACTAATGTACTTGAAAAAGTCTTTATTAGGCGTTTTTGCTTCCACAGCATGTTTCTTCTCAAATTCTCTCTTTGCTTGCCTTATCAATGCCTTGCATTTAACTTGCCAGTGCTTGTGCTGTTTCCAGGTTTCGTCGTTTGGCTCTTTTTTCCATATCCTGAAAGATGCTTTTATGGCAACAACAGCCTCTCTGACCTTACCTTTAAACCAGGGGTCTCAAACTCAAATTGCTTTGAGGGCCAAATGAGGACTTGTAAAGTAACCCGGGGGCCGCATAAGACACGGGGCCTCATTTGCCTAAGGTGCCTCATTTGCATAAATATTTGCATAATGTTACCATACACTAACTTTTAGTAAACATGCCTCTTAATGAGTGTATGGATAAAGAAAGACTAAAAGATTTCTATATTACTATAATCCAGTGCCAACCTCCAGGCACATTAGGAACTACTACAAACACTGCCCATTTAGAACCCATAGCAAACCCGCCATATCATAACAGCACTACCAGGACTCACAAAGCACCAGACCCTACCTATCAAAAGGCAACACTGCAAATATTAAATCAATACATTTCAGAGAATAACAATACATGACCTACAGGGAAAAGAGAACAAGTAGCAATGTCAAATAGGAATTACATAAACAGAATACCTCAGCTCAGTTACACATGCAGAACATACACCATCAAACAAGGAATCACAATTTAGAAACAGGAAGACAATAATTAAATTGGGAACCCCAAAAGCCAAATTTGGAATGTACAACAACACTGTAGAAATAAAACTATAAATTAATTTCCTCTTGTACTAACAATGCGCAGACGTTAACGATGCACATTTCCCAGAGCTGACATATTCCAGTTAATAAATTCAAAATAAAGAAGATATTTTTCTACCTTTTGTGCATTTTTTTTCAGTTGCAATTGTTCCAGGCACTTTCTTATGGTTTCTTCGTGTCTTCTGCTAACTCTCCATCGTCTGCTCTCCATTTGTCCTTTCTTCTCTCTTCTAGTTCTTTTTCCATTCTCTCTCTACATCTGCTTTAACATACTAATCTTTCTCCTTTGTTTTTTCGTTATTCCTATTTAATCTACTCAAATATTACCCCTCCATCCTCAATCCCCACTTACTCTCCCAATACCTGGCCAATTGTAGATTTGTCTTCCCTCCCGCACAAAATATTTTTCCCCTCTCCATTTCACTTTCCCAGCTCCATCCCATTCTAATCCTCCCCCAACATCAGCTCCCTTCTAGTTCCAGCCCCACCCAGCATCCGCTCCTTTCTAGTCTCTGCATCAGTCCATTTCCAGTCCTAGCCCCCCATCAGAACATTTCCAACCCTAGCTCCCCCCCACTCAGCCCATTTCCAGTGCTAGCTCCCTCCCCTCACAGCCCATTTCCATTCCAAGCCCCCCTCCCCATCAGCCATTTGCAGTTCAAGCCCCCCTTCCACTCAGCCCATTTCCAGTCCTAGCAACCCCCCAGCCCATTACTAGCCCTAACCCCCCCCCATCAACCCACAGCACATTACCAGTCCTAACCCCCCCCATCAGCCCACAGCACATTACCAGCCCTAACCCCCCCATCAGCCCACAGCACATTACCAGTCCTAACGCCCCCATCAGCCCACAGCACATTACTAGTCCTAACCCCCCCCCATCAGCCCGCAGCACATTACCAGCCCTAACCCCCCATCAGCCCACAGCACATTACCAGCCCTAACCCTCCCATCATCCCACAGCACATTACCAGCCCTAAACCCCCCCATCATCCCCCAGCACATTCCCCGCCCTAACCCCCCCATCCGCCCACAGCACATTACCCGCCCTACCCCCCCCCATCTGCCCACGAAAAATTAAAACAAAAACAAAAAACTGGCTGCCGCCGCGGCAAAATCGAATGTCCCGCGGGGCCCCCCCTGCCCAGCAGAGCCAGCCCTCCTTCCCTCCCTCAGTCCCTCTCCGCTTCGGCTTAGAACCTCAAAGGGAGAGTTCCTCCCTCGCGACTCTGTTAAGCCCGCTGGGGCTTATGGGAAATTTCCCATCTGCCCCGGCGAGCTTAACAGAGTCGCGAGGGAGAAGCTCTCCCTTCGCGGCTCTGAAAGCCGAAGCGGAGAGGGACTGAGGGAGGCAGGGCTGGCTAACATCGGGGAATTCCGGGGGCAAGGCAGACTGCTTACTCCTTACCTGTCCGCGGAGAGCTGTGCACACTGGAACAAGCACAGGCCGACTAACTGCAGCAGGGCAGGGGATGGATGAGGGCGCGTGGTGCCTCGTGGCGTTGGGCTGGCTGCTCAGACTGCTTCAGCCCCCCCCCCTCCTCCTCCTCCTCCTTCCTGTCTCCTATTGGTTGAGGGCAGACTCGTGAGAAGAGGACTTTGTAGACTCTCAGTCTAGAAGACGAGATTGCCGGCGCGGCATTTCAAAATACAATCATCAGGTGAGAGTGGCGTCGCGGGCCGCACAAAATGCTCTTGCGGGCCGCGTGTTTGAGACCCCGGCTTTAAACCATGCTGGCAGTTTTTTGGACTTCCTTCCACTTTTCTTAAAGCGTGGAATACAGCTAGTCTGGGCTTCCAAGATAGTATTTTTCAAGAACACCCAAGCTTGATGTATGTCTTTAACCTTTGCAACTGCTCCTTTTAGTTTTTTCTTAACTATTTTCCTCATTTTATCATCGTCTCCCTTTCGAAAGTTAAAAGGTAGTACTGTGGATTTCCTTACTATCCCTCCTCCACTAATTAAATCAAACGCGATCATGCTATGATCACTATTGCCAAGTGGCCCTAACACCCTTATCTCTTGCACTAGATGTGGTGTCCCACTAAGGACTAGGTCCAATATGGCTTCCCCTCTGGCCGGTTCATGAACCAGCTGCTCCAAGAAGCAGTCATTTATTTCATCTAGGAACTTTATCTCCCTAGCATGTCCTGCCGTGACACTGACCCAGTCGATACCGGGGTAATTGAAATCACCCATTATTATTACTGCGCTGTAACATTTGTTAGCTTCCTTGATTTCTTTGAGCATTTCATCATCCATTTGGTCATTCTGACACCCCCACTGCCATCGCCTTCCCCTTTTTACATGGAATTTCAATCCAGAGAGATTCTACAGCAAATTTTGTTTCCTGCAAAACTTTAATCCTTTCTGACTCAATGCCCTCTCTAACATAGAGCGCAACCCCTCCACCAATTTGATGAGCTCTATCATTACGATATACTTTGTAGCCAGGTATCACAGTGTCCCACTGGTTGTCCTCCTTCTATCATGTCTCTGATATTCCAATCATATATAACCTCTCATTTAGTGCTATACATTCTAACTCACCCATCTTATTTTTTAGACTTCTAGCATTTGCATACAAGCATTTTAGAGACTGTATTTTATTCATATTAATCTGGCTATTGGTAGACATGGTTAATTTGGGATCTTTAAGTTCTGTCTGCTCCATACTCGAGGGCATTTGGGCTACTTTACTCTTTTTTGGAACCTCTCTGCTTTTGGTGTATCCTTCAAGGATACATTCTTCCAAACCATGCGCTCTTGGGCGACTATCGGCTTTCCCCTAATATCTAGTTTAAAAGCTGCTCTATCTCCTTTTTAAAGGTTAATGCCAGCCGCCTGGTTCCATCCCGGTTAAGGTGAAGCCCATCCCTTCGGAAGAGCCCCTCCTTTCCCCAGAATGTTACCCAGTTCCTAACAAATCCAAAACCCTCATCTCTGCACCATTGTCTCATCCACGCATTGAGACTCCAGAGCTCTGCCTGCCTTTTGGGTCCTGCGCGTGGAACAGGAATTATTTCGGAGAACGCTACCCTGGACTTTCTGGATTTCAACTTCCTACCAAAAAGCCTAAATTTAGCCTCCAGAACCTCCCTACCACATTTTCCTATGTCATTGGTACCGACATGTACCAAGACAGCAGACTCCTCCCCAGCACTATCTAAGACCTTATCTAGGTGGAGCATGAGGTCCGCTACCTTCACACCAGGCAGGCATGTTACCAGGCAATCCTCACGTCCACCAGCCATCCAGCTATCTACATGCCTAATGATCGAATCACCAAATATAACGGCTGTCCTAACCCTTCCCTCATGGGCACATGGCCCTGGAGAAACATCCTCGGTGTAAGAGGATTTTACATCACCTGAAGGACAGGTCCTAGTTACAGGATCACTTCCTGCCACACCAGGGTGATGCTCTCCTGTCACGTGACCTGTCTCCTCCATGGCAACAGGGATGCTGCCAGACTGGAGGTGGGACTTCAGGACTATATCCCTGTAGGTCTCGTCTATGTACCTCTCTGTCTTTCTTATGTTTTCCAAGTCTGTTACTCTAGCCTCTAGAGAACGGACACGTTCCCTGAGATCAAAGAGCTCCTTGCACCTATTGCACACGTAAGACCTCTCACCAACTGGGAGAAAATCATACATGTGACACTCAATGCAAAAGACTGGAGAGCCCCCATCTTGCTGCTGGACTGCTGTCTGCATCTTAGTTTTAAGCTTCTGTTTAGATCTTTAAGTTCTTTACTTACTAAGGGTTGCTATGGATATTTATACTAATAAGGGACAGCAAAAAAAACAGCACTAGCCACTCGTGACTGAACAAAGACAAAACCAAAGGAGTGGCAGGTTCGCACCCAACACCTTTATTAAACAAATAAGTGGCCTAACCCAACACAGGACCGTGTTTCATGGTGTACTTCATCAGGGGTTATCGGGGCACACTAAAAAAACATATAAATCATAAAATTATATTAAGAAATAAATACAATTAAAACAGTAGCTTAAAAAAAGGGGCTAAGACAATAATTATAAACATAAATAGATTAAAATTCAACACATTAAAAAACTATGTCTCACTATACCATAAAAGTCTTAGGTCTCAAATGAAACACAGAATATTTCTAATATCAAGTGTGTCACATAAAAACAATTATGGACTTCAAGGTTAATTAGAAATACATTTAAAAATGAAGTTAAAATCATAATTAAGAAAATACAAAATCTATACATGCATATATCTAATATCTATTGTGTCACATCAAACAAATATGGAACACAGAAACAATTAGAAATACAATAAAAATGCAGTTAAGAGTATGATTAAGGATACTTAAAAATACAATAAGAATTAAACGGAAGGATCAAAACTTGATAAGAAGGATAAATAATCAAATTTACGTACTGAAAGATCACATATAAAAAGATCACATATAAAAGAGGACTGAAGGGATGAGGAGAGCAAATACAGAAGAAGAAGTGAGTGTAAAAAATAAGAAATAAAAAATAAAAATACTAATAAACATCAAAAACGGAAATTACCTGATTGGTGTGTGGTGGTCTCTGACTACACAATACACATAGATGTGTAATTGAAGTCACTAATATCATAAATAAAAAACTTCTGTAAAAAAGAACATAAATTTAAAAAAGTTGTTCAAAAATGAAATGCTGCCCCAGACAGATAAATTATCTATTATAAGGAAAGAATAATGTACTAAAAAGGTGAGTCACTCATCTATCAACTATTTAAACGTACTTTGAACGAAAGTTCAATGTGTTTAGGATGGCAACGGGGGACCTTATATGAATCTATAAATAGAGTAATGAATCCCAGACGTATCCGAAAGAACTTTATTGGTTAAACATGCCAAATGTTGAAAAATTAATAGTTTGCTTGCGGGGGCTGGAAAGCCTATAGGCATACCATTGAACAACATCTTCTTTTGAAACGATTTGGGACATAGAATCAAATAAAAGCCTGGTAGGACCAATCAATAAATTACCGGCAAGAAGGATAAAGAGATATAATAAAAAGATAACACATTGTACAAATTACATCCAAAAAAAAGGGGATGAGAAATAACACTTATGGGTGAGTTAAAGGAACATATTCCCATCCGACTATGGACAACGGAAAAATGGCAACAAGTTAAATGTTTGAAAGATAAGCACTCGGCATCATTGTACGAATTTTTCAATGAATAAAAAAATAAAATAAATAAAATAAAAGTAAAAATGCTACCCAATGCGGAGGACACCACCGTGGAGTGTATCCTTTCCATGTAGCCCTCCGAGGGACCTCCTATATAATTTGTATGGATCCAAAGGAACACTGACTAGTACTTGTTTAAAATCAAACCCTAACTGTTAAAAAATGTCAATGTTAAAACTTGCAAGGTTGTTGGAAATCAATCCTAATTATTTAAGAAAACCAGGGAACTACTGCCAACGTGTGTCTCTCCTTCGCGCTTGAAAAAGTATGCCGGTACTGCGATTCAAATGACGACAAAACAATACATGTTTGAAACATGAGCGTCCCGGGAAAAGTCAAAGTTTCTGTATTGAAAAAAAACTTAGCAATGTCAATTAAAACAGAGTATTTTACCTGTTTGAAAAATGCCAAAGACACGACTGCAAACGCGTATTACTCCTTCAAGCACTCAAAAAAATGCCAGCGCATGCGTGTTAAAAAGGATACAAAACCGGAAGTGTTTAGACCATATAACTCTATAAAATAGCATGTATTGATCTGTCATTGTAAAATGTGCAAATTCACAGCAAGGTAAATGCAAAAGGGTCTTAACTTAAAACCTGTTATGTCAAAAAAATTAATTTTCTAAGAGTCTAAAAGAATATGTCAATTTTATTCAAAACATTAAAATCGACAAGTGCGCATGATTAAAAATTGCTCTAAATACAACTGGTTAAAAGAAGGCTTATGTACATGAACCACCATTGGAAAAAGGGGGGCTTTTTAAGATGTAATTAACATATAAATCCAATTTACATCTAAAACATGTATAACATGAGGTGGGTCAAATAATTTATCGGAGGGGTAAATTTTATGCCGACATGTTTAAATATGTGATTAACCATATAAAAGGATGTTTAAAATAAAGGTAAATGTTAAAAAAGGAACCATAATGATAATTATAAATAATAAAAAGTCAGATATTGGTTTAAAAATGTCAACTGTTGGTTTAAAAACCGTATTGGCTTTAAGTTCAAAAAGGAGGACCTAAAAGAAATCTAAGTTGCATTTACCTCAGACTTCTGTCATGGACATAAAAACAATAAATATAATTATAAGTATTAAAAATAATAAATATATTAATAAATTTAGAATAATGAATAAATAAAATGCCAGATATTGGTTCAAAAATGTGTTGCTTTGATGTTCAACAAAGAGGTCATGCAAAATCAATCATACTGTGCACGTCAAAAAAGGGGAGGGGGAGATTGATGGATGTAACAATCTTCCACATTGTCTAAAAGGATGAACAAAATATTTAGGAGGGGGGCCTTATAACTAACAGAAATATAATGTAAAATACAAATTGCGTGTCAATATTCATAATAGTCAAGAGTATGTAAGATGTGAGAGCCAAATTTGGAAGAGGGGACCTTTAAAGAAAAACAGACAAATCTCTTTCTAAATTCAATCCATGAGGGAATAAAGTATCCATCAAAAAAATATACTTTTGTTCAAGTCTTAACAACGTTCTATCATTGTCTCCACCTCTCCAATTGGGTATCACCTTTTTAATAACGAAAAACGTAAATCAGATATTTTATGGTCCTTGTCAAGCCAATGTTGGACCAATGGTTTATCTCCTAATTTCCTCCTTATGCTGCTCTTGTGTTCAACTATTCTAATATGTATATTACGTTTGGTCTTGCCAATATATAACATCTTACATGGGCACATGATGATATAAATGACATTTGCTGTCTCACAATTGGAGAAATCATGGATGTAATACTTCTTATTCGTAATGGGATGTGTAAAAAACCTCCGAATTGGAAGCGTATGTATACACACAGAACAGTGTCCACACTGGTATTGGCCTTTATATATAGAGAGAGGTTTTCTCTCGGTGAGAACTGATGAAACAAGAAGGTCCCAAAGATTAACATTCCTTTTGTGTGCTATCATTAACTCCAACTTTTCAAACCCTGGAATGGCTTGTATCAAGTGCCACTTTGTTAATGGCACAAGACGGATATTGGCACGCCTGAAACCTCTCTTGAAGAACGGTGGATTGAAATTCGAAATCTTCATCTGAGGTACAAATCCTCCTGGCGCGAAGAAATTGCCCCACTGGTAGATTGTTTTTAAAGGAGGGGTTGTGAAAACTCGAATGATGAAGCAAAGTATTAAGGTCCGTTGGTTTCCTGTATAATGTGGTACTAAAACTTGAGCCTTCAAATCTATACATGTAAAGGTTCGCAATATCCGGAGCAAACGAAACCCCTCCTTTAAAAACAATCTACCAGTGGGTCACTTAACAAAAAAGGAGAAGGACTTCCTTATGGTTAAAAATCCTATTATACCCACTATATACGTGAAACCGAAAATCCATAAATCTTTGGACAACCCTCCTGGGAGACCCATAGGGGCTTGTTTACAAAGCCGCGGTAGTGGTTCGCGATCGCGATCGCAGCCGCGGCCCCATTGAAATCAATGGGGCCGCGGCTCCGATTACGATCGCAAACGGCTACCGCGGCTTTGTAAACAAGCCCCATAGTGTCCGCTATAGGGTCTTTGTTAGAACCGGTTTCAAAGTTCCTTGACGTCATTCTCAGACCCTTTGTTTTCCAGATGTGGTCATATGTTAGAGATTCGGCCCATGTGATAGAGATCCTCTCCTCTTTTAAAGATTTGAATCCTAATACCATCATGGTCACTTTGGATGTCGAATCACTGTACACTAATGTGCCACAGCAGGAGGCCTTACGTATTGTTGAAGAATGTTTTTTGGATAGGAAAACCCACCAGCGCATTCCCACTGCCTTTCTGTTCGCACTTGCAGAAATTGCACTTTGTAAAAATTTCTTTTGTTTTAGAGATTTGTTTTATCAACAGATCAAGGGGGTAGCCATGGAATCTTCGTTTGCTCCGGATATTGCGAACATTTACATGTATAGATTTGAAGAATATTTTTTTAAAGATCATCTATACAAGGAGAATATCCGGTTGTGGATACGATACATAGATGATATATTGATTATATGGGACGGTTCAGTAGAATTATTATCAGATTTTAACGTATGGATCAATGGCTTGGATGACAATCTACGGTTTCAAGTTACTTATGATAAGGTAAAGATTTCTTATCTGGACTTACTTATAAAGAGAGAAGGCTCAAGTTTTAGTACCACATTATACAGGAAACCAATGGACCGTAATACTTTGCTTTATCATTCGAGTTTTCACAACCCCTCCTTTAAAAACAATCTACCAGTGGGGCAATGTCTTCGCGCCAGGAGGATTTGTACCTCAGATGAAGATTTCGAATTTCAATCCACCGTTCTTCAAGAGAGGTTTCAGGCGCGCCAATATCCGTCTTGTGCCATTAACAAAGCCTACAATAGAGCACGAGATTCTTCAAGGGCTGATCTACTCAAACCACGTGTTAAGAGGAACGTTCAGAATAAAATGGTTTGTCCTATAAAATATTCCTTGGAATCTCAAAGAATTATTAATATTTTGAAAAAAGAGTGGCACTTGATACAAGCCATTCCAGGGTTTGAAAAGTTGGAGTTAATGATAGCACACAAATGGAATGTTAATCTTCGGGACCTTCTTGTTTCATCAGCTCTCACCGAGAGAAAACCTCTCTCTATGTATAAAGGCCAATACCAGTGTGGACACTGTTCTGTGTGTATACATACGCATCCAATTCGGAGGTTTTTGACACATCCCATTACGAATAAGAAGTATTACATCCATGATTTCTCCAATTGTGAGACAGCAAATGTCATTTATATCATCATGTGCCCATGTAAGATGTTATATATTGGCAAGACCAAACGTAATATACGTTTAGAATAGTTGAACACAAGAACAGCATAAGGAGGAAATTAGGAGATAAACCATTGGTCCAACATTGACTTGACAAGGACCATAAAATATCTGATTTACGTTTTTCGTTATTAAAAAGGTGATACCCAATTGGAGGGGTGGAGACAATGATAGAACGTTGTTAAGACTTGAACAAAAGTATATTTTTTTGATGGATACTTTATTCCCTCATGGATTGAATTTAGAAAGAGATTTGTCTGTTTTTCTTTAAAGGTCCCCTCTTCCAAATTTGGCTCTCACATCTTACATACTCTTGACTATTATGAATATTGACACGCAATTTGTATTTTACATTATATTTCTGTTAGTTATAAGGCCCCCCTCCTAAATATTTTGTTCATCCTTTTAGACTATGGTGGAAGATTGTTACATCCATCAATCTCCCCCTCCCCTTTTTTGACGTGCACAGTATGATTGATTTTGCATGACCTCTTTGTTGAACATCAAGGCAACACATTTTTGAACCAATATCTGGTATTTTATTTATTCATTATTCTAAATTTATTAATATATTTATTATTTCTAATACTTATAATTATATTTATTGTTTTTATGTCCATGGCAGAAGTCTGAGGTAAATGCAACTTAGATTTCTTTTAGGTCCTCCTTTTTGAACTTAAAGCCAATACGGTTTTTAAACCAACATTTGACATTTTTAAACCAATATCTGACTTTTTATTATTTATAATTATCATTATGGTTCCTTTTTTAACATTTACCTTTATTTTAAACATCCTTTTATATGGTTAATCACATATTTAAACATGTCGGCATAAAATTTACCCCTCCGATAAATTACACAGGTACACTACCAAAAAACTGCCTCCAGTTTTGCAACTGATTCCTATAGATTTTGGGGTGCTGAATCCAGGAAAAATAGCCAAAATGTTCCATCACGTCACGTTTTCTTGCAAAAGTAGATTTCTTACCCATATAAGGAATGTTCACATAATTTCTTTTTAGCCGACTGCAGTTTATTTTCTTGGCCCAAAATAGAGGTTGTAATGGTTAACTAACTAGAAACACTCCCTCATGATATTTTAGAGTGTTTTGTATTCATTTTATACATTAACAGGACAATTGGGAGGCGGGGGGGCTAAATCCAGTACTCGCGCTGGCGCATGTTCTTTCCTGTTTGCCTCGCCTCGTTCGCTCGCTCGCTCAAACACGGTGGTTGCGACATGAACGTTCCTGTCATATTTCAGTTTCTTGCAAGTTCATTATTACCTTTTGTTTGCTCAGTCGTAATCCAGCTTTATTCCGAAGTGGTTCACTACAGTTGTAGTTTGCAGTGCTGTGTATTTGTGATGGCTCACAGAGCCAGAGGTTGCGTCAACTCTCCGGACAGTTTTTGTTTTATTTGTGGGGAATATACCGTGAAAAAGCGGCAGAGGAACATTTCTGCATTTATTAAAAAAGTATATTTTGCCTATTTCGGTTTGAAGTTAGGCGATCAAGACAAACCGTGGGCTCCTCACAAAGTGTGCAAGACATGTGAGGAAGATCTACGCTTATGGATGAAAGGTAAAAAACAAGCATTTCGTTTCGGAAAACCTATGATGTGGCGTGAACAAAGAGACCACAGCAGTGACTGCTATTTTTGCTCTTGCATTGTGAAGGGATACAACTTAAAAAATAAGAACGTAATAAGTTACCCCAACCTTCCCTCAGCAATTAGGCCTATGCCTCATAGCAACGAAGTACCTGTGCCTGAACCACCAAAATCTTTGGATCATATTTGTGTGGACGGTTCTGATCATGATGAGACTCATCAGATGGCTTTTCCTGATGAGTCCAGTACTTCCGAGTTTGAAACTGAACCAGATCCGAAACCTGAACTTTTCTCTCAAGCTGAATTGAATGATTTAGTCCGGGATTTAGGACTCCCAAAAGATGCTGCCCAACTGCTAGGTTCTCGGCTTAAACAGAAAAATCTATTGTCACCAGGAACAACTTTTTATTGGTACCGCAACCGCGAGACACAATTTTTGAAGTATTTTATTTATTTATTTATTTATTTATTTATTTCAACTTCTTATATACCGCACTCTTTGACATCAGCGCGGTTTACAAATAACAGAAAGAAACCAGAACAACAGGCTGTTTGGTATTACATATAACAGGAGTATCAACTTGGATAACATGGGATAACTATTTACATGGAATATATAATCTATTAGCTAAGAGGAATATTTGGTATTTTGCAACGATATATACGGAGTGATGGAAAAGTTTAAACTCAAGTATGATCCTGCTGAATGGCGGCTGTTCATTGATTCGTCAAAAGACAGCATAAAAGGTGTTCTTCTTCATAATGGCAACACATTCGCTTCAGTTCCTATTGCTCACTCTGTTATTCTCCAAGAAAAATACGAGAATTTGGCCCTGATTCTTCAGAAGATTCGTTATGATGAGCATAAGTGGATGATTTGTGGAGACTTTAAAATTCTATCCATGCTATTAGGGCAGCAATCCGGTTTCACCAAATATCCCTGCTTCCTTTGCTTGTGGGATAGCCGGGCCCGCGACCTACACTGGGGGAAAAAAGACTGGCCAATTCGGGAGTATTTGAGACCCGGTGAGAAAAATGTTCTTCATGAGAGCTTGGTACCTCGTGATAAAATTCTATTACCACCTCTCCACATTAAGTTGGGTCTCATTAAGCAATTCATCAAGTCCCTTCCAAAAGATGATGAGTGCTTTCGGTACCTTTGCTCAAAGTTCCCCCGACTTTCTGAAGCAAAGCTAAAGGAAGGAGTGTTTGTTGGCCCTGATATAAGGAAACTCATTTCAGATGGAGCATTCGCTGAAATGATGTCTGAGAAGGAAAAAGAAGCCTGGGATTCCTTCAAGGATGTTGTTCTCAAATTCTTGGGGAACAGGCGGGATGAGAACTATAAGGATATTGTTGCCAGGATGCTCAATGCCTTCAAAGAACAAGGCTGTAACATGAGCCTGAAAGTCCATTTCTTGCACTCCCATGTGAACTACTTTCCCGAAAACTTGGGGGCGTACAGTGAAGAACAAGGTGAAAGGTTTCACCAGGACATCAAGGACGCAGAGAGAAGGTACCAAGGAAGATGGAACATCACTATGATGGCTGATTTCTGCTGGTTGCTGCTGCGGGAAACCCTAGATGAAAAATACGCCAAGCAGCGCACCAAGAGAAGCATTCGGGGGAAGAAGAAACGGGCCCACCAGGAGATTGATTGACCCAAGAATGACTTTAAAATATAAACTGTGTTGACAAATATTGTGTTTTTACTAAACTTTGAAATAAAAATTTGCTAGTTATTACCACAGTGTCGGATCTCATTTATTAGAATTTTATTTTCACACCATCGGGTGTTTGTCTTCATGTATTGCAATGGTGCGGTTTGCGTTTTCTATTCTTACATACATACCTGTACAACATTTTTTGCACATTTCTTTGCTTTGCTTTGTGTCTAACCTCGCTCTTATATGCTCTATGTTTGTGCACATGTATGTGGCTGTTTTAAGTGCAGACAATTTTGCTACCATCACAGTGTGTTTTGTTGACATTACTCTATTCTTATGTGCTGCCTTGTTACAATTTTCTTTATTCTTATTTGAATAACTACTAAACTATTAGTATAAAGAATTCATCCAAGAAACTTTTATCTCGATCGCACTCAATCTGAAACGTTCACCTCAAACTGCTAACCCAATGTAGCAAAAAATCTGTACGTGATGGAGCAAATTGGTTACCAGATTTGGATTCAGCGCACCAAAAAACGTAAAAATCAATCGAAACATTAGAGGCAGTTTAAAAAAAATTTTTTTTAGTGTACCTGTGTTATTTGACCCACCTCATGTTATACATGTTTTAGATGTAAATTGGATTTATATGTTAATTACATCTTAAAAAGCCTGTCTTTTTCCAATGGTGGTTCATGTACATAAGCCTTCTTTTAACCAGTTGTATTTAGAGCAATTTTTAATCATGCGCTCTTGTCGATTTTAATGTTTTGAATAAAATTGACATATTCTTTTAGACTCTTAGAAAGTTAATTTTTTTGACATAACAGGTTTTAAGTTAAGACCCTTTTGCATTTACCTTGCTGTGAATTTGCACATTTTACAATGACAGATCAATACATGCTATTTTATAGAGTTATATGGTCTAAACACTTCCGGTTTTGTATCCTTTTTAACACACATGCGCTGGCGTTTTTTTGAGTGCTTGAAGGAGTAATACGCGTTTGCAGTCGTGTCTTTGGCATTTTTCAAACAGGTAAAATACTCTGTTTTAATTGACATTGCTAAGTGTAGACGAGGAATAACTCTACTAGGCCCCAAATGTAAATTGGATATAATCAGTGAGGTAGAAGAAACAGCTGCAGATGAACAAACTTATACACCTATGATCTATCCAGGATATGCAGACTTAGAGCTGTCAGATTCAGAGACGGACAGCCAATCAGGATCAATAATATCTAATGGAATAGAACCAAAAACAGCTATACATGAAACTATACATGAGACAGGATTATAGACCTAGGAAAAGATAGGTCTGAATTACATTTAAAACTATCTCTTTAAAAGACATTTCTGCTTCTAGTGAATTTAGCAACTGGAACTTGTGGCATTAGCAAATAGAGTTTGTGTAACAATAGATATTAGGTCAGATTGTAGTTCCTTAATTAAATAGAACAGAGGGTGAGGGTGCTCATCCTGCAAGCGGATAGGTTAAAACAGTTACTGGGTCAGGTTGCCCTGATCTTGTGAAATTTGCTTTAATTCACTTAGTAAATATAACGGATGTAGCTTTAATAGAAGTCAGCAAATACAATAAGTAACTAATTAGCTTTTACTAATACAGTGAAATAACAGCGACACCTACTGAATTTAGTAAATATAGTCATGAGACATAACTTCTGCTTTTTATTAATAATGTTGTCTATGTTAGCAAAAATAATGTACACGTGGAATTTGGAAAGTACCAGATGTAATTAAAGATTAACTGAATCAGCTGATATCTCCCAATAAAAGTCAGAGCCCTATCAGGCCATCTTTGAAGAGGCTAGATGGATATGTCAAATTAGACTCCATGTGTCTCTTCCCTATAGAGCTCAATAGAGATTGATTAATTAATTAATTAATTAATTGTGTCGTGTCTTTTCTTCCTGTTGAGTGGTATAAGGGATACAAAGGACCCAGGTATTGTGTATGGGATTCCAGACCACAGCAGGGTAAGAGTCAACACTAAGTTTTTTTCAATACAGAAACTTTGACTTTTCCCGGGACGCTCATGTTTCAAACATGTATTGTTTTGTCGTCATGTGAATCGCAGTACCGGCATACTTTTTCAAGCGCGAAGGAGAGACACACGTTGGCAGTAGTTCCCTGGTCTTCTTAAATAATTAGGATTGACTTCCAACAACCTTGCAAGTTTTAACAATGACATTTTTTAACAGTTAGGGTTTGATTTTAAACAAGTACTAGTCAGTGTTCCTTTGGATCCATACAAATTATATAGGAGGTCCCTCGGTGGTCTACATGGAAAGGATACACTCCACGGTGGTGTCCTCCGCATTGGGTAGCATTTTTACTTTTATTTTATTTATTTTATTTTTTTATTCATTGAAAAATTCGTACAATGATGCCTTATCTTTCAAACATTTAACTTGTTGCCATTTTTCCGTTGTCCATAGTCGGATGGGAATATGTTCCTTTAACTCACCCATAAGTGTTATTTCTCATCCCCTTTTTTTTGGATGTAATTTGTACAATGTGTTATCTTTTTATTATATCTCTTTATCCTTCTTGCCGGTAATTTATTGATTGGTCCTACCAGGCTTTTATTTGATTCTATGTCCCAAATCGTTTCAAAAGAAGATGTTGTTCAATGGTATGCCTATAGGCTTTCCAGCCCCCGCAAGCAAACTATTAATTTTTCAACATTTGGCATGTTTAACCAATAAAGTTCTTTCGGATACGTCTGGGATTCATTACTCTATTTATAGATTCATATAAGGTCCCCCGTTGCCATTCTAAACACATTGAACTTTCGTTCAAAGTACGTTTAAATAGTTGATAGATGAAAGACTCACCTTTTTAGTACATTATTCTTTCCTTATAATAGATAATTTATCTGTCTGGGGCAGCATTTCATTTTTGAACAATTTTTTTAAATTTATGTTCTTTTTTACAGAAGAGTTTTTTATTTATGATATTAGTGACTTCAATTACACATCTATGTGTATTGTGTAGTCAGAGACCACCACACACCAATCAGGTAATGTCCGTTTTTGATGTTTATTAGTATTTTTATTTTTTATTTCTTATTTTTTACACTCACTTCTTCTTCTATATTTGCTCTCCTCATCCCTTCAGTCCTCTTTTATATGTGATCTTTTTATATGTGATCTTTCAGTACGTAAATTTGATTATTTATCCTTCTTATCAAGTTTTGATCCTTCCGTTTAATTCTTATTGTATTTTTAAGTATCCTTAATCATTTTTATTGTATTTCTAATTGTTTCTGTGTTCCATATTTGTTTGATGTGACACAATAAATATTAGATATATGCATGTATAGATTTTGTATTTTCTTAATTATGATTTTAACTGCATTTTTAAATGTATTTCTAATTAACTTTGAATTCCATAATTGTTTTTATGTGACACACGATATTAGAAATATTCTGTGTTTCATTTGAGACCTAAGACGTTTATGGTATAGTGAGACATAGTTTTTTAATGTGTTGAATTTGAATCTATTTATGTTTATAATTATTGTCTTAGCCCCTTTTTTTAAGCTACTGTTTTAATTGTATTTATTTCATAATATAATTTTATGATTTATATGTTTTTTTAGTGTGCCCCGATAACCCCTGATGAAGTACACCACGAAACACGGTCCTGTGTTGGGTTAGGCCACTTATTTGTTTAATAAAGGTGTTGGGTGCGAACCTGCCACTCCTTTGGTTTTGTCTTTATTTATACTAATAAAACTGTACCTAATACGTTTAATATACCTTGTTCACTTGAAGTTAATTAATCTCAGGTCCTTAGTGTATGACTTATTTGGATAACGAGCTTCACCCGAGAGCACCTCCTTTCCTTTAAGATGTGTAAGTACCTGGGGGGCGGAGCCTGATGTCCAGCGGGTAAGACGCTTCGCGCTGAAGCTCCCGAGAGGCCTACTTAGAATCCTGACTTAATACCTATACAAACTTACTATTTCGCTCCGGGCTGACCGGGGTACCTCGGGGGGGATGGCGGCCCATAAACCAGCGCGCTTGGACTTCGGGTCTCCTTCTTCTTCTCACGGAAAACGCTCCAAAACAGAGGTGTCCTCCCCACAGAAGATGGTTCCATTTCGTGAAAACCCCGAAATGCACCTGGAGATTTTGGAGGAACTACGCGGCGTGAAGGAATTGGTGCAGTCCAATGGAGAAGCGCTTAGAGCCCTGCGAGAAGACTTTGGAGTGCTCCAGGACCGACTTGAAAGTCTCTCATTACGGCAGGACAATATGGCGGGGGTCCTCGACTCGCACGCGGTGCGCTTGGGCGCACTGGACAAGGCCGAGCGCCAGATACAGAATCTGCAAAAGGAGTTAGAAGATAGCAATAATCGAGCCCGTCGCAACAATGTGAGGCTCATTGGAATACCGGAGGGGGTGGAAGCGGGAGATATGAGAGAATTCCTGCTCAAAACTCTTCCCTCCTTGCTGAAGATCACCTTTCATAAAGAATTGGAAATCGATCGTGCACACCGTGTTCCTACCCACATGGCGCTCAACCGAACGACCCCCCGGCCTATTATCTTTCGCTTGCTACGATATCAACAAGTGGAACAAATTTTAAATGCTGCCCGGGCGAACCATCATTTGGAATTTGAAGGTCACAAAGTCTCCTTCTTCCCTGATTTGGCAAAGCCTACCGTTGACCGACGGAAGAAACTCCTTGCTTTTCGCCCTCGACTTCAACAGCTACAGGCTTGCTTTGGCCTGTTGTATCCCGCGAAGCTCCGAGTGACTCTCCACAACCAAACCAGGACATTCGAAGATCCTGATCTACTATAAACATTTTTAGACTCCAAAGAAGCAGAGCAGATGCGCTAATCCAACGACGTGGACTTTTATTCGCCGGCTCTGTCCGCCATTTTGAAGGGCCCGATGCGGCGGTCATAGTCAAGCACAGAGACTTCCTGGACTTTCTTTCTTTCTTTCTATGACTCTTGTTTTGTGGTCTCCTCTCCCTCCATGATGTGTGCCTCGGTCGGATTCGGAGCACGCACAGTCCTACAGGTTATGTGTTTTTCAATTTCGGCCTTCTCTGGGGCTTCTCCCCGCAGACACATGGTCGCCAGTAATTTTTGGGGTTCTGCTTCTTCTCTACCGCGCTGCGGTTTTTCCTTTTTAATGTGGGGCGCTTCATTGTATTATCTAAGCTTATTTTCTTTTATGCCATATGTACAGCCTGATACAGTCAATATGAGGGACATTGTGAAATTAGGTGCGCTATCATGCTCAGAATTTTTAACTTGTCTGAATGGCTTTATGTAAAATTTTATCACTCAACGTAAAGGGCATTAATAGTCCAATCAAAAGAAAGAAAATCCTTAGCTATCTTAGCCATGAGCATGCTGATTTAGCGTTTCTTCAGGAAACGCACTTAAACTCTGCTGAAACACTGAAACTCAATGTTAAGCCTTACATGGTGGCTGCCTATTCTCCCGCCGTTTCCAAACGGTGCGGGGTAGCCATTCTGGTTAAGAAATCTTTGCAAGCTACTGTAATTGATACTAGCGCTGACAAGGAGGGTAGATGGGCCCGAGTACATCTTAAGGTTGGAGATAGTGAATTTACATGTATTTGCATTTATGCCCCGAATGTGGACAATCCTGCTTACTATGCAAGTATTGCGCAGTTGGCACAGGCCTCTGCCAATACTCCATTAATACTTGGTGGTGACTTTAATCAAGTGTTAGACCCTCTGATAGATAGACAGCCGCCTAGAACGAGTAGTCCACCCAAGAGTCTTGCTACCCTTACAGCTCTGATGCAAGATCTTGCGCTGGTAGATATATGGAGGCTGCTTCACCCTTCCGACTTAGAGTTCACTTTCTTTTCTGCCCCCCATCACTCCCAATCTAGAATAGATTTCTTTCTCATTTCCAAAGCACTGATTTCTCAAGTAGACACGACTAGGACTCATCCTCTCCATATTTCAGATCATGCTGCCATATCTTTATCATTACGTGTCACTGCGCGGGACGATTCTCCCCGAGCTTGGTTTTTTGATAGATCCCTACTGGGTCAAAAAGATTTTCAGGTTGATATAAAGGCCGCTATCCAAGATTATTTTCATTTTAACTCACCCCATGACACAGCGGGCTGGGCTTGGTGGGAGGGTTTTAAAGCATCTATTCGTGCCACTATAACTAGCTATCAAATTCGGCAGGGGAAACAAAGAAAGCAGCATTTACTGATTCTAGAGCAGCAGATACAAGCTGGGGAGCGTCTCCTCACGTCCCGTACTGACCCATGTATTTTACTCCGTTTACAACGCTTGCGTTTTCAATACAATCAGCTTTTGCACACTGCTGCTGTTAAAAATATTGAATCACAACAAGGGCTATATTATCGGGAAAATAATCGTGCTGGCAAATTATTAGCAAATGCCCTAAAAGGTCGCAAAGAAGCCAAGCGTGTTACCGCCCTCCGTAATCCGTCGGGGGGGGGCTTGGTCACTAAAGATACCGAAATCTTAGAACTCTTTCGTGACTTTTATACTCGGCTTTATCAATCTGAATGTGATTTTGAGCCAGATGTATTTGAACGCTTACTTTCAGGAGTACAAAGACCGACCCTATCTGACGAAGATAGAGTGGCCTTGGACACACCATTTACTGTCTCAGAAATTCATTCTGCTATCGAGAAATGTGCCTCAGGTCGAGCCGCAGGCCCAGACGGTCTCCCCGCTGAATTCTACAAAACCTTTCACGCTGACTTAGCTCCAGTTTTGAAAATTTATTTTTCTGCTCTGGCCGAGGAGGGTTCTCCTTCTGGGTCCTTTTCAATGGCAAATGTAGTAGTTTTTGAGAAAGAGGGGAGAGACCCGCAACTAACAGCTAATTATCGTCCAATTTCCCTCCTAAACGCGGACTATAAAATCTTTGCCACCATTCTCTCTACCCGGCTCTCGGATAGGATGCCTACCTTAATACACCCAGATCAATGCGGTTTCATTCCTGGTAGATCAACTGCTGACAATGCTCGGACTCTATGCCATGTATTGACTACCGCAGTTAATCTTGATCGCCCATTTGTTGGCCTCTCACTTGATGCTGAGAAGGCCTTTGATCGCTTAGAGTGGCCCTTCCTGTTTGCAGTCCTCCGCTGGTACGGATTCGGGGAACGTTTTCTCCGTTGTCTTCGCACCATGTACGCTCAGCCTACAGCCAGTATATGTGCAAATGCTTTAAAGTCTCAGCCTTTTCCCCTTCAACGCGGCACTCGCCAGGGATGCCCACTGTCTCCACTCCTCTTCGATCTTGCACTCGAACCCTTGGCTTTACTAATCCGGCAATCGGAGGAGATTCATGGAGTCCCCTTCACCCATAGGGAAATCAAAATTTCAGCGTATGCTGATGATCTTATGCTTTTTGTCTCTATAGACTCAGTACCGGCTGTCCTAGAGCAAATTGGTAAATACTCACAACTGTCCGGTTATAAGATAAATTGGACCAAGTCGGTAGCCTTTCCATTAAATCCTTTGCTTCATCAGGCAGATATGCAATCCTTCCCCTTTTTATGGCAACCTCGCATGGTCAAATACCTTGGGGTTCACTATTGTTCTCCTTTGGAAGACACTATCTCCTTCAATGCCAAAGACTTAACCTCTAAAGTCCGGGCGCTTACTCACCGCTGGACTCCTTTAACGCTTACCTGGTGGGGTCGATTAGAAACCATAAAAATGATGATTGTTCCGAAAGTGAATTATATCTTAGAAATGGTGCCCTGTCTCTTCCCTCGACGTATATATAAAGATATCGAGGGCCTTCTGACTAGATACTTGTGGCAAAACAAGACACCTAGGATAGCGAAACATAAGCTGCAAGCAGATAAGGAAAATGGGGGTGTCAGATTCCCTGATTTCCTGAAGTATCATCAATCTTTTCTTCTCAAACAAGGTGCTCGTTGGCTGGAAGATCCAGTACCGAGTAGACCTGTGTGGCTCGACATAGAAGAGGACCTTTGCAAACCGCTTCCTCTTACTTTTCTCCCTGGTATGACTCTCCCATCAGACTCCCACCTTCCGCCAATGCTTTTAGACACCTTAGGTGCCTTTAATAATCTTATGCAATCTTTAGACTCCCGACTCTGTCCGTTAGACAAGCTCCCACTTTGGTACAACACTCGATTTCGAATACAAAATAAGCCGATGGCGTGGAGCCCCTGGTACACTAGGGGCATTTGGATTCCTAGTCAGTTGTTCCATGAAGATCGCTGGAAAACTTTTAGTGAATTGCAAATTGAATTTGGTCTCCCAGCGAAACACTACTTTCAGTTGGTGCAACTTCAGCATTGCCTTCGGAGTGCTAAGGTGCTCCCGCCATCGGCCTCCCCTACACAAGGTTGGTTGGAGACTATCCGATCTATCGGTAGTTCACCGGGTGTAGCATCAAATTTTTACAAAACCTTATGTAATGCTATAACTAGGGATACCCCTATAGCGCAGAAAGCATGGGAGAGAGAATTGCATGTGACTTTGACTCCGGAGCAATGGAGCCTTGTCTGGAGTAGAGTGACACGGGTCTCCCGATCCGCCTCACTCACTCAGACACTCTTCTTTCTAGCCCACCGGTGTTTTTACACTCCTGACAGATTAGCCAAATGGAACACTACTCAGGGCAATAATTGTTGGACATGTCATGCGGCCATTGGTTCACTACCTCATGTTATGTATGAATGTCCCGCACTACAGTATTACTGGAGTCGGGTCTGGGGTCGTATCCAGTCTATTTTGCACTTTCAAGAGCCCCTTTCTTGGAGGATAGTGGGACTTCGCTCAGCTGCGGGGATCCCCTCTCTTCCAAAAACGGCTTACTTCCTTTTGGACTTTATGCTAGGCATTGCTATTTCCCTAATTACGAAATACTGGAAAAATAGCTCCCAACTGAGCCCCAATGAATGGTGGAATCATGTCTGTCTCTACAGTAAATATGAACAAATACCTCGTATGTTTGCTTCCCCCATTCAGACTCCTCATCATCGGTCTAAATGGAAGATGCTCAATGACTATGTACATTCTGCTCAATGCTCTCATCTGACTGTCTAAATTTGTATATATCTTTGTCCCATGATTATTCTGTATCGCAGATACTCTTTTGATTGTTTTGATGTATAATCACTGTTGTTTGGAAGCGCTCACATGCTGACATAATCAGTTAGAGAAGAAGCATGGGGGTGGGGGGCAATTGGGTTTACTTTTCTTTATTGTATAATTGTTTTGTCTCCTTTGGTGTGTTGTTTCTTTTGTTTGTTGCAAAATGAAAATAAAAGTTTCAAAAAAAAAAAAGATGTGTAAGTACCTATAAAGCTACGATTATCCCAGGGGTGGGTGGGTGTTGTGGAGGGAGGGAGGGAAATAACACTTATTAAAAGAGGGTTGTTACACAGTACCTTGCCCTGTGCTTCAGAGGTAAGCTGTGATCAACTTTCTGGGTGATTAACAGTCCTTGCTTCGATAGAAGGAGTCTTTCAAAATGGCCTTTTGACCTGCCACCTGGTGTTAACACCTATTGAAAAGGTTTCACAGGTCTCTTGCCCCCTAGGTAGAAGGCCTCTTTGTAAAGATCTCTAGAAGACTTTATTTGTTGCTCACAGAGTACTGACCCTGTTTTGCCTTTTATGCTAAGTTATATTCTGATTTGATTTAAATTACAGCTCTTTGCTACTGCTAGGCTCTGACTTATTATGAAATTTAAACTACAAGCTCTCTGCTGGGTTCTAAATTTAATCAGAAAGCTCTCTTCTGTGTTTTAAATTTAAACTAAAAGTATTTTGCTGATACTAGGCCCTGAGTGACTATTAAATTTAAACTACAAGCTCTCTGCTGGGTATGGAATGTAATGAGAAGTTCTCTTATGTGTTTTAAATTTAAACCTAAACTGCTGCTACTATGCCCTGACTGATTTAACAAAAAACACTGGTTTCACAGATTAATTAGCTTTAATACAAATAAGTCCTTTCAGAAAATTCCCAGAAGTATATACTCACAATTGCAGATCTCTCTCCAGAAGTAGCAGTCCCTTTTTCTAATCCTTCAAGTGGTTTGGGTTATAAATGATAGGGATAGTATGGAGGTATGAGGGGTTTAGGCTCTGGATTAATGCGGAAAAGGTGATTATGAGGTAGCAGAGGCAGAGTATGAGCATGATGTAGTACTTTCTTGGTGGGACAGACCATGGGTAAGGTGCAGATATTGAGTTTGAATTTCTTAAGAATGTGAGTGTTTTGTGGAGTTATGAGAGCTTTCAGCCCATTTCAAGTAATATTCCAAACAGACTTCCATCCGACCTCTACTAAAAAACCTCAAATTAGATCCGCAAAAAACAGACTCTTACCGACCCATCTCCAGCATACCCACCCTTGCGAAAATAATCGAAAAGATAGTCTACAGACAATTGCAAGACCATATCGACACTGAAGCGCCTCTTGATACCTGTCAACATGGATTCCGGGAATCTTACGGGGTCGAAACGCTCCTCACCTCACTTCTCAACAGCTTAAACTCTGGCATCGACAACATCAAACAAGGCTTTGTTCTCATCTTTTTAGATATTGCGGCTGCTTTTGACTCGGTCTGTCACGACATTCTTATGGTCCGCCTAAGAGAGAAGGGCCTCTGTGGAAATGCTCTTGAATGGTGCAACTCTTACCTCTCAGAAAGATGGCAGCAAGTTCGCTCAAATGGTGAAACATCAGAGCCATTTCACCAAGGTCAAGGAGTCCCACAAGGTTCCTCTTTGTCATCATTATTATTCAACATCTACATGCAACCCCTATGCAACATTATCAGGTCCTTCAAAGTCAATTATATGATCTATGCTGATGATGTCCTATTATATATGCCATTTTGCATTGATAAGATGAATCTCACCACCATAACCAACTGTTTTAACGCCATCTCAGACTGGCTACTGACTCAAAATCTCAGAATCCAGAACAAGAAAACAGAGGTACTTTTCATTTCAAGAAACCCCAAGTTCACACCACCTTCATTCCTTGAAGTCCAAGATGCTAAGTTGCAAGTAAAACCCCACATCCGTTATCTCGGTGTTACCCTGGATCAGAATCTAGACCTGAAGACCCACATAGCCAACACTGTAAAGGCAATTTATTTCAAGATTCGCTCCCTTAGAAACCTTCGCCAACTAATTGATCCAGATGATTTCCGTACTGTCTACCAGGCTTTAATTATCCCACATTTTGACTTCGCAAATTGTATACTACAGGGGCTCCCCCAATCAACCCTCAACCCGCTTCAACTCGCATTAAACAGTGCTGCAAGAGTGCTCTTCGGGACACCAAAAAGAGAACATGTAACACCTCTCCTGAAACAATTACACTGGCTCCCTATCCAAGCGAGAATCACCTTCAAGACCCTGCTACTAGTCTTCAAAGCTCACAAAGGACCTGCTCCCTCCTCTCTATCAGAGTTGATCCAACCTATCCCCTCCAACAGGCTTAGAAGAATCTCGGAACTAAACATGCTTAAAGTTCCAAAAGAATCCTTAAAATACATCTCTGCAACTGTGAACCGATCATTCAGCTTATGTGCTCCAAAACTGTGGAATACCCTCCCACCACACATTAGGGCCATCTCTGATATCCCCCAGTTCAAAAAGGCCTTGAAGCATCACCTTTTCATCATATACTTTCCAGAGAACACAATAACACAAGTTCATCTAAACAGCTCCAATCCCATCCCTATCTAACATGATACTTTTTCAAGTAATATTACTATCATATGTATATAGTTCAAGTTCTATTATCCATTGTTACTATTACCCCTGTTTTCCAAGTTTTTCTTCCTGTTACATGTAAAAACAGATATATGTATCTTATCTTATCTGATGTTTTGTAGTTCTATGTAAACCGCGCTGATGATGAATAGTGCGGTATATAAAAATGTTAAATAAATAAAATAAATAAAAAGGCTTTATTCTTATGTGAAAAGATAATTGTTTAAGGAACTGGCTCAATTGAGAACTGATGTAGGTGTGATACAGGAAATGAACTTGTGTATACAACATGAGAAATATTTAAAACGCTCCAGTATGATAGAATTTTGCTGGCATCAAACAAACTGGAATGCAAGAAAGGACAAGTGGGGATGTTGTGGACCAAGGGTTTTGGGGGCGGGTCATGGACACTAAAAAGATAACAGAGGGCGATACAGAATGGTTAAACTGAGGTGGAGGAGAAGCTACTTACCAACAGTCAAAAGGGGCCATTTTGGACTAGCTAACAGAGCAGTTTGCAGAGGGGAAAATCATTATGGGAGGGGACTTCAATTTAATAATGGACCCAAGGGTACATACATCACAGGGAGAGGGAACTGAGATGAGAAAGCATGGGGATAAGCTTCGAAGATGTATACGGGTGTTCAATCTATGT
Source organism: Ichthyophis bannanicus (assembly GCA_033557465.1). NCBI lineage: Eukaryota > Metazoa > Chordata > Amphibia > Gymnophiona > Ichthyophiidae > Ichthyophis > Ichthyophis bannanicus. The sequence continues at coordinate 41,102,376 of CM066049.1, read as the reverse complement.
GATGTCTGGAGGAGGCATAACCTGACAAGTCGGGTCTACACATTTTATTCAACAGCACATGACTCCTACTCACGCACAGATATGCTATGGCTGGAGGAGACTATGTTGGGGGAGGTGGAGGCCTGTCAGATCTAAAGTATTACTTGGTCCAATCATTCCCTCACTTAGATGGAACATAGCCTTGGAAGGGAGAAATGAAGAGGGGCTGGGTAGAGATTATATGATTTGCTTAAGAATGAGCAACAGGATAAGGTGATGATCATTTAAAAAATTGAGGAGGATTTGTCTATTAATGACATGGAGGGTATGTCCCCGGGGACCATTTAAGAATGTTTAAAGGGAGTAGTGTGGGGTAAATTCATGTGTTGGGCTCATATAAGGAAAAGATTAAGTTAAAAAGAATGAGAGAAATGAGTGGGAAAATTACCCAGCTGGAAAATTATCATAAACGAGGGCTGGGGGGGGAAGGGGGAGGAGAAAGGTACTCTGAAATAAACTGGAGACGGTGCAGCAAGCCTTGAAAGACCTGCAGCTAGATAACATTAGTTTGCTTTGACTAAGGCAAAACGGGTTTTCTATGAGCAGGGTGATAATGCCAGCCGATTTTTAGCTAGGAAGCTTCAGAAGGTTAGAATCCGGAATCACATCAGCCAAATTAAGGATGTATGAGGAAAGGTGCTTAATACACGGGAAGAGATTAAATGGTGCTTTGTAGAATTTTACAAATGCTTGTATACCCCTGAGAAAGTGGTTAGGGAAGAAGAGATAAAGGTCTACTTAGAGGAGATACATCTACCCTGCCTGACGGAGAAGGAGAGGGCGAGGATAAACCAGCCATAAAATCTCAACCAGCTGGAAAGGCACAGGGCTTGGATGGATTTACCAAAAAATTAAATATAATTTTTAGTGACTTAGTGGCTGGATCCTTATTGAAGTTATATAACACACTTTGGGAAGGAGGGGAGATACAACAGTAGATGTAGACAGCTGGCATGGCTCTAGTCCTCAAGGAGAGGAAGGACCCTTTGTCCTTTGGTTCCTGTCATACAATATCGCTGTTGGGACTGGATCTAAAAATTTATATAAGAATACTGGCAAACAGGCTGGTAACCTATCTTCTCTAGAAGGATTGTGAATCTTATGTGGAAATCAAGGGCGCAGTGGGAGGTCATGGTGCTGCTATGGGTCATTGGCGAAAAGGCCTTTGAAAGGGTACTGTGGCCTTTTATGTTTGGAGTGTTAAGGAAGATGGGCGTGAAGGGGAAATTCCACATGGGAGTGAAAGGGCTTACACGTTGCCCAAGACAAGTCTTAACATTAATGGAGAATATACAAATTGTTTTTATTTACAAAGGGGGACAAGGCAGGGTTGCCCCCGTCATCCCTGCTATTTGTACTAGCGGTAGAGTCTTTGGCCAGTAGGGTTCGGGCTAATGAGGAGATTGTAGAAGTGGGGGACAAGAGGTTTAAAGGAGGGGGGAGGGGTAACCTGCATGGAGTGGCGGATTCAATCCTAAACAAAGGCATAAAGGGAGGAAGGAGTGGCCTAGTGGTTGGGGCAAGTTACCTCAGGCCGGAAGGTCAGGGGTTCAAACCCTACTAGAGGACAGGTGCTCCTTGTGGTCTTGGGCAAGCCACTTAACCCTCCATTGCTCATGGTCCCTGTAAGTATTAGTGTATGTCTCTCATATCCCCTCATGTTAAATGTATCCCCAATTGTGTTCTGACCACTTTGATTGAAGGATAAGGTGGTATACAAAACTGTCTAAATAAATAAATAAAGGGGGTAACATGCATGGAGCGGTAGGTAAAACACTTAACAAAGGCATGAGAGGATAATATGCACAGACTAAATGGACCACGTTGGTTGTTATCTGCCATCATTCACTATGTTATATCTTACTATATATTGGTCCCAATTTCTGGTTTCTACTTTCTTCTGTCTTTGAACTCTCTTCCCAAGGTCTTCTATCCACTTGTCATATTTCTCTCTCTTCCTGTTTTCTTGAACTTCTTCCCCAACATCCACCAGACATTGATCTTTTCCTTTCATCTTATCTGCCTCTCTATCCACTCAGATTTAATTCCTTTCTACTATCCAGCCTTTAATCTCCCTCCATTTACTGCATCTACTTATGGCTTTCAGTCTACTTTCCTCATGTCAGCCCACCCATTCCCCTTTTTCTTATTCCCGAGTCTTTCACTAACTCTCCCATTTCCCCCCTCTCCCACTTTTCATTCATGGTAGGGGCTGGGAAGGCTTAGCCTCCCTAAACCTCTTATAAAAGCCACCTATGTCTTTACCTTCTTTCATAACCCCCCATCCCTCCAACCTGTTGTCTGATGATAAGGGGAGGGAAATGGATGGGGCTCAGAAGTTAAAAATAAAAAAAAGAGTCATAATCAACATGATTACAAAAAAAACCCCATCCAGACAAAAGATAGAGAAAAACATCATATTTTCACTTTACTGATTGGCATATATAATGCAATGGACCGAATAGTTTAATGGTTCTTGGGGTAAACTGGATATTTTTGCAGGTTCCGATAGCTTTTATTGGATCAATGCAAGAATCATCTAAAATACTGTACATGAGCTATTGATATCACAGAACTTTCTTCTTCTTTAGTCAATAATGTGTCCGATATTATATCTGAAGAAGGGTCCTATTTGATTTCAAAAGCTCATGTACATTTTTAGATATTCAATCTACAAAAAAATCCTGCAACTATACGATTAAGTTATTTTGTTCTATGTACATTACATTTTTTGCTAGAACGAGAAAGTTAGTACAAGACTACAAAAGTTGTGGGCCTGATATTTAGCCAGGCGCCATATAAAGTTAAGCATCTTGCCTCAACTGCGCATGGAGTGTAGTTGCCATTCGTGCAACCTATTACCAGTGCTGCTGCCCTCAAAGGCTTTGTGCCCTGGAAAGCTGCGCTACTCAGTCATGCAGCTTTACAGACCATTATTATGAGTGGGGTTGCGATGTTTGTCTTTGATTTTATAACAGACTTGTATCTAGGTAACTGCAGGAACACTGAAGGGTATGCTAATAGCCATACACCTCTGATGAAGCAAGTTACAAAACACTGGCCATGTTGGGTGTTTTGAAAAATGGGATCATTTCTTAAAAGATACATTGGACTAAAATTTTGAAAAAATATTTATGAAATTCATTAGTGGAAGTTTTTTTTTTCAGTAACTGTTACAATTAGTCCTGATTCACATAAGGTGAAATTAGACTTACCTGCTAATTGTAGTTCCTTTAGTAGCTCCAGTCTAGTCCCGAACTTCTGGGTTTGTGCACGTCCTCCCACAGCTTGGAGACTCAGCATGTCACGTTTCTAATGACAGCAGTATAAGTAGTCCAGGGCTCGTCTCCCTGATCCAGTAATCTATTGACAAAGCAGACTCACCAGAGCAATAAGCAATCAGATCTTAAATATGAACATTAACCTTAACACTGAACTGAGATTAACTTCAGAATACACACACATTGTTCTTTTTTTTTTTATTACCCCCACATACTTGACAGCTCGTAAGCCTGAATATCTGATAGGTGTGCTCAGTTCTCTCCGCACTTCTCTTTGAAACCCTTTCTCCTACACCTTCCCCCCCCCCAGCCCCGCCAGGAACAAAGGGCTGTGATCCTGCACTCCTGCCTTACGCTACCACTGCCCACTGAACACTGCAGTTTTGCACCTACCTCCACACCTGACTCTTCAGGCTACATTCCGGCAGGCAACCTAAGGGAGGGATGCGAGACTAGACTGGAGCTACTAAAGGAACTACAATTAGCAGGTAAGTCTAATTTCACCTTCCTTAGCGTCCCTCCAGTCTAGTCCCGAACTTCTGGGTATTGTGGTGGCCAAAGTGTCCCCAAGCCCTTAGAAAAGGGAAAAGAGCCTACTTTTACCTTTAGGGAAAGATGCAGCAGGCGGGGAGGTGAAACACAAAATGTTTTGAAACCTGAAAAAACTCACCTAGTGAATAGCTGCAGGCCACACCCTAGCTTAGGAACAAGCTACAGGGGTAATGAAAACCAGCTGGAGAGCCAGCACGTGAGCACTGCTCTGATACGTGCAGGGGGAGTTCCCAGGGGATTACAAAAAGGAAGTAACAGAGAGAGGAAGTTGCAGGTTGTCTCCAAGGTTCAGCCAACAGAGGAAGTCACTCAAGAAGTTGCTGGAGAGAGTGTTAGAGACCACGTTCCAGATGCCGTGGTAAATCCAGAGAAAGAAAGAGAAAGACAGAGAGAGTTGGAGCGGAAGCAACTCAAGAAGCTGGGAAGGAGACAGCATTGGGCACACATATACCGAGTGCAGAGAGCTGAGTCAGACAGCACAGATAGTGACGAAGTAAGTCTGAAAAGCAGCCTGTTTCCTGAGGCATATTTTGATGCCGGTGCAAATGCTGAGCTAGAGAAACAGCATTGCAGGAGAAAGGAAATTCCCAGGGGAGGAGTCACTGGAGTCTTTGAACGGAGCAGAGAGCCTAAGGCACTGGGGAGAGGAAAAAGCTCTCGTGTTTCAGAGGAGAGAGGTATTTCCCAAGACAGCCCAGCCTTAAGGGCAACTGCTAGGACATTCAAACAAACAAGTCACCAGGCAAGGAGTTTTGCTGGGGAAAGAGGTTTGAATGAGGATAGTTTTATGACAAGCCAAAGGTTTGATAAAAGCCCAACTGAGAAATGGAGAACCGTGAGTAATCCTCTGTCTAATAAACAGTTAAATAAGCTGAAGGCATTAAACCATTTGGAGGGAAAGGAAGAATTGTCTACATGTGCTGAGCAGCCTAGGGACAGGAAAGCCTCTAAGTGGAAAGATATCCTTAAGCTTTTAGAAACAGCAGAACCAGGTTTTATCAAGAGGAATGTATGCCCTGAGATGCCAGAGTCACTCGTGGAGGATATGGAAATAGAGAGTTACCCTTCTGAGAGTGAGAGTGACAGTCTTATGGAATGTGCTATTTGCTATAAGACAAACGTTTGAGCCCTGGAAAGAAAGAAGCCCAAACAATAGCCTTTATAATTGAAGAAGTATAAACAGGCTGGACTATGTTTTAAAAGCCTTGTTTTATTCTTATGGTTCCTGGAGTAAAACCTGAAAGTAATTGCATCTGAAGAAGTTTAGCAAAGTAACCTAGCACTGATGTTAATAACGCTAGAAGAAGTAATGAAGCTGTGGTTTGTGGAATCTGGAAACATTTGAAGCTGATTGTGTCAGGAGAAGAAAATCCTTTATTTTTCTTTCTTATTTTTGCGTTAAGCTTTATACAAGCACTGTTTGGAGAAGCAGTACAAATCAAATAAAATTCCTGTGCTTGCCTTAACCTCTCGGACTTTTCATTTCAATATGGAAACCCACAACTACGAAATATAGAGGTGGCACCCCACTATAGGCGACCGCCTAGGGTGGCCCTATAGTAGCTTGGCTGTAAAGGGGCTCGGCCACAGTATGTAACAGAGCAGTAATACTTCAACGGGAGGGGCCTGCCAGACCAGCCTGAAGAACCACTGATCCAAACCTAGAATCCCCTTCCGCCTGCACATCAATCCTGTAATGCTTGACAAAGGTATGCAACGATGACCACTTCGCCGCCCTACAAATGTCCACCGCTGGAACCAAACTGCATTCCGCCCAGGACGCTGCCTGAGCCCTCGTAGAATGAGCTTTCAAACCTGCCGGTACCGCTCTGCCCTTCAGCATATAAACAGATGCAATTACCTCCTTAATCCACCTAGCAATAGAAGCCTTCGAGGCCAGCTCACCCTTTCTGGCTCCTCCAAACAGAACAAATAATCTGTCCGTTCTGCGGAACGAAGCCGTTCTCTGCACGTACTTCTTCAGAGCTCTACTAACATCGAAGCGATGCAAACTCCTTTTATCCAAATCCTTACTCACCTTTACAAAAACAGGCAAAGACACTACCTGATTTACATGAAAGGCCGATACTACCTTTGGCAAAAAGGAGGGAACCGTCCTCAGAGCTACCTTCTTCCTCTCAAAGGACAAAAAAGGCTCCCTACACGACAACGCCTGTAACTCCAAGATCCAACTTGCTGAAGAGATCACTACCAAAAATACTACCTTCAGAGTAAGGTCCTTCAGCATCGCCTTCGCCAGTGGTTCAAACGGCTCTCTTACCATCGCCTCTAACACCACATTCAGATCCCACCCTGGCACCGAAGCCCTGCAGGGAGGTCTCAACAGCGACACCGCTCTTAAGAATCTTTTAACCTCTGGATGAGTTCCCAGCAATATCCCGCACACCTTCCCTCGAAAACAGGACAGCGCAGCCAACTGCACCCTAAGGGAAGACGCCCTTAAACCTTTATCGAACCCATCCTGTAAAAAGGATAAAACTTGCAGAACCGTGGCAGACAATGCTCTCAGCTGCCTATCTTCGCACCAGGATTCAAACAAACACCAAACTCGTATGTAAGCCATCGAAGTGGACCTACGTCTAGACCTCAGCAACGTCGCAATCACCTTGACCGAATACCCTTTTGACACCAACCTTGCCCTTTCAAGAGCCAAGCCATAAGTGAAAACCTATCCACCTGAGGCATCCTTAACGGCCCCTGCATCAGGAGATCCCCCCTGATTGGCAGTTTCCACCGTGGTTCCACCAGAAGCCGCATCAAGTCTGCATACCAAGGCCTCCGTGGCCAATCTGGCGCCACCAGAATTACCAGCCCTCGGTGTCTCTCTATGCGCTGCAGCACCCGACCTATCAGCACCCACGGTGGAAACACATAAAGAAGACTGTCCTCCAGCCAAGCTTACATCAGAGCATCCAGCCCCTCTGACATTCTTTCTCTCCTTCTGCTGAAAAACCTTTCTACCCTTGCTGACTCAAACGTAGCCATTAAGTCCATTATCGGCTGACCCCATCGTTGCATCAGCAAGTCGAAGACTTCGGGATGGAGCACCCACTCTCCTGGGTCCACCTTGACCCGACTCAAAAAATCAGCTGTCACATTGATAACGCTTCCAGGTGTGACTCGGCCCACTCTAAGAGTTCTACCACCTCTCCTTCCAGCGCTACACTGCTGGTGTCTCCTTGCCGGTTGATGTAAGCCACCACTGTGGCATTGTCCGACAGCACCCAGATCACACTGCCCTGCAGCTGCCGCTGAAATGCTTTCAGAGCTAAGGTCACCGCTCTCAACTCCAATCTGTTGATTGACCAACTCTTTTCTTGTTCATTCCACTGACCTTGAGCATACTGTCCCTCGAAGTGTGCCCCCCAGCCGAACAAACTCGCATCCGTTGTCAACGCCTTCCAATCCGGAGCTTCTAGAGGCATCCCTCTTTCCACACACCCCGGAACTAGCCACCACTGCAGAGACCGCCTCGCCTCCGCCTCGCCTCCATCAGACAGACCATTCGCTGCGACAATTGACCGGACTGGTGCGACCACCTTCGAAGCAGTGCTCTCTGCAATGGCCTCATGTGAGCCCTGGCCCATTGCACCACTTCTATCGTAGCCGCCATGGTCCCTAAGAGTTGCAGATACTGCCACGCGGAGGGCGCTCTCTTCCTCAGGAAAGCTCGGATCAACTTTCTTAACTTCCTGATTCTGAGCTGCGGCAGAAACACCCTGCCTCGGCTCGTGTCGAATCACGCTCCCAAATACTCCAACTCCTGTGACGACACCAACTTGCTCTTTGCTACATTTACCACCCATCCTAGGGACTGCAGGAAATGCACCACTTTGCGTGTCACCACCTCACTCTCTTCCTTTGATTTTGCCCGAATCAACCAATCGTCCAGATAAGGGTGCACCAATACCCCCTCCTTGCGCAATGCTGCCTTGGAGCAGTTGCCAATCCAAACGGCATCACCTGAAATTGAAAATGGCCCATGGGCACCGCAAATCAGAGAAAGCATTGATGCTCCTCCCTGATGGGAATGTGCAGATAGGCCTCTGAAAGATCCAAAGACGTAAGATACTCTCCCTGCCTCACTGCTACTATGACCGACCTCAGCGTTTCCATGCAAAAATGAGACACCCTGAGACATCTGTTTACCCGCTTGAGATCCAGAATAGGCCGTAAGGTCCCCTCCTTATCTGGGACCACAAAATATATGGAGTACCGACCATACCCGCATTGGTCCACCGGCACTGGCACCACCGCCTTTAGGGCTAACAATCTGTCTAAGGTCCCTTGAATCGCTTCCCTCTTTGCTCTTGTGCCGCACGGGGACTGAACAAAGGCATTGCACAATGGACGTTGGAATTAAAGCGCATAACCTCTTTGTACCACCTCCAACACCCACCGTAACTTGGGCCCAGACAGGAAACAAGTCCCTCAAACGACCGCCCCACCGGAGCTATTCCTGCCTGGACCCCACTCACTTCATTGTGATTTCTTAACGTTCGGAGAAGAAGCAGCCCCAAAGCCTCTGCCCGCTCCCCGAAACCCGCAAAATCCTGTAGACCTGCACTGGGAACGCCCCCTTTGAAATTGACCAAACCTTGATTGCTGAAAACACCTAAACTCCCTCTGCTGACTCTTACAGGGCTGCATAGCACGACCCTGCTTCTGCTTGTCCTCCGGCAACCTGTCCCCCTTTGACTCACCTAAATCTTTTACTAACTTCTCTAACTCCTCTCCAAAGAGGAGCTTCCCTTTAAAAGGCAGCTTACCCAACCTTGCCTTTGAAGCCGCATCCGCTGCCCAATTACGCAGCCAAAGATACCTCCTTGCCCTACCACTGACGCCATACTTTTCAAGAGGCCCCGAATCAGATCATATTGACTATCCGCCAGGTATGCCGCTCCTGATTCGATTCGAGCCGCCTCTTTGGCCACCTCATCAACCTGCAACCCTTTCAGCCTTTGAGACCACCTGAGGCATGCCCTCGCCACCCATGCTCCACAAATCGAAGCCTGAATGGACAGAGCATTCACTTCAAACACCTGTCTAAGCAACAAATCTAGTCTCCTGTCCTGCGCATCTTTAAGAGCCGCACTTCCCTCTACCGGGATTGTCGTCTTTTTAGTCACTGCCGAGACCGCCGCATCCACCTTGGGCGATTTAAAAATCTCCTTATCCGGCTCCCCTATCGGATACAGATGGCCCATCAACCTGGACCCCTTAATGCTCACCTCCGGCGTATCCCATTCCTCTTGAATCATTTCCTTAAAAATCCTATGAACTGGAAACGCCTGCTGAGACTTACAGATAGCCTGCAATAAGGGATCCTCCAAGGAACTATCCTCTGCTGGACCGGCTGTCGGCATATTCAAAGCTTTCAGCGTCTCCGTAATAAGTGCCGAAAGTTCCTCTCTTCTGAACACTCTGACTACTCTAGCCTGGTCCTCTGGTTCAGTGATCTCACCTTCTTCCAACTCCATTCAAGTCCTTCAAAACCTCTGACCTCTCTTCTCCCAGCAAATCCTGCTCGGTATCTGCCGTCCGCAGTCTTGCCTTCTTAACTGGGACCGTACCCCTTGCCACGCTTATTGGAGTCCCCGGCCTCTTGGCACAGCTCCCTCCGTGCTCAGAGCTCCCACTCCCGGAAATCCCTAGCGCCTGCTGAAGCAAGGACAAAAACTGCTGGGAAAATATGGTCCCCAATCCCCCCTGTACTGCAGACTGGAGCAAGGGAAACCTCTGGAGCCGAAGAAGGCCCTGACACTGGCTCCTGAACCACCTCCGGAGAGGAGTGGAGATCCGCCACTTCCGCAGACTCCTTCCCGCTCTCCCCCTCACCTTGTTCAGGCATCTCCGCCAGTGACGCCTCGTGTGCACACCCTTTGCACACACCCTCTTCTGAGATAGAGCCTCTCCGCACCCCACACAGGAGGCACCTAGGCCTAGCTGGCATATGGCTCAGTGACAATGCCAGTCAACTTAAACCCTTTATGCTATTCTATTTATTCAATTTTTTTTTTCACAATGCGACTGAAGCAACAGCCACTAAATCACCAGCAACTACCTTTTAAAACTCCATCAAAGGCTTGTCACCCACGTCATCAGACGCCTAGGACCGCTAAAAGTCCGCTTTCCCGCGCAAACGCCACGCGGCTCCGACCGGCCCTCCAGGATCCAAAACCCGCCGCTACAGACTGATAGTCCCTGCCGCGCCTTAAAACTGCAAAACGCTTACCTCTGCTTTCAGAGGCCTTTTTCTCGCTGCCCTACTCACCGCCATGGCCGTAACTGACCGCGCCAGTCCCAACGCACTTCCCAGCCTCCACCGAAGCTCCTGCTTCCTCAGCCACGCCACTCAGCTCTCTCCCTCGCTGAGCGCGGGCGGGCCGCAGCACTCCTCCAGCTCTGGACCCCTTCGCGGGATCACAGCCAGAGTCCCCACTCAACTCCCACACTCAACCCCACAATTGCACCATGCTGCAGAGAGGGGGGAGAAGGGAGGGGCAGCCTCCTGTCAGCCTCAGAGTCCTGTCCACTCCAAGCCGAATTCACCGAATTAAAGGGCTTGTCACCCTGTCTTCTTTTTTTTTTTACAATAAAACTATATCCCAACTGACTGCTTGCTCCAGTGAGTCCCGAGCCTCTGGACTCACACCTCCTTCCGCTGCTTGGAGACTGAGAACTGGATCAGGGAGGCGGGCCCTGGACTACTTATACTGCTGTCATCAGAAATGTGACATGCTCAGTCTCCAAGCTGCAGAAGGACGTGCACAAACCCAGAAGTTCGGGACTAGACTGGAGGGACGCTAAGGAACAATATTATTTTATGAAGGACAGGACATCTCAGAGGTCTTCATCCTTCAATTATATTGAAGTTAGCATTTGAGGAGTGCATAATAGCTTTTCACAGCATTTGGCTGGATTGATATTTCACTTGGTGGACTGCTGATATCTGGATGGATGCTGCCTCTTGAGAAATATTTAAATATACTTGAATTATTAAGTGCGTATGTGGTTTAGCATTGGTAAGTGCGTGAAATCACTGAGGTCAATATAGAAAAACAGTTATGCATTTGGCGACTGGGTAACAACAATCCCAATACATGCGTACACAAATTCACAGGCACTGCAACAGAATCCCTATAAATTTTATTTATTTATTTATTTATTTAATTGGATTTTTATACCGCCTTATCATACAATCAAAGCGGTTTAACAAAAGAGAAAATTAGTAATAGTGAAAAAATCTGTGATAATATATACATAGTTTGTAAATATATGATTAAATGTCTTGGGAAAAGGTGCACTATATATATTGTGAGCTATACTATAAAGTGAGCTATTGTACAATGTATATATAAATAATTGCTTTCTTAAAAATTAATTAGTTGATTGCATGACCGTAGTGCTCCGTAAACAAAACTGTTTTCAGTTGTTTTCTAAAGTCTTTGATGTCCTGAGCTGCTCTCAGATCATTAGGTAGGGAGTTCCAGATGGAGGTCGCAGCAAACGAGAAAGCTCTCTCAGAGGTCTCCTTGCGTGTTTTTCTGATGTCATTTGAGGAGCTGATTCTATTTTCAGATACACTTCTCCTAGGTCTGTTGCTAATATCTGACCGGATAAGATACGTCAGACTTTTTGCAGAACATTGTTGCTTTATCTTGAAAATATAAATTACTGGTTTGTATTTAATACGAGATGATATTGGTAACCAATGAAGCTCCTTTAAGATAGGAGTTATATGCTCTTTACTTGATAGACCAAAAATTATACGAGCAGCGGTGTTTTGCGCTAACTGTAAAGGCTTCAGTGACTGCTTAGCTAGACCCAGATATATTGGATTGCAGAAGTCAAGTAATGGTGTAATTAGAGCATGACAAACATTGCGGAAGTGAACAGTTTCCAGAAGCGGCCTTAGTCTTCTGATGATTTTCATTCTATAATAAGCGCTTCTAATCGTCTTGTTTATGTGTGATCTGAGATTTAATTCCTTGTCTAGAGTAACTCCAAGATATTTCACTTCTGATTTAATAGGAATAATTGAATTATCTATCTTGATGACAGGTGGATGTGCAAAATTTTGGTTACGAGATACAAATAATGCCTCTGTCTTGCTAAAATTAATTTGCATATTGTTGGTTTTACATCAGGTGGACATTTGTGATAGACAATCTGTGATGCTGGAAAAATCAGGTTTCTCGATGGAGATAGTTGTGAAAATCATAATATCGTCAGCATAAATTGTATACTTTATGCCACTTTTTAATGGAATATTGCAAATTGGCTGCAAATAAATGTTGAAGAGAAGCGAAGAAAGAGCGGAACCTTGTGGCACACCTTGTAATACTCTTATGGGCAGAGAAGTTTTTTGTCCAATCTTTACTTGTAAAAATCTCTCTGTCAGATATGATTGAAACCATTTTAATGTGACCCCATGTAGACCAATCTCCTCTAATCTATGTAATAACCTATTGTGATCTACAGAATCGAATGCAGCCGAAATGTCTATAAAAATCATTATAATACCCTTTTTAATGTCATCAATGGTACGGAGAACGTAATCAAAAAGATAAATCATTAAGGTTTCAACTCCATGGTTTGGGCGAAAACCATGTTGGTTATCGTCTAAAGGCGCATGAATATCAATGTGTTCTTGGAGTTGAAGTTGCACTGTCTTTTCAATGATTTTCGCTAAAAAGGGTATGCTGGAAATAGGCCGGTAGGCAGCTGGGTTATTCTTGTCTAACGTTGTCTTCTTCGGGATTGGTCTAACAGTTGCAAGCTTTAAGTGCTTTGGTAAATTACCTTGAGAGAGGGAATTATGCACAATGTTTTGTATTATGTGAATAAAATTTGACTTTGTGGACTTTATCCAAGATACAGGACATGGATCGGTTGGAGAAGTGCATGTGTTTATGGAAGAGATAATGTGCGAGAGTTGCTCTTTAGAAGGAAAAGAGAATGTATTCCAGACCCTGAAATTTGAGACCAAATTCAAGTTGAGACTAAATATATCTTTTACCTTAGAGTGGAATTTTTCCTTTATATAATCTGCATACTTCTGCGGTTCAATTTCAGCTTCACCTTCTGTTTTTTGCTCTTTTGTTAAACTCTTTACAATTTCAAAAAGCTCTCTAGGTTTGTTGATGGAGTTATTTATTATATTTGTATGGTATTCTTTCTTTGAGACTTTAATACGTTCGTCGTATAGCTTTTGTTTTGTTAAATATATCTGCTTTAATTCTGAAACCTTATTCCTTCTCCATTTACGCTCTATTCTTCTGAGATCTCTTTTCATCAGACGTATAGCATTAGAATACCATGGCTTGTGATGTAGCTTATTGATCCTTGATTTCCTTGGACTTGTGTCTGTCATTCTAGCTGCATTAGAAATTATGTAATTCCATTTGTTTACTTGTGTCTCTATTTCTACTGAATCGTCAGATAGATGAGGTAAGGTATCCTGTATAAATGTATCTTTGTCAAATTTTTTAAAACGTCTATGATAGCATTTGTCATCTAGTCTTAAATTATTTTTGTTTGTAATAAAATTTCCATACTAACTATGTAGTGATCTGACCATGGAACTGGGGTAATGGTAGGAATTGAAATTAGACCTCCTAAGGTCAAATCATTTGAGGCAAAGATGAGGTCTGGCGAGTAACCATATATGTGTGTAGGTTTCTTGACTATTTGTGTGAAATTTAGTGAGCCCATTGCTTGAAGAAAGGTCTCGGAGTCTCTGCAGTTAATGGATTTAAGGTTGAAGTCACCTAGCACTATTGTGGGTTTGTACGGGGAAGTGATAGAACAAACAGACTCCAGTGTTGAGGCAAGCTCAGCAGAAGACGCTTTTGGTGCTCTATAATGTAGACTAATTGCCATGTGCTTATTCTCAATGTTAATGGAGTTACATTGTTGCGATTCTAAACTACATTGTATTTTGAATCGTAAATTCTTTTTTGCGATTATAAGGACACCTCCTCCACGTCTGACAGATCTAGAGCAGCTATAAGCAGAGTAAGAATCTGGGACAAGCTGATTGAGAATTACATTATCATACGGATGTAGCCAAGATTCTGTGATGCATAGCACGTCTATTTGTGCTTCATCTATATGATCAACTATAGTTTGGATTTTATTGCATACAGATCTAGCATTAATTAATTCAATGCTAATTAGCTTCTCTGAATTGGATAATGCTTGAATTACATTTGTTTTGACATGAGATCTTTCATTTAGATGCAAATGCCTATCAGAGCTATGATTAATACAAGTGCCATATTGCCGTGGCTGCGGTTTTTACGAAAATGTATTTGCATAACACTATCCAAGTGAAAGGGGGTAGCCAACTATAATTGCTTTGGCTATATTGCTGTTGTAGGATTACAGGGAAACCTTGTAAACAGATGAGGTAGAATGGTAAAAACAACATTGCATGTATATAAGAGACGACACTATAAGTCTATACTTGCACTTGGTTGAAAGTTGTTTTTCATGTTCATGCATATAACTTCTTCTTCTTCGCCTAGGGTCCCGCCAAAGGGCCACGCCAAAGGGCCCTCTTGCGAGGCCCTCAGGCGCGGGCCCGCAAGGCGTGGGCACGCCTTTGCTTAGGCAGTTCTAAATCTGTTGTAAAGAGCAGTGATTGGTTGCAGGTTTATTTTCAATCGCAGCTCAAACAAACACACACAGCTGATTCTAGTACATGGCATTGCAATCGAACCCTTGTACATGAGCATGCACATTAAAGGCACTGCAACAAAATCCCTATAAATTAATAAATCTGTACACTGGCACTGCAATCGAATCATTACATAAGCATGCATATCTTCATGCACGTGTCTTATGGGGAGACTGCTAGGTACTTAAGACTTAGATTGGCCATTGTTGGAAACAGGATACTGGACTTGATGGACCTTGGTCTGACCTAGTATGGCTTATTTTATGTTCTTATGTATCCCTGCACATGAGTGTACAGTTACTGGTATTACATTCATACCACAGTATATGAGTGTGCACTTTCCTTAGCAGTACAGTAACCATCAAAACAAGGCTTACTCACAATCTGGAGTTCTGAGGTAAGATTTTCTATGTACAGCTGGAGTTTTTCTGTTGTGCTTATACATTCCTGAAAAAAACTGAAAACATAAGAAATAAGAGTCAGGTTTTTTTTGTGTATTAAACAATTTTATTGAGCAACAAGGAAAAACAGGACATGAGTATAAACAGACACTCATGTATAGATTACATCGGTAACCTCCGTGGTGCCCACTGACTTATTAACATCAGCGCCAACAGTGCTACTAGTACAACCACCTGTATTGCTGTATTGCTAACACAATCAGTTGTGAGGTAGAGTGATCATAATACCCACAACCCTTCCTCATCCATGCACCCCAACAACAAACTTCACAATACCAAAATTCTACAATGCAGTAACTTGACCAGTCCTCCCTCCTCTCACCCAGCACCCCAAGGTGTCTTCCATTAAATATACTCTACAACCTCACCTCCTGCTGCCCCCTAACCCTCAATCCATATGGGCTCAGAGTTATCAACCCTCCCATCCCTTCCCCTCCCGTAACCATTCCCCCCCCCCCATCCCTTATCCTCCCCAATCCCCCCCCCAACAGTTAATAAAGAGAGAGAAAAAAAAAGAGAGCTCAAATCTCATGTCTTACTTAAAACTTTAACACAGAATTCCTATTACTGTGATATATAATTAAAGATTAGAAACATATGCTTAGTGGTAAGATCATAGGAGCAAAGATGAAGAAACACCCTGCCAAGACAATAGAACCGAGTAACATCAAATTCCAACAGGCCAGGGTAGCCAGGCTCCTCCTACTTCGGTCATAACCTGGAACATCTCAACAAGCAGCTCCTACACTTTGACCCACCATTCCACAGAAATAAGTGTGCTGGTTCTCTACCAGATCTGGGCTATTACTGATCAGGACACTAACATAAGAGACGCTGCAATCCGAGACACACAGCTGTACGACACCTTCGCAGGCAGGAAACTCAACACACAAGATTCTATGCTGTAATTAAACTGCACTTCTGGTGACCGTACGTACAGCCGAAACAGATCCTGAAGGACACTGACCCCCAAATATTGGAACTGCTGAACTGACCGGAAACCCTCACAAGATGTCTTATCCGCCTTTAGAGTGTTAAGGGTATAAATCCTGGTAGAATTTTGCAAAGATAGCCGCCATTTCTTTGGATTTCCTAGTGGGAACCCCTTTTACATCAGATACAGCTGAGATACGGTGTCGCTGCCTTTGTCTTTTCAACTGCTATACTAATAGCTTACCCGCCTTATTCCCTTGCTCATAGAACCGCCTCCTTGTCCGGAGAAGCTGTGACGCAACATAGTCATATTTAAGGCAGCCAATTCCCCTCTGAGGCAGATTAATTGATGCCAGACACTCTTGCCACCTCCCTTTCTATGCCTACACTCAAGTTCCAGAATATTTTTCACAGTTCTTCCTGTTTCCCGGCAGCCTGCTTCTTAAATGCACTACTGAGATCAATTGTCCACGCAGCACTGTCTTGCCCACGTCCCAGAGTGAGAAAGCGGATATTTCCTCTAATTCATTAAGCACCAAATATTCCTCAGCTCTTCCTGACTGTCTCGACAATTTTTTTATTCTGCAGCAGGCCCCGCAAGACGGACCAGACATGGGGAGGAACCTCTATGTCCACCACATTTAGACGCAAACTGATTATAGTATGGTCGGAAGGACCCATGGTACCAACTGAGGTCTGCAGCACCCAAGGCAATAAAGACCGAGAAACAAGCCAGAAATCTATGTGAGAGTAATATGTGCAATCCCGTTCTCCTTCTTGCAAAACCCACCAAGTGTCGCAGAGGTCTAGATTATTAACCAGTTCTCTCAAGCGATGAGATGATTTCTAAGTCTGGTCACCCTTCCCAGAGCGATCCATAGGAGAGATTGAACAATTAAAATCACCTCCCATAATGATCTCACCCTGGCATACTGACGATATTGTCTCCAGAACTGTTTGCAAGGTTCCTTCCACCTGCAATTGGGGAATATATAAGTTAACAAATGTAAAGAGAGAACCACCGATTGAGCCTACCAGAATGAGGAAATGACCATCCATATCCTGTATTGGTCAATTAACTGAAACTGAGTCGAAGATGAAAATAGTATTGCCACACCCTGCTGGCAAGATGAGAAATTAGCAAGAAAGCATTGAGGAAGCAGAAATATAGAAAAATGATGACAGAAAAAGACCACATGGCCTACCTAGTCTGTCCTTCCATATCAACAACTACAACAGTCCCCTTTTTTCCTTTAGAGATCCTCTGTGTTTGTCCCATGCCTTTTTTGAACTCAGATACTGTCCTCATCTCTACCACCTCCACTGAGAGAGTATTCCACGGATCCACCACTCTTTCGGTAAAGAAATATTTCCACATATAACTCCTGAATCTATCCCCTTTCACCCTCATCCCATGTCCCCTCGTAGCAGAACTTGCTTTCAATCGAAAGAAGCTCTCCCCCTGTGCATTTATGCCATGGAGATATTTAAACATCTCAATCATAAGGGGGGAGATCCCAAGATGATCTGATCTTTTCAAGTGAGTCTCCTGCAAGAAAATCACATCTGCTTTGTCTCTATTAACATGATCAAAGACTCGACGTCGCTTCACCACAATCTTAAGCCTGTGCACATTCCAGGAAAATACCTTAATCATAGCCTGAGAAAGTGTAGTTACTCAACTGTAACATGTGATCTCTGGGAACAGCAGGAATTTAGTCCTCACATATGGGTATCGTCGGTACCGACGGAGCCTGCGTGGGAACGCTCCCCAGCGTCCAATAGGAACGCTTTTGGGAGCATCCCTTAGCACATGCGCGCTGCCTTCCCGCCTTTCCAACTGTCCCTCTTCAGTTAAGTTTGTAGCTGAGTGAAAGGATAGAGGGAGAGAGGAAAGAGACAAAGAGAGAGAGAGAGAGAGAGAACCCCTAGGGGAGGTGGGTGGGTTGTGAGGACTAAATTCCTGCTGTTCCGGGACATCACCTGTTACAGGTGAGTAACTACGCTATCTCCAGGAACAAGCAGGAATGTAGTCCTCACATATGGGGACTCCCTAGCTGAAGATGCCAGGGAGATAGCCCCAGGAAGGTGCCACTGTGGAAGGTGAGAATCCTTCCTCCCATGGATCTCTGGCATCCCACCAGGGTTGGTGGGTAGGAGTTGGTTTAGGTTTGAAAGAGATTTTGAAGAACAGCTTGGACAAAGAAGGCATCCCGACGGGAGGCTTTATGTAGGCAGTAGTGGGCTGTGAAGGTGTGTACCGAAGCCCAGGTGGCTGCTCGACAAATGTCATCGATAGACAGAGTGGAGATTAGCCATAGAAGCTGCCATGGCTCTCACATTATGAGCTGTGACATGGTCATGGAGAGGAAGACCCTTACTCTCATAAGCAAAGGATATGCATTGGGCAATCCATTTAGATAAAGTTCTTTTGGAGACTGGAAGCCCCAAATGACTAGGGTCAAAAGCTACAAAAGGTTGCGAGGACTTTCTATGTTGCTGTGTTTTTTGAATGTAAAAGGCTAAGGCCCTTTTACAATCCAAAGTATGAAGGTTTCTTTCTGTATTAGAGGTGTGAGGCCTCCGAAAAAATACAGGAAGATAAATTGATTGGTTTAAATGAAAAGGCAAAACCACCTTTGGCATAAAGTGTGGGTGAGTTCGAAGAACAACCTTATCATGATGAAATCTAGTATAAGGAGGATCAGCCACTAAAGCTTGCAATTCACTAATGCGACGGGCAAAGGTGATTGCAATTAGGAAGATGACCTTCCAAGTCAAAAACGTAAGGACAGTAGTGGCCAAAGGTTCAAAAGGCGGCTTCATGAGCTGCCCGAGGACTAGATTTAGATCCCATGCTATCGGTGGTCGCTTGATGGGAGGTTTAGTTAATAAAAGGCCTCTCATAAATCTTGATAGGAGTGGATGAGAGGAAATTGGTTGTCCATTTAGAGGCTTATAAGAAGATGCAATTGCACTAAGATGGCCTCTTACCGAATTGGTCTTTAATCCAGAATTCGATAAGTGAAGGAGATATTCTTGTATCGATTCTAAGGGTATGGACCAGGGGGTTTAATCCCTTCTTGGAGCACCATATAGTAAAACGTTTCCGCTTGAAGGCATAAGATCTTCTTGTGGAAAGTTTCCTAGAAGCCTGAAGGATATCTTTTACCTGCTGGGACAGGTTGAAATCCTGAAGGTCTAAGCCTTCAACAACCAGGCCGTGAGGTCCAGGGACTGGGGATTCGGGTGCCATAGCATCCCGTTCTCCTGGGAAAGGAGATCTGGAGCATGCCCTAACTCCAGAGATGCCGCTTGAGAGAGATGCAGAAGCAGGGAATACCACGTTTGGCGTGGCCATCGTGGTGCTATGAGAATCATGCGACCCCTGTCTCTCTGAAGCTTGAAGAGTGTTTTGGGGATGAGGGTAATGGGTGGGAAGGCATAAAGGAAGTCCTGACCCCAGTGAAGGAGGAAGGCATCCCTTGCCTGACAGTTGTGCGCTAGAAACCTGGAACAGAACCGGGGAAGTTTGGCATTCAGTGGACTTGCAAAGAGGTCTATGTCTGGAGTGCCCCAGAGATGAAATATCTTTGCCACCTAGTCTAGGTGGAGTGACCACTCGTGAGGTAGCAGTACTTGACTGAGTTTGTCTGCCCGAAGGTTTTGAATGCCTGAAAGATATACCACTAGAAGGTGAATTTGATGCTCTCTGGCGAGAGCCCATAGTCGCAAAGCTTCGTTGCATAACGACAGAGAGCCTGTCCCGCCCTGCTTGTTCACATAGAACATGGCTACCTGATTGTCCGTCTGGACTAGGACTGTCTTGTAGCTGAGCTGGGCATGGAACACTCGAAGAGCTAAATAAATTGCTCCTAATTCCAGGAGGTTTATGTGTAAACCAACCTCCTGTGGAGTCCAGGTGCCCTGGGTAGAGAGATGATTCAGGTGTTCTCCCCAACCCACCTGTGATGCATCTGTTTTTAGGGTGGCCTGAAAGAGGGGTTGATGGAAAGGAGATCCTACTGTCAGATTTTCTAGTGATTGCCACCATTGGAGGGACAAAATTAGTCGCTGAGAGATTGTTATTTTGTCCGACAAATGATCCGTGGCCTGTGTCCACTGTGTGGAGAGGGTCCACTGAGCTGCTCGCATGTGGAGGCGAGCATATGGGACTACATGAACTGTGAATGCCATGTGTCCCAGTAACTGCAGTAGCTCCCGAGCAGTGAGGGAAGATTTGCCTGCTGCTTGGGAAGCTAGCTGCATTATGCGAAGACCCGGGCTTGTGGAAGGAAAGCCCTTGCCTGTCTGGTATCCAGACAGGCTATGAATTCTAGGCATTGTGAAGGAACTAGATGAGATTTCGGGAAGTTTATTACCAATCCCAAGTATTGGAGGATTCGCATTGTACGAGACAGTGCAATGCTGGCCTCTGCCACTGTGGAGGCTCGGATGAGCCAGTCGTCTAAATAAGGGAAGACGAAAATCCCCAGGGTTCATAGAAAAGCAGCTACCACTGCCATGCATTTCGTGAATACCCTTGGTGCTGAAGCCAGACCAAAAGGAAGAACCCTGTACTGGAAATGTCTTCCCCTGAAAAGGAAACGTAAAAATTTCCTGTGATCTGGATGGATAAGAATGTGAGTGTATGCATCCTTTAAGTCTAGAGAGCAAATCCAGCCTGGCTTTGAAGGTATGGCAGAAGAGTTCCCAGAGAAATCATTTTGAATTTCTCTCGAAACAGATATTTGTTCAATTCTTTGAGGTCTAGAATGGGTCTGTGTCCTCCTGTTTTCTTTGGAATGATAAAATAGGGGGAGTAGAACCCTGCACCCTGTTGAAGAATGGGTACTTCCTCTATTGCCCCCTGGGCAACAAGTGTGGAGACCTCGTGATCTAGCAGATTGTCTGCAGAGGTTTGTGAATTGAACTCCTTTAGAATTGTAGGAGGGGGTAAGCTGTGAAAATGAAGTTTGTACCCCTCCCCTACAATGGACAAAGTCCAATCTTCTGCTGTTATCGGATGCCATATGTTGACAAAATGACATAACCTGCCGGGAATATTGGGGGGTTGAGGACCCCTCAAAGGCAGGAAGGCAAAGCCCTTGAGGGGGCTGAACCTGGAGAGCTGGTTGGGCTCTCAGGCCTTTTGGTTTCTTTTGTTGTCTAGTTTGTCCCTTTTGGGCAACCTGACCTGGAGTCTGAGTCTGCTGGGTATAGGAAGGATAAAACTTCCTCTTTTTGCTAAAAGAGGGTTTTTTATAAGGCTTCCTTTTGGCTGGAGTGGCTGTAGACTTTGACAATCTATCTAAGGTAGAATTGTCAGCATCTAACTCATTAGCCTTCTCCTGCCAGTTCTTGCCGAAGAGATTCTCTCCCATGCAAGGAATGTTGCTTAACTTGTCCGGTACCCAAGTCTCCAAGTCTGATGTCTGTAGCCAGGCAATCCGTCGTGCACCAATGGCAATAGCAGAAGTTCTGCTGATGCATTCGAAGCAGTCAAAGGCTGCACGATTGACAAACTTGGAGACATCCTGAGCATGCTTAACTAGAGTAAGAAAGTCTTGTCTCTTATCATCTGGGAGAAATGGGCTCATAAGTTCCAAGTCTCCTGTGATTTCTTTGAGGAACATTCCCATATATAGGATATATGAGCTGATCCTAGCTGAAAGGATGGAAGCTTGAAAGGTTCTGCATCCAAAGGCATCCAGAGTCCTGCATTCACAACCTGGAGGATTGGATGCATGTCTTTTTGCACTTTTCATCCTACGCATAGCTGACTCCACTACCATTGAATGGTGTGGCAGCTAAGTTTTCTGAAATCCAGGACATGGTGGGACTCGATACATAGTATCAAGTCTCCTAGAGTGAGGAGAAGTAGTCAGAGGTGTCTCCCACATTCTGAGCATCACGCTATGCAGAATTTCATGGATAGGCAGAGTAGCTGTTTCCTTAGGAGCTTTAGGATATTGAAGGATTTCCAATTCCTTAGCTCTGGGTTCCTCTTCAGGAGCTACTGTGATTGAAAGACCTTTGGCCATGTCACGGATGAAATCCTGAAATGACATGTCCTCTGGAGGTGACATTCTGCGTTGGGGAGAAGAGGGATCTTCTAGGAGAAACCCTCTAGTGCCAGCAGAATTGTCAGAGTCTTCAGAATCGGAGGAATCAAAGTATTCCTGACTCCGATGCTCCTGCAAAGCACGATCCCGGTACCGATCGAATTCGGTACCAAGGTGACCCGGTACCACTTTATCCACTCCAGCTGGAGGTGGAATGGGAAGAGTTACCATCGGGGCCGGTACTGTCGGTACCGGTGTCTGTACCGCTGTCGGTACCGGCATGAGTGTCGATGTTGGCACCGGTACCCTTGGGACCACCGGTACCGCAGCTGAGAGAAGAGCTGCAATACTGCGTTCGATAGCAAGAAACCTCTGGTCTATCGATGCTGACGATGCCTGGGTGTCGGTACCGGTAAGAACGGCCGGAACCCCCGAGCATGGCACAGGTAGTTCTTGCGAGGCTGAAGCCTCGAGAACATCCTGAAGCCCCATTGATGCTTTGGAAGCCGAAGCCTCCCGCCGGGGCTGTTTTGCCAGTGTGGTTCCCTCAAGGGCAATGCCAATGGCCTTTCAATGCTTAGCAGGAGAGCTACCCTTTGAGGACCGGCTTTTGTGTTTAGTTACCTGAGATCCATGGGAGGAAGAAGAGGCCCTTGACGATGTCGATGCAATGGATCTGGCATCTGAAGAAAAGAGGGTACCGAGCTTTGCGGCCCGGTTCTGTCTTCCTCTTTTGGTCATTCCCATGCAGGAAAGACATTCAGTTGGAGAATGATCAGGTCCTAAACATTTTAGACACCAATCATGGGTGTCAGTGACGGATAATGGTACCGCCACACTTAGTACATTTTTTAAAACCACTAGTTGGCTTTTCCATGATTTTGGAAAAATGGGGCCTAATGCCAAAATGGCGCCTAGCACCAAAACAGGAAAGTTTGTGAAAAGAAACAGTCTAAGTCTAAGGGGTTTTTTTTTTTAAAAGAAAAGAAAAGAACCGGCGGTACCGGTAGGTGTCGTGCGGTAGGCAAACGCGACCACAAGAAAGAATTTTAAAGACGGAATTTTCTGTGGTGACAGGGAATAAGTCCTGTTGGCTCCACGGAAAACGAAGAACTGAAGAGCGACAGCTCGAAAGGCAGGAAGGCAGCATGCATGTGCTGAGGGATGCTCTCAAAAGCGTTCCTATTCAAAATGCCGCTGCCCGTCTCGTCACATTCTCACACCGTTTCGACCATATCACACCTATCCTTCTTCGCTTGCACTGGTTGCCTCTTTGTTTCCGTTTTCATTATAAGTTTCTTATTCTAATTCACCGTGCTCTTCATACAAATACTCCCCTATATCTTGCAGATCGAATCTCTCTCCACACCCCTTACCGTCAGCTTCACTCCCTCCATGCAAACCGTTTGTCTCTTCCTTCCCCATCACAGGCACGCCTTGAACAGACCCGCCATGCCGCTTTTTTCTTTTTAGGTCCAGTACTTTGGAATGCTTTACCACCGTTTCTCCGTTTGGAACCCTCATATCCCCAATTTAAAACACTACTCAAAACCCATCTGTTTCAGCAAGCTTTTCATCTCTCTCCCGATGGTCCTCCCTGATGTTCTCTCAGTTGCTTGTTCTTATGTCTGTCCTGTCCATGTATTTGTTTAGTTGTGCATTTTGTCTACCCATGGTCTGGTTTTGTCTTCCCCTTTTTGGGCCTTTTTATTATGTTTGTTTTTAAAAAAAACTCTGTTAATCTATGTTTTAATTATTGGCCCTCTAGTTTTGTCCTGTGCTGTTTTTGGTTTTTTGTTTTTCTATTCGTTTATGCCTTTATTCTTTTTATACTTACTTTTCTGTTTTACTTTGGCGTTCCTTTCCTTGTCCTTGCATTGCCAACCTTTTATTGTACACCGCTTTATGTTTTGACAAAAAGCGGTTTATCAAATTTTAAATAAAGATAAAGATATTGGACGCTGGGGAGCGTTCCCGCGCAGGCTCCATCGGTACTGACGATACCCATATGTGAGGACTACATTCCTGCTTGTTCCTGGAGATATAAGAAAACTGAAAAATAGCCCAGACTCACAGGGTCAGAGGAGTCCTGCCTGAGTAAGATACAACATCCCCATACTCTATCTCAACCACAGCATGTTTTGAATTATGTTCTCTTACTGGATGCAATTGAACCCCCTTTCTTTTAAAGCTGAAAACCTCCCTCCACCCTCCTCACCCCCGACCCACCTCTCCCTGTCCCTGCGCAAAAAGGACAGAATTGGGAGAATAGCAAACAGATACATAAACCTAGATACCAACAGTGCCAATAGAGAAAAGTGAATAGTGGTGTACCCCCAGGGATCTGTGCTGGGTCCGCTGCTTTTTGACATATTCATAAATGACCTGGAAAGTGGAATAACGAGTGAGGTTATCAAATTTGCAGATGACATAAAACTATTTAAAGTTGTTAAAACCCAAGAGGATTGTGGAAAATTGCAAGAGGATCTTGATAAATTGGAAGACTGGGCATCAAAATGGCTGATGAAATTTAATGTGGACAAGTGCAAAGTTATGCACCTAGGGAAAAACAACCCAAACTATGGTTACACGATGCAAGGTTCCACATTAGGAACCACCACCCAGGAAAAAGATTTAGGCGTCATTGTGGATAACATGTTAAAACCCTCGGCCCAGTGTGCAGCGGCGGCCAAGAGAGCAAATAGAATGCTAGGTATCATAAGGAAAGGAATGGAAAATAAAACAAAAGATATTATAATGCCTCTATATTGCTCCATGGTGAGACCGCACCTTGAATATTGTGTGCAATTCTGGTCGCCGTATCTTAAAAAAGATATAGCATTATTAGAAAAGGTTCAGAGAAGAGCCACCAAAATGGTAAAGGGGATGGAAGGATACTCCTATGAAGAAAGGCTAAAAAGGTTAGGGCTCTTTAACCTGGAAAAGAGACGGCTGAGTGGACATATGATAGAAGTCTATAAATTAATGAACGGAGTGGAACGGGTAAACGTAGATCGATTGTTTACGTTATCAGAATAAAGAAAGACTAGGGGACATGAAATGAAGCTACAGGGTAAACTATTTAAGACTAATAAAAGAAAATATTTTTTCACTCAACGTGTAATCAAACTCTGGAATTTGTTACTGGAGGATGTAGTAAAGGCTGTTAGTGTAGCTGGGTTTAAAAAGGTTTGGACAAGTTCCTGGAGGAAAGGTCCATAAACCATTATTAAGAACGGACCCAGGATATCAATGCTTGACCCAGTACAAGCATTGTGGAACCTATGTCTTTTGGGGAAACTGCTAGGTACGTATGACCTAGATCGGCCACTGTTGGAAACAGGATACTGGGCTTGATGGACCTTGGTCTGACCCAGTATGGCATATCTTATGTTCTTATATTAAGGACCTGAGATTAATTAAGCTTCAGGTGAACAAAGTACATTAAAGGTATTAGCTATAGTTTTATTATTGTTTATTGTTTACCAGATTCTTGATATACCGCCCCCCATTACATCGGGGCGGTTTACAATATAAAATCATCACATTAGGAAAAAGGAAAAAGAACTACAATAACATACAGG
The DNA here is from genome assembly GCA_033557465.1 of Ichthyophis bannanicus. NCBI lineage: Eukaryota > Metazoa > Chordata > Amphibia > Gymnophiona > Ichthyophiidae > Ichthyophis > Ichthyophis bannanicus. Next base: position 41,076,756 of record CM066049.1, on the reverse strand, counting down.
AAAGAAAAGGAAAGGTAGAAATAGTGAAGGGACAAAGGAGAAAATAGGGGAGGTCAAAGGGAGGTGTCAAAGGCAGAGGAAAAGAAGTGGGTCTTGAGAAGGGAGAGAAATTTAGGGTAGGATTCTTCGAGACGGAGGGCAAGGGGGAGGGAATTCCAGAGGGAAGGGCCTAGATAAAAGAAGGCTGATTTCCGGGTGGACTGAAGGTGAGCTTGAGAGGGGGACGGGAGGTGCAGGCGGTTAATGTGAACGGACCTGAGGCTACGTGAAGGTGTGTGAAAAACCAGTAAATTTGACAGATACTGTGGTTTGCGGAGATAGAGTGCTCGATGCACTAACGTAAGGATTTTGAAAGGGATCCGGAACTTAAAGGGCAACCAATGGAGCTGACGTAGTAGTGGGGTGATGGGATCCCGAGGGGAGGCGTGGAAGATCATGCGTGCAGCTGTGTTCTGTATTAACTGTAAGCGCCGTTGTTGATATTGTGGGATGCCAGTGTAGATGGAATTGCAAAAATCCAGACGGGTTATGACCAAAGAAAGGAGGAGGGTGGTGAGAGCCTGAGAGGAAAGAAATGGCCGAATAGAACGAATTTGCCGTAGGCAGAAAAATGAGCGCTGAGAGATGTGAGATATATGGTCGCTAAAGGATAAGGTATTATCAAAGATGACACCCAGGTAACGAAGTTTGGAGACTAGGGAGATGGGAGCACCCGAAAAGGAAGGAGCGAGAGAAGGGACAGTAGAACCATGGGAGAACCAAATAGCTGCAGTCTTAGCAATATTGAGCACCAAGCAATTGGATGAGAGCCAAGAAGAGACCATATATAGGCACGTGCCCAGGGGAGTGATATCAGGGTGAGAGGAAGAAGTGTGGTGCAGCAGAAAAATGTCATCAGCATAATAGTAACCTGATATCCCCAATTCTTGGACAATTAGTATAAGTATCTCCAGCAACACTTAGTAAGTAAAGAACTTAAATATCTAAACACAGCCTTAAAACTAAGATGCAGACAGCAGTCCAGCAGTGAGATGGGGGCCTTTCAGTCTTTTGCATTGAGGATCACACGTATAATTTTCTCGCAGTTGGCGAGGGATCTTATGTGTGCAGGTGAGAGGTATATAGACGAGACCTACAGGGATATAGTACTAAAGTCCCCTCTCGAGTCTGGCAGCATCCCTGTTACCATGGAGGAGAGAGGTCACGTGACAAGAGAGCATCACCCTGGTGCAGCAGGATGTGATCCTCTAGCTAGGACCTGTCCTCCAAGTGATGTAAAATCCTTTCGCACCAAGGAGGTTTCTCCAGGGCCATGTTCCCACGAGGGACAGGTTAGGACAGCCATTATAGTTGGTGATTCGATCATTAGGCATGTAGATAGCTGGGTGACTGGTGGACATGACTTGGTAACATGCCTGCCTGGTGTGAAGGTAGAGGACCTCACGCGCCACCTAGACAAGGTCCTAGATAGTGCTGGGGAGGAGTCTGCTGTCTTGGTACACGTCTGTACCAATGAAATAGAAAGGTGTGGTAGGGAGGTTCTGGAGGCTAAATTTAGGCTTTTATTAGGAAGTTAAAATCCAGAACTTCCAGGGTAGCATTCTCAGAAATGCTTCCCGTTCCACATGCAGGACCCTAAAGGCAGGCAGAGCTCCGGAGTCTCAATGCGTGGATGAGACAATAGTGCAAAGATGAGGTGTTTGGATTTGTTAGGAACTGGGGAACATTCTGGGTAAAGAAGGAGCTCTCCAAAGGGATGGGCTCCACCTTAACCGGGAAAGAACCAGGCTGTTGGCATCAACCTTTAAAAAGGAGATAGAGCAGCTTTTAAACTAGATAATAGGGGAAAGCCAACAGTCGCCCAAGAGCACATGGTTCGTAAAAATGTATCCTTGAAGGATACTAGCAAAAGACTGAAGTTAGAGCATATCAGCAAAGAGGAGTATAGAGCGACAGAGCTTAAAGATTTCAAATTGCCCCTGCCTACCGATAGCTAGATTAATATGAATAAAATACAGCCTCTAAAATGCTTGTATGCAAATGCTAGAAGTCTAAAAAATAAGATGGGAGAGTTAGAATATATAGCACTATATGGAGGTTAGATATAATTGGTATACAGAGACATGGTGGAAGGAGGACAACCAGTGGGACACTGTGATACCTGGGTACAAACTATATCGTAATGATAGAGTAGATCAAATTGGTGGAGAGGTTGCACTCTATGTTAGAGGAGGCATTGAGTCACAAAGGATTAAAGTTTTGCAGGAAACAAAATTCTCTGTAGAATCTCTATGGATTGAAATTCCATGTAAAAAGGGGAAGTGAAAGGCGATGGCAGTGGGGGTGTATTATCGACCACCTGGACAGAATGAACAAATGGATGATGAAATGCTCAAAGAAATCAGGGAAGCTAACAAAAGTTACGACACAGTACTAATGGGTGATTTCAATTACCCTCGGTATTGACTGGGTCAGTGTCATGGCAGGAGATGCTAGAGATAAAGTTTCTAGATGAAATAAATGACTGGTTTTTGTAGCAGCTGATTCATGAACTGACCAGAGGGGAAGCCATTTTGGACCTAGTCCTTGGTGGAACACGAGATCTGATGCAAGAGATAAGGGTGTTGGGGCCACTTGGCAATAGTGATCATAGCATGATCGCGTTTCATTTAATAAATGGAGGAGGGAGAGTAAGGAGATTGACAGGACTACCTTTTAACTTTCAAAAGGGAGACTATGATAAAATGAGGAAAAAAGTTAAGAAAAACTAAAAGGAGCAGTTGCAAAGGTTAAAGATTTACATCAAGCTTGGGTGTTCTTTAAAAATGCTATCTTGGAAGCCCAGACCAGCTCTATTCCACGTTTTAAGAAAAGTGGAAGGACGTCCAAAAAACTGCCAGCATGGTTTAAAGGTGAGGTCAGAAAGGCTGTTGTTGCCAAAAAAGCATCTTTCAGGAAATGGAAAAAGGAACCAAACGACAAAACCTGGAAACAATACAAGCATTGGCAAGTTAGATGCAAGGCACTGATAAGGCAGGCAAAGAGAGAATTTGAGAAGCACCTTTCTGTGGAAGCAAAAACGCATTATAAAGACTTTTTCAAGTACATTCATAGCCAAAAACCTATAAGAGAGTCAGTTGGACCATTAGATGATCGAGGGGTAAACGGGGCATTAAGAGGGGACAAGGCCATAGCGGATAGACTGAATGAATTCTTTGCTTGGGTCTTTGCTGAGGAAGATGTAGGGATGTTACCCATGACTGAAACAGTATTTAAAGGTGATGCTGTGGAAGAATTACTACTACTACTATTACTGAGTATTTCTATAGCGCTGCATGTTGTACACAGAGCTGTACAGACAAATAAGAGACAGTCTCTGCTCATCAGAGCTTACAATCTAGTCAAGACAAACACAGAAGGAGCTTACAATCTCGTTAGGACAAACACAAAGGTGTAGGTAGAGGTAAATAGGGGGGAAAGGGGATTAGGTGAGTCAAGAATCGAAGGCAGCAGCGAAGAGGTGAGTTTTCAGCCAGGATTTGAAGAGGGTTAGAAAGGGTGCCTGGCATACATATAGAGGTAGTTTGTTCCAGGCGTAAGGCGCAGCAAGGTGAAAGCAGCGTAGTCTGGAGTTTGCAGTACGAGAGGGGGGCATAAATAGAAGCAGTAGGTTAGAAGAGCGGAGTTCCCGAGAGAAGTTGTAAGGAGAGATAAGGGAAGGTACTGATGAGCCGCAGAGTGAATGCATTTATAGGTCAGCAGAAGTTTGAACTGGATACGGAAATGGATAGGGAGCCAGTGGGTGACTTGAGAAGGGGAGTAACATGGGCATGATGAGGCTGGCGGAAGATAAGTCGTGCAGCAGAGTATTGAACAGATTGAAGGGGAGAGAGATGGTTCAAGGGGAGACCAGCAAGGAGTAGGTTGCAGTAGTCGAGACGGGAGGTGACTAGGGAGTGGACAAGCATTTTAGTGGTGTGTTCAGAAAGGAAAGGGTGGATTTTGTTAATGTTGTAAAGAAAGAAATGGCAGGTCTTAGCTACGAGATGGATGTGTGTGGAGGAGAGAGAGGAGTCGAAGATAACCCCCCGATTGCGGGCTGAGGAGACAGGAGTGAGAACAGCGTTGTCCACCGAGACTGAGAAAAGAGGAGGAGGGTAGGTTTTAGGGGGGAAAACAAGGAGTTCAGTCTTGGCCATGTTCAGTTTCAAGCGACGGTGGGACATCCAGGCAGTGATGTCAGAGAGGCAGGCAGAGATCCGGGTCTGGATTGCTGGAGAGAGTTCGGGCGTAGAGAGGTAGATTTGGGAGTCATCCACATACAGATGGTACTGAAAGCCATGGGAAGAGAAGCATGCCAAGGGACTGGGTATAGAGAAAGAGGAGGAGCAGCCCCAAGACAGAACCTTGGGGTACCCCAACTGGGAGCAGGGTGGGGGTGGAGGAGGAGCCACCAGAACACACACTGAAGGAGCGATGGGAGAGATAGGAGGAGAACCAAGATAGTACAGAGCCCTTAAAGCCAAGTGAGGTCAGGGTGTCAAGGAGAAGGTTGTGGCCAACGGTGTCGAAAGCAGCAAAGCGGTCAAGGAGTATGAGGACGGAGTACAGGCCCTGGGATTTTGCCAGGAACAGGTCACTGGAGACTTTGACAAGGGCCATTTCCGTAGAGTGTAAAGGTTGAAAGCCAGACTGTAAGGGATCCAGGAGGGCATGAGAGGAGAGGAAGTCGAGGCAGCGGCGGTGAACCACACGTTCGAGTGCACACTGGGCGGAGGGCTTTAACATGTTATCCACGATGACACCTTCCTAATGTGGAACCTTGCATTGTGTAACCATAGTTTGGGTAGTTCTTTGCACTTGTTCACATTAAATTTCTTTGCACTTGTTCACATTAAATTTCATCTGCCATTTGGATGCCCAGTCTTCCAATTTATCAAAAGGTCTATAAAGAATGGAGTGGAACAGGTAAATATAGATCGATTGTTTACACCATCAAAATATAGAAAGACTAGGGGGTATGCAATGAAGCTACAGGGTAACCTATTTAAGACTATTAAGAGAAAATATTTCTCACTCATCGTGTAATCAAACTCTTAAATTTGCTACCGGAGGTCGTAGTAAAAGCTGTTAGTGTAGCAGGGTTTAAAAAAGGTTTGGAGAAGTTTCTTGGAGGAAATATCCATAAACCATTATTAAAGGGGACCCAGAATATCCACTGCTTGACCCAATACAAGCATCTTGGAACCTGTGTCTTTTGGGGAAACTGCTAGGTACTTGTGACCTAGATTGGCCACTGTTGGAAACAGGATACTGTGCTTGATGGACCTTGGTCTGACCCAGTATGACATATCTTATGATCTTTTGTTCTTATGACCCTGCACTCTCCCCAACGGCAGAGGACCGAAATACTCATCTGCATATCCATCCCAGCAAAGGACTCCAGAGGTCACCGCAAGTCAGCCAGGCAAAAGCTGCCACACAGCCCACATTCATGCCAGCAGCTGAGGACTGAAAGATTCATCTGCATATCTATCCCAGTAGCCTCAGCAGAGGACTCCAGAGGTCACTGCAAATCAACCAGGCAAGAGCTGCCACAGACCCCGCACTCTCCCCAGCAGCAGAGGACTGGAAGACTCACCTGCATATCTATGCCAGCAGCCCCAGTAGAAGGCTCCAGAGGTCACCACTAGTCGGCCAAGCAAGAGCTGCACAGAAGTGAAAGTCGTATCTGCATATCCATCTGGTCTCTCTTTTTACTTCAACAGGTACCAAAGCTCCACAAACTGAGCGATGGTTGGGAAAAAAACATACTGCCAAAGCTGTTGCCCCTGTTACAGCTTCTGCCTCTGTTCAGACAGACAGGCTGAGGCCAGTTCAGGGACCTGTTCCATGTGCAAGATGCCTGCAAGCTGAAGCCCTCATGAAACAAGTGGAGGAGCTCACAGAAGAGGTGGCGAGGCTGAAAAGCATTCAAGACACCGAAATGTACATTGATGAAATGCTTTTTGAAGCATCCAAACTCTCTGACAGAGGTGAAGATGGTATGCTACAGAATGAAGAGAGTTAGATATGAGTCAGCAGAGCCTGCAGAATTGACAAACCAACTCCTCCAGCCCTCGAATTGAACCACCGTAGGCAGCTTTGGAAGTGGAGGAGATGAAAGCATCCGAGGAAAGAGAAAAAAAACAGAGCTCAAGCACTCCAAAGGTGCAGAATCAGTGACCACAAGGAAGAAAAAGGTAGTGGTGGTTGGTGACTCTCTTCTGAGGGGTACTGAGGCGGCCATCTGCCAACCAGACTGGATCTCCTGGGAGGTATGCTGTCTACCAGATGCCAAAATCCGAGACGTTACAGAGAGTTTGCTGAGACTCATCAAGCCTACTATTATCCAATGTTGTTCTTCCATGTCGGCACAAATGACACTGCTAGGTATCCCTCCAAGCATATCAAGGGTAACTTCATGGTTCTGGGACAGAAGGTGAAGCAGATAGGTGGGCAGGTGATGTTCTCTTCAATCCTCCATGTTGAGGATAAAGGTAGAGGCACAGAAGCTTGCATCCTGGAGATGTATGCATGGCTGCATGGGCGGAGTCATCGAGAGAGTTTTGGTTTCCTGGACCATGGGATGATTTTCCAAGGGCTGCAGAGCAGAGATGGCATCCACCTATCTAAGAAGGGTCAAAGTGTCTTTCTCAGCAGAATGGCTAACCTAAAACTACTACTGATCATTTGTATAGTGCTACAAGGCATATGCAGTGCTTTACAGACACATGTAAAAGACTGTCCCTGCTCAACAGAACTTACAATCCAGTCAAGACAGACAACACAACAGTTGAGAACAAGGGGCATCTAGGGGAATGGTAACTTACTGAAAAGGTCTTTAAACTAGATTTGTTGCAGATGGGTGAAGAAAGCCCCCAAATAAGTAAAGGCTTTCAGATTAACACTAGAAGCCCCAAAGTGTGTCAACTGACGCAAATGCATCTTCAAAGTTGTATACCAGTGCCACTGCTAGAACAATGTCAGTCATGTTCCATGACTTTGTTAGCAAGGTCAAGATGTTCAAATATGTGCATCGAAAATTAATGACAGATGCACCACCTAGCAGGAAAATGAATTTATACCTAGAAGCCCCAAAGTATGTCAATTGACACATTCAATTGTCTTGGATGCGTCAATTGACGTACTTTTGGGGCTTGTGATAAGGAAGCTTATCATAGCTCAGGAAGGGGCTATAGAAAAGGTGAAGTGTCTCTGAACAAGCAACCTGTCAGTGCTGGTAGAAATGAGAAAACAGAATTTTGCCATAAAAGACTACCAGTCCCAGAATGCACCAGGTTTCCAACAGCCATGAGAGGAGCTGAAGTGAGAAAACGTGTGTTCAATCAAAAGGGCTATGAGGTAATCCCCAAGCACTCATTGCAAAGGGCAGGGCTTGATTCAGCACAGCTGCGCTGTGCTAGGATGGAACACTCATCTCAAAGGGCGAGGCCTGATTCAGCACAGCTGCGCTGTGTTAGGGAGGATCACTCATCTAAGCAGAATAAGAGTAGAGTTTATTCTACAGATGACCATCTTCAGGATCACCTTGGATATACAGAGAAGGATCATCAGTTTCATCTGAAGGATCAGCAGAAGCAGAAGCCAAACCGGACGGATAGAGAAGGAAAGAAACCCTCTGGAAGGAAGAGGAGAAAAGCCTTTGAGAGGTCTAGAAGAGTCCAAGGCAGTACGTATACTGGGAGGTATTTCAAGGGCCAGCATATACCATTGGACTGGGGAAAGCCAGAGGAATGGTGCTGCAGAACAAGGAATCACCAGAGGCTACCTGTGAGGGAGACGGCTGCACGTGGAAGGGACTCTAAGTCCTATGTCAGAAGGTATGTGAAGAGAGATCCAGTGTCCAGGGATCAGGACTGGAAGGCTGGACATAAGAACTGGACTACATACTGGCCAGGCTATATAGAGAGGAACTATAGCAACAATGAAAGCTCAGGTATGAACATTGATCTATGCCCTAGCTATAACCTTGAAAGACAGCAGGGAAATAAGTGTTCTCCTGAAAGTGCTCCATTGAAAGATTCATCTGTGCCAATTCATGATAGTGACCCTATGCTTGTTGATGAAGGGGAAATAATAGCAGATCAAGATATTGTTTATATGGACTGCTCTCTATCCAAACTCCGTTGGTAACTTTCTGTGATAAAGCACAGCAACCATCACAAAGAAATTATAAATTTGTTCTTTATTCCACTAAGAAAAGCTCCTGAAACAGGATTTGACTCACACAGTAGAAAGCCAGCCTGCTAAAGGGTTTCAGCTGGATAACTGATAGCAATTGAGCTGCACCTAATTGCTTGTGAGCTAGGAGAGAATTATTTCTGGATCTGTGTGGAAAGTAATCAGAAGTTAACCTTACAAGAACAGTTTATTTATTTCTTTGTGGCTTTTCGTTTGTTAGAGATATGCTAAGAAAACATTAGCTAATTGCCTGACAAGTTTGAAGGTTGTTTTCCTGATTTTGATTTTTGACTTTTGTTTTACCAAGTTAAACACTGCAAGCAAGTAACCTAATTTATGTGCTACCAAGCATATCTGTGCTGGGAGAAATAACCCCATAAATAAAGAAGTATCTTATTGGCTTTAACACTTGTGCACAACTAAATTATTGTCAGCAGCTGTGTCTGGTGTGATTGAACTACATTACCCACAATACCTTGCAAAAATCATATAAATATATGCATCATCAAGACTGTGAAGATTCTCACCCAGGCAGCCGTCTGACAGGCTTCAAGGTATAAATTCATGTTCCCACTAGTTGGCGCATCTCAATCACTGTTTACAGTTTTACTCCGTCATTACAAACAATAAACACACGATGACATCATGTAATGACGTCACATACCGCACGTATTTAACAAAGAAGTAACTTCACATTAATTCACATCTGCATTTCATGCTAAACGCAGTCGTCGTGATAATGCGTCAATTGACGCACTTTGGGGTTTCTAGGTAAAATTCCTTTTGGGGCTTCTAGTGTTAAATACAGTGCATTGTAAAAGTATTCACCCCTTCTGTGTTTGTCCTGTTTTGTCACTTTACAACCTGGAATTAAAATGGAGTTTTGGGGGTTAGCACCATGTGATATACACAGCATGCCTATGACTTTGAAGGTTGTCAGACGGCTGCCTAGGGTGAGAACTTACACAATCTTGACGATGCATATATTCATATGATTCTTGCAAGGTATTGTGGGTAATGTAGTTCTTTCACTCCCAAACACAGCTGAAGACAATAATTGAGTTGTGATACCAGTGGTAAGGCCAATAAAATACTTCTTTTATTGATGGGGTTTAATTCACCCAGCACAAATATGCTTGGTAGCAATATAAATGAGGATACTTGCTTGCAGTGTTTAAATGGATAACATAAAGTCACAAAGCAAACCAGAAAACAACCTTCAGCTTGTCAGGCAATTAGCTAATGTTTTCTTAGCAAATAATTACCAAATAAAAAGGCACAAAGAAATGAATAAACTTTGCTTGTTAGGTTAACTTCTGCTTATTTTCCACGCAGATCCCAGCAGTGATTCTCCCTTGCTCACACACACAATCAGGTGCAGCTTTAATTATTATCAATTGACCAGCTGAAACCCTTTAGCTGGCTGGCTGCTATTGTGTGAACCCAAATCCTGCTTTATGAGCTGTTTGCAGTGGAAATAAAGAACAAAGTTAGGTTTCTTTGTGATGGCTGAGGTGTTTGCTCACAGAAAGCTAGCAATAGCATTTAGATAGAGAACAGTCCATGTAATGAATAGTTTCATCTGCTGTATCTCCCCCTTCATCAATCAGCATAGGGTCACTATCATACATTGGCACAGACGAGTCTTTCATTAAGGCACTATCATGAGAATGCTTATTCCCTTGCTGCCATTCACTATTATGGATAGGGTCTGGATCAGTGTTCATACCTGAGCCTCTCCTGCTATCATAATTCCTCTCTGTATAGCCTGGCCAGTATGTAATCCAATTCTGATGTCCAGCCTTCCAATCTTGATCCCTGGACACTGGATCTTTCCTCACATACCTTCTGGCATAGGTCTGAAAGTCCCTTCCACGTGCAGTCTTCTCTCTCCTAGGTATCCACTGGTGATTCCTATCTCTGCCAATCCATTCCTCTGGCTGACTCCAGTCCAATGGACTTTGCTGGCACTTGGAATACCTCCCAGTATGGGTACTGCCTTGGATTCTCCCAGACCTGCTAATGGCCTTTCTTCTCTTCCTTCCAGAGAGTTTCCTTCTTTCTCTATCCGCTTGGCTTGGCTTCTGCTTCTCCAGGTGATGCTTAAACCTGTAGCTGGACTGGAGCTTGTAGCCGTTGCTGTCTCTGTCTTTGAAGCTCTTTCTGTAGCTGTTATCTGAAGAATAAGCTCTATTCTTATTCTGTCCTAATGTGTGCTCCTCCCTAACACAGCGCAGCTGTGTTGAATCAGGCCCTGCCCTTTGAGATGAGTGCTTAGGGATTACCTCATAGCTCTCTTGATTGCACCCACGTTTTCTCACTTCAGCCCCTCTCATGGCTGCTGGAAACCTGGTGCATTCTGGGACTGGTAGTCTTTTATGTGAAAACTCTGTTTTCTTGCTTCTACCAGAACTGACAGGTTGCTTGTTCAGAGTCACATCATCTTTTCTATAGCTCCTACCTGAGCTATGATAAGCTTCCTTATCACAAGGTGCAAAATATCCTTTATAATGACACAAACAATTAAGACAAAAAAAAACCCTGAAAGCAGTAGTGTGCAAATGTATTCATCCTCCAAAATCAATAAGTTGTAGAGCCACCTTTTGCTGCAATTACAGCTGCAAGTCTCTTGGGGTATGTCTCTATCAGCTTAGCACATCTAACCACTGGGATTTTCACCCATTCCTTCAGGCAAAACTACTCCAACTCCTTCAAGTTAGATGGGTTGTGTTGGTGTACAGCAATCTTCAAGTAATGCCACGGATTCTCAATTGGATTCAGGTCTGGGCTTTGACTAGGCCATTCCAAGATATGTTTTTCTCTTTAAACCAGCTTTAGCAGAATGTTTAGTGTCATTGTCCTGCTAGAAGGTGAACCTTTGTCCCAGTCACAAATCTCTGGCAGACTGAAACAGGTTTTTCTCAAGAATTGCCTTGTATTTTGTGCCATCCATCATTTCTTCAATCCTGACCAGTTTTGCTGTCTCTACCAATGAATAACATCCCCACAGCATGATGCTGCCACCACCATGTTTCACTGTGGGAATGATATTCTCAGGATGATGAGAAGTGTTGGGTTTGCACCACACACGGCATTTCCCACGATGGCCATAAAGTTCAATTTTTGTCTCATCTTACCAGAGAACCTTCTTCCATGTGTTTGGGGGTCCGCCACATGCTGTTGTGCAAACTCCAAATGTGTTTTCTTATTTCTTTCCTTAAGCAATGGCTTTTTTTCTGGCCACTCTTCCATAAAGCCCCATTCTGTAGAGTGTATGGCATAAAGTGGTCCTATGAACAGATACTCCCATCTCCGCTGTGGATCTTTGCAGCTCCTTCAGTGTTATCCTTGGTGTCTTTGTAGCATCTCTGATTTATGCCCTCCTTGCCTGGCCTGTGAGTTTTGGTGGGCTGCCTTCTCTTGTCAGATTTATAGTGTGCCATATTCTTTCCATTTTGTTATAATGGATTTAAGGATATTTTATAACGCAACCCTGATCTATACTTCTCCACAATTTTTCTCTCTGACCTGTTTGGAGTGCTCCTTGGTATTCATGCTGCTTGCTTAGTGATGTTGCAGAGTCAGGGGCCTTTCAGAACAGGTATATTTATACAGACATCATGTGACAGATCATGTGACACTGATTACACACAGGTGGACCCTAATAAACTAATTAGGTGACTTCTGAGGTTAATTGGTTGGATCAGGTCTTATTTAGGGGTTTCAGAGCAAAATACATACGCACTCACAACTTTTCAGTTTTTACTTGTTTTTTTTTTATATATACAAGGTATTTTATTGTCATTTCCCTTTACCAATTTGGACTATATTGTTAGGTCCATTACCTAACATCCAAATGAACCTCCATTTTCATTCCAGGTTGTATGTAATGCGAAAAGACAGGACAAAAACCAAGAGGAGAAATACTTTCATAAGGCACCGTACACCTCTGTAGAAATGGGTAAAAGGGGAAACATCTGGAAAGCGGTGTGCATAAATGATACTCTGGCAGATCTCTTTTATCTGTGCCCTTCTCTGCCACTGCCAACTCCAGATTTCATTCATTCTGCCTCGCCTGGAACAAATGACCTGATTCGGTGCATCAGGCTCCTTCTCTGGCTCTGTTCAAGTCCAGGCTGAAGACCCACCTCTTTGAGGCTGATTTTGGATCCTGATGCTCCACATTTTCCTGTCCACTATTTATGTGTATCTTGCAATACTCTAGTCCCCAGATTTGCAATGTTTTCATCTCAATTAGATTGTAAGCTCTGATGAGCAGGAACTGTGTCTTACACCTATATGTACAGCATTGCAAATGCCTTGTAGTGCTACACAAACGATTATTATTAGTAGTAGTAAGATTTATTTATTTATTTATTTACATTCTCTTATATACCGCGCTATTCTGCATCAGTGTGGTTTACATTGAACAAACTGAAATTACATTGAACAGGGCATTATAACTTGGAGATAACTATTTTTACAGGGAACATGGGCTATGGAGGGTTAAGTGGCTTGCCCAAGACCACAAGGAGCACCTGTGGGACTAGAAACCCCAGTCCTTCCAGCCCAAGGTTGCTGTCCTCTAGTGGGATTTGAACCCCCGACCTTCCGGCCTGAAGTACCTTGCCCCAACCACTAGGCCACTCCCCCACTCCCAGATGTTGAGGCTTTAATGGAAGAGGCTTACTTAGATTTAGTGGACCGGGATGTAATTATACCAGGCTATACTTTATTCAGGAAGGAAAGGGTAGGAGGAGAGCCACTATATGTAAAAAATATTATAGCTATAGAATTACAGGCCTTATAAGAGAGCGAGGAGGCACTGTGGGTTAAATTAGAAAGAGGGAACAGGAAATCCATTCGCATTGGTGTTATATACTGTCACAACCCCATCCCGTTAGCCACGTGCTTAAAGGTCAGGGTGGACATTGTTGTATTGAAGGTAGAAACTTTCTTTAGCCCAGAAGCATGCTGGTACTAGTAGTCCCTTTCTTCATAATGAATAGTTGTGTAAGCCATGTGAATGGTAAAAGTATAGGGTTTTATTCCCTTAATGCACAAAAGGTTCCAACGAAGACAACAGGATTTTTACCTTGTTCAGGATTTTCACATAAGGTATTTACATAGGTCAAAAACTTAGATATGCTTCACAGTTAGTTATGCCGGGTTCAACCAAAACAGGTTACACAAACAAAAGCAATGCTTCTTCTTTCAGCTTGTCAAACAAAACTGTGTTTCAAAAATATATCCTGCATGCTATATTTCTCTCAAGGATTCTAAACTCCCAGCACAGCAAAGCGTACAGTCCATAGGGCATTCAGTTAGCAAAGGGTCAGGTTCAGCAGGGTCTATCTGCATAGCCTCTTGTTCTGCTGAGATATCTGTTGCCCCTGAGCTTTCCCTACATATTCCCAGTTTTACTTCAGAGCTTCTTTCTAAGCCTCTCCAGCCTGGCTGTACCCGGTCTGGCAAATATGCAACAGGACTTTTGGTAAGCACTCTTTCTATAGGTTTCCAAACCTTCCTCCAGCTGCTTTGGCTCCACTACGGCTCCCTGGCTTCCAGGTTTTTCTTTGACCTGGCCTCAGTTCCTGGTTCAGATCTGTGTCTCTTAGACTCCTGGGCTGAGTCTTGATCACCCACCTCTGAACTCCTTGTGGCTCACATACAGGGGAAGAAGCATGAAGGTACCTCTGAACTCTTGGGTTTGCGTCTCTGGTATTCTCCCTACCAGGCACTTTCCAGGTTCTCCTTCTGTCCTTCCTGAAGACTTCCTTGTGGAGCTTCCCAGCCTGAAACTGGCTCTCCTGGAACTTGTTCCTTTTCTGTAAGGGCTGCAAGTTCAACTGCCTTTTCTCCTTCTCCTTTCTCTTTCTCCTCTATCAGCAGCTGCTGCAGCTCGTGCCGCTCCTCTCCTCTCTGGCTTGTCTATGCTTTGCTTATAAAGCTGTTTCTCAGCTAAGGATTCTGTCTCTCTGACCAGGTGTATCTGATTATGCTTTGAATTAGTTCTTGCATCATCCCAACCTGGGCGTGTCAGCCTACCTTCTGAATATCCATGCATGCTCCCTCTTGCTGCACTTCTCACTAACTGCACTTTATGTATATCATTTCCTTTAAAGAGGTCAGTGTTTGCTTCTACCTCCATGGGTTTACTGGTCTCTGCTTCATCACAATACACATGTCCTACATAGGGAGAAGAAGTGTACAGAGATTTAATAGAAAACATATACAGTCAAACCTCGGTTTTCATGATTAATCCGTTCAAAAAAGTCTGACTAAAACCGAAATGTATCAAAACTGAACCAATATTTCCCATAAGAAATAATGTAAATCCCATTCCAGACACCCAAAAATATTCAGAAAAAATACATTTTATAGAGAATAACTATATTTTTCATACAGAAAACTATGAGAAATAAATATAAATGACTAATGAAATGGATAAATGAACATTTAACATCACTTTTACCTTTATTGAAGACTCATGTTGGCATATGGAAGACGGTGAGGAGGAGGAGAGGTTATTGTTTGGAAGGGGAATCCCCCTCCATAAGGACCTCAGGTATCAAGGCCCCTTCCGGGGTTATTTCCCTTCTTTGTCTTTTACTGGCACAAGAATTTAAAAAAAAAGAAAAAAACAAGAAGGATCCACAAAAAAAAAGCCTCCAGTAAAGGCACCAGCCACAGCCACCGGAAACACCACTCTCCCGCTCAGGCAACCTGGAACGCAGAGCTGAGCATGCGTTCCAGAGCCATGTGGCAATGGCTGCAGCAGCACGGGCCCCCGAAGTCTCAGACAAGCAGTAGAACAGCTCCTATCACTTCTCTCACCTGCCCGATCGTCACAGGACAGCACACACACACAGATACAGCACTGTAATCTGATCGCCGACTCTCTCACCCGCCTCCGATTCCAACTCAAAAGCAAATTGCAAGCTGGAAGAAATGCTCAGCAGCAAGTTTGGAAGATCCATCAGGACTAGCATGTTTGGAAGACCCATCAAAGTTTCGCCGTCAGCAGGGAGTCCCAGCAGGGAGTCCTCTAATTGAGCGTCTTGGAAGCATCAGATCAACCACACTCTCACTCCTTGATTCTTGCTACTGCATTTCTCAAAGCATCGCTGAAAGCAAAGAGGTCTGGATCGCAAAAACAAGCTAAGTACTGTACTTTACTGAACAAACCCCCTGGAACGGACCATTCCACATTAGGAATCACCACCGAGGAAAAAGATTTAGGCGTCTTTGTGGATAACATGTTAAAACCCTCGGCCCAGTGTGCAGCGCAGTCAAGAGAGCAAATAGAATGCTAGGTATCATAAGGAAAGGAATGGAAAATAAAACAAAAGATATTATAATGCCTCTATATCGTTCCATGGTGAGACCGCACCTTGAATATTGTGTGCAATTCTGGTCGCCGTATCTTAAAAAGGATATAGAGTTATTAGAAAAAGTTCAGAGAAGAGCCACCAAAATGGTAAAGGGGATGTAAGGATACTCCTATGAAGAAAGGCTAAAAAGGTTAGGGCTCTTTAACCTGGAAAAGAGACGGCTGAGGGGAGATATGATAGAAGTCTATAAATTAATGAACGGAGTGGAACAGGTAAACGTAGATCGATTGTTTACGTTATCAGAATATAGAAAGACTAGGGGACATGCAATGAAGCTACAGGGTAAACTATTTAAGACTAATAAAAGAAAATATTTTTTCACTCAACGTGTAATCAAACTCTGGAATTTGTTACCGAAGGATACAAAGTAAAGGCTGTTAGTATAGCTGGGTTTAAAAAAGGTTTGGACAAGTTCCTGGAGGAAGGGTCCATAAACCATTATTAAGAAGGGACCCAGGATATCAATGCTTGACCCAGTACAAGCATTGCGGAACCTGTGTCTTTTGGGGAAACTGCTAGGTACGTATGACCTAGATTGGCCACTGTTGGAAACAGGATACTGGGCTTGATGGACCTTGGTCTGACCCAGTATGGCATATCTTATGTTCTTATATTTTAAAATTGTCCGAAAACCGAGCAGATGTACGAGAACCAGGACAAAATCTCAATGAAAAAAGACGTTGAGAACCGAAGCATACAAAAACTGGGGCATACGAAAACCGAGGTTTGACTGTACAGTACTGCAGTGAAAGGAGACGTACTACTGATAGGTGATTTCAATATGCCAGATGTTGATTGGCATACCCCTACTGCAGTGTCATCTAGAAGTAAGGAGATCCTGGATTCTCTAGTGAGAACTATTCCAACAACTGGTAACAGAACCAGAATGTGAAGGGGCCATACTGAACCTGGTGCTTACCAATGGGGAATGTGTTTCTAATCCACTGTGTCTGCCCCATGCCATTTTGAATCAGTCACTGTATTTGCCCCACCACCTCCATTGGGAGGGCATTCCATGCATCCACCACCATTTCAGTGAAAAAGTATTTCCTGATGTTTTTTATAAGTTTATCGCCTTGCAGCTTCATCATATGAACTCTAGTTTTAAAGCTTCTATTTCTTTGAAAAATGCTTGTTCACTGACAGCCTTTAATAGGCTCATTCCATCCTGGATGAACACCCCCTCTGTACATCCAGAACATCATAAGAACATAACATAAGATATGCCATACTGGGTGAGACCAAGGTCCATCAAGTCCAGTATCCTGTTTCCAACAGTGGCCAATCTAGGTCATATGTACCTAGCAGTTTCCCAAAAAGACACAGGTTCCGCAATGCTTGTACTGGGTCAAGCATTGATATCCTGAGTCCGTTCTTAATAATGGTTTATGAACCTTTTCTCCAGGAACTTGTCCAAACCTTTTTTAAAGCCAGCTACACTAACAGCCTTTACTACATCCTCCGGTAACAAATTCCAGAGTTTGATTACACGTTGAGTGAAAAAATATTTTCTTTTATTAGTCTTAAATAGTTTACCCTGTAGCTTCAATGCATGTCCCCTAGTCTTTCTATATTCTGATAACGTAAACAATCGATCAACGTTTACCCATTCCACTCCGTTCGTTAATTTATAGACTTCTATCATATCTTCCCTCAGCCGTCTCTTTTCCATGTTAAAGAGACCTAACCTTTTTAGCCTTTCTTCATAGGAGTATCCTTCCATCCCCTTTACCATTTTGGTGGCTCTTCTCTGAACCTTTTCTAATAACGCTATATCCTTTTTAAGATACGGCAACCAGAATTGCACACAATATTCAAGGTGCGGTCTCACCATGGAACGGTATAGAGGCATTATAATATCTTTTGTTTTATTTTCCATTCCTTTCCTTATCATACCTAGCATTCTATTTGCTCTCTTGGCTGCCGCTGCACACTGGGCCGAGGGTTTTACCATGGTATCCACAATGATGCCTAAATCTTTTTCCTGGGTGGTGGTTCCTAATGTGGAACCTTGCCATTGTGTAACCATACTTTGGGTTGTTCTTCCCTAGGTGCATAACTTTGCACTTGTCCACATTAAATTTCATCTGCCATTTTGAAGCCAAGTCTTCCAATTTATCAAGATCCTCTTGCAATTTTCCACAATCCTCTTGGGTTTTAACAACTTTAAATAGTTTTGTGTCATCTGCAAATTTGATAACCTCACTCGTTATTCCACTTTCCAGGTCATTTATGAATATGTCAAAAAGCAGCGGACCCAGCAGAGATCCCTGGGGTAAACCACTATTCACCTTTCTCCACTGGGGAAAACTGGCCATTTAGCCCAACCCTCTGCCTTCTATCTTTTAACCAGCTCCTGATCCACAGTAGTACACTGACTCCTATCCCATGCCTCTTTAGTTTTGCCAAAAGTCTCTGATGAGGGACCTTGTCAAAGGCTTTCTGAAAGTCCAGATACACTATATCAACCGCCTCACCTTTGTCCACCTGTCTATTCACACCTTCAAAAAAACATAACAGATGAGTAAGACAAGATATTCCTTGTCCAAAGCCATGTTTGGCTGTCTCCCATTAGGCCATGACTATCTACATGCTGAGTAATTTTATTCTTTATGATGGTTTAGAACATAAGAACATAAGATATGCCATACTGGGTCAGACCAAGGTCCATCAAGCCCAGTATCCTGTTTCCAACAGTGGCCAATCTAGGTCATACATACCTAGCAGTTTCCCCAAAAGACACAGGTTCCGCAATGCTTGTACTGGGTCAAGCATTGATATCCTGGGTCCCTTCTTAATACTGGTTTATGGACCTTTCCTCCAGGAACTTGTCCAAACCTTTTTTAAACCCAGCTACACTAACAGCCTTTACTACATCCTCCGGTAACAAATTCCAGAGTTTGATTACACGTCGAGTGAAGAAATATTTTCTTTTATTAGTTTTAAATAGTTTACCCTGTAGCTTCATTGCATGTCCCCTAGTCTTTCTATATTCTGATAACGTAAACAATCGATCTACGTTTACCTGTTCCACTCCGTTCATTAATTTATAGACTTCTATCATATCTCCCCTCAGCCGTCTCTTTTCCAGGTTAAAGAGCCCTAACCTTTTTAGCCTTTCTTTATAGGAGTATCCTTCCATCCCCTTTACCATTTTGGTGGCTCTTCTCTGAACCTTTTCTAATAACGCTATATCCTTTTTAAGATACGGCGACCAGAATTGCACACAATATTCAAGGTGCGGTCTCAACATGGAAACGATATAGAGGCATTATAATATCTTTTGTTTTATTTTCCATTCCTTTCCTTATGATACCTAGCATTCTATTTGCTCTCTTGGCTGCCGCTGCACACTGGGCTGAGGGTTTTAACATGCTATCCACAATGACGCCTAAATCTTTTTCCTGAGAGGTGGTTCCTAATGTGGAACTTTGCATCGTGTAATCATAGTTTGGGTTGTTCTTCCCTAGGTGCATAACCTTGCACTTGTCCCCATTAAATTTCATCTGCCATTTTGATGCCCAGTCTTCCAATTTATCAAGATCCTCTTGCAATTTTCCAGAATCCTCTTGGGTTTTAACAACTTTAAATAGTTTTGTGTCATCTGCAAATTTGATAACCTCACTCGTTATTCCACTTTCCAGGTCATTTATGAATATGTCAAAAAGCAGCGGACCCAGCACAGATCCCTGGGGTACACCACTATTCACCTTTCTCCATTGGGAAAATTGTCCATTTAGCCCAACCCTCTGCTTTCTATCTTTTAACCAGTTCCTGATCCAAAATAGTACACTGCCTCCTATCCCATGACTCTTTAGTTTTGCCAAAAGTCTCTCATGAGGGACCTTGTAAAAGGCTTTCTGAAAGTCCAGATACACAATATCAACCGACTCACCTTTGTCCTCCTGATTATTCACTCCTTCAAAAAAACATAACAGATTAGTAAGACAAGATCTTCCTTGTCTAAAGCCATGTTGGCTGTCTCCCATTAGGTCATGACTATCTACATGCTGAGTAATTTTATTCTTTATGATGGTTTCTACCATTTTTCCCAGTACTGATGTCAGGCTCACCGGTCTGTAGTTTCCCGGATCACCCCTGTAACCTTTTTTAAAAATTGGTGTTACATTGGCGATCCTCCAAACTTCAGGTATTAGAGATGATTTTAATGATAGTTCACAGATTACTAATAGCAGGTCTGCAATCTCGTATTTCAGTTCTTTAAACACCCTTGGATGTATACCATCTGGCCCAGGTGATTTGCTACTCTTCAGTTTATGTAATAGTTGTAATACATCTTCCCGAAGTATCGATATTTCCTTCAATTCTTCCGCACCTTTAAATACCACTTCAGTCATGGGTAACATCCCTACATATTCCTCAGTAAAGACTGAAGCAAAGAATTCATTCAGTCTCTCCGCTATCGCCTTGTCGCCTCTTAGTGCTCCTTTAACCCCTTTATCATCTAATGGACAAACTGACTCTCTCACAGGTTTTTTGCTACGAATATACTTGAAAAAGTCTTTACTTCGCGTTTTTGCTTCCGCAGCAAGCTTCTTCTCAAATTCTCTCTTTGCCTGCCTTATCAATGCCTTGCATTTGACTTGCCAGGGCTTGTGCTGTTTCCAGGTTTCGTCGTTTGGCTCTTTTTTCCATTTCCTGAAAGATGCTTTTTTGGCAACAACAGCCTCTCTGACCTCACCTTTAAACCATGCTGGCAGTTTTTTGGACTTCCTTCCACTTTTCTTAAAGCGTGGAATACAGCTGGTCTGGGCTTCCAAGATAGTATTTTTCAACACCACCCAAGCCCGATGTACGTCTTTAACCTTTGCAACTGCTCCTTTTAGTTTTTTCTTAACTATTTTCCTCATTTTATCATAGTCTCCCTTTCGAAAGTTAAAAGGTAGTACTGTGGATTTCCTTACTATCCCTCCTCCACTAATTAAATCAAAGGCAATCATGCTATGATCACTATTGCCAAGTGGCCCCAACAACCTTATCTCTTGCACTAGATCTGGTGTTCCACTAAGGATTAGGTCTAATATGGCTTCCCCTCTGGTCGGTTCATGAACCAGCTGCTCCAAGAAGCAGTCATTTATTTCATCTAGGAACTTTATCTCCCTAGCATGTCCTGCCATGACACTGACCTAGTTGATACCGGGGTAGTTGAAATCACCCATTATTATTACTGTGCTGTAACATTTGTTAGCTTCCTTGATTTCTTTGAGCATTTCATCATCCATTTGGTCATTCTGGCCAGGTGCTCAATAGTACACCCCCACTGCCATTGCCTTCCCCCTTTTACATGGAATTTCAATCCATATAGATTCTACAGCAGATTTTGTTTCCTGCAAAACTTTAATCCTTTCTGACTCAATGCCCTCTCTAACATAGAGAGCAACCCCTCCACCAATTTGATCAGCTCTATCATTACGATATAGTTTGTACCCAGGTATCACAGTGTCCCACTGGTTGTCCTCCTTCCACCATGTCTCTGATATTCCAATCATATCTAACCTTTCATTTAGTGCTATATATTCTAACTCTCCCATCTTATTTTTTAGACTTCTAGCATTTGCATACAAGCATTTTAGAGAATGTATTTTATTCATATTAATTTGGCTATTGTTAGACATGGGTAATTTAGGATCTTTAAGCTCTGTCTGCTCCATAGAGGGCATTTGGGCTACTTTACTCTTTTGTGGAACCTCTC
Organism: Ichthyophis bannanicus; assembly: GCA_033557465.1. Lineage (NCBI taxonomy): Eukaryota > Metazoa > Chordata > Amphibia > Gymnophiona > Ichthyophiidae > Ichthyophis > Ichthyophis bannanicus. The sequence continues at coordinate 41,055,405 of CM066049.1, read as the reverse complement.
TGCTTTTGGTAGTATCCTTCAAAGATACATTCTTCCGAACCATCCGCTCTTGGGCGACTGTCGGCTTTCCCCTAATATCTAGTTTAAAAGCTGCTCTATCTCCTTTTTAAAGGTTAATGCCAGCAGTCTGGTTCCATCCCGGTTAAGGTGAAGACTCTTCTGTAACTCCCAGGTTAAGCATCTTTTCCATCTCCTTGGTTGGTCTACAGAATCTGGTAGTGTCATTGCTGGATAACCACCCCAGGGTCAGAATGATATCATGAGAAATGAGGTGGGTTTGTCCTGGGTGGGTGGAGAACACCTTTACGTTCCAGTGGATCAAACCTTTTCTGGACAACAGATAGCAGGTCTCCAATTGGGAATTCAGCTGGATCGAATGGGGCTGAAATTTCCGGTCCAAAATCATCTACCTGTACCACCATAGCCGTCACTAGAGTCCATTTTTTCAGTAGGTTAATAAGGTAAATTTTGGCTTTCTTCCATTTATCTGGCTAGGCAATCTTGTAGCTAACAAGTTCCACTTTCTCTTCCACCTCATAGGGCCCCTACTATTTATGGAGTAACTGGCCCTCGGATGAGGACAGCATGACTAAAACGCTGCCTCCTGGTTGAAAGGTGCACTGCAGGGCTGTTCGACTATAGCCCCTGGCCTGTTCAGCTTGGGCTTTTTCCAGACTGAGTTTGGCCACCTCTCTGGCTTTCCTCAGCCAGTCTTGCATTTGTATAATGCACAAATTACACCCAGCACAGGGTTCTTCTTCCCAAGTTTCCCTTACGACATCTAATATGCCTCTTTCTTTCTTTCTTTATTTAACAGATTTTTTATATCCCTTTATCATTTCAGTCAAAGTGGTTTACATTGTAATCAAACTTGGTAATATACATTAAACAGGGGCATTAATAATTTGGATTATTTTTCTGAGGCAATGGATGTCTTCTGAAGAGCTACTCAAAAGACGAAAACCTCGTGGAACTCTGAGGTACCTCGCAGATGTCAAGCATAAAATGGAGTAGGAAAATGTCCCAATTCTTCCCGTCATGCTGCACAAACTTTTTTAACAACTGTTTCAAAGTTTTATTGAATTGCTGAACAAGGCCATCCATCTGTTGATGATATACTGATGTTCGCAGCATCTTGACCTCCATTAAGGCACACACTTGCTTCATCACATTGAAAACAAAGGGTGTTCCTTGATCTGTGAGTATCTCCTTGGGTATTCCCACCTGCAAGTATACTTCCCAGAGGGCATTCGTGATCATAGTAGTCTTCATATTACTTACCGCAATGGCCTCCAGGTATCGGATAGCATAGTCCAGTATGACTAAAACATACTTGTTGCCTTCGGTGGTTCGTTCCAAGGGTCCTACCAGATCCATGGCCACTCTTTCAAGTGGGGTTTCAATTTTTGGCATAGGCACTAGAGGGGCAGGTTGGACTCTGGCGGGGGTTATGAAGTTGGCAGGTGGGGCGTAACTGGTAATATAATTGCACCTATTTATGAACACCAAGCTAGACAAATTCGGTCAAAACATGCTCCAGTGCTTTCTCCACCACCAAGTGTCTCCCTAATAAATGGCTATGAGCTAATGATAACAACTACTCACAATAGTGCCAGGGAATTATCAGTTGTTCTACCTCTTCCCCCTCTAGGGTACCCTCGGCCACTGTGTATAATAAATCTCCCTTTAGCACAAAAAAGGGAAAGGATCTTGCAGAGAACTCTCCATTACCTACTGGAACCCCATCCGCCTCCAAAACCTGCTCTTAAAGATGTTCATCTTTAAGAAGCTCATTCTCTTACTAGGCCCTCCTGAAGCTCCTTGGGTTTTCCCCCAGCCCCCACTCTGGGAAGGGGACAATTGTATTTGGGTCACTACTGCTCAGTTCTGAGCTATCCCCAAGGGTTTCTTCCCTAGGTTCTACCTCCCCGGATCTGTCCCCATAGCTACCCCCCAGATTCTATTGGTAATGTAGCATTTCAGCTTCCCCTTCCATCCTCTTGGGCTGACAGGTAACTTCTTCCCCTTCTCACTGCCTGCTTCAGTCACCAGATGGGCTTCATGATACCTCTCAGATATTTCCAGTGCACTCTCCAGTGTAAGCTTGGGATGCTGACATACCCACTGTTTCATCGGGGCAGTCAAGCCCTCCAAAAACTGCTCCACTAGCACAATTTTGGCTACCTCTGGCCCAGTCTTTCCCTCCGGTTGCAACCACTTCCATGCGAGTCCTTCAATCAGCAAAGGAACATCCAAGGGCTCTCTTTAATCTGGAGCGTCCCCTTTCTGAATCGCTGGCAGCAGGCCTCTGGTGTACAGCCAGTTTGTTCCAATATGGTGGCCTTGACAGATGCATATGTAGCTCATCCATCAGGGTTGGCATCCTGGAATGAAGCTTTTTTTTTTTTTTTTAAGTACCATCAAGTAAGTGCTGACTCTTAGCGACCCAGCAGCCTCTGGATTTTCTTGACAATGCATAACCGGAAGTAGACTGCCAGGCATTTTCTTCTGAGGCAATAGAGGGTTAATTGACTTGCCCAAGGTCACAAGGAGCACCAGTGGAAATCTTTGGGTGTTAGGCAGTTGCTCTACTCCTCTACTCCTAGCCTGACTGCCACCCATCAGCAAATTCTCCAAGTAGTCCATGTTGCCTCTGGCCACCGGCCATGTGGGCAGCTCGTTCAAAGTTCGCCAAAAAGTGTCAGGTTCTTCATCTGCTATCATTTTCAGCAGTGCTTGCACTGGAGGGTGGAGTGGTGGTCCTCACAGGGCTTCAGTCAAATGAGCCAGGGAATTTCCCTTGAACCTCAATAAGATCTTGCATAAGAACATAAGATATGCCATACTGGGTCACTACACTAACAGCTTTTACTACATCCTCCGGAAATGAATTCCAGAGTTTGATTATGCGTTGAGTGAAAACATATTTTCTCTTATTAGTCTTGTCCCCTAGGTTTTCTACTTTTTGATGGCATAAACAATCAATCTATGTTTATCCGTTTTGCTCCATTCATTAGTTATAGACTATCATATTTCCCCTTAGCCATCTCTTTTCCAGGTTGAAGAGCCCTAACCTTTAAAGCCTCTCCTCATAGAGGTATCCTTCCATCACCTTTACCATTTTGGTGGCTCTTCTCTGTACATTTTCTAATTCTGTTATATCCTTTTTAAGATATGGTGACCAGAATTGCACACAATATTCAAGGTGCGGTCACAACATGGAACACTACAGAGGCATTATAATATTCTTTGTTTTATTCCCCATTCCTTTCCTTATGATTCCTAGCATTCTATTTGCTTTCTTGGCCACCGCTGCACACTAGGCAGAGGGTTTCAACATCTTTTTCCTGGGTGATGGTTCCTAATGTAGAACCTTGCATCGTGTAACCATAGTTTGGGTTGTTCTTTCCAAGGTGCATAACTTTGCACTTCTCCAAATTAAATTTCATATGCCATTTGAATGTCCAATCTTCCAATTTATCAAGGTCCTCTTGCAATTTTTCACAATCCTCTTGGGTTTTAATAACTTTGAATAATTTTGTGTCACCAGCAAATTTGATTACCTCACTCGTTATTCCCATTTCCAAGTAACTTATGAATATGTTAAAAAGTAGTGGACCCACCACAGGTCCCTGGGGTACTCCACTATTCACTTTTCTCCACTGGGAAAATTGGCTATTTAGCCCTACCCTCTACTTTCTATTTTTTAACCAGTTCCTGATCCACAATAGTATACTGCCTTCTATCCCATGACGTTTTAATTTTGCCAAGAGTTTCTCATGAGGGGCCTTGTCAAAGGCTTTCTGAAAATCCAGATACACAGTATCAACCGGCTCACCTTTGTCTACCTATTTATTCATACCTTCAAAAAAACATAACAGATTAGTAAGACAAGATATTCCTTGGCTAAAGTCATGTTAGCTGTCTCCCATTAAGCCATGACTATATACATGTTCAGTAATTTTGTTCTTTATAATGGTTTCTACCATTTTTCCCAGTACTGACGTCAAGCTCACTGGTCTGTAGTTTCCTGGATCACCCCTGGAACCCTTTTTAAAAATTGGCATTACATTGGTCATCCTCCTGTCTTCAAGTATTAGAGATGATTTTAATGATAGTTCACAGATTACTAATAGTAGCTCTGCAATTTCATATTTCAGTTCTTTCATCACCCTCAACAAAACAAATTGTGCTATGGTGCTAGAAGATGAGACCCCCAGGTCGGAAGGCACTCAACTAGCTACTGGGGAAGAGCTGAAGGCTTTTCAGAGTAAAGCCAGCATTTATGATGTGGTTGGATCAAAGCCCTCAGGAAGTCTGACTGCTGATGTAGCTGCGCATGAAATGAGAGTCAGAAGCTGTAAAGATTTCTTACGTATGAAGCATGAACCAAGGGAAGTTGGAGGTGGTCAAGAATGAAATGGAACGTGTACAACTTGATCTGTTGGGTGTCAGCGAACTGAAATGGACTGGCATGGGGCACTTTGCATCAGATGATCACATGGTCTACTATGCTGGAAATGAAATGGTGTTGCATTTATAATAAAGAAGAAACTTGCAAGAACTGTAATGAAATACAATGCAGTCAGCGAACGCTTAATCTCTATTCGTCTACGAGGATTGCCTATCAACACAACTATAATTCAAGTATATGCCCCAACAACAGCTGCAGAAGAGAATGAAATTGAAGAGTTCTATGGACAAGTACAAGCTGAAATTGACAGAACAGGCAAACAGGATATCCTGATAGTCATGGGTGACTGGAACGCAAAAGTTGGCAACAAAGAAGAAGGCAAAATAGTTAGAAAATATGGACTTGGCAACAGAAAAGAAGCTGGAGAAAGACTGATAGAATTCTGCAAGACCAATGATCTATTCATCTCAAACACCTTCTTCCAGCAACACAAGCTGAGACTGTACACATGGACTTCACCCAATGGATTGTATAAAAATCAAATTGACTACATCTGTGGAAGTCAACGATGGAAAGGTTCTATAACATCAACAAAGACAAAACCTGGAGCTGACTGTGGTACAGATCATCAACTACTAGTATGCAAACTCAAGCTAAAGTTGAAAAAGAGCAAACCACTCATGAACGCAGCAAAATATGACCTTGAGAATATACCACTGGAATTTAAAGACTGCCTGCAAAATCGATTTGCTACTTTAGATACAAATGACAAAGCTCCGGAAGAGTTATGGAATGACATCAAGAAGGTTGTGTTGGAAGAAAGCGAGAAGTCTCTACAAAAGGTGAAAAAGCAAAAGCGGCCAAAATGGATTACGGAAGAAACTCTGAAAATTGCCCAGAAACGCAAAGAAGCTAAAGCCAGAGGAGAAAGAAAGACAATCGCAGAACTCAACAGAGATTTCCAACGTGCAGCAAGACAGGACAAGGAAAAGTACTACAATGACACTTGCAAGGAAATAGAAGCAGAAACTATTAGAGGAAGAACAAGATCGGCTTTCCTAAAGCTACGAGAGTTAAAGAAAAAGTTCAAGCCTCGAATTGGAATGTTACAAGATGCTCAAGGTTCTATGTTGAATGATGCTGAGAAGATCACGAAAAGGTGGAAGGAATATGCAGAGTTTTTATATGATAAAGATCAAGTGGACCAACAGCCGTTTCAACCTGTACCTTATGATCGGGAACCATTGGTGATGAAAGAAGAAATTTAAGCAGCATTGAAAGCCTTATCAAAGAGCAAAGCACCAGGCATTGATAGCATTCCTATAGAAGTATTGCAGCAATCTGATGCAGCTGCTACCATACTTACAAGGCTCTGCCAAGAAATATGGAAGACAACATCATGGCCAACTGACTGGAAAATATCTGTGTTTATACCAATACTAAAGAAAGGTGATCCAACTGACTGTGGAAATTATCGAACAATCGCTCTGGTCCCACATGCCAGCAAGATTTTACTGAAGATTATTCAAAAGAGACTACAACCATACCTGGAACAAGAACTACCTGAAGTGCAAGCAGGGTTCAGGAAAGGGCAAGGAACGAGAGACATCATTGCGGATGTGAGATGGATCCTTGAAAAGACTAAAGAATACCAAAAGGATATCTATTTGTGCTTTATCGACTATCAGCTTTTGACCTTGTAAACCATGAGAAACTCTGGGCCACATTAAGAAGCATGGGTATACCAGAACACCTGATCGTACTCTTGCACAATCTGTACATTGATCAAGAAGCAACAGTTCGAACGCAACAAGGAGAAGCAGAATGGTTTAAAATAAGCAAAGGTGTAAGACAAGGTTGCATACTTTCCCCCTACTTGTTTAATTTATATGCAGAACAAATCATCAGAGAAGCAGGATTGTATGAAGACAACAGAGGTGTGAAGATTGGTGGAAGACTCATCAACAACCTTCGCTATGCTGATGATACTACATTACTGGCTGAAAGTGAAGATGATCTGAAACATTTGCTTCTCACAATCAAAGAACATAGTCTCAAAATGGGCCTGCACCTTAATGTAAAGAAGACAAAGATCATGACAACTGGCATAATCAACAGGTTCATCGTTGAAGGAGAAGAAATTGAAATTGTGAACAACTTTAACCTACTTGGATCAACTATCAATAAAGAAGCAACAAGCAGTCAAGAAATCAAACAACACATTGTTCTTGGCAGAATGGCTATGAAAGACCTAGATAAGATTCTCAAGAACAGAGATGTCTCTCTCCATACAAAGATTCGACTTGTTCAAGCCATGGTATTTTCAATAACATCATATGGATGTGAAAGCTGGACAGTGAAAAAGACAGACAGGAAGAAAATTGATGCCTTTGAATTATGGTGCTGGCGGCGAATACTGTGTATACCATGGACTGCCCGAAGAACAAACCAGTCGGTACTAGAGGAGATCAAACCTAAGCTTTCTTTAGAAGCTCAGATGACAAGACTTCGACTTTCATACTTTGGACACATCATGCGAAGAGAGAGATCATTAGAGAAAGACATTATGCTTGGCAAGATAGAAGGTCAATGCAAAAGAGGAAGGCCAGCAATGAGATGGATTGATACAATAACAGCAGCTGTCTATCAACAATGAGCCGCCTGACTGAAGACCGAACACAATTTAGGATAGCTATCCAGAGGGTCGCCATGAGTCGACTCCGACTCGACGGCACTTAACAACAACAACATCATCATCCTCAGATGTATACCATCCAGTCCAGATGATTTGCTGCTCTTCAGTTTATCAAATAGTTGTAATACATCTTCCCGGTGTATCAATATTTCTTTCAATTCTTCTGTGGCATCACCTTTAAATACCATTTCAATCATGGGTAACATCCCTACATCTTCCTCAGTAAAGACCGAAGCAAAGAATTCATTCAATCTCTCCGCTATGGCCTTGTCCCCTCTTAGTGCCCCTTTTATCCCTCTATCATCTAATGGCCCAATTGACTCTCTCTCACAGGTTTTTTGTTACGAATGAACTTGAAAAAGGTTTTACTATGCGTCTTTGTTTCCACCGCAAGCTTTTTTCAAATTCTCTCTTTGCCTGCCTTATCAATGCCTTGCATCTAACTTGCCAGTGCTTATATTGTTTCCAGTTTTTGTCATTTTGGTTCCTTTTTCCATTTCCTAAAAGATGCTTTTTTGGCAACAGCCTCTCTGATCTCACCTTTAAACCATGCTGGCAGTTTTTTGGACTTCCTTCCACTTTTCTTAAAGTGTGGAATACAGCTGGTCTGGGCTTCCAAGATAGTATTTTTAAACAATACCCATGCTTGATGTAAATCTTTAACCTTTGCAGCTGTTCATTTCAGCTTTTTACTAACTATTTTCCTCATTTTATCATAGTTTTCCTTTTGAAAGTTAAAAGGTAGTACTGTGGATTTCCTTGCCGTCCTTCCTCCATTTATTTTTATATATTTTTTTATACTTTTTTTGTGTAAATATTTTATTAAGGACACAAAAATAACAGCGAGGAACCATTCCACATGTAGTACAGATACATACAGGAGGCAAACAGGGCCTCTGTAAATAACTCGTCCAAGCAAGCATAAAGATGTGATTAACTGTATATTAAAACAAAAACAAATACAATATCTTAAACTTGTGATCCTACTCACCCTACCCTCCCACCCTGATGAAACCAAACAAATCCTCCAGCTTAGGTGACGCCAGAAAGAGAGCGAATCCGAGACACAAAGTAAAAGGGCACAGCCCCTTTCCAGGTATAGAGTACATATTCTAAAGGTGCTTGTCATCCTACAGGGATTTGAGGAAAACTGATGGAACCTCTTACTAGCATAACTTTCACTTTTTTCCACCCCCTCCCCACCCACCCTTTGCACTGGACACCCCCAAACTCAAAATGGACCTCCTATTTAACACCAAATGCTGGAGGGGCCATTTAGTCAACATGGGGGTATGTGAAGTATATAGCTGGCAAATTTTTGAATGAGTAAAAGGCTACGGATCACTGGTCAGCAGCTATTGTCACGCACAGGCTCACTCAGACACTGGTAGAAATTGCAACCCTATATATGCACTAGTTGCCCCTGTGTCCTCTTAGATCAACTGTAAGGTTTCTCCATTCTGTATATATCCCACACCTTCACCATGCATTCTGCTAAAAAGGGGACCAGGGCTCTTTTCCAGAACTGACAAATAACAGAACGTGCCGCCAACAGCAAGCCATTAATCAGGCGCTAAGTGTCCATTGGCAAAGCGTCGAGTGAAATAAATCCCAGCATGCAAGTCTACGGCTCTAAAAGGAAATGATCCCCAGAGTCCGCGTGATACAACTATGAACTTGTGTTTAAAAAAATAGGTATTATACTTACCTGGTAATTGTGGTTCCTTGAGTGATTCCAGTTTAGTCCTCAACCTCTGGGTAGGGAACCTCCTCCTGCAGCTTGGAGACTGGGCATGTCAAAAACTCATGACATCACTGGATATAGCCTGCTGGTCTCTCCCATCAGCCCCAAGTGAACTATTGACAAAGCAAACTCAAAGGAGCAAATAATCAGTAACATTTTTTTTCTCTTTTTTTTTTTTAAACTTAACATTATAGTCAAGGGTATGCAGAACATATAACCTATCTACCAGAAGGAAAGGGACTGCTTCCTTCATGCTCTCCTTTCCGTCGCATGCCTAGCCCTAAACAATCCCGAGCAATATAGCAATATATATATAACAATATATAATAATATAACAATATAGCGCAAAATAAATGGAAGCATCAAAATGACTGAACACCAGTGAAGGCCTATATCCACTTTTAACCTTGCACTTCCCCCAACAGAAAAAATACTGCTAAGACCCCATCCCCAGGTGGGAATGAGGACTAAACTGGAGTCACTCAAGGAACCACAATTACCAGGTAAGTGTAATTCCTATTTCCTTATCATTCCTCCAGTTTAGTCCTCAACCTCTGGGATGTATCAGAGCAGTAATCATTGGGAGGGACCTATCCAGCCGGATCTCAACACCGCCTCCCTGAAAACGGTATCCTTAGCTGCCAGAACATCTAGGCGGTAGTGCTTACTGAAAGTATGGAGAGACAACCAAGAGGCCTCCCTACAGATGTCCACTGGTGGAACCAAACTGTGCTCCATCCAAAAGATGCTTGCACTCTGGTAGAGTGAGCTCGTAATCTCCCTGGGACTGTACGGTCCCGTAGAAGATAAGTCGACGCACTCGTCGCTCCAATCTATCCAGGCTTTCCTAACAAGGGCTCTACAGATCAACCAACAGTAAGGATTTGAGGGTTTATTTTATTATATTAAATTGCTAGCTCTCTGACTGGGAGCTCTTAAAAGGGGTTTTTTTGTATATTTTTAAAGCAAGGTTACTTTCTTTTTGGTGCTTAAGTGGAACTTTCCTTGAGCACAGTAGGTTGCTGAACTCTAGTAACCTCCTCAGTTTTGAGAACTGCTAACACCTAATTAAGTGTTAGTTCCCTCCCTACCCACTCCGACTCCCACCCACCCCTAGTGAGCAGTCTTGCTTTATAGGGCACCTCCACATTTAACAAATCACAGAGAATTGGACCAGCACATTTTGAATATAATTAAAGAGATTTAACTGCTTTTTCTCTGAAAGGACAGCTGGGAAACCAGCTGGTACTTGGTAGATCTCTCTCTTTTGCTTTAAAAGATACCTAAGATCCACGAACAGAACAATGGCTGGGAAAAATCGTATCGCTAAAGCTGTTGTCCCTGTTACATCTTCTGCCTCGGTCCAGACAGGTCCTAATGCCAGTTGAAGGACCAGTTCCATGTGCAGAGTGCCTGCATGCTGAAGCTCTGAGGAAACAGGTGGAGGAACTCAGAGAGGAGGTGGCGAGGCTGAGGAGCATTCAAGACAGTGAGAAGTACATTGATGAGATGCTTCTTGCAGCAACCAAGCTCTCCAGCACAGGAGAAGATGGGTGCCAACAGAATGTCGATGGTTGGATACAAGTCACCAGGGCCTGCAAAATCACCAATCCAACTTCTCCAGCCCTTGAATTGAAGAACCATTATGCAGCACTGGAAGTGGAGGAGGTGAAAGCATCCATGGAAAGGGAAGAACCAGAGCTCAAGTACCCCAAAGTTGCAGAATCCATGACCAGAAGGAAACGAAGGGTAGTGGTGGGTGGGGACTCTCTTCTGAGGGGTACTGAGGCGTCCATCTGCCGACCAGACTTGATGTCCAGAGAGGTATGCTGTCGGCCTGGTGCCAAAATCCAAGATGTTACGGAGAGTTTGCCGAGACTCATCAAGCCCACTGACTATTACCAATGTTGCTAATCCATGTTGGAACAAATGATACTGCCAGGTATACCTCGGAACGTATCAAAAGTGACTTCATGGCTCTGGGACAGAGGGTGAAGCAGTTAGGTGCACAGGTGGTGTTCTCGTCAATCCTCCCTGTTGAGGGTAAAGGCCAAGGCAGAGAGGCTCGCATCCTGGAGATGAATGCATGGCTGCGTGGATGGTGTCATCGAAAGCGTTTTGGTTTCCTAGACCATGGGATGCTGTTCCAAGGGTTGCAGAGCAGAGATGGCATCCATCTGTCCAAGAAAGGTCAACGCATCTTTGGTAGTAGACTGGCTAATCTACTGAAGTGGGCTTTAAACTAGATTCGTTGGGGATGGGTGAAGAAAGCCCCCAGGTAAGTGAAAGCCCCCAGGTAGATGATACATTAAATACCTTTATGGAAATGGGTAATAGGGGTAACATATGGAAAGCAGTGTGTATAAATGCCCGTAGCATGCGAAATAAGATCCCTGATGTTGAAGCTTTGGTGGGAGTGGCTGACTTGGATTTAGTGGCAGTTACAGAAACATGGTTCACAGAAAACCATGATTGGGATGTAACTATACCTGGCTATACTTTATTCAGAAAGGACAGGGTAGGAAGAAGGGGAGGAGGAGTGGCACTATATGTAAAAACTACTATTAAAGCTTGGAATTACAGAGCTTAAAAGGGAGAGAGGAGGCATTGTGGGTTAAACTAGAAAGAGGGAAAGAGAAATCTATTTGCATTGGTGTGATATACAGACCTCCCTCACAAGAGGAAGAGGTGGACAGAGAGTTAATTGAAGACATACGCAGCATTGCTAGGAAAGGGGAAGTGCTACTGATAGGAGATTTCAATATGCCAGATGTTGATTAGCACATTCCTGCTGCAGTATCATCTAGAAGTAAGGAGATCCTGGATTCTCTACAGGGAGAACTATTCAGGCAATTGGTAAAAGACCCCACACGTGAAGGGGCCATACTGGACTTGGTGCTTACCAATGGTGAAAGTGTTTCTGATGTTGTAGTGGGAGATCATTTTGCATCCAGTGATCACCAGATGGTGTGCTTCAGTATTAGGACTAGGGCTGTTAGAATCCATTCAAAGGTGAGGATCTTAGACTTTAAGAAGACTAACTTTGCGAAGATGGGCCAATACCTCAGGGGTTCGTTAGTGGGATGGGAACAGCTGGGGGATGTAGAAAAACAGTGGGCAAAACTGAAAGGGGATATTTTAAGGGCAACCAACCTTTTTGTTAAAATGGTAAATAAAGGTAAAAGGAAAAGGAGACCGCTATGGTTTTCGAAAGAAGTAGCTGAAAAAGTGAAGAAAAAGAGGGAGGTCTTTATGAAATACAAGAGATCACAGAGAGAAGAAGATAGGCATCTGTATTTGGAAAATCTTAGAGAAGCTAGCAAAGTAGTCAAGAAGGCAAAGATTCAAAAGGAGGAGGAAATAGCCAATGCAATAAAATGGGGGGATAAGACATTTTTCAGATATATTAGTGAGAAGAGGAAGGGCAAAAGTGGTATTGTCAGACTCAAGGGTGCAGGGGAGGAATATGTAGAAGCTGATACGGATAAAGCGGAATTGCTTAACAAATATTTTTGTTCTGTGTTCACAGATGAAGAACCAGGAGCAGGACCTCAGAAAACACCCACAAATAGGAACAGAAGCGAGGGACATCTTAAACAATTTTCAGAAGACTGTGTTCGTGAGAAACTAGCTCAACTTAAAGTAGACAAAGCGATGGGACCGGATGGGATACACCCTAGAATACTGAGGGAACTTGGGGACGTTCTAGCAACTCCACTGACTGACCTTTTCAATGCCTCGTTGGAGTCGGGAGTGGTGCCAAAGGACTCGAGAGAGGCTCATGTGGTGCTTTTACACAAAAGCGGAAGTAAGGATGTTGTTGAAAACTATAGGCCGGTTAGTTTAACTTCAGTGGTGAGTAAATTATTGGAAACGCTGCTGAAAGAGAAAATAGTGAGGTTTCTGGAGTCCAGCGGACTACAGGATCCAAGGCAGCATGGATTCACCAGAGGCAGGTTTTGTCAGACAAATCTGATTGATTTCTTTGACTGGGTGACCAGGGAGTTGGACCGAGGGAGAGCCCTAGATGTGGTGTATTTAGATTTCAGTAAAGCCTTTGACACTGTTCCTCACAGGCGACTTATAAACAAACTGAGCACCCTAGGGATGGACCCTAAAGTTACTGCTTGGGTTAGAAACTGGCTGGGTGGGAGGTGACAAAGAGTACAAGTAAATGGAGCTCACTCTGAGGAGAAGGATGTTACCAGTGGTGTGCCCCAGGGATCTGTCCTTGGTCCGATTCTTTTTAACATCTTTGTTAGTGATATAGCGGAAGGGCTGTCAGGTAAGGTTTGCCTCTTTGCGGATGATACCAAAATCTGCAATAGAGTAGACACCCAGGAAGGTGTAGATAACATGAGGAGGGAGCTAGCTAAGCTTGAAGAATGGTCTAGAATTTGGCAGCTGGGATTTAATGTTAAAAAATGTAAGGTCATGCATTTGGGCTGCAGCAATCCAAGGGAGCAATATAGTATAGGGGGTGAAGTACTTTTGTCCACTAAATAAGAGCGGGACCTAGGTGTGGTTGTGTCTGATGATCTTAAAGTAGCTAAACAGGTAGAAAAGGCAACGACGAAAGCTAAAAGGATGCTTGGGTGCATATGGAGAGGAATGGCTAGCAGAAAAAAAGAGGTGATAATGCCTCTGTATAAGTCTTTGGTGAGACCTCATTTGGAGTATAGTGTGCAATTCTGGAGACCGCACCTTCAAAAGGATGTGAACAGGATGGAGTCGGTGCAGAGGGTGGCTACTAAAATGATTAGTGGTCTTCATTATAAAGCATATGAGGACAGACTGAAGGATCTTAATATGTACACCTTAGAGGAAAGGCGGGATAGAGGTGATATGATTGAGATGTTTAAATACCTCCATGGCATAAATGTTCAGGGAGAGAGCCTCTTTCAATTGAAAGCAAGTTCTGCTATGAGGGGACATGGGATGAGGGTGAAGGGAGATAGATTCAGGAGTGATATGCAGAAATATTTCTTTACGGAAAGAGTGGTGGATCCGTGGAATAGTCTCCCAGTGGAGGTAGTAGAGATGAGGACAGTAACTGAATTTAAAAAAGCATGGGACAAACACAGAGGATCTCTAAAGGTAAAAAGGGGACTGTTGTAGTGGTTGATATGGAAGGACAGACTAGATGGGCCATGTGGTCTTTTTCTGTCATCATATTTCTATGTTTCTATGAAATGGACTGCTCCGCCGCAGCTTCCCTTTGCGGGGCCCTCCGAACATCCCGAAGAGAGATGATCCGCCTTGCGAAAGTTTCTGAAACCTTTAAACACTGCCGCAGCACTCTTTTGATGTCCAAACAGCGCAAGCTATGGTTCAATATGCTCCCCTCCACCACACCTAGTGCTGGAAGAGAGACCATTTTAGTTAGGTGAACATAGAACCCACCTTTGGCAACAACGACGGAACCAGCCACCAGGCCACCTTCTGTCTGAGACAGACAAAAAATGATTCCTGACAGGTCAACACCTGCAACTCCGAAAATTGCCTCGCCGAACAGATGGCCATCAAACATACCGTCTTCAAGGCAAAACCCTTAACCTATGCCTGTTGCAAGGGCACCAATGGCACGCTAGCTAATGCTCCTAAAACCAACTTGAGCTTCCCCAGTGGAATTAACATCCTACGACAGGGCTACAGTCTGGTAGCCGCCTGAGAAAGCGTGCCACATCGACCTGTGCATGAGAGCCACTCCCTGTCCTTTGCCCCTATAGCAAGACAAAGCTGCGAACTGAACTCTCCAGAACCTGCCTTTACCAAACCCGTCCTGCAGAAAACTTAAGACCAAGGGAACTGACACTGTTGTCGCACGAGCATGCCTCCACGAGCACCCTTCCTCAAAGATGCACCATACACGCACATATGCAAGGGTCGTAGACTTATTTTTGCGGCAAGGTGGCAAAGACTGCTGTCGAGCAACTCTTTTTACTTAAGCTTGCTCTTTCAATGGCTACCCCGTAAGCAAAAACCGATGCACCTGAGGCATTCGAAGGGAACTCTGTAGCAACAGAATCTCAATTGTCGGAAACCTCCATGGATTCCTGTCGAGCAACCAAATGAGGCAGGCATACCATGGGCACCTCGGCCAGTCCGAGGCCCCCAACCACACGTTTCTCTGAAGCGCTTCGATACGCAGAACCACTCGACCTATGAGTGCTCACGGTGGAAAGACAGAGAAGATTGGACGATGGCCGCCGTTGAAACAATGCGCCGATGCCTTCCGACCTCCTTTCATGTTGTCTGCTGAAGAAGTGACCCATTTACACAGAGTGAAATAAAGCCATGAGGTCCATTACTGGCTGTCCCCATATGCGACCAATCTGTGCGAACACCTCCGGATGCCACTCCCATTCTCTGGCTTCTACTCGGACCCAGCTGAGGAAATCTGCCGTCACAATGTCCTTACCCACAACATGTGCCACCGAAAATGCTGACAGCCAAAGCTGTATCCACACACACAGACCCTCTGCCGCGGCCTCTATGGACACACTTCTGGTTCTGCCCTGCCGATTGATGTAGGCCACCGCCGCGGAGTTGTCGGACAGTACTCGCACCGCTCGACCTGTCACCGTAGCTTCAAATGCCTGCAATGCCCGTCGTATTGCTCGCATTTCCAGTCAGTTGATTGACCACTGGGTCTCCTGTGTACTCCAAGAGCCATGCGCGAAACAACCTCCGAACATAGCAGAGTTTAACAAAGTTTTTGGCCAAGCTCCCGGAGGAAAGGTCCATAACCTTTTATTAGAGAGAAGCTGGAAAATTATAATATTTTTTTTTATACAAACTTTCACCAATTCAAGATGTTCTACAAGGCACACAACCCAATAGAGCATCATATATGTTGTACATGCAACGGAACACTTAAAATATGAGCATACATGAATCCACCGCTTGCCCCGATACAAGCATTGCATAGCCTATTCGTCTTTTTGGAAACTAGCCAGGTCCTTAAGACCTGGATTGGCTACCCTAGGAAACAGGATACTAGACCTGAAATAGCTTGGTCTGACCCGGTATGGCATTTCTCGTATCCTTATGAAAGGAACCTCCCCAAGGTTTCTGCCTTGGAAGTAACAGGCTGCGCCTGGCCCTATGGCCCTGTGGCTAGCTCACACGGAGCAGTGCAGCCTAGTGGTTGAGGCAAGTTGCCAGAGGACCAAGGGTTTGAATTCCAATCGAGACCACCAACCTTGGGCCATAAAAACTGGGGTTTCTGGTCCCACATGTGGTCCTTCTGGGCTTCGTTAAGCAACTTAACCTCTGCCTCAGGTACCAAAACATAAATTGTGAGCCCTTCAGGGACAAGGGAAATAGAAATACCGTAATCGACTGTATGCCACCCTGACCTGTAGGCAATCAGTATACTCAAATAAATAACTGACTGGGAATATGTGACCGTAACAAACACTGGCAGTGGAGGGCCATCAGAGCCGGTGCTGGTTCCTGATCTTCCTTTCTCGCTCTCCCAGTCCTTCTGCCAGCATTGAGAAAAGGCTGAGAATAGATTGTCCAGTGAGCTGGGGATCTTGCATCCTGGACATCAGAGAGAAAGAGGGGCTAGGATCTGGGAACAAAGCCCAAAGAGAAAGGGAAACTGGTGACTGTGACACTGTAGCTCCTCCGGACGGCTCACTCCACAGCAGATCCCACGACTGCATCTCTAACCCCATGTAACACCATGAGGACTTCACACACTTTATTACAATCAACATCCCCCCATTACTGGAGAAATTACCTTAGTCTGATAAAGCATAGTTACTCACTTGTAACAGGTGATCTCCGGGAACAGCAGGAATTTAGTCTTCACATATGGGTATCATCAGTACCGACGGAGCCTGCGCGGGAACGCTCCCCAGCGTCCAATTAGAAAGCTTTTGGGAGCATCCCACAGCGCCTGCGTGCTGCCTTCCCGCCTTTCCCAACTGTCTCTCTCCAGTTGAGTTTTAAAGCTGAGACAAAGAGAGAGAGAGAAGGAAAGGGAAAGAGATAGATAGAGAGATACAACTCCTAGGGGAGGTGGGTGGGTTGTGAAGACTAAATTCCTGCTGTTCCCGGAGATCACCTGTTACAGGTGAGTAACTATGATATCTCCAGGAACAAGCAGGAATGTAGTCTTCACATATGGGGACTCCCTAGCTTTAGATGCCAGGGAGAGACCCCAGAAGTTGTGTGTCCCTGAACCAGGGCTCCACTAACCCCCATGGATCTCTGGCATCCCACCAGGGATGGCGGGTAGGAGTTGATTAGGTATGGAACAGGTGTTGAAGAACAGCCTGACCAAACAAGGCATCCCGGCGGGAGTCCTCGTCCAAGCAGTAATGGGCTGTGAAGGTATGAACTGAGGCCCAGGTGGCTGCTCGACAGATGTCGTCAATAGACACAGAGTGCAGATGAGCCATTGAAGCTGCCATGGCTCTCACATTATGAGCAGTGACATGGCCCTCCAGAGGAAGATTCTTACTCTGATAGGCAAAGGAAATACACTGAGCAATCCAGTTAGATAGTGTTCTCTTGGAGACTGGAAGTCCCAAATGAGAAGGATCAAAAGCAACAAAGAGTTGAGAGGACTTTCTATGTTGCTGTGTTCTTTGTAAGTAAAAAGCTAAAGCTCTTTACAGTCCAAAGTATGAAGGTTCCTTTCTGCATTTGACGTATGAGGCCTTGGAAAGAACACAGGTAGGTAGACCGCTTGGTTTAAATGAAAAGGCGAGACCACCTTTGGCATAAAGCATGGATGAGTCCTAAGGACTACCTTGTCATGAGGAACCTTGTATAAGGAGGATCAGCCACCAATGCTTGCAATTCACTGATGCGACGTGCTGATGTGATTGCAATGAGAAAGATAACCTTCCAAGAAAGGAATTTCAAGGAGGTAGAGTAGCTAAGGGTTCGAAAGGTGGCTTCATGAGCTGACCAAGAACCAAATTTAAGTCCCATGCCACAGGTAGTGGCTTAATGGGAGGCTTAGTCAGCAGAAAGCCTCTCATAAATCTTGTTATAAGAGGATGGGAGGAAATAGGTTGTCCATTTAGGGGCTTGAAGGAAGCTGCAATAGCACTCAAATGGACCCTCACTGAGTTAGTCTTAAGTCCCGCACTGGATAAATGAAGGAGATACTCCAGTAATGATTCCAAAGATATGGCAATGGGGTTAAGACCCTTCAGTGAACACCATATGGTAAATCTTTTCCACTTGAAAGCATAAGAGCGTCTTGTGGAAGGCTTCCTGGAAACATAAAGGATATCCTTTATTTGCTGAGGGAGGTTAAGATCATGGAGATCTAGGCCTTCAGCAACCAAGCCCTGAGATGCAGAGATTGGGGGTTGGGATGCCATAACATTCCGTCCTCCTGAGACAGGAGATCTGGAGCAGACCCTAACTCCAGGGAGGGAGCTTGAGAGAGATGTAAAGCAGAGGGTACCACACTTGCCGTGGCCAATGTGGAGCTATGAGAATCATATGGCCTCTGTCTCTGAAGCTTGAACAGGGTTTGGGGAATTAGGGGAATGGGTGGAAAGGCATACAGGAAGTCTTGACCCCAGTAAAGGAGGAAAGCATCCCTGGCCTGAGCCCCTTGAGCCGGAATTCTGGAACAGAACCGGGGAAGTTTGGCATTCCACGGACTTGCAAAGAGGTCTATGTCCGGGGTTCCCCAAATTTGAAAAATCTTGGCCACCTGATCTGCATGCAGAGACCACTCGTGCGGAAGCAGAACTCGACTGAGTCTGTCTGCCTAAGAGTTTTGTATGCCTGGAAGATATACTGCCAGGAGATGAATCTGACGCTCTCTGGCGAGGGCCCATAGTCGCAAAGCTTCGTTGCAAAGCGACAGAGAGCCTGTTCCCCCCTGCTTGTTCACGTAGAACATGGCTACTTGATTGTCCGTATGAATGAGGACTGTCTTGTAGCTGAGCAGGCTGTGGAACACTCGAAGAGCAAGGAAGATTGCTCTGAGCTCCAAGAGATTGATATGTAGATGAGTCTCCTGTGAAGTCCAAGTGCCTTGGGTGGAGAGGTCTTGCAGATGAGCTCCCCAACCCATCGGAGAAGCATCTGTTGTAAGAGTTGCCTGGGGTAAGGGTTGCTGAAAAGGGGACCTCAGCAACAGGTTTTGAGTGGACTTCCACCACTGGAGGGACAAAATAAGAACATAAGAACATAAGATATGCCATACTGGGTCAGACCAAGGTCCATCAAGCTCAGTATTCTGTTTCCAACAGTGGCCAATCTAGGTCATATGTACCTAGCAGTTTCCCCAAGAGACACAAGTTCCACAATGCTTGTATTGGGTCAAGCATTGATATCTTCGGTCACTTCTTAATAATGGTTTATGGACCTTTCCTCCAGGAACTTGTCCAAACCTTTTTTAAACCCAGCTACACTAACAGCCTTTACTACATCCTCCGGTAACAAATTCCAGAGTTTGATTACACGTTGAGTGAAAAAATATTTTCTTTTATTAGTCTTAAATAGTTTACCCTGTAGCTTCATTGCATGTCCCCTAGTCTTTCTATATTCTGATAAGGTAAACAATCGATCTACGTTTACCCGTTCCACTCCGTTTATTAATTTATAGACTTCTATCATATCTCCCCTCAGCCGTCTCTTTTCCAGGTTAAAGAGCCCTAACCTTTTTAGCCTTTCTTCATAGGAGTATCCTTCCATCCCCTTTACCATTTTGGTGGCTCTTCTCTGTACTTTTTCTAAAATCGCTATATCCTTTTTAAGATACGGCGACCAGAATTGCACACAATATTCAAAGTGCGGTCTCACCATGGAACGATATAGAGGCATTATAATATCTTTTGTTTTATTTTCCATTCCTTTCCTTATCATACCTAGCATTCTATTTGCTCTCTTGGCCGCCGCTGCACACTGGGCCGAGGGTTTTAAGGTGACTTGTGTTTGCTATTTTGTCTGACAGGCATCCTGATGCCTGGGTCCATTGAGTGGATAAAGTCCACTGGGCTGCCCTCATATGGAGGCGAGCATAGGGAACCACATGCACGGTAGATGCATTTCTCAGGCAGTGAGATGAGGCTTTAGCACTGCTTGAGAAGCTAACTGCACCATGCGAAGGCAACAGGCCTGGGGGAGATAGGCCCTTGCCTTTCTGGTATCCAGCAAAGCTCCTATGAACTCTAAAGATTGAGTGGGAGTTAGACTGGATTTTGAGATGTTTATTACCAGACCCAAATACTGAAGGATATGCATTGTGCAGGATAGAGAAGTCCTGGCCTCTGACTCTGTTGGGGCTCGAATGAGCCAGTCGTCTAAGTAGGGGAATATGAATATCCCTAGAGTGCGGAGAAATGCTGCTACCACAGCCATGCATTTCGTGAACACCCTTGGTACTGAGGCCAGGCCAAAAGGAAGCACCCTGTATTGGTAGTGCTTTCCTTGAAAAAGGAACCAAAGGAACTTTCTGTGAGTTGGATGGATGAGAACATGAGTGTACGCATCCTTGAGATCTAGAGAACAAAGCCAATCCTGACTCTGAAGGTATGGCAGCAGAGTTCCCAGAGAAATCATTTTGAATTTCTCTTTGAACAGGAATTTGTTCAACTCTCTGAGGTCCAAGATAGGTCTGTATCCCCCTGTTTTCTTTGGGATAAGGAAATAGGGGGAGTAAAACCCTGTACCCTGTTAATGGATAGGTACTTCTTCTATTGCCCCCTGGGCAAGAAGTATAATGACCTCCTGATCTAACAGATTCTTTATCTTTATCTTTATTTGTCACTTGATATACCGCCCAAGCATATGCGTCAGAGCGGTGTACAATACAACAATCAATTAGAAACAGGTGGAAAGGAAATGAACGCCATCATTTTGGAGAGGACAGAGAGAGACAGAAAAGATAAGTTAAAAATAGTTACTTGTGGAGATACGGGCTTTAAGAGTCTGGGAGATCAAAGGCCTGCTGAAACAGATGGGTCTTAAGTGAGCATTTGAACTTTTGGAAGGATAACTCTGTACGAATGGCAACCGGGAGGGAGTTCCAGAGGGCGGGGGCCAGGAAATAGAAAGCGGAATGGCGTGTTGTTTCCAGGTGCGCAGAGGATGGGGCAGGAAGGTAGAGGCGATAGCCGTGAGCTGACCGGAGAAGACGTGGAGAAGGCTGAAGACGAATAGAGTCGGCTAGATACTGAGGGAAACCCGTGTGCAGTGCTCTGTGAGTGACTGTGAGGATTTTGTATTTAAAACGGAAGTTGATTGGAAGCCAGTGCAACTGAAGAAGGAGGGGAGTAACATGATCGCGGGGGGAAGAGTAGGTGAGCAAACGTGCGGCCGTATTTTGGACAAGTTGAAGACGTCGAGGCTGACATTGCGGGAGACCTGCGAGAATGACATTACAGTAATCTAACCTAGAAAGTACTAAGGAAATGACGAGTGAGGTGAGAGAGGAAGAAGGGAGATAAGGACGAACAGCGCGAATTTGGCGTAGAAAAAAGAAAGAACGACTGATAAGTAAGGAAATGTGACGATGAAAAGAGAGAGAGGCATCTAAGGTGACGCCAAGATAGTGAAGAGAAGAGACTAGGGGTATAGGAGTAGAGAGAAAGAGAGGAGGGCAAGTGGGTGGGGGTGTGCTAAATGAAAACCAAAGGGCAGCTGATTTAGAGGGGTTCACATGGAGGAAGTTAGAGGTTATCCACGTGGCGACTCCGGTAAGACAGAGGTTCAAGGCAGACAGGTCTGGAGAAAGAGAACTGGTATGGTGAACGAGAAGGATGTCATCAGCATAGAAATACCCAGAAATCCCTGACTGTTGGACAATGAGTGTTAAAGGAGCAAGAAAAATATTGAAAAGAAGGGGAGCAAGGACAGAATCCTGAGGGACACCACAAGGAAGAGGTGAAGGAGAGGAGGTGGAAGAGCTAGTCTTAACAGAGAAAGTGCGTGAAGAGAGAAATGAGCGAAACCAAGCAAGAACAGACCCACGGATCCCAAGATCAGAAAGCCGGGTTAGAAGGGTACGGTGATCCACAATATCGAAGGCAGCGGAAAGGTCCAAGGTCACCACAAGAGAAAGATCACCCCGATCATGTGCCTGATGGATTTCACTCAAGAGGGAAGTAATGACAGTCTCTGTGCTATGACCCGTGCGGAAACCAGATTGACGCGGGTGAAGAGAGAGAGTGGAGTCCAGGTGAGC
Organism: Ichthyophis bannanicus; assembly: GCA_033557465.1. NCBI lineage: Eukaryota > Metazoa > Chordata > Amphibia > Gymnophiona > Ichthyophiidae > Ichthyophis > Ichthyophis bannanicus. The sequence continues at coordinate 41,033,381 of CM066049.1, read as the reverse complement.
AGAGAGCTGAGAGAACACAAGTTTTTCAAGGATTTTAGAAAGAAAGGGCAGGTTCGAAACCGGACGCCAGTTAGCAGGTACTGAGGGGTCAAGGGAAGGATTCTTTAGCAAAGGATGGATAAGGGCGTGCTTCCAGGCTAGGGGGAAGATACCAGAGGAAAGGCTATTATTAAAGATTTGAAGAATGTATGGGAGAAACACAAGAGAAGGGTCAGTTAGCCAACAGGAAGGTACAGGATCAAAAGGACCGGTGGTTTTGTGAGAGGAGGCAATGGCTGTGGAGAGCTCATTTGAAGTGACGAGTCGAAACGTAGTCCAGGTGTGGGAAAAAACCTTGTCAGGAGGAGGAGGGGAGAGAAATTCAGATACGGAAGAATGTGGTAGAGGAGGAGGGGACAGAGGCGAAGGGCAAGATTGGAAAGTAGCGCGGAGAGAAGAGATTTTGCCGGAGAAGAAAGAAGCAAGAGAGTCAGAATCGGATGCATTGGAGGGAGATACAGAGATGGAGGGGGAGGTTGAGGGAGATAAAATAGAACGGAGGACTTTGAAAAGCTGTTGTGAGGAATTAGAGGCTGTGGCAATGCGATCAGAGTAGAATGGTTGATGAGAGAGGTCTGATAATTGAACTGCCTTATCATTGTGGGAGGGGGCATGCTCGAAAAATGAAGCTTCTACCCCTCCTTTATGATGGAGAGTGTTCAATGCTCTGCTGTTATCTGCCCCCATCTGGGGGCAAAGTGACATAACCTTCCTGGAATGGTGGAAGGCTCTGGTCCAATGAGGGCAAGGAAGGCTAAGTTCTCTAGTTGAAAGTCAAAGGCCTTGTGGAGGCTGAGACTGCTGGGACGGTTGAGGCATAGCAGTCTTTGCTTTTCTTTGTTTGGGTGGTTGCTGACCTTTCCGGACAAGCTGACCTGCAGAACGTCCCTGCTGGGAATAAGCAGGATAAAACCTTTTCTTTTTGGAAAAGAAAGGTTTTTGAAAGATTTCTTTCTTGCAGGATCAGCTGTGGCCTTGGATAATCAGTCCAAGGTGGAGTTGTCAGCATCCAACTCATTGGCTTTTTCCTGCCAGTCTTTACCAAACAGGTTCTCACCAGTACAAGGAATATTGCTCAGTTTGTCTTGTACCCAGAGCTCCAAATCGGATGCCTGGAGCCAGGCAATTCTATGTGCACCTATGGCAATGGTAGAGGTTCTGCTTATGCACTCAAAACAGTCAAAAGCTGCACGGTTGACAAATTTGGAAACATCCTGGGCATGTTTGACCAATGTGAAAAAATCCTGTCTTCTATCCTCAGGAAGAAGAGGACTCAAAACCTCTAAATCTCCTATGATTTCCTTCAAGAACATCCCCATATATAAAATATAGGAACGGATTCTGGCAGAAAGCATGGAAGCTTAGAAAGTACGACGTCCAAAAGCATCCAAAGTTCTGCACTCACGTCCTGGGGGATTAGAGGCATGTCTCTTCGCACTCCTGATCCTTCTCATAGCTGATTCCACTACAATAGAGTGGTGAGGGAGCTGAGTTTTATGGAAACCAGGACAAGGAGGGACTCGATACATAGTGTCAAGTCTACGAGAATGAGGAGAGGTGGTAAGAGGGGTCTCCCACATTCTTAGCATGAGATCATGCAAGATCTCATGGATGGGCAAAGTAGCTGCCTCCTTAGGAGCTTTGGGATATTGTAAAATTTCCAATTCCTTTGCTCTGGGCTCTGTTTCAGGAGCCTCAGTAATGGAGAGACCCCGAGCCACCTCCCTGATAAAATCCTGGAAGGAGATATCCTCTGGAGGAGACATCCTGCGTTTAGGGGAGGAGGGCTCCTCTGGAAGAAGTGCTCTGGTATCGACAGAACTATCAGAATCCTCAGATTCATCTGAGGACTCGAAGTACCTTCTGTCCGGATGCTCTTGTAGAGCCCGATACCGGTACCAACCGAAGTAAAAAGTACTAAGCATTTTTTATTTTTTTTTAAAAGAAGAGAAAGAAAGAAAGAAAAAATGGCGGTACCGGTAAAACGTCGAAGAAGGCAGACGCGACCACAAAAAAAGAAAGTAATAAAGAAGAATTTTCTGCGGTGACAGGAACAATGACCTGCTGACTCCGCAGAAAATGAAGAACTGGAGAGAGGCAGTTGGGAAAGGCGGGAAGGCAGCACGCAGGCGCTGTGGGATGCTCCCAAAAGCTTTCTAATTGGACGCTGGGGAGCGTTCCCACGCAGGCTCCGTCGGTACCGATGATACCCATATGTGAAGAATAAATTCCTGCTGTTCCCGGAGATCACCTGTTACAAGTGAGTAACTATGCTTTATCAGACTAAGGTAATTTCTCCAGTAATGGGGGGATGTCAATTGTAATAAAGTGTGTGAGGTCCTCATGGTATTACATGGGGTTAGAGATGCAGTCGTGGGATCTGCTGTGGAATGAGCTGTCCGGAGGAGCTACAGTGTCACAGTCACCAGTTTCCCTTTCTCTTTGGGCTTTGTTCCCAGATCCTAGTCCCTCTTTCTCTCTGATGTCCAGGATGCAAGTTCCCCGGCTCACTGGACAATCTATTCTCAGCCTTTTCTCAATGCTGGCAGAAGGACTGGGAGAGCGAGAAAGGAAGACCAGGAACCAGCAGCAGCTCTGATGGCCCTCCACTGCCAGTGTTTGTTACGGTCACATATTCCCAGATGCTCCCAAAAGCTTTCTAATTAGACGCTGGGGAGCATTCCCGCGCAGGCTCCGTCGGTACCGACGATACCCATATGTGAAGACTACATTCCTGCTTGTTCCTGGAGATTACAGCCTGAGCAAAGAAATGCAGTCTCACTCTGCAATGCGTGCACACAAAAATTATGCCTAAGCAATTGTGAGCACATACAAAATGCACATCTACATATACGGGTGACCCAGCACCTGTCACCCAAACACAGTGCAGTGAGCACGCTTGAACATAGGCTGAATGCATGGAGCATACACAGAGTATTTGACTTCCTCTATGAAACCTTCCAGTGCCCTGGAGCGCTAAGCCCCAGACTGTGCTACCTAGTCGTCATCCTTCTCTTCACCCTCAGCACGGGCCCTTTAACAAGATGGCACAGACGGGTCAGTGCCCCTGCTAAGTGCTTAAAGCCCTGCTCTGGCAGCACAGGCTCTAGAAATAGATGAGAATTTCCTGGGAAGGGCATGCTAAGTGGAGCTATGAAACACACAGGCAGTCCTCCCCCCCCCCCCAGGCCTTCCTGCAGTCAGAGAAATAGCAGTGCGATACACCGACAACCTTGCAAGTGGAGGTCTTAGAGGTTGCTGCCTGTGTGAACCTGAAGAGGAATACGATTTTGTATTTTACCACCACCCCCCCCAGGGATGGGGGCACTGAATACTATATGTGATTCATGAGCAGCGCTGCCATCCGGAGGCCTTTAGAGCACCAGAGTCTGACAAACGATACAGAAGTTAAGAGCTTTAAATCTTGGTCATATAATCTTGATTTGCAGAACATTACAGTTGCTTGTTTAGTCACTAACCCCTGAAAGCCCATGAGGTGGCCCTGTGGTTATTTCTTCCCTGACTTGCAGAGATCAATCTGATGATGGCTGCATACACACGGTCACAGAAAGGCACTATTGAGTGTACCAGCTGCCCTCTGGTGGCCATAGACCATAGCACAGGGACTTCTTGGTTGACAGTTTAACTGTCATTATTATTATATATTTTTTTTATATCCTAAGGTTTTCTAAACCTGTCCCTGAAACCACAGGCGTTTGGGCAACTTTCACTATAGAATACACAAAAGCACACTTCCAGGCTGACCCTCCTTCCAACTACAAGTTAGGGCTCTGCCCTTGAAGAACCTAAAAGCTGGCAATTTGCTTAATATCCCAGGACTTAACAGATGCTTCTCAGAGACATGATTAGGAGGGAGAGAACATGTGGCATCAGAGATCAATGCCAAAACTGATGTCCTATAAAACTAAGAATAAACTTAAAAATAAAGAGGACTGACAACAGCCCCCTTAAGGCTGAGGAACCCCCCCCCCCCAAGCCTCAAAAAACCTACAAACAAAAGAAAAACACTAGACCTAAAAATCGAGCTATTCTGCCTGTTGTCTTCCTCACTCAGGCAGCTCACTGCAACTCTTGCCATGCGGTCCAAATACCTAGAGAGAAAATGGCCGCCCCTTTGCCAACGAATTTTGGCACCAAGAACAACTCCGCTGCAAAAAGGAGGCCTCAGCAGACCGACAGAGCCTGAAGGCCTTACCTGCCGGGCCGAAAGCCATGCAGCCTGCTCCTACCGCCTTGAATTCATCCAATCCTCAAACCGCTCTGCTGCACCCGGCAGCCACGGCGAGGACCGCTCAGCCGGTTCCACAGAGTAAAAGTAAAATCCCGCAGCAACAGACAGGCTCCGTCTGACACAGCTTCAGTGTAGCTGTACGGGTTCCGGAGCTCTCTCCCATACCGTCCAGGGCGAGAGATCCGCACCGGCGAATGCCTGCAGCAAGTGAAAATAACTGACAAGGAGGGAAGGCGAGAGCTGCTACTAATTTAAAGAGCCAGGCTCAAATTTAAAATTACTGAAAATATAAGGAAATTTGCTCCTAACAACTAAAGGGAACTAATCCCTGATTGCCAATTAACCAAAGGTAACTGACTTAAAAGTAAAATTAAAGGTAAAAATCAAAAGTAAAATCAGAATAGAATTTGTCACACTAAATGCTCCTTATCTGTTCCACCAAGTGAGTCCAGAAGCTAGGCTCACTACGTCCTCCTGCTGCATGGAGACTGGATACACTGGGGGCTGATGGAAGAGACCAGCAGGCTATATCCAGTGAATTCATGAGTTTTTGACATGCCCAGTCTCCAAGCTGCAGGAGGAGGTTCACTACCCAGAGGTTGAGGACTAAACTGGAGGGACGATAAGGAATCTGTATTTTCGGACACTTCCACCATATATGGAAAAAGGTGCCTAGTTGACTGCACAATCTCCAGCAGAGAAAATCATCTGCCCTTTCCCATCGGTAACCACCGATAGACGATAAAGAATTCTCAACAGTGTACTGACTAAGGAAAGTGATATAGAGCATTTGTGTGTGTATTGGTACACCTCAAGCTAGAAGTCATCTGATTTGTTCTGGAGATCCGAATTCCAATTTTTCCAGAAGGCCGGATAAGTCTCATCAGCTGAAACATCCATAGTTGCTGCTTTGTAAATGCGAGTAAGTAACACGTTTGGCCACTGAGAGTCAAAGAGTATTCGTTCCCAAACTCTAGGAGAGCGAGTACCTGTGGAGATTATCACCGGTCTATGAAAACAATGTTGAAGTTGAGAGTATTGAAAGGTAGAGTCTGGTGTGCCCAGCAGCTGATTGACACGCGACTGGGTAAGGAAAAATGAGTGAGCAAAGAGTGAGGATAAATGTCTCATACCTTCCCAAGTGTGGATTTGCCTACCAAAATTACGAACAAATGGGAAAGACCCTATGGGCATATATGGAGAGAACTGTGGTGATAAATGAGATCTCTTGCACAGGAATTGGCAAGCACGCCACACCAGACCAATAAAAAGGTGAGAGAGGACCAGCTTCTTTTCAGATAAAACTTGGATGAATGGGGTGGCTATTAAAGGAATCGGGTCTGCCAAAGCTGCCTCTGTAGCTAGCCAGGAAGAACAAGAATTGGTCGCCCAAAAGTGGAGAATACGTATGCAGGCGCACCCAGTAGAGTTCGAAATCTGGGAGCACAATGCCTCCTAGGTACTTGGGGTGAACCAAAGTAAGGCAGCTAACCTGTGGACAGCGTCCCTTCCAGATAAACTTCATCAGTAACCTACGAAGCTTCATGACAAAGGATCTAGGAATGAATATAGGAAGCTGGAGAAATAAAAAAACTACTTTTGGTAATAGTAGCATCTTAATCGTGTGTACCCGACCCAACCAAGAGACGGAAAGAGAGTGCCACCAATCTAGGTCCCTGTCAGTGGACTGTAAAAGAGGTTTATAGTTAAGCACATACAGATCGCATAGGTTTTGCGGGATAGTGATGCCCAAGTACTGGAACTGTGACCCCCTCAAAAAAGCCATAGGTATTCGGTATTTTAGACACTCCAGAGGCAGACAGGCATGGGAGGAGCACCGACTTATGTGCATTTACGGTAAATCCCGAGATATTCGAGAATGTCCCTAGAAGATCAGCTATTATGGGTAGAGTGACAGATGGGTTTTGCAAAAAACTTAAAGTATCATACACGTACAGAGAAACCGCATGAAGTTGGCCTCCTAAGGACATACCAGTGGTTAAGGCAGATTTCCTAAAATATACCGCCAGAGGTTCAATTGCTATGGCAAAGCGGGGAAAGAGGACAACCCTGTCGTGTCCCCCATCCCAGATAAAATGAAGGGGAAAAGAAACCATTTACTTGAACAGAGGCTAAAGTAGCCTTATAGAGGGCCACAATCCAGTGTCTATAGGCAGGCCCAGATCCAAAGTGCTCCAAGACTGTCAATAAGTATCACCATTCCACCTTATCAAAGGATTTTTCGGCATCCAGGGAGAGGATGGCAAAGTTCCCCGAAACGTGTCTCAGGTTAAATGAGACACTCAGCATGCGACGATCGTTTTCAAAACCATAACGTCCTCTAATGAAACCTGTTTGGTCCAGCTGAACAATCTCCGAGATTCATAACTCTACGAACTGAAAGAATCTTTGTGAAAATCTTATAGTCTATATTAAGTAAAGATATAGGATGATAACTACTGCAGAGCAGGGGGTCCTTCCCCTCCTTGGGGATCACCATTATTGAAGCTTGGTGCATAGAATTGGGTAGGCTTTTTTGGGGCAAGATATCATTAAAAACCTTCAGTAACACTCGGGCAACCAGATCTGGCGTTGCTTTGTACATCTAAGTCGGGAGAAAAACAGGGTCCATTAACTTAGCATTTTTTAACTGTCGAATGGCCAAGTGAACCTCTGCCAGTGAGATGGGGTGATCTAATGCTTATTGTGCCTCTCTAGATAGCTGCGGTAACTTCGCCTCAGCTAACTATTTATGTAGAGTCATGTAATCTACAGCTAATTGAGAGGTGTTTAAGTTACAATAGAACTGAGCAAAGCACCCCGCAATGGATATTGGTTTTCAAGTTGTTGACCCCTGCGATGTGGACACAGCTGCAATCTAATTGTATAGACGCCACTGCTTCAACTGCCACAGAAGCAATCTACTCGCTTTGTTCCCATGTTCGTAAAGGTTCCAGCGGGTGCGCAGCAGATGGGAAGTGATCTCTTTTGTTTCCAGGATCGCCAGGTTTCCCCTTAGGGATGTCAGTTGATGCCACACCAAAGGGGTAGGTTTTCTCCTGTGTTTCAGTTCTAATTCCACTATCTTTTTCCTCAGCTCATCTTGCCTCTCCTCTTTTTGTCGTTTGAAGGCAGTGGGAGATCAACTGACCTCGCAACACTGCCTTCCCTGCCTCCCAAAGAAGAAAGTTCGGCATCCCTTCACAAAGTCTCATTACGCTTGCTATCCTTTCCGCATATCAGCTAAGAACCATTCCTTCTTAAATAGGTATTAAGGGAAAGTCTATGAGCGGGGTGGAGTTTCTAAGTCCTCCATGTGCCACTCCAGGTTTACTAGATGGCAGTTGTCCCTATTGTGACTTGCCTGAACAGTTACAGCATTGACCGGGAGACTAACCACATGTCGATGCATGAGTAAGATTGATGCATCGGCGAGTTGTTGTTGTTACGTGCCGTCGAGTCGGAGTCGACTTATGGCGACCCTCTGGATAGCTATCCTAAAATGTGTTCGGTCTTCAGTCAGGCGGCTCATTGTTGACAGACTGGTACCTGTAGCTGCTGTTATTGTATCGATCCATCTCATTGCTGGCCTTCCTCTTTTGCGTTGACCTTCTATCTTGCCAAGCATAATGTCTTTCTCTAATGATCTCTCTCTTCGCATGATGTGTCCAAAGTATGAAAGTCGAAGTCTTGTCATCTGAGCTTCTAAAGAAAGCTTAGGTTTGATCTCCTCTAGTACCGACTGGTTTGTTCTTCGGGCAGTCCATGGTATACACAGTATTCGCCGCCAGCACCATAATTCAAAGGCATCAATTTTCTTTGTATCTGTCTTTTTCACTGTCCAGCTTTCACATCCATGTGATGTTATTGAAAATACCATGGCCTGAACAAGTCGAATCTTTGTATGGAGAGAGACATCTCTGCTCTTGAGAATCTTATCTAGGTCTTTCATAGCCCTTCTGCCAAGAGCAATGCGTAGTCTGATTTCTTGGCTGCTTCTTGCTTCTTTATTGATAGTTGATCAAAGTAGATTAAAGTTGTTCACAATTTCAATTTCTTCTCCTTCAATGATGAACCTGTTGATGATGCCAGTTGTCATGATCTTTGTCTTCTTTACATTAAGGTGCAGGCCCATTTTGAGACTATGTTCTTTGATTGTGAGAAGCAAATGCTTCAGATCATCTTCACTTTCAGCCTGTAATGTGGTATCATCAGCATAGCGAAGGCTGTTGATGAGTCTTCCACCAATCTTCACACCTCTGTTGTCTTCATACAATCCTGCTTCTCTGATGATTTGTTCTGCATATAAATTAAACAGGTAGGGGGAAAGTATGCAGCCTTGTCTTACACCTTTGCTTATTTTAAACCATTCTGTTTCTCCTTGTTCCGTTCGAACTGTTGCTTCCTGATCAATGTACAGATTGCGCAAGAGAACAATCAGGTGTTCTGGTATACCCATGCTTTTTAATGTGACCCAGAGTTTCTCATGGTTTACACAGTCAAAAGCCTTGCTATAGTCGATAAAGCACAAATAGATATCCTTTTGGCATTCTTTAGTCTTTTCAAGGATCCATCTCACATCTGCAATGATGTCTCTCGTTCCTCGCCCTTTCCTGAACCCTGCTTGCACTTCAGGTAGTTCTTGTTCCAGGTATGGTTGTAGTCTCTTTTGAATAATCTTCAGTAGAATCTTGCTGGCATGTGGGATCAGAGCGATTTTGCAATAATTTCCACAGTCAGTTGAATCACCTTTCTTTAGTATTGGTATAAACACAGATCTTTTCCAGTCAGTTGGCCATGATGTTGTCTTCCATATTTCTTGGCAGAGCCTTGTGAGTACGGTAACAACTGCATCAGATTGCTGCCATACTTCTATGGGAATGCTATCAATGCCTGGTGCTTTGTTCTTTGATAAGGCTTTCAATGTTGCTTCAACTTCTTCTTTCATCACCAATGGTTCCCGATCATAAGGTACAGGTTGAAACGGCTGTTGGTCCACTTGATCTTTATCATATAAAAACTCTATATATTCCTTCCACCTTTTCTTGATCTTCTCAGCATCATTCAACATAGAACCTTGAGCATCTTGTAACATTCCAATTCGAGGCTGGAACTTTTACTTTAACTCTCGTAGCTTTAGGAAAGCCGATCTTGTTCTTCCTCTAATAGTTTCTGCTTCTATTTCCTTGCAAGTGTCATTGTAGTACTTTTCCTTGTCCTGTCTTGCTGCACGTTGGAAATCTCTGTTGAGTTCTGCGACTGTCTTTCTTTCTCCTCTGGCTTTAGCTTCTCTGCGTTTCTGGGCAATTTTCAGAGTTTCTTCCGTAATCCATTTTGGCCGCTTTTGCTTTTTCACCTTTTGTAGAGACTTCTCGCTTTCTTCCAACACAACCTTCTTGATGTCATTCCATAACTCTTCCGGAGCTCTGTTATTTGTATCTAAAGCAGCAAATCGATTTTGCAGGCAGTCTTTAAATTCCAGTGGTATATTCTCAAGGTCATATTTTGCTGCATTCATGAGTGGTTTGCTCTTTTTCAACTTTAGTTTGAGTTTGCATACTAGTAGTTGATGATCTGTACCACAGTCAGCTCCAGGTTTTGTCTTTGTTGATGTAACAGAGCTTTTCCATCGTTGACTTCCACAGATGTAGTCAGTTTGATTTTTATACAATCCATTGGGTGACGTCCATGTGTACAGTCGCCGCTTGTGTTGCTGGAAGAAGGTGTTTGAGATGAATAGATCATTGGTCTTGCAGAATTCTATCAATCTTCCTCCAGCTTCATTTCTGTTGCCAAGTCCATATTTTCCAACTACTTTGCCTTCTTCTTTGTTGCCAACTTTTGCATTCCAGTCACCCATGACTATCAGGATATCCTGTTTGCATGTTCTGTCAATTTCAGCTTGTACTTGTTCATAGAACTCTTCAATTTCATTCTCTTCTGCAGCTGTTGTTGGGGCATATACTTGAATTATAGTTGTGTTGACAGGCAATCCTCGTAGACGAATAGAGATTAAGCGTTCGCTGACTGCATTGTATTTCATTACAGTTCTTGCAAGTTTCTTCTTTATTATAAATGCAACACCATTTCTTCTTTGTCTTTCATTTCCAGCATAGTAGACCATGTGATCATCTGATGCAAAGTGCCCCATGCCAGTCCATTTCAGTTCGCTGACACCCAACAGATCAAGTTGTACACGTTCCATTTCATTCTTGATCACCTCCAACTTCCCTTGTTTCAGGCTTCGTACGTTCCATGTTCCAATGTGTAAGACATCTTTACAGCTTCTGACTCTCATTTCATGCGCAGCTATATCAGCAGTCAGACTTCCCGAGGGCTTTGATCCAACCACATCATAAATGCTGGCTTTACTCTGAAAAGTCTTCAGCTCTTCCCCAGTAGCTAGTTGAGTGCCTTCCGACCTGGGGGTCTCATCTTCCAGCACCATAGCACAATTTGTTTTGTTGTAACTATCCATTGGGTTTTCATGTCAAGATACAGAAGTAGATTGCCGGGCCTTTCTTCTGCGCAGTTTAAGTTTGGTGTTGTTGCCGTTGTCACAAAAATGTGATCCTCCGCCGTCAACACTGTCCCATTCTGCTGCTGCCCAGATGGGTGGTTTGTCTTGATCTGGCACCTCAGCTGAGACCTGTCCATCTTGGGAGACCCTGCCAGTAGTTAAACTACCGATAGTTTAGCTCTCAGCATCACTGATGCACGCAAGCCCTCACAGCACGACAAGCTGCAAACCAAGTGATACCCTTTCCTCGATACCCTTTCCTCATTTGGGTTTATGGGTCTTTCCTGTCCTGGTTCTCTCCCACCACACTTTTAATGTATGTCCTGGTGGATCCTCCTCTATTGCTATCCCACTCTCAATCAGTGTACCCCAGGGCTCTATTTGGGACCTCTCCTTTTCTGTCTCTAAACTCAGTCCCTTGGTGCACTCATCTCCTCCCACAGTTTTCAGTACAGTCTTTATGCTGATGACTCACAGATCTACCTCTCTGTACCTGAAATCTCTCCAGGAATCCAGGCCCAGATATCTGCCTGCTTATCTGATATTAGTGTCTGGATGTCTCACTATCATCTGAAAATGAACATGGCCAAAACTGAGCTCCTTTTCTTTCTCTCTAAGCCCACATCCTCCCTTCCTCCTTTCTCTATTTCTGTGGATAACTCTCTACTCCTTCCTGTTTCCTCGGCTCGCAACCTTGGGATCATCTTTGATTCTTCCCTCTCCTTCTCCACACACATCCAACAGATAGAGAAAGAAGCGACAATTTTAGCTGTAACAATGGCAAAATTTGTCCCTTCCTTTCTGAACACATTACAAAGACCCTTATTCTCTCCTGTTACCTCCCGTCTAGACTATTGCAACCTCCTCTTCGCTGGTCCTCCTATGAATCATCTCTCCACTTCAATCTGATCAAAACTCAGCTGCATGACTTATCTTCCACCAGTGTTGCTATGCTCATGTCAGTCCTCTTCTCAAGTCACTTTGACTCCCTATCCATTTCCACATCCAGTTCAAACTTCTACTACTAATCTATAAGTGCCGTCAGTCAGCTGCTCCTCACTACTTTTCTTCTCTTCTCTCCCTACACCCCTTCTCAGAAACTCTGCTCTTCTGGCAGATTCCTTCACTCTTTGCCCTTCTCTTCCACTGCCAACTCCAGACTTCTATTTTTCTACCTTGCTGTTCCATATGCCTGGAACAAACTACCTGTCAGGCTCCCTCCATGGTCCTGTTCAAATCCAGGTTAAAAGCAAAGGGCCCGAAAATCGAAAGGGATTTACATGGTTTACAGCCCTGTAAACCGTGTAAATACCTCTAATCAAGATATTCAACAGCACTAACATGGTGAATATCACCGATCTTCTCCCCTACATGCCCCGATGCTAACCACTTAGCATCAGGGCATGTCATGGGCGTTCCGGGGAGCAGTGGAGGCGGCGACAGTCGATAACTGGGCAGCAGCAATATTGCCACTGCCCCGTTAGCTGCTGTGACTGGGAGGCTGTGCATCAAACCCGGATATTCAATGCCGGGGCCGCATATGATCCTGGCATTGAATATCTGGGGTTAAGGGTCGGTGCATAGCCAACTTATTTGAGACTGCTTTTGGATCCTGATCCCCCTAATCTCCTGTTCGCCTCCTATGTGTTTCCTTACCATTCCCCTAAATACATCCTAATCCCAACTTGGTGTATTGTCTGTCTTGATTGTTGTGTTGTCTGTCTTGACAAAACTGTATGCTCTTATGAGCAGGGACTCTCTCTTAAATATCTCTGTACAGCGCTAAGTACGCCTTCTAGTGCTATACAAATAAGTAGTAGCAGTAATCTGTACAGGTATATACCCGAGAAGAGGTGGCAAAAGGAGAGAATGATAAAGACATTTAAATACCTCTAATGTAGAAATACTTGGGAGTCAAGCATATTTCAATGCAATGGAGGGTCTGGAACGAGAGGGGTCAAGGGATGAGGGTGAAAGGCATCACACTTAGGAGTAATTTAAGGAAATATTTCTTTACAAAAATGGTAGTAAGTGGAAAAGACTCCCATTAGAAGTGGTAGTGAGGAGGAGAATATCAGAATTTAAGAAAGCATGGGACAAGCGCAATGGATCTCTGAGAGAAGAAGGGATTATAGAGATTGGACTGTTGGTTTAGATAGGCAGACAAAATACAAAATGATGTCCAAAAAAGACCATATGGCCTATCGGGCCACTTTTCAAAAGGCGTTATATGTGTTTCAGCCAGTGGTAAACATATCAGCCCACCATTAGTAGATTTTCATCCATTAAATGGATAGTGACAAGGCTAAAAATGTATCTACACAAAATATTCTCCAAGCAACCCAATCCAAATAGGACAATATATACAGCAACACCACCTCTATCTGTTTAGCGGAGGGGCAGAGTTGGGGCACAGTGAGGGCAGCAACCCAAAATTATCCATTTAGCATCAATATTCAGCTACTACATGGATAACCTATGGGAGCATATTCAAAAGGATTAATGCAGTAAGCAGACTACTCACTGTTAATCCCGGTGAGCGGGACAGTCAATGGCATTTAGCCATTTTGTGCTGTTGAATATCCCCTCCTAACACCACTGTACTCCAATGCTAACTGCGATGCTAACCGTGGTGCTCAAGTTAACCAATCAGCAGCGATATTCAGCCACTGGCTGGTTAACTTAAACTGGTTAAAGTTAGGCACAAAAAGGCTGACCTAAGTTTAGCTGGTTTAGCTATCTGGCCAGCAGCTGAATATCGCTGTTGTCTGGGTAGCTAAAACGCTAACTGGGCAAACTGTATATTTAATACCAGTGACTGCATATGACCCCGGTATTGAATATCTGGGTCTAATTTTAAACAGCGATGGCCAGCCGCCATTGAATATTGACCCCTATATGTTTAATTTAGGCCTGTTGAAGGGCAGGCCTAAACTAAATGGATAGCAACAGTAGCAGTCTGTTGCAAATATGTATATTCAGAACCAGTCACTATCCGTAGAACTATGCTGAATACATATATTATTTTAAACACCGTAGCCGGCATTTAAAAAAATACACTAACCGCCACTGTTGAAAATTTTACCCTTTTTGTTTTTATGCTTTGGTTTCTGAATGTGGAACCTATGAGCTGAACCACACACACATTCGCCAAAATGGACTGACTTCTTGCCCATACAGTAAGACCATAGCAGGAAAGGCCACCACAGGAAATGCGAGTTAAGGCTGGCTCACAAATCTCACACTCAGTCTTTCTGACTTCCTTTCTAGGGCTGGGCCTGGCATTCACATGGGGTGTCACATAAGGAAGGTAATTCTATAAGGCTATTTCTGCATGCAAAACGTGTTTTGCATGGAGAAAAAGGCTATAATAAAATTGCATAATTGCATTTGGATATTTATTTAATTTAATTTATTTATTTAACAGGTTTTATATACTGCTTTATCATTTCAATCAAAGTGGTTTACATTGAAACTTAAACTTGGTAATATACATTAAACAAGGACATTGATAACTTGGATTTTTCTGAGGCAATGAAGGGTTGTTGTTGTTAAGTGCCGTCGAGTCGGAGTCGACTCATGGCGACCCTCTGGATAGCTATCCTAAATTGTGTTCGGTCTTCAGTTAGGCGGATCATTGTTGACAAACTGGTACCTGTAGCTGCTGTTATTGTATCGATCCATCTCATTGCTGGCCTTCCTCTTTTGCATTGACCTTCTATCTTGCCAAGCATGATGTCTTTCTCTAATGATCTCTCTCTTCGCATGATGTGTCCAAAGTATGAAAGTCGAAGTCTTGTCATTTGAGCTTCTAAAGAAAGCTTAGGTTTCATCTCCTCTAGTACCGACTGGTTTGTTCTTCGGGCAGTCCATGGTATACACAGTATTCGCCGCCAGCACCATAATTCAAAGGCATCAATTTTCTTCCTGTCTTTTTCACTGTCCTGCTTTCACATCCATATGATGTTATCGAAAATACCATGGCTTGAACAAGTCGAATCTTTGTATGGAGAGAGACATCTCTGCTCTTGAGAATCTTATCTAGGTCTTTCATAGCCATTCTGCCAAGAGCAATGTGTCATTTGATTTCTTGACTGCTTGTTGCTTCTTTATTGATAGTTGATCCAAGTAGGTTAAAGTTGTTCAAAATTTCAATTTCTTCTCCTTCAACGATGAACCTGTTGATTATGCCAGTTGTCATGATCTTTGTCTTCTTTACATTAAGGTGCAGGCCCATTTTGAGACTATGTTCTTTGATTGTGAGAAGCAAATGTTTCAGATCATCTTCACTTTCAGCCAGTAATGTAGTATCATCAGCATAGCGAAGGTTGTTGAGTCTTCCACCAATCTTCACACCTCTGTTGTCTTCATACAATCCTGCTTCTCTGATGATTTGTTCTGCATATAAATTAAACAGGTAGGGGGAAAGTATGCAGCCTTGTCTTACACCTTTGCTTATTTTAAACCATTCTGTTTCTCCTTGTTCCGTTCGAACTGTTGCTTCTTGATCAATGTACAAATTGTGCAAGAGAACGATCAGGTGTTCTGGTATACCCATGCTTTTTAATGTGGCCCAGAGTTTCTCATGGTTTACACAGTCAAAAGCCTTGCTATAGTCGATAAAGCACAAATAGATATCCTTTTGGTATTCTTTAGTCTTTTCAAGGATCCATTTCACATCCGCAATGATGTCTCTCGTTCCTCGCCCTTTCCTGAACCCTGCTTGCACTTCAGGTAGTTCTTGTTCCAGGTATGGTTGTAGTCTCCTTTGAATAATCTTCAGTAGAATCTTGCTGGCATGTGGGATCAGAGCGATTGTTCGATAATTTCCACAGTCAGTTGGATCACCTTTCTTTAGTATTGGTATAAACACAGATCTTTTCCAGTCAGTTGGCCATGATGTCTTCCATATTTCTTGGCAGAGCCTTGTAAGTATGGTAACAGCTGCATCATATTGCTGCCATACTTCTATGGGAATGCTATCAATGCCTGGTGCTTTGTTCTTTGATAAGGTTTTCAATGCTGCTTCAACTTCTTCTTTCATCACCAATGGTTCCCGATCATAAGGTACAGGTTGAAACGGCTGTTGGTCCACTTGATCTTTATCATATAAAAACTCTGTATATTCCTTTTCTTGATCTTCTTGACCTTTTCTTGATCTTCTCAGCATCATTCAACATAGAACCTTGAGCATCTTGTAACATAAGTGACCCTTAACCCTTTATATCCATTAAGGGATATAAAACAACATGCTACTTTTGCACAATCTGCACGTAGTTTATAGTTTAGTTTATTATGTAGTTTGCAATACCGTCTTTAATAAAATTTGTATACCACAGATCTTATACACAAAAAATAAATACAATTATAATGGAACCTGTGATAAGGAAGCTTATCATAGTTCAGGAGGGAGCTATAAAAGAGGTGAATTGGCTTTGAACAAGCAACCTGTCTTTGCTGGTAGAAATAATAAAACAGAATTTTTTCATAAAAGACTACCACTCCCAGAATGCACCAGGTTTCAAACAGCCTCTAGAAGGGCTGAAGTGGGGCAACGTGTGTTCAATCAGGAGAGCTATGAGGTAATCCCCAATCACTCATCTCCAAGGGCAGGGCTTGATTCAGCACAGCTGGGCTGTGCTAGGGTGGAGTGTCCTTCTAAGCACGTTAAAAGTAATAGATTTTCTACACACAGACAGAACAGACAGAATCGTGAGCAGATCAAGGACAGAGAGAGCAAGGAGAGACAGAAGCAGCAGCAATTTGGAAAGAAGAAGAGAAAGACACCTTGGAGGTCTAAAGAAGGAGCCCACAGCAGTACGTGTGTTGGGAGTCATTTCAGAGGCAAGCATACTCCATTGGACTGGAGGAAGCCAGAGGAATGGGGTTATAGAGCCAGGAATTCCCAGACAGCACCTTTGAAGGAGACGGCTGCAGGTGGAAGGGGCCCTAAGACCGTTGCAAGAAGGTATGTGAAGAGAGACCCAGTGTCCAGGGATCTTGATTGGAAGGCTGGACATAAAAGCTGGACTACTTACTGGCCAGGATACCTGGAGAGGAAGCCTAACAGCAAAGGAAGCTCAGGTATGAACGTTGATCTATGCCCTAGCTTTTCTCCAGGAAGACAGAGGGAAAAGCGTAGTTACTCACCTGTAACAGGTGTTCTCCAGGAGCAGCAGGAATCAGTCCTCACATATGGGTGACGTCGGCGCCGACGGAGCCCTCGCGGAGCAATTTTCCCCAGCTTTCACAGAAAGCCTTTGGGAATTGCAGCGCGCATGCGCGGTCGCCTTCCCGCCCAAGGGTGCCATCTTAGCCAGTCTGATGACATAGCTAAAAGACAGCATAAAAATTTGCAAAAAAAACATAAGCAGATGATTGCAACTCCACGGGGAGGAGGGAGGGTTGTGAGGACTGATTCCTGCTGCTCCTGGAGAACACCTGTTACAGGTGAGTAACTACGCTTTCTCCAGGACCAAGCAGGAAGTCAGTCCTCACATATGGGACTCCCAAGCTTAAGGCTACCGGAGACCCTAAGCACAAAAATGAGCTCCCTCTAGCTCAGCAGCACAGAAGGAAGGAATCTTCGCTGAATTATTACCCACCGGTAGCCCACATCCGGGATGGAGGGTAGGAGTTGCTCAAACCTCAAAGAGATTACGGAGGACTGCCTGTCCGAAAGCACTGTCCCTGCGGGACTCCCTCTCGAGACAGTAATGGACCGCAAAAGTCTGGCTCGAAGACCAAGTAGCGGCCCGGCAGATGTCTGCCAGCGGAACAGAGCGGAGGTAAGCCACTGACGTAGCCTTTGCCCGAACACAATGAGCCGTGACTCGACCATCCAAGGAGAGCCCGGCTGCCCCATAAGCCCAAGTGATACAGTCCGCAACCCAGATGGACAGAGTACGCTTGGAGACCGGGAGCCCCAATTTATTGGGATCAAAAGACACAAAAAGCTGAGCAGCTTTACGGTGCTCCCGCGTACGGTCAAGGTAGAAGTTCAACGCCCTTCTACAGTCCAGGGTATGCAGGACCATTTCAGCTCGGCTGGAGTGTGGCCTGGGAAAGAAGGTCGGAAGTACCACCTCCTGATTGATGTGAAAAGGGGAGACCACTTTTGGAAGAAATTTTGGGTGAGTCCGTAGGACTACCCTATTTTTGTAGAACCGAGTGTAAGGGGGATCAGACACGAGGGCCTGCAATTCACTTATGCGTCTAGCGGAAGTGAGGGCTATCAAGAACAATGTTTTCCAAGAAAGAAAACGGAGAGAACAGGTAGCCATAGGTTCAAAAGGCGGACAGGTGATCCGCTGTAAAACCACATTCAGATCCCAGTCAGGCGCTGGCGGGCGCAGAGGTGGTTTGAGTAGAAGGAGACCTCGGAGAAACCTCGCTACGAGAGGGTCGCTGGAAAGAGGTCTGCCGTCCACCGGTACATGATGTGCTGAAAGAGCACTGAGGTGAACTTTGACTGAGTTGGACTTAAGTCCCAGATTAAAGAGGTAGAGCAAGTACTGCAAGATCACCGACACCGAGCAGGAGAAGGGATCCTGAGACTGCTGGGTACACCAAACGGAAAAGCGACGCCATTTAAGGGCGTAGCATTTGCGGGTAGAAGGTCACCGAGAAGCTAGGATGACCTCTTCCACCTCTGCCGGCAGGAGAAGGGGAGCAAGGACTACCCTCTCAGCAGCCAGGCCATTAGATTGAGAGATCTGAGGTTGGGGTGTAGCAGAGACCCCTGATCCTGAGTGAGGAGATCCGGTTGAAACCCCAGAGGGAATGGATCCTCTACCGCTAATTGCAGCAGGAGTGGAAACCACGGCTGTCTGGGCCAGCGAGGGGCCACCAGGATCATGGAAGCTTTGTCTCGGAGAACCTTGAAAAGAGTTCGAGAGACTAGCGGGATGGGACGAAAAGCATACAGAAGGCTCTCCGACCATGAGAGTAGAAAAGCGTCTGCCGCAACTCGAAGGGGATGTGGCTGACGAGAGCAGAAGCGAGGAAGTTGCCGGTTGTGAGGACTGGCAAAGAGATCCATCGTGGGGAGGCCCCACTTTAGAAAGAGCTTCTGAACTACCAAGGGATCCAGGCGCCACTCGTGCGGCTGGAGGATCCTGCTGAGTTTGTCCGCCAGGCAATTTTCTTGGCCTGGGAGATAAACTGCCTTGAGAAGAACGCCGTGACTGACGGCCCAAGAGCAGAGCTTCTGTGCTTCCCGACAGAGAAGGAAGGAGCCCGTGCCCCCCTGTTTGTTCACGTAGAACATGGCATCTTGATTGTCCGTCTGGACAAGGACGGACTGGTGAGAGGTCAGGTGGGAGAAAGCCTTAAGAGCCAGGCGGATCGCTCTGAGCTCCAGGAAGTTGATCTGCTGAGCAGACTCCCACGTGGTCCAGAGGCCCTGAGTACGTGCCCCTTGACAATGTGCTCCCCAACCCAGGAGGGACGCATCTGTCGTCAGCACCTGGGCCGGCTGAGGTGACTGAAAAGGCATGCCGAGTACCAGGTTCGGCCGATGAAGCCACCACTGGAGAGACGAGGCCAGCGGCTCGGAGACGCGCACTAGGTCTGCTAGGCCGCCTGTGGCTTGTTGCCACTGCTTGCGAAGACACCATTGAGCAGGCCGCATATTCAGGCAGGCATTGGGGGTCACATGGATGGTGGAAGCCATATGGCCGAGCAGTCTCAGGAAGCGCCTGGCGGGGACCAGGGACTGGCTGCGAAAACGGTCGGCTAGGTCCATGAGCCGTTGAGCCCTGTCGAGAGGCAGGAAAGCTCGCGCCTGAGGAGTGTGCAGTCTTGCGCCGATGAACTTGAGATCCTGTGAGAGGAGCAAAGTGGACTTTGCGAAGTTTATGACAAAGCCCAAGTACTGCAGAAGAGTCACCGTGCGGTGTGTGGCGTTGGTGACCTCCGGAGCGGACGCTGCTCTGATGAGCCAGTCGTCGAGGTACGGGAAGACATAGAGGCCGTGAAGCCGGAGATGGGCCGCCACCACCGCGAGACATTTTGTGAAGACTCGCGGTGTGGAGGACAGGCCAAAGGGCAGTACCCTGTACTGGTAATGATTTCCTGCCACCACAAACCTTAGGTATTGGCGGTGGCTTGGGTGGATGAGGATGTGCGTGTAGGCATCCTTTAGATCCAAGGAGCATAGCCAATCTCCCTGCTGGAGGTAGGGCAGAAGGATTCCAAGGGTAAGCATCTTGAACATTTCCTGCACAAGGAACTTGTTGAGGTTGCGCAAGTCCAGGATGGGTCTTAGGCCTCCTGTCCTTTTTGGTATTAGGAAATACCTGGAATAAAAGCCTTGACCTCTCAGGTGGTGGGGCACCGGTTCCACAGCCTGGTCCTGAAGAAGACTTGCTAACTCCTGAAGGAGTAAGTCCCTGTGCAGAGGTAGTCGCGGAGGTTCCCCCGGAAAATAAGAGGGAGGGACCTGATGGAAGTGGAGAAGATATCCTTCTCGCACGACTTGAAGCACCCAGGCATCTGAAGTGATGTTGGACCACCTGTGGGCGAAGTGAACCAGCCGCCCTCCGGTGCTGGGAGGGATCAGCTGAGGGGGAGAGGCTATGCTGAGGAAGTCAAAAACCCCCACCCTGCTGAGCAGGGGCTGGTGGTGCAGGCTTGGGGGCTTGCTGCCTACGGGACCCATTACCCCATCCCTTGGCCTGCTGACCCTGTTGGGGAGCTGGAGGGGCCTGATATTGGGGGTAGTGTTTGTAGGCAGCCGCCTTTCTCGGGTAAAAGGACTTCTTTCCCGAGCCCTTCTTTTTCTGGGAAGGGGCGGAGGTCTTCCTAGAAAGCCTGGTCCTGGGGAGAGTCTCCGTCTCGATTTGTGCAGCCTTTTCAGCCATGGGCTTGCCAAAGAGGTTCTCACCTCTGCAGGGGACATCGACCAACTTGTCCTGCACCCAAGGCTCAAGGTCAGACGACTGAAGCCAAGCCTGTCGGCGGGCACCGATGCCGGCTGCGGCCACACGAGCCGATGCTTCAAAGCCATCATAGGCTGCTCGGGACATGAATTTGGAGCATTCCCGAATACCAGATGTTAAGGCCAGGAACCTCCGCAAAGGTTCCTCGGACAGTCCAGCAGAGAATCCGGCTAGCTCTTTAGCCAGGTCTCGGAGGTACATGCCCATGTATAGCTGGTAGGTCTGGACACGACAAGCCAGCATAGAGCCCTGGAAACACTTCTTACCAAGGCCATCCAGGTTACGGGCCTCCCTGCCAGGGGGCACCGAGGAGTGCATTTTCTGGCTCTTCAGCCGATGCATGGCCGATTCCACTACCATGGAATGGTGTGGCAGCTGTGCTTTTTGGAAGCCAGGACTCTTGCGGACTCGATAGATGGAATCGACCCGCTTGCTCAATACCAGCGACGAGGCCGGACTCTCCCACATGCGGAAGAGTAGTCGTTCCAGCATGGGAGGCACCGGTACAGTAAAGTGTTCCCGGGCGGGAGAGTCGTACTGAAGGGCGTCGAGCTCTTCGGCTCAAGGCTCCTCCTCGGGATCCGCCGGGAAGGCCAAAGCCTTGGCCATATCCCTGACGAAGTCCGAGAACCGGGCATCCTCCGGGGGGGACTGTTTCCGAGGTTCGGACTCAGATGAGTCCGAGGGGACACACCGAGTCCGAAAGGAATCAGGTGACTCTTCCTCTTCAGACTCCCAGACCGACTCCGAGGAGGAATCAGTGGGGTCGGCTCGGGCAGGCGGAGGCGTCGGCCGCCCCGACGCCAAGGGAGTCGGCGGCGACGACCTCGGTCCCGAACGGGAGGCCGAGGGTGACCTCGACCGAGGATCGACTCGAGTTCGCATGGACTCGAAGATCGGCTCGGTCTCCGGGGTCGACTTAGACGTCGACGTCCCGGCGGTCGGGGCAGCGGCGCCAGCGAGGCTAGCGATCAGTGCCCGCTGCTGGTCCATGAAGGCAGATAGTCTGCTCTCCAAGGCCGTCAACCTGAGTCCGACCTCAGGTGACCCAGCAGTCCCCGACTCGGGCCCCGACGGCGTCGGGCCCGACGTCGGACCTCTCGGAGGCGAGTCCAGAAGGACCACAGGACTTACCCGAGCAGGCAACTCCGACTCCAGGCGAGGTCGCTTCGAGAGGTGCTCCTTCTCCAAAGACCCGGGACGGGCGTCGGGGCTAAGCGACCTGGCCCTCGCGGAGCCAGGAGCGTCCACCGACGCCGCCCTCGCGGGTTTCGTCTTCCGTCGATGGTCTCCGGAGGGAGAACCCCTGTCGGAGGAGCTTCGGCGATGCTCAGAGCTGGAGCCCCTGGATGCCGAGGCCTCCGACGAGGTCCGGGTACGGCTGGGGTCAGCGAAGATTCTATCCCGCTGATGCCGCCGACTCCTCAACGCTTTAGAGGACATTTTGCCACAGGCTCCACAGATCATTTCTTCATGATCCGGGCCCAGGCAGCGGAGGCAATTATCGTGTGTGTGTCAGTGAGTGACATATTTCTGTCACACTGACCACACCGCTTGAAACCACTGGCAGCCATCGGGGGAAAAAGGGCCCCTGCAAGGTCAAAGGACCGGGCTGCCAGGGAAAAATCGAAAATGAAACTGACTAAAATCAGAAAAACCGAAAAATAAGGGAAGGACTCGCAACGGCGTCGCGAGTCCGGGCAGGAAAACGACCGGCGTCGAACCGAATCAAAAAACGAGTAAAACTCACTAAAATCAACTTTTTCAGCGGGCTGTAGGGCTCCGCGGAAAAAAGAAGACTGGCTAAGATGGCACCCTTGGGCGGGAAGGCGACCGCGCATGCGCGCTGCAATTCCCAAAGGCTTTCTGTGAAAGCTGGGGAAAATTGCTCCGCGAGGGCTCCGTCGGCGCCGACGTCACCCATATGTGAGGACTGACTTCCTGCTTGGTCCTGGAGAACAAATATTATCCTGAGAGTGAACAATTGAGGAATTCCTCTAAGCCAGACCAGGATATTGATTCCATGATATTTGAGGAAGAAGGAGATATATTAAATGATCAGAATGAATACATGGATTGCTCTCTGTCTAGGCTGCTGTGGTAAAATACTTTCTCAATAATACAAAAACCACCAAAAGGAACCATAATTTGTTCTTTTGTCTACCCAGAAAAGTCTGCAAGAAAGCTTTTGGGTAGGATTGAGCCACGTAGAGAAAGTGAACCAGCAAAGGGGTTTGCAGCTGGCTAATTGGTGATAATTGAGCCAGTCACAAGTGCACGTGAGCTCTGAAAGGAAACTTTTCTTTTTGTGTGTGTAAATAGAAGAAAGTTATCCTTGAAAAAGAACAGTTTTGTTACTTTTGGGTTTTGTTTTTGCTTCTGGAGCAATGCTAAGAAAGTTATTAGCATGAGCCATCAAAAAGACCTTTTCTGTTTCCTATGAAGGTCTTATTTGATTTTTGCTTAAGAAATTCAGTTACCTTATTTCATGTTTTGTTTTCCTGAATGCAATACTGAAAGCAAGTGTCCTTTTTGTGTTACCAAGTAAATCTGTGTGGGAGAATTAACCCCATGAATAAAATCCATTTTTCTTTGCTTACATTCGTGCATCACAACTCATTATTTTGTGAACGGCTGATTCTGGTATAAGTGAACTACATTCCCCACAATCCTTTGCAAGTCATAATAATATTTTTGCCTTTGCTAAGACTGTGGCCATTCACGACCAGCGCCCCGTTTACAAACCGTAATAATAGATGGAAAGAATAAGAGTAGATACAATTTAGAACTGTCAATACGGAGGAGGGGGGTCTGGCTGAGTTGCAGGTAGGGGGCTCAGAGTGATTGGGGATTAGGGAGCACTAGAGAATTAGGAGCTAAGGGCATCTCTCAAATGGACTGTCCACGTGAACCCCAGAACTCACCATATAGTTAGGGTGAGTTCTGGGGTTCACGTGGACAGTCCGTTTTCAGCCCTCCCCTGTTCTACACCCCCCCCTCTCCCCAAGGGACCTACAAAGGGGTTTTCGGGGAAGTCTTCCCCCCCCCCCCCCAGGAGGAGACCCCAGAGAGTTCACAACTTCCTCAATCTATGAAAATGGTATGCAAATGTTCTCCTTACCCAGAATCCACTCCTCAACACCTTGCTGGTCTCCTACTACAGACTTCACATTCAGGGATTTACTATCGCAATTCTTCAGGTGGGTCAGACCGAATGCTGGTCTGCCTACCTGCTACCACCCACATAGCCACCCCTGGTCGACTACAGCCACCTGCTAGCAGATATTAAGTGATTCTCTCTACTCAGCTTGAGAGATGGGCACCTCTTATACCCAGGTGGTTATCATAAACTGAGGGTCCTGGTAGGTCTTCTGTGAGGGGACAAACCTGTCATATTCTCCTCTTCTAAGAGATCCCACCTGGGATTTCTCAGCTGGAGCTCCAACACTGCCTCCCTCCTAGGACTGGTAAATCATCATTTAGGTGGTCCTTTTCCTTCCAATGGGCCACCTGAAATTTATAGGCCTGAAGGGAAAAGTACCATCAGAACAGCCAAGGATTAGAATTTTTCATGACCCCTAGCCACTTTTAAAGGGGCATGGTCTGTTACTAGGACAAAGGTCCTTCTCAGCAGGTAGTACCTTAAGGAATCAGTGGCCTACTTGACTGCCCAATACTCTTTTTCTATGACTGAATACCTCATTTCTGCATCAGTAAGCTTCCTGCTAAGATAAATTATGGGGTGCTACTCTCCGATTGTTAACTGGCTCAGCACCGCCGAGGTCCTACACCCTAAGCATCTGTTTGCAAAAGGAATTCTTGTCAAAAGTCTTTGAGACAGGCTCTTTTTACACAGGGCTTCCTTAAGGTGTCTAAAGGCCCGATCTGCTGCTCTATCCCAAGGCAAGGTCAGCGAATTAATCCGCAAAGTGTGAAACAAATTTACGGTAGAAACCTTCCAGGCCGTAAAGCTCGTAGTTGTTTTTTCATTTGTGGAGGTCTCACCTCTTGGATCAATGCAGTCTTTGAGGACATTAGTCTCACCCAACCTCCCCCATGCAATGCCCGAGGTACTGTACCTCCTTTTGTCCTAGGGCACACTTTTTCGGGTTTGCCGTCCGTCCTGCCTAACAGTGCATGACAGATTGCCACTAGGTGTTTTAAATGAGTCTCCCTGTTAGAGGAAAAGTGATCATATAGTCCAAATACACTCAAGCATAACTCAGATGTGGTCGTAATACTTGATTGATAATTCTCTGGAATGTTGCAGGGGTCCCATGAAGCCCAAAGAGGAGCACCCTAAATGAATATAGGCCCTGATGGGTTACAAAAGTGGTCTTTTCTTTAGACTTCTCTAGTGGGATTTGTCATTATCCCTTAGTAAAGTTGAGAGTGGACAGGAACTCGGCCCCTCCCAGCTGTTCCTCTATCTCACCCATTCTCAGCATGGGATAGGCATCATACTAGGAAATGGCATTAACCCCCCCAGAAATCCACGCAAACTCTCATGGACCCATCTGGTTGTGGGACAAGGACTATATGATTAGCCCACTCATTAGAGGATTCCTCAATTATTTATTTTATTTATTTATTTAATTGTTTTTCTATACCGCACTATTTATCATCAGCGTGGTTTACAGGAAACGTATTTGTGCAAAGATGGCACTTCAATGCACTTACAATAAACAGGGTAATGAAACATGGATAACAGGTTAACAGGTAAAGCACAGTTACTTACCTGTAACAGGTGATCTCTGGGATCAGCAGGAATAAGTCTTCACATATGGGTATCGTCGGTACCGACGGAGCCTGCGCGGGAACGCTCCCCAGCGTCCAAAAGGAAAGCTTTTGGGAGCATCCCACAGCGCCTGCGCGCTGCCTTCCCGCCTTTCCCAACCGCCTCACTCCAGTTCGAGTTTTAAGCTGAGACAAAGAGAGAGAGAGAAAGGAAAGGAAAGATAGAGAGATACAACTCCTAGGGGAGGTGGGTGGGTTGTGAAGACTTATTCCTGCTGTTCCCAGAGATCACCTGTTACAGGTAAGTAACTGTGCTATCTCCAGGAACAAGCAGGAATGAGTCTTCACATATGGGGACTCCCCAGCTAGAGATGCCAGGGAGATCCCAAAGGTTGTGAGTCCCTGATAAGGGCTCCACCTCACCCCCATGGATCTCGGGCATCCAACCAGGGATGGGGGTAGGAGTTGATTAGGTATGGAACAGGTGTTTGAGAACAGCCTGACCAAACAAGGCATCCCGGCGGGAGTCCTCGTCCAAGCAGTAATGGGCTGTAAAGGTATGAACCGAGGCCCAGGTGGCCGCTCGACAGATTTGGTCGATGGACACAGAGTTTAGATGAGCCACAGAGGCTGCCATGGCCCTCACATTGTGAGCTGTGACATGGCCCTCCAGAGAAAGGTTCTTACTCTGGTAGGCGAAGGAAATACACTGAGCAATCCAATTGGACAGAGTTCTCTTAGAGACTGGAAGTCCTAAATGAGAGGGATCAAAAGCAACAAATAGTTGAGAGGACTTTCTATGTTGCTGTGTCCTTTGTAAGTAAAAAGCAAGTGCTCTCTTACAATCCAGGGTATGAAGATTCCTCTCTGCAGTTGATGCATGAGGTCCTGGAAAAAAGACAGGTAAATACACCTCCTGGTTCAGATGAAAAGGTGAGACCACTTTAGGCATAAAGTGTGGATTAGTCCTGAAGACTACCTTGTCATGATGGAACCCTGTATAAGGAGGATTAGCCACCAAGGTTTGCAGCGCACTGATATGGCGAGCTGAGGTGACTGCAATGAGAAAAATAACCTTCCAGGAAAGGAATTTCAAGGAGGTAGTGGCTAAGGGTTCAAAGGGTGGCTTTATGAGCTGGCCAAGAACCAAATTCAAATCCCATGCCACTGGAGGTGGTCTAATGGGAGGTTTAGTTAAAAGAAGGCCTCTCATGAATCTTGCAATAAGAGGATGAGAGGAAATAGGCTGTCCATTGAGAGGCTTAAGGGATGCTGCAATAGCACTCAAATGGACTCTTACTGAATTCATTTTAAGGCCTGCATGGGATAAATGCAGCAAATACTCTAGTAAAGAATTCAGAGGTATTGCAAGAGGGTTGACCCTTCTCTGCACACCAAATGGTAAATCTTTTCCATTTCAAAGCATAGGAACATCTAGTGGAAGGCTTTCTAGAAGCATGAAGGATATCCTTCACTTGCTGAGAAAGATGCAAATCTTGAAGGTCTAGGCCTTCAGCAACCAGGCTCTGAGGTGAAGAGACTGGGGATTTGGGTGCCACAACATTCCCTCCTCCTGGGACAGGAGGTCTGGAGCAGATCCCAAGTCCAGGGAGGGAGCTCGAGAGAGATGCAGAAGTAGAGGGTACCACACTTGGCGTGGCCAATGTGGTGCTATGAGGATCATAGACTCCTTGTCTCTCTGAAGTCTGAAGAGTGTCTTGGGAATTAGGGGAATGGGTGGAAAGGCATAGAGGAAGTCTTGCCCCCAATGAAGGAGGAAGGCATCCCTGGCCTGAACTCCCTGACACAGAATCCTGGAACAGAACTGGGGAAGTTTGGCATTCCACGGACTTGCAAAGAGGTCTATGTCCGGGGTTCCCCAAATTCGGCAGATCCTGGCTATCTGGTCCCCATGGAGGGACCATTCGTGTGCAAGCAGAACTCGACTGAGTCTGTCTGCCCAAGAGTTTTGAACCCCTGGAAGATACACTGCCATGAGATGAATTTGATGCTCTCTGGCGAAGGCCCACAATCTCAGAGCTTCGTTGCAAAGTGACAGAGAGCCAGTCCCGCCCTGCTTGTTCACGTAGAACATGGCTACTTGGTTGTCCGTGTGGATGAGGACTGTCTTGTAGCTGAGCAGGGTGTGGAAGACTCTGAGAGCTAGAAAAATTGCTCTGAGCTCTAAGAGGTTGATATGTAGAGAAGTCTCCTGTGAAGACCAGATGCCTTGAGTGGAGAGATCTTGAAGATGAGCTCCCCAACCTCTTGGAGAGGCATCTGTTGTAAGGGTTGCTTGGGGTAACACCTGTTGAAAGGGGGACCCTAGCAAAAGATTTTGAGTGGACTTCCACCACTGGAGAGAGCAAAAGAGGCGACTGGAGGTTGCTATTTTGTCTGACAGGCACCCTGATGCCTGGGTCCATTGGGTGGACAGAGTCCATTGAGCTGCCCTCATGTGAAGGCGATCGTAAGGAACCACATGCACAGTGGATGCCATGTGGCCTAACAGTTGTAACATCTCTCGAGCAGTTAAATGGGATTTTAACTGAATTTGTGAGGCTAACTGCACCAAGAGTAGGCAACGGGCCTGGGGAAGATAGGCCCTTGCAGTTGTTGTATCCAGCAAGGCCCCTATGAACTCTAGAGACTGAGTAGGGGTGAGATGGGATTTTGGAATGTTTATTACAAGTCCCAGATACTGAAGGATACGCCTTATGCAGGTTAGAGAAGTCTGGGCCTCTGACTGGGATGGAGCTCGGATGAGCCAATCGTCCAGATATGGGAATACGAATATCCCTAGAGTGCGTAGAAATGCAGCTACTACTGCCATGCATTTTGTGCCAGACCGAAAGGAAGCACTCTGTATTGGTAGTGCTTCCCTTGATAAAGGAACCGAAGGAACCTTCTGTGTGTTGGATGGATGAGGACATGGGTGTACGCATCCTTGAGGTCTAGAGAGCAAAGCCAATCCTGACTCTGAAGGTATGGAAGGAGAGTACCGAGAGAAATCATCTTGAATTTCTCCTTGCATAGAAACGTCTTCAATTCTCTGAGGTCTAATATGGGTCTGTAGCCCCCTGTTTTCTTTGGGATAAGAAAGTAGGGGGAGTAGAACCCTGAGCCCTGTTGAAGAAGGGGTACTTCTTCTATTGCCCCTTGGGCAAGAAGGGTAGCAATCTCCTGACCGAGAAGGTCGAGGAGAGATGTCTGAGAATTGAACTGTCACACCATGGTGTGAGGAGGAAGGTTTAAGAAATGTAGCTTGTACCCCTCCCTTATGATGGAGAGGGTCCATTGCTCTGCTGTGATTTGTTCCCACCTGGGAGCAAAGTGAGCTAACCTTCCTGGAATGGTGAGAGGCTCTGGATGTTCTACAGCCAGAAAGGCTAAGCTCTCTAGTTGTAAGTCAAAGGCCCTGAGGAGGCTGAGGCTGTTGGGCCGTAGCAGTCCTAGCAGCCTTAGGCTTGGCCTGTTTCGGTTGTTGCTGTCTCTTTGTAGCAAAACGACCTGCAGAAGATGACTGCTGACCATAAGCAGAATAATATTTCCCTTTTTTGGGAAAAAATCCCTTTTTGAACAACCTTTTCTTAAAAGGAGCAGAAGCAGACTTTGAAAGTCTATCTAAAGCAGAATTTTCAGCATCCATCTGGGTGGCCTTTGCATGCCAATCTTTGCCAAAAAGGTTTTCACCTGTACAAGGAAGGTTTCCTAGTCAATCCTGAACCCAGGGTTCCAAATCAGAAGCTTGTAACCAAGCAACTCTGCGTGCACCTATGGCAATAGCCGAGGCTCTGCTGGCACCTTCAAAAGAGTCAAAGGCTGCACGGTTGGAAAACTTGGAAACATCCTGGGCATGTTTGAGCCAGGTGAGGAACTCTTCCCTTTTATCTTCTGAAATAAAAGGAGATAAAGTTTGCAGGTGATCTGCAACTTCTTTTAGAAACATCCCCATATAGAGACTATAGGAGTTGATTCTGGCAACAAGCATACTGGCCTGGAAAATTCTCCTGCCAAAGGCATCTAAGGTTCTGCATTCTCTTCCTGGAGGAGCAGAAGAGTGCCTTTTTGTACTCTTTAGCTTCTTCATTGCAGACTCCACCACAATGGAGTGGTGAGGAAGCTGAGTCTTATGGAAGCCAGGACAAGGAGGAACACGATACATGGTGTCCAACCTACGAGAATGAGGGGAAGTGGTGAGAGGAGTCTCCCATATGCCCAACATGTGATCATAAAGAATCTCATGTATTGGTAAAGTGGCTGCCTCTTTAGGAGCCTTAGGATATTGTAAAATATCTAATTTTTTGGCTCTGGGCTCTGTCTCAGGGGCCACTGAGATGGAAAGGCCCCTGGCCACTTCCCTAATGAAGTCTTGAAAAGACAAGTCTTCTGGAGGAGACATTCTCCTTTTTGGAGAAGAGGGCACCTGAGGATGGATCACCGATGCTTCGATAGAGGCCTCTGATTCATCAGAGTCTTCAGAGGAATCAAAGTATCGCCTGTCTGGATGCTCCTGCAGAGCCCGATACGCGTACCGAGTGGTATCGACATCGGGAGTGATCGGTACCGATTCGGTACCGATGGGCATCACAGAACAGTGTACCGCTGCAGTCGACACCGAAGCCAATGTCGATGCAGGGTACCGGCACCGGAACCGATATCGGTACCGGTGCCGGAGTCGGTACCAGCAACGGAGTTTGTTGCGGTACCGAAGGCGTCGCAGCTTGTATGAATGTCGTGATGGCACGCTGCATGGTCAGGATATTCTGATCCATCGACGCAACCAATGTCTGGATGTCGGTACCAGTGGCAACCACCGGTACCCCAGAACATGGCAACAGGTGATCAGTCGAGGCCGAGCCATCGATGTCAACCTGTGACCCCATAGATAAAGCTTTGGAAGCCGGAGCCTCCCGCCGGGGTAATTTTGCCGGTGCGGATTCCTCAAGAGCAAGCCCGGAGGCATCTCGATACTTAGAGGGAGATTTACCCTTCGAGGACCGGCTGGACTTAAGTTTGGTTACCTGAGATCCATGTGAGGAAGAAGCAGCCCTGGAAGACGTCGATGCAACCGAAGCTGCATCAGAGGGAAACAGGGTACTGAGCTTGGCTGCTCGATTCTGTAGACCTCTTTTAGACATCATGGAACAGGACTCACAATCCATAATGGAGTGTCAGGACCTAAACATTTTAGACACCATTCCTGGGTGTTGGTGACAGAAATAGTGCCGCTGCACTTCGTGCATTTTTTAAACCCGGAGGCTGGCTTTTCCATGAGGAAAAATTTCCTAGGCCTAAGGCCAAAAGAAGAAAATGCACTGAAGTGAGAAAAACAGTAGGGTTTTTTTTTGTTTGTTTGTTTTTTAGAATAAAGAAAGAAAAGACCGGCGGTACCAGTCCAGCGTCAAGAAGGCAGACGCGCGACCAAAGAAATAAAATAAAATAAAGAAATTCTTCAGCGGTGACAGGAACACAACCTGCTGGCTCCGCGGAAAAGAAGAACTGGAGAGAGGCGGTTGGGAAAGGCGGGAAGGCAGCGCGCAGGCGCTGTGGGATGCTCCCAAAAGCTTTCCTTTTGGATGCTGGGGAGCGTTCCCGCGCAGGCTCCGTCGGTACCGACGATACCCATATGTGAAGATTCATTCCTGCTTGTTCCTGGAGATCAACTATTTACAATTAGGTATGCAGGCTTCTATGCCTATCTCATCGGTAAGTACAGTTAATACGGCAATGACATTCTGACAATTAATTACAGGTGGGTTCGGCAAGTGGTGTAGTGGGCAGGGGGCTCGTGCAGTGAGAGTTGGACATGCGGGATGGTGGCTGAGAGCTGTCATTTGGGATGGAGAAGTGCTGGGTAAACAGGTGACGTTTCAGCGCTTTCCTAAATTGGAGAATGTTGTTGATAGCCCGGATGTCAGGTGGAAGAGCATTCCAGCAGGAGGGTGCATAGAGGGCAAAGGCACGGTTGCTCGTATTCTTGGAGCATTTAGTGATTGCTTTGGGAAGGATGAGTGTGTTAATAGCAGCAGATCTCCTTATCCTGTTGGGGGGGGGGTTATCTGGACTAGGTCAGAGAGGGAGGTGGCCATGCAATTATAGATGGCCTTGAAAGTCATTGTTAGGATCTTAAAGGAAATCCTGTAATGGATGGGGAGCCAGTGTAGGTGTTTTAGTATGGGGGTAATGTGGTCTCTTCTGGAGGTTCTGTATAGAGGTCTTGCTGCAGCGTTCATTGCCAACTGCAAGGGATGTAGAGTTCTCTTCAGAAGTCCGTGCAGTATGGAGTTAATGTGGTCGAAATGAGGCATTACTAGAGCTTGAAATGCTGTTCTGAAGTCAACCGGGTCTAGCTGTTGTCTAATGTGGTGCAGTGTTCGGATTTTATGATATACTGCCTTTACCATGTTGGATATCTGCTCATTCATATTGAGGTGTTGATCGAGAATGATACCGAGATATCGTATCATAGGCTTGGCGAAGAGTTCAGCATCATGTACTTTTATGGATGATGGTGGAGTGAATGCTTGGTCTCTGCAGACGAATAGGACTTCTGTCTTTTTGAAATTTATTTTGAGCTTCTGGGTGTGTAGCCAGTCTGTGACCGCGTCGAAGCATGAGGACAGGCAGGAGAGATATGGGTGCTCAGTTGATATTGTTGTGTACATCAGAACGTCATCAGCGTAAATTAGACAACTGATGTGGAAGGATCTAATGAGGGCGCAGATGGGTTGCATGTAGATGTTAAAAAGGAGGGCTGAAAGTGACGACCCCTTGTGGTACACCCTTCGCTTGCGGGAATGGTGCTGATCTAGAGGGGCCAGAGCGAACATGTTGCCATCTGTCATTTAGGTATGATGTACACCATAATAGCGCAGTGCCGTACACTCCCTTCTCGGCAAGGCGGGAGAGAAGTAGGTCGTGACTGACGGAGTCGAAGGCAGCTGCGATGTCTAGGAAAATGAGAGCAAAGGCTTGTCCGAGGTTGTCAATACCTACAGTTAGGGTGTTGAGTAACGTGGTTAAAAGGGTTTCAACCCCATGTGACTCACGGAACCCATGTTGGCAGGGGTCCAGGGGTGAGTTGTTTTCAGTATGGTGGTCTAGTTGTCGTTGAACAATTTTTTCCATAATTTTGGCTAGGAACGAGATGCTCGATATGGGTCTGTAGGAGTCCATTTTAGCAGGGTCAAGTTTGTTATTTTTGAGCAGGGGTCTAATTGATGTTTGTTTCAGGCTGTTGGGGAAGGTTCCGGTCGGGAAGGATATGTTAATAAGATTGGTAAGGAATGGGCAGAGTTCAACCCGTAGTGTTTTTATCCATTGTGCTGGGCAAGGATCATTCGGTGCTGTGGTGGTATTTATGCTATTATGTCTTGGAGTTCTCTAGCGGATGGGGTTGTGAATGACGTAAGCATTTGTTGGGCAACGGTTAAGTCAGAGGTTAAGGTAGAGGAGGGGAGCAGCCCGGATTTGTCATCCAGAGCACAGGTGCCGGGAGATACGCTGGCCTGACTGGCTTTGGCTCGGAGGTATTCGGCATATTCCTGGGGGTCAGGATGGTTAGGTTGGTTGGGGGAAGGTTCTTTTGCTAATGAGCTGACAATGCTGAAGAGTTTGTGTGGTTTGTTTAAGGATTGGTGCAGCCTTTCAGCGTAGTATTGTTTCATTCTTGTCGAGACTGCTGCACGATGTTTAGCTAGGTGAGTGGTGTAGGCTTCATGACTCTCAGTTGATCTTGAGCGCCTCCAGCGCTTTTCGAGACGTCTGAACAGTTGTAGGGATTTCTTTAACTCGGGTGAGTACCATGGTGCTTTTGTTCTCCTGCGGGGTTCTCTGGTGATGGAAGGTAGGTCAATTCTGGCAGCTAGATTTGAGTTCCAGGTTGTAACCACATCATCGAGGCTCTGTTCAGGTGGGTTAAGGAGAAGGTGTGCTTTTTTCAGGATTTCATCTTTGTTAAATGGACGGAATGGCTTAGGTGTTGAGGCATAAGATTTATCCGAGGACTGGGGGATGATGGGCTCAGGGCATCCTGGCATTGAGAAGTTGATTAAGCTATGGTCAGACCAAGGTACTGGGCTTATAGTAATCTTAGGGTCGTAGGTGGAGCTAAGAGACGCTAATGGTGCGAAATTCATGTCAAGCATGTTTCCCTTAACTAATTAACTAATTGGGTGTATCCTAGCACTTCTAGGGCATCGAGGAAGGCTTTGTTGTGAGTGTCTTGGAGGGCAGGGAGGTTGAAGTCACCTAATACCCAGCTTGATGTGCATGGGTTTGGGGGGTTGCAGGCGAGGTCAATAATTGTGGCTAGGTCGTCTGATGAGGGGGAAGGAGCCCGGTAGAGCAGATTAATGGTGCTATGTTTATTGACTATGGTGATGGAGTCAAGATGTGGGGTGCTGCTGGAGGCAATCAGATGAAAGTGTAGATCTGTCTTGGTCAAGATAGTTGTTCCTCCTCCTTTTTTATCTTTCCTGTGACATGAATGGACAGAGAAATTG
The DNA here is from genome assembly GCA_033557465.1 of Ichthyophis bannanicus. Lineage (NCBI taxonomy): Eukaryota > Metazoa > Chordata > Amphibia > Gymnophiona > Ichthyophiidae > Ichthyophis > Ichthyophis bannanicus. The sequence continues at coordinate 40,999,385 of CM066049.1, read as the reverse complement.
GGTGGGACAAACTGGTGAAGGAGGACGGTGTCCGAGGCCGACAACCAGGTCTCGGTAATGCATAGGATGTCGAGGTCGAGGGCATCTAACACGTCGACAACTGCTGGCCATTTCTGTCGGATGGAGCGTGCATTTATTAAGGCACACTTAAGGTCGCGGGGGGGGGGGGGGTATAGTGTTCTTGTTGGTGTGGTTTGGACTGCTGAAGGGCTATATAGATGAGGTGGGGATAAGGTGTATGGACTGGTTGGACTGTCTGTTGACTATGGTGGTTACAGCTTCTCTTCAAGGGGCTGTGTAATATTGGGATGGAGTAATGAGAGGTGAGGGCTTGAGAGTCGAGTGCTAGGGCGAGTAGTTTGTAGCACATGGGAAGGGCATAGACATGTATGGTTGAGGTGAGTTGTAACATGGTGATTCAGCGGTCTGGGGTTGACGTGTGATATGATGGTTAGGTGTTAGCGGGCTGATGTATCTGAGGAAGAACTAGTAACAGTAGTGCTGGCAAAGCAGTAGCAAAATAATAGTAGCAGTACTATTGACAAAAGGAATAGTAGCAAAAATATTAGCAAGAGCTAGCAGCAATAATACTGGCAAGAGCTAGCAGCAACACTGCTGGCAAAGTGATGGCGGGCTAATAGAGGCAAACCTAGCCCATCCCAGCCTACCCAAGGCTTTAGCAGATTAACATGGTAGACCTGGTATTTACTATGACCTTGGTCCACCTCATATGCCACCTCTTCACTAGAAACAGACCACTCCATTGGGCCAACAACTTGTTGACTGAGGTGGGTACCAACGCAAGTACCCGGTCCCAGAGTTGGAATTCTCTCTCCCTAGCATTTTGGTCATAATACACCTTCTGGTGGGCCTGGGCCCTCTTTAGGTTTTCTATTGTGGCCTCCCTCCCACCAGTTTCTTCCTTAGCTCTTGCAGGTAGTCAGGAACTGAGGTGACCACTCATTCCTCATTCATCCAGGTCTTCTTTATTACCTCTAATAGACCTCAGGCCTGGCAGCCGAACATCAGCTCGAATGGAGAGAATCCTAAGGAGGCCTGGGACACTTTCCTAGAAGCAAATAGGACAAAGGGGATGAGCATATCCCAATCTGGGATGTCATTCCCTAGGCATTTCTTTATCATGTGGATCAAGGTCTGGTCGAACCTCTCTACCAGATCATCCGTCTGGGAATGGTAAGTGGCTGCCTTTAAATAATCCCAAAGAGCTTGAATACCTCTCCTAAATTATGTGCCAAAAATTTTGTTCCCCGGTCAGTTAACACTTCTTGAGGGAAACTTACCTGATGAAAAATAGTCAACAATTCCCAAGTTATTTCCCACACATTCATCTTTCTCAGGGGAATGGCCAAGGGATACCTAGAGGCGTAGTCCACCATCACTAGGATATATTGGTAACCCCTGGCTCCAAAGGCCCAATAATGTCCACTTCTACACGATCCAATAGCTGCTCGATTATGGGCAATGGGATGAGCAGAGATCTTTCGGGGATCTTCTGAGGCACCTTTTTGACACTCTGGACATGACCGGCAACAGGCCTGCACATCCTAGTAAAGGCCGAGCCAGAAGAATTGGGCAGTAAGCCTGTCTGCAGTCCCGGCTTCCCTCAAATAGTCCGCCAAGGGATGCGCATGGGCCAGGGTTAATAATAAGGTCCTTCTGAAAACTTCAGGAATCATCACTTGTTTATGTTCTCCCCGAGGGTCCCCTTTCGTAACCCAATATAAGATATTATTTAGCTTTCGATACTCGGAGCCTTGGATCCTTTCCCTCCCCTCCCAGGTGCCTTTGGATTTTTCCCAGTACACTTTTAGGGAAGGGTTGTTTTTCTACTCTTTCGCAAACTGATAGAACTTCTGCATAACCTCCTCTCCTACCGCTTCCACCTGTCCAGGGGGAACCAACCCTTTCCATTTTTCTAGCCTTTTTGCATTTTTGGCATTCCTACTCTTTCCTGGTTCCGCAATTCTCTCTTATTTTATTTATTTAACAGGGTTTTTTTAATATACCGCTTTATCATTTCATCCCTTGATCCGAAAAGGGAACTATATCCCCTAGCCGGAACCTCTCTTTCACCTCAGCGGGATAATCTTTCGCCCTATTGGACACCCACCCCTTTTTGGGAGCCAACACTACCTCCATCCCCTCCCAGTCTCTCCCCAGTATCAGGGGATACGGCAGCCACTGGATTACTGCTACCTTTAGGGGTTGGGTCCTTCCTTCCTAAGTTACCCCAACTTCGTAGATGGGCTGTCTAACTATATCACCACGCACACATCACACATTTACTAGGCCACTAAAATCCCTATCAAGCTCCCAATGCCCAGCCTCTCAGCAAAAGGTCCAGATACTAGGGACTGGTTGCGCCCAGTGTCTTGTAGGGCTATAAGGTCAACTCCCCCCCCCCCACCCACCCATACCCCTCTTCTCAATGTCTGATCCACCTTCCCCTCTGTAATGGGAAGATCTACCCCCATCCCTGAAAAGGAGCAGTCCATGTGGGTGCAGTCCTTTTTAAATTGTCTCGCCTCCTCACAGGAAAAACACCTAAGAAGGGCTCTATTGTTCGGGTGGGGTGTACTGTCCACAGGGTTCCAGCAGACTTTTCCAAAATCCCAGGACTATGTTCTCCCTTACTCCCCCACCATCCCACTTAGGGCTCCCCATCTCCTCCTGGGATATTTTGGTGGGCCTTTTGGGTCCTCTGATGGTAGGGCTATTCCAGAAACAACTTCTTATCGCTTCTCTTGCCAGCTTTCCCTAGCTTCCAAATACTGCTTGGCCAAGTCTGTGGTTGTTTCCAGGGTCTTTGGCCCCTGTCACGTCACCCAGGCTCTCACGGGGGGGGGGGGGGGAAGAATAGTCAAAAATTGTTCCATGGTAATCTGTCTTACTATATTCCCTACCGATCGCAGGGCTAGCTCCAGCTAGCATGTAGTGCAATCCAGCAGGGCTTGCAACACAGCCCTAGGGCATTCTCCTTTTCTAAACTCCATGAATCAAAAATTTCTCTGATATTGTTCCAGGGAAAATTCCAGCCAATCCTATATTGCTGCTCTTACATGTGTATAGCCAAGGCCTTGACAGCGTCTAATGCTCGATAGGCTGCTTGGGCTTCTCCATTTAAATAAGAGGCCAACCAAATGTCTCACTGGTCCAATAGCCATCTAGCTATGGTGGCTAACCTCTCAAAAGTTGTTAGAAAAGCCTCTGGGTCATCTCCAGATCCCAACTTTGTAAGGGTTAGCTCCCTGGTCCAGTACTGGGGTTTGCTCTATAATCTGTTGGGTGTGGCCCACCTCTGCTTCCACTGCCTGGTGTATACCATCTGCTAAGCACTTGATCTCCTTCATCTGTGCTTCTAGAAGGGCGGATTGCTGCTGCTTCCATTGATGCTACAGGGCTCAGGCGAACCGAAGATCCAGAGCCTCCTGCTGAAGCTTCTGCTGCTCCACCAGCCATTTGAAGGCCTTGCCAGGATCCATCCCTGAAACAGAAGAAAGGACAACCAAGTGTGGTTCTTTCAATACAATCCAGGGTTTCCCAGACTAAGTTAACAGAATCCCCTCCTATGTGCCTAGGTATACCTTACCTTACACAGATGAGTCTTCACTCTGCCAATCTGTTGTCCTCCAGCCAGAGATTGTTTCTCAATCCCACTTCTAACACCAAATGTCGAGTGTCCAGGTCCCAGAATCCTCCAGTCCGTCCCTCACTCAGTTAGGCCCTCGGGTCTTCCAGCATCCAGCGAGCAGCATCCAGTAGTCCAGAATTCAGCTATCAACGTCCAGCATCCAGTGATCAATGTTCAACAATCAGCAGAAAGGCCCTGTTACTCTCCCCCAAAACACTATGGGCCCGATATTGAATTGGGCAGGCTATGCGCTGCTAGGGCACAAAGCCCTGCCCACCAACCCTTAACACCAGATTTTTAATGCATTCGTGTAAATGCCTTTCAAATATCGGGCCCTATGTCTCCCTGGCTAGAAGTCCTTATTTGAGGTCCCCTGTATATTTAGGGTGAGTTCCGAGGTTCACGTGGACAGTCCGTTTTCAGCTCTCCCCTGTTCTACACTCCCCCAAGGGACCTACAAAGGGGTTTTTGGGGACGTCTCCCCCCCCCCTTCCTGGGAGGAGACCCCAAGGAGGGTTCAAACTCCCTCAGTCTATGCAAATATTCTGCTTACTCAGAATCCACTCCTCACTGCCTTGCTGGTCTCCTACCACCAGACTCCACACTCAGTGATTTACTATCACAATTCCTCAGATGGGCCTGACCGAATCCTGGTCTGCTTTACCTGCCACCACCCAAGTAGCCATTCCTGGTCGACTACAGCTGCCCGCTAGCAGGTATTAATTAATTCTCTCTATTCAGTATGGCAGGTGGGCACCCTTATACCCAGGTGGTATCTTAAACTGAGGGTACTGATAAGTCCTCCATGATGGGATATACACCCCATCACATTGTGGCACCCCATCCCTGGCAAAAGTTAGCGGAAAGCAGAATTAAAGAAAAAGTAGGCCTTTAGTTCTTTCTTACATTTCTTAAATGAAGATTTTAGGTGAAGATAAAGTGATAATGGGTTCCATAAAGAGGAAGCCGTCCATGAAGAATACCTGCTACAGGTGAATAAAAGGTAATTACTCACCTGTAGCAGGTGTTCTCCATGAACAGCAGGAATAAGTATTCATGTATGAGTGATGTCACAGATGGAGCCCTGCACTGGAACACTCCCCAGCTTCTATTGGAAGCTTTTTGGAGGCACCACTACACCTGTACGCCTGTTTTCCTGCCTGCCGCGGCACCATCTTCTCCAATATGATAACAAAGCTATAGCAGAAAACAACTCCTCAGGGAGCAGGGAGGGATATGAGGACTTATTCCTGCTTTCTACAGAGAATAGTTTTACAGGTGTGTAACTACCTTTTCTCTGTGGACAAGGAGGAATGCAGTCCTCATGTATGGGACTCCCAAGCTTCAAGCTACCGAAAATTGAAGAGGCTGAAAAGTCCAACAGGGGCAAGTAATCAAGAACTTGATAATCTACTATGTAAATCACTGGTAGTCTCCAAAGGGGAACTCATCTGATTCAGCTTCTTCACAACACAGTTTCATTTCATGATCATTCAGGCTCTTTGGTTTGACTTGATTTTTTTTTGGTAGCTTGGATGGACAGTAGGGCCTTGGGGGGATGGAGTTGGATTCTAATCCCCAAACAAATGCTGGAATACACACTAGCCAAAGTTGCTGTCACGTCTGGAATCCCCATCCAAACAGTAGCGAGATGTGAATGTGTGGACAGAAGACCATGTTGTAGCCCTGCAGATCTCTTCCATGGAGATCGAGCACAAGTTGGGCACTGACGCAAACATGGTTTTGACAATGTGAGCTGTGACACGAGTATCAAGGCTCAGGCCTGCCTGGACATAGCCAAGTAGATAGTCTGCTGGCAAACTTAACAGAGTGCATTTGGAAATGGCAGCCCCTAGCTTGCTTGGGTCAAAAGAGATAAACAGTTGTATGGACTTTTGGTGGGCTTTTGTCCACTCTAGGTAGAAGGCCAAGGCTCACTTTGAGTCCAGCATGTGGAACACTGCTTCCCCTCTATGGGTGTGAAGCCTTGGAAAGAAAGTCAGCAGAACGACTGACTGATTATGATGGAAAGCCGATACCTCCTTTGGGAAGAATTGGGGATGAGTGCGCAGGACAACTCTGTTATATGCTGGAACCTGGTGTACAGAGGATAAGCCACTAGTGCCTGGTGCTCACTAACACAGCATGCCAAGGTAGCTGCCACCATGCACAAGACCATCCAGGTCAAGAACTTCAAATGGCAGGAGTCGAGCAGTTCAAAGGGAGGTAACACGAGCTGCACCAGAACCACATTTGAGTTCCCAAGCCACCACCAGAGGCTTGAAGGAAGGTTTCGAGAGGAGCAAGCCTTGCATGAAGTGAACCACCAAAGGCTGAGTCAATATGGACTTTCCCTCCAAATCGCGATGGTAGGCCCTAATCGCGCTGAGGTGGACCCTGACACAGTTAAACTTGAGACCCGACTCCGAGAGGTGTTAAGAGGTATTCCAGGAGCCTATTGATGAAACAAGTAAAGGGATCCAGTGCTGTACCCCAGGAAACAAATCTCTTCCATTTGAAAGCATAAGGCTTTCTCGTTGAGGCCCTCCTAGAGGCCAACAGAACATCTGTTACGCCGTCAGGCAGGTTAAGCTCCGACAGAACTAGCCTGTCTGCATCCATGCAGTGAGAGCCAAGGATCTAACATTGGGGTGCAGCATCCTCCCATCCTGCGCGATAAGGTCAGAGACAAGCACAACCGCAGAAGCTCTCATTGGGAGAGTTGAAGCAGAAGGGGAAACCATGGCTTCCTGGGCCAAAATGGCACGATGAGGATCATTGACCCCCTTGTCTGTCTGGAGCTTCAGCAGGGTCTTTGGTATGAGAGGTATGGAGGATACACATAGAGCAAGCCTTCTTCCCAGTGCAGGAGGTAACATCCAGAGCCAACCTGCTGCGCAAGGTGACCCTGAAGCAGAACTGATCCACTTGGGCGTTGTGCTGAGTGGTGAACAGATCTATCATCAAAGGGTACCCCACTTCCGAAAGATATGGGCCGAACAGCCCTGTGCAGAGTCCACTCGTGCAGCTGGAGAGTGCGGCTCAGCTGATCTGCCATGATATTCTGCTCCCCTGGCAGATACGTGGTCCTTAACGCCATACTATGAGCAAAGGCAAACTTCCACAATGTGACTGCCTTCCAGAACAGGAGATACAACCCCGTGCCCCCTTGTTTGCTTACGTAGTATATCATGACCTGATTGTTCTGATTTAGACCAACAATCTGGTTGGTCAGGCAATCCCAGAAAGCCCTGAGGGCATTTGCTATAGCTCATAGCTCTAAGAAATTGAATTGGTGCAGGTTCTCCTGTTCAGACCAGATGCCTCGAGTGTGGAGGCCATCCAAATATGCCCCCCCCCCCAACCCAACTTGGATGCATCCGTAGTCAGTGTCTTCTGCAGTGGCACCTGCTGAAAAGGGAGGCCCCTGAGCAGATTCTGAAGATCCAACCACCAATGCAGGGACTGGACAAAGGGTACGGTGACTACTACCCAGTCCTGGAGGCAGCCAGTGGCCTCCTTCCAGAGCTTGTCTCATCAACAAATGAGCCAGGGGAGTAACGTGCACTGTAGAGGACATGTGGCTGGGTACGATCAGCATTCCATAAGCCATTGCCTGTCGACTCCTCTGGGTGTCGTGGGCCAAGGCTGTCAATCTCTGAAGTCGGCCCAGCGGGAGAAAGGCCTTTGCCCGAGTTGTGTCTAGGAGAGCTCCTATGAACTCTAGTCGTCGGATGGGCTAAAGGTGGGACTTTGGGTAACTGACAATGAAACCAACAGCTCTAGTACCCGGATGATCAGATGTGTTGAATGCCGGACTCCATCCGGAGTGGTTCTTTTTATGAGCCAGTTGTCCAAGTAAGGCAAGACAGAAACCCCTAGTGTTCTGAGATAATATATGATGGCAGACCAGTATGTAATGGCCTATGTTACTATATTACAATTGCGAGGCACTTTGTGAAGACTCAGGGTGCAGAGGCCCTAATGCCTTTCAGCCTGAGCGGTATATCAAGAAATTACATAAACATAGGTAACACTCAGTACTGAAAGTGCTGTCCTCCCAGAACGAATCTGACATATTTTCCGTGAGCGGGATGAATTGGTATGTGATTGAGATTTATCTGTATGTTGGAATATGTATCCTGTAGATCCAGGAAACACAGCCAATCTCCGTCTAGAATGAGACAAAACACCCCATCTCTCTTGGCACCAGAAGTATCTTGAATAAAATCCCTGCCCTTCCTCTCTGGAATACACAGACTCTATGGTGTTTGCCATGCAAAGAGTAGAATTTTCTTTTAGAAGTAGATTCTGCTGATGAAAGACTAAAAGATTTGGCCTCTGTGGGAAATTTGGAGGAAATTCCAATAGGTGTACTAGAAACCCCTGACAGAGTATCTTCAAAATCCAACCATCAGAGGTGATTAGGGGCTATCTGCTTGCAAAGATGGTGAGCCTCCCTCCTACCAGGGTGACCGCTTGGGGTACAGGAAGATTGACTATGTTCTTGAAATCAGTCAAAACCTCTCCCTTGGTTATGGCTGAGGAGCTGGCTAGGCCTTGGGAGACCTCTGCTGCATGGTATAGGAGCGAGGTGCCCTGCTTAGGTTTGGAAGAATGTGGCGAAGGAAAGTATCTACACTTATGCAAATAATAGGTCTTTCTCTGGCCTCTGCTCTGAAACCTGTAAACGGGGGCGCTGGTCGTGAAGGGCCACAGTCTTAGCAAAGGCAAAGTATTAATATGACTTGCAAAGGATTGTGGGGAATGTAGTTCACTTATACCAGAATCAGCCGTTCACAAAATAATGAGTTGTGATGCTCGAGTGTAAGCAAAGAAAAACAGATTTTATTCATGGGGTTAATTCTCCCACACAGATTTACTTGGTAACACAAAAGGACACTTGCTTCCAGTATTGTACTCAGGAAAAACAAAACATGTTATAAGGTAACTGAACTTCTTAAGCAATAAATCAATAAAGACCTTGATGGGAAACAGAAAAGGTCTTTTTGATGGCTCCTGCTAATGACATTCTTAGCAGTGCTTCAAAAGGCAAAAACAATACCCAAAAGTAACAAAAAAACTGTTCTTTATCAAGGATAACTTTCTTCTATTCACACACACAAAAAAAAGAAAAGTTTCCTTCCAGAGCTCACGTGCACTTGTGCCTGGCTCAATCACCAATAATTAGCCAGCTGCAAACCCCTTTGCTGGTTCACTCTCTCTACGTGGCTCAATCCTACCCTAAAGCTTTCTTGCAGAGACTTTTCTGGGTAGATAAAAGAACAAGTTACAGTTCCTTTTGGTGGTTGTTGTATTAGTGAGAAAGTACTTTAAAACAGCAGCCTAGACAGAGAGCAGTCCATATATTCATTCTGATCATTTGATATATCTCCTTCTTCCTCAAATATCATGGAATCAATATCAGGGTCTGGCTCAGAGGAATTCCTTAATTGATCATTCTCAGGATAATATTTGTTTTCCTGCTGTCTTCCAGATGAAGAGCTAGGGCCTAGATCAAAGTTCATACCTGAGCTTCCCTTGCTGATAGGTTTCCTCTCCAGGTATCTTGGCCAGTAAGTAGTCCAGCTTTTATGTCCAGCCTTCCAATCAAGATCCCTGGACACTGGGTCTCTCTTCACATACTTTCTTGCACCGGTCTTAGGGCCCCTTCCAAATGCAGCCGCCTCCTTCAAAGGTGCCGTCTGGGAATTCCTGGCTTTAAAACCCCACTCCTCTGGCTTCCTCCAGTCCAATGGAGTATGCTTGCCTCTGGAATCACTCCTAACACACGTACTGCTGTGGGCTCCTTCTTTAGACCTCCAAGATGTCTTTCTCTTCTTCCTTCCACGTTGTTTCTGCTGTTGTAGTCCTCTCTCCTCTTTCTGTCTGCTCTCCTGGTTTTCTCTGTTCTTTCTGTTCTGTCTCTGTGGAGAATATCTTTTACTTTTAACTTGCTTAGAGGGACACTCCACCCTAGCACAGCCCAGGTGTGCTGAATCAAGCCCTGCCCTTGGAGATGAGTGATTGGGGATTACCTCATAGCTCTCCTGATTGAACACACGTTTCCCCACTTCAGCTCTTCTATAGGCTGTTTGAAACCAGGTGCATTCTGGGACTGGTAGTCTTTTATGAAAACATTCTGTTTTATTATTTCTACCAGCAAAGACAGGTTGCTTGTTCAAAGCCAATTCACCTCTTTTATAGCTCCCTCCTGAACTATGATAAGCTTCCTTATCACAAACCTCCTGAAGGCAGTCAGGTTGGCACTGGACATGGAAAGGGTCCACAAGGTGCCATTATGCTGCTTCATCATGATTTTTAGGGTTTTTTGTTTTTGTTTTTTTAAAGTGGCATCAAGTCAATGCTGATTCCTGGAGATCCAGAAGCCCCTGGGCTTTCTTGGCAAGATGTGACCGGAAGTAGACTGCTAGGCCTTTCCTTTGAGGCAATGGAGGGTAAAATGACTTGCCCAAGGCAACAAGGGATGCCAGTGGGAACTGAATACTGGTTTCTGGGTTATCAGACCACTGTTCTAACCACTAGGTTATTCCTTTATGGCATGGCACATCTGCAAGCTGTTCCTGCACACTGGTTTGTTAGTCTGAAGCCCAGAGCAATAAGAGTCTCTGAGTAGCAATATTCATTGCAATGATCTCGATACTGTATCAAAAATATTATAGGTCGCTCGGACTATGTATTTTCCACACTCTTTCCCTTGACCCAATAGGGAGCAGAATTTTTCAATTTCTGTTGAGGAAGATGATCCGAGAATTCGTCTAGGCTAGTTGTGCATGGTATTGTGCAAGCGCATGCCCATGTAGAGCTGGCAGGAAGCCATGTGGGATGTGAGCATGGTGTGATAAAATTTCCTCCCAAAAGAGTCTAGGATCTAAGCATCTCTTTCCGGGGGCACAGAGGAGTGTGACTTAGAACTTCTAGCTCTTTTAAGAGATGACTTGATCACCATGGAATGATATGGAAGTTGGAGCTTCTCAAATTCAGGAGTCGACCTTCTTGCTGGGAATCCTGAAAACCCAAAAGGCCTACTAGGTGTGCCCCCAAGGACTGAATTAAGAATGGCTGCTTTGGCACTACTTATGAGTGTCTATGACCAGGGCCAGTACGACCATTAGGCGAAATAGGTGGTCACTGAGAACGCTGGCCCTCCAGGGGCGCCCATTGCCCCTGCCGTCACCCCTCTCTAGGGCCGACAGCAGTGGCAATAACTGCAAACAGCCCTGTGGTGCTTACCTTCAAGTTTCGGCACCACGAGGCTGTTTGCTTCTGGCCTTCTTTGACTCTTGATGCAGACTTCCTGTAAGCTCTGATTAGACTGTAAGCTCTGATGAGCAGGGACTACAGTCTTATTTTATTTATTTAGCTGTATTTATATCCCGCTTTTCACCGGGTCAAAACGGTCAATTGGGGGATACATTTAACACGAGGGGATGTGAGACACATACGCTAATACTTACAGGGAACATGGGCAATGGAGGGTTAAGTGGCTTGCCCAAGACCACAAGGAGTGCCTGTAGGACTAGAAATCCCAGTCCCTCTGGCCTGAGATTGCTGTCCCCAGGTGGGACTTGAACCCCTGGCCCTCCGGCCTGAAGTACCTTGTCTTAACCACTAGACCACTCCTCCCCTTACATCTATATGTGCAGGTGCTGCATACACCTTGTAGTGCTATATAATTGATTAATAATAGTAGTAGTAGTATTGTCATCGCTATCGATTCCAGAGAGGGGCTGTGGCAATGGGCCCCATGGGGTGCAACGGATGAAGTTCACCTAGGGCACCTCATCTCCTTATACTGGCCCTGTCCATGACAGATATGGTCCTAGAGTATCAAGTGCACTTCTTGAAACCACTGGCTGGTTTCTGTAACATACTGATTGTAAAAATAATTGAAAGAAAAATCAAATGGCTCAATGATGAAAAAAATAAAAGAAAATGATGAAGCACAGCCCAGTGTACCAGAGACCTAAAGCGGCCTATGTAGCACCAAAAGAAAAAACTAGGAAATACAAATGCTACCAAAATAACGGACTGGGATATTCTCCAGGGTAAAGAATCGCAGTGGTGGCAGGATTCTGACAAAAAGAATAGAAAAACACATACAAAATGTGAAAAGTCTAAGATTTTATTTATTGTACTGTGCACAATCCAATGGGCTCTGCAGAAAATGAAAGACAAAGCCCCTCAGGCGAGATGGTGGCAAGCAGGAATGGGCACACACATGCAATGAAGTTTCTAAAAGCTTCTGGAAAGTATTTATTTACCAAATAAGTCAAAAGCAGTTTACAAAAAACTGAGTTTTTACAATGAAGAAGTTACAGTATGAACAGCATTAGAACTTTACAAAGAATGTGGAGAGTAATTCAGTGAATTCATAACAATGATCGTTTTTAAATCTGAGAACAAACGAAACTATACACAAAGGCAAGAAGAGTTGGCAAGTGTGGGGGGTGTGGGGTCATGGAGGTTTCATGAGGGGGGAGAATGTGCTTGAGGGCATGAGTTTCTGCTGATTCTACATTTTTGGTTGCTCATTGCCAAAATGCTTCTGGAAGAGATGAGTCTTGAGTTGTTTTTGAAAGTTCGTGGAAGACTTGATGTTTTGAATTGCTGGGGGTAATGCATTCCAGAGGGTGGGGGCATATAATAAGAAGGTTCTTGCTCTTGTAGCTTGCTTGCAATTGTGAGTCCATGGGGGATACAGAGGAGGTTCTGGATGCTTTTTCTCCTTGGTCAATTAGAGTTTGAGTTGTGAATTAAAGCGTGTAGTTGCTCTGTGATTTTTGCGTGTAGTTGCGTGTGAGTTTTGTGGATGACGGTTAGAACCTTGTATTGTATTCTTGAGTTGATGGGGAGCCAATGGAGGTGTTTGAGGATGGGAGTGATGTGGGTGTGCCGTGAGGCTTGGAAGATTGTTCTACAATGGTGTTTTGGGCAAGTTGCAATGGATGAATTGCGTACTTAGGTGTCCTTGATAAATAGAATTACAGTAATTGAATACAGGAATGATGGTGGCCTGGCAGACTTTATGGAATGTATTGGTGGATAGGAGGGGGTGTAGGTTTCAGATGTTTTTTTAGCTTGTAGTATACTGCTTTGGTGATGCTGTGAATTTGTTCCTTGAAGGTCAGTTATTGATCAGAGTATGATTCCGAGGTACTTTATGTGGGAACTACTCGGATCTCAGTGTTGCCTAGATTGACAGAAGTGTGTGGTGGGGAGGGGGGGGTGAAGTTGGGGTCCTTTGTTATGTGGAGGAGCTCTGTTTTACTGAGATTGATGGATAGATTATGATGGTGGAGCCAGTTGATGGTTTCAGTGAGACAACTTGAGAGCATGGAGTAATCTGGAGAGGAAGTGGAGAATGGTGTGAAAAGCATTATATCATCAGCGTATATCAGAAACTGGGCTGGGAATTGTTGGAGGATATCACATAGAGGTTGAATGTACATATTAAACAGTAGAGAGGAGAGAGATGATCCCTGCGGTATACCCTGGTTAAGGGTGAAAGGAGTTGAGGTGTGTGTTTGAATTCTTATATGATGATTTTGGTTGATGAGATATGAATGGAACCATTTGAGGGGGGTGCCACGGACTCCAATGTGGTGAAGCCTGTTAAGAAGTAGGTGGTGGGATACGGTGTCAAAGGCAGCAGAGATGTCCAGAAAGAGCAGGAGAAAGCCTTGGTTGAGTGATTCGATGCCTGTAATATCAGTGAGCTTAAGAGAGAGGTCATAAGGGTTTCAGTGCTGTGACTGGCTCTGAATCCATGTTGCTGTGTGTTTAAAGGTGCATGGTGGTCTCTATGATCTTGGAGTTGTGTTTGAATGGCTTTTTCAATGGTTTTGGAGATGAAGGGTTATAATAGTTATGGGTATGTAGGAGGATGGAGAGCGTGGATCCAGGTTTGATTTCTTTAGGAGCGATCTGATTGATGCTTGTTTGAGGGAGGGAGGAAGGAATCCTTAGATGAGGGAGGAGTGGACAATGTCAGATATGAATGGTAAGAACTGGTCTTTTGTGACTTTCAGCTAGGAGACTGGACATTGACTGAGTGAAGAGGTTGTGGTTTTGAGGTTGCTGAGGATTTTGCTGAACTCCTCATGTGAGAGAGTGTTGAAGGTAGTCCAGTGGTAGTTTTGAGTAGTTTCCTCGTTTGAAGTTGGGATGTGTAGGCTGGTGGATGGTGTAGGTTTGTTCTTGGCTAGTAGGTATAAAGCCATATCTTGTGTATTAAGGGTGTTCCGGTTTGATTGAGATGGGTCTTTGGTGAGTGATCTGACAATTTCAAAGAGTTCTCTAGGTTTGTTGATGGAGCATATGAGGAGGCTGTTGTAGTATTCTTGTTTGGCCTGGATGGTGGATTCATGGTATAGCTTAAGTTCCTGTAGGTATTGAGATTTGATTTGTGAGCTTTGGGTCTTTCTCCAGAGACATTCAAGATAACACAAGCTGAGTTTCTGTGTTTTTAAAGCTGAGGAGTACTAGGGAGCGTGTAATCATTTGGTTCTAGTAGAGACTTTTGTCAGGGCTATACGGCAGCTGAGATGGTTGAGGTCCATGAGCATACTTTGGTAGCTGAGAGAGGATCTGTTGGTAATGTCACCCAAATGTGAATACATCTCTTGCTTATATTGCTGCTGCCCAGTTATCACTGGATTCAGCCTCCACTCCACCTCCGAATTGCCCTGATGCTAGCCAGCTAGCATCGGAGTGTGCAGCAGCGGCACCCATGAATATTCAGCAGCACCAACCACTCTACTGCCACTGAATATCTCAGTCTGCACGATTAATGCAGTTAGCAGGTCTGCTGTTAATGGCTTTGAATATCCACCACTAGATACTCAGCATCGGTATCCATATAGCAGCTTTGTTGTTAGATACAGTCACTATCCACAAGGAGATAATTTTATAAGTCACGCCTATATTTACGCATGTTTTTAAGGAGTATTTTGCGCCTATTTTATAAAATCAAGTACACGTGTACTTTATTTTATAAAATAGAGCATAAGTTCCTTAAAGGCACGATCATTTATACCAGGCTTAGAGCTGGTGTAAATGCTTTCGCCTAGAATTCTACTGAGCATGCATAAATTATAGTATTTTATCATTTATATGCTTAGCTCTGTGCCCTGCTCACATTCTGCCCAAACGCCACGTCTCTGCACACCCATGGCCAATGTAAGCACAATTGGTTCACAAATAAATCTAAGTGGCTTCTTATAAAATTACCCTCATAGCAGAGACTTTCAGCACCCCTAGACAGACAGCTAAATGAATACCAATTTAGGACAACTTTCTTCTGTCCTAAGCTATCCGTTTAGCTATCCATACAGCCGCTCTGAAAATTAATGCTATACGGACAGCTTTGCCTCTGTGCCCAGATCATCCCAATCCACTCTGGATAGTGCAGAGGCAGCCAGAGGGAACAGTCAGCAGTATTATCCATATAGTACCCTTGAACATTCCCTTCAGCGGCACTTATCCTGTTGGCAGATACTAACAAATGGATAAGTGCCTTTGAATACTGACCAAGTCTAATTTAACCCTTTCAACTCGGCTGTCCCAACATTTAAATTTTCCCATTCCGATCATCTGTCCCACCCTGTGGGACATATGAATAACCATACATGTAAATAGTTAGTTTCTCTTTAACATATGTTATTTGTAATGTAGTTATCCTGTTAAAACTGTACATTTCTGTTATATTGTAAGTTCAGTGTAGATTGTCTTCACTGCACAGTTATTGTTACATGTAAACCGCGCTGATGATGAATAGCGCGGTATATAAGATAAATAAATAAATACTAGTTTATGGCTCTTAAGTCCTGCCCCATGGGACATTTCATAAAGTGTATGTCATATTGGTTGCAATTTGGCAGTTTCTTGTTAAAATGCATTCTGATCTGGCATAAGCGACATAGAAAATATACCCAAAAGGATTAATGTCCCTGCAGTCCATATTAACTGGTTCTGAGTGATGTGTCTGGTCAACACAAGCTGCAGGAGACAGCGTGGGAAGGCTGGCAAATGTAGGGAATTCTATGTTATAGTAAAGGCCTTACTTGTACTGAGCGTGGTAATGTTTGATAAGGTTTTGAAGCAGGTCCACTCCTTTCTTAGTTTTAATTTCATTCACTTTGATAAGATACTGGAAAAAAAGAATGACAAGGAAGCAAACAATTCAGAACAGAACATCTGCACAGTTTATCATAACATCACCCTTCCTTTATGTTATAAAATGTTAGAAGAATTCAACAACAAATATACATCACAAATCCCCATTATTCAATGCTATATAGAAACAAACTGTTCTATGAATGATAAACTACTAGCTTTTCTATATCGTTTTGTATTAATTTAAAACAAAAACATCAACTAAAATAACGTGGTAGCTAAAAACAATTGGGGGGATATTCAGTGTCGGTGGCTAGCACCAGCATTGAAATTTAAACCTAGGTATTCAGTGCCAGGGTCATATCTGGCCCCAGCATTGAATATCTGGGTTCACCACATTGCTTTTAGAATAATGGAGCATGTGCATTTGCTTTTAGAATAATGGAGCATGTGCATTTGCTTTTAGATTAATGGAGCATGTGCATTTGCTTTTAGAATAATGGAGCATGTGCATTTGCTTTTAGATTAATGGTAAAGCACACAATCAACACATATTCAGTTGGTTTCATCACCAACTAACCGAATGCGCAAGACCACAGTTTTGCATGAACCATCATTCATCCCATTCATTTTCATCAAAAGCATCTGCATACACATCCAGACATACTGGAGCCACTTTAGAAAATGGAGAAAGAGAGGGGGTAGAGGAGAAGCCAAGAGCATAAGGGACTTCAGTCAATCATGATGGAATTTTTTGACAAGCAGCAAAACAAACACATCCCTGCCTAACATCCAAATCCCAAGGGTGATGTCACTGCTAGTGAGGCAGCCATGAAGCTCTTATCAGCCTGACCCTTCCCCCGCAAGCCATGAGGCTCTTACACAAGTGATCAGCCTGACCCTTCCCCCAAGCCATGAGGTAATCCGCCTGCTAAGAGAAGGCATTGAGATTTCAGTAGACACCCTTCCCCCACTCCAGGTCTGAGCACAGTATCCCCTAGCCCAGAAACCAACAGACCAGAGCACACCGGTTTGAACAGGTCACCCAGGTACCTTTCCCAGGGGCTGCTGATTGGTGGGCAGGAAATACCTGTGGCAAATGGGATTGTAGAATGAGTTTAAAACTGTACTGTATATAAGGCATTGTAGGACGTCCCTCGGGGCTCAGACTTTTTGTTGGAGGGTACCGGCACTCTGTCTGATCCTGTGTGCACATTAAAGATCCTGTTTGCATTCCAGCCTGTCTGTGAGTTTTCCTTCTGTGGGTGAGTGATTGAATAAGAGCTTTTCACAGCGTTTGCTATAACATTTCTGGTGCATTGGCCGGGAAAGATTAAAAGAAAAGCCTCTCTCTCATCGCACCCACAGTGGGAAGACTACTGCTTTTTGCAGGATCGGGGCCTCCACCGGTCAGGGACCGACCCCTCCAGGTGATTAACGATCCTTGGCGCCACGGGGCCCCTTTGTGCTCCGAAGGACTCTTTGACTTGTCTGGTCAGTTGGTCCCTGCGGCTGAATCCCCGATTGAAAACCGGCTGGATAGACTGGCATCCAAACTACCTGTCTGATCAGAGTTCTGGTGAGTACTGCTACCTTACTGTTTGGGGCTAGTTCTGTACTCTATCTGTAAATCCTGTAAGCCTGTAGCGGCCCGATCACCCGCACGAGCAGTCCTAATAGGGGCCTTTGTGGCCCTGAAACCATTGCTCGTCCTGTCTGTATCTGTATCTGAATACCAGTAAGATAACTGCAGTATGAATTAATTTTGCTACCTTGGGCCCCTTAAAAGGTATTTAAAGTGCAGCGCTGCCAAAGATATCGAAGAAAAATTGCCTAGGATAATCTTTTAAAAGCGCTGCCAAAAACTTCTAAAAGTAACCAAAATATAGCACTTGATAAGCTAAACATACCTGAGATAAAGAATAGATCGCTGCTTCTCTTCTTTCCTTTCTGCTTGTGGGGAGTTTTCTGAAGCGTGACTGCAAGGAGAGAGTTCTCTAATATGCTCCCGTTGTGCTCCGATGTTAATTTATGTTCTCCCCATGCTCCCGTTGTGCTCCGGTGTTGATTTATGTTCTTCCCATGCTCCCGTTGTGCTCCGGTGTTGATTTGTGCTCTCCCCATGCTCCCGTTGTGCTCCGGTGTTGATTTGTGCTCTCCCCATGCTCCCGTTGTGCTCCGGTGTTAATTTCTGCTCCCCCCATGTTGCCCGCCATTAATTTCTGCTCCCCCATGCTGCCCGCCGCTGGTTTCTGCTCCCCCATGCTGCCCGCTGCTAGTTTCTGCTCCCCCATGCTGCCCGCTGTTAATTTCTGCTCCCCCATGCTGCCCGCCGCTAATTTCTGCTCCCCCCATGCTGCCCGCTGTTAATTTCTGCTCCCCCATGCTGCCCGCCGCTGGTTTCTGCTCCCCCATGCTGCCCGCCGCTAATTTCTGCTCCCCCCATGCTGCCCGCAGTTAATTTCTGCTCCCCCATGCTGCCCGCCGCTGGTTTCTGCTCCCCCATGCTGCCCGCTGCTAGTTTCTGCTCCCCCATGCTGCCCGCTGTTAATTTCTGCTCCTCCATGATGCCCGCTGCTAATTTCTGCTCCCCCATGCTGCCCGCTGCTAATTTCTGCTCCCCCATGCTGCCCGCTGTGCTCCCGCTGCTGATTTGTGCTGCCCCGATGCTTATCCCTGTTTTTCCCTTTGAGCCCAGAATAGGCAAGAACGGAGCCATTGGAGGAGAAGCCTGGAGGTCCATAATTTTTCCTTTTTCCTCATCTGAGTGGAGAGTGAGCCGGTGTGAACGCACGTGGAGGCAGCCATCTTGAAAAGACCACATGTAAGCTACACTCCAATATACTTAAAGCGATTCTGGAGCTCCATCTAGTGGACATTAGCTGTATTTACTACTATTCCTCATGGTTAAAGTGATCCTGGAGCTCCATCTGGTGGACATTTAAGAACAGCTAGCTTACTCTTATCTAAATCAAATCTGAGTGTATATTTTGTAAAATTGCCAAGACCTATATTTTGTGTTTTTTTGTCTCTCTCTCTCTCTCCCCTCCTGAATTAGGACTAGATAGGGTCTGTATTGTAAATTGTATTATTTTTCCTGGATTAAGACTAGTTAGGATCTGTGTTGTAAATTGCATTTTTTCTTACTGTAAATTGCATTTTTTCCCCCTTAATTGAGATTAGGTTAGAAGACCTGATCCACATTGTATACTGTACTTAGTTATTGAACTAGAATTAGAGCATGGGGTCGGGAAAGTCAAAAGAAAAAACGCCCCTACAGTGCATGCTTCTCAATTTTAAATCTGGGTTGGGGGAGAGGATTACGGGGTACCTCTCTCCGCCTCCAGATTATCCTTTTTGTGTGAGAGGGAATGGCCAGCCTTAGTTAAGTTATGGCCTCCCCAGGGGTCCACTGACCTGTCCACTGTGTCTTTGCTCCATCAAATTGTTGCAAAAGAGCGCCCTGATCAGTTCCCTTATATTGATTCATGGCTGGCCATATGCCAGCTCAGACCAAGATGGTTCCAGCGCTGTCACGAGGATCAGTGTAGAATAATGGTGGCGGCCAGTGGTCGCCAAAAGGGATGGACACCCGCCTCTATCTACCAGGGGCGGGACTCTCCAGACATTCCTCCACGCCCTCTCCCTCTGCTTCAACCTCATATCCCATCTGCACCACTGCAGGGTCCGCCCCTAGCTGAAGAGTCAGGAAGACCTCCTCTTAGGGTGGGTGATGCCAGATTTAGGGAAGATTCTGCGGATTCCAGCCCCTCATCTTCAGACTCCCCTCCCACTCCTGGTACCACCTCTAGTGCCACCATCTCCTCCCCTGAGAGCACACAGGCTGAGCTTGAATCGTCCACCCCAGTAGCCTGCCGCCTGCGGTCGCATGATCTCCAATTGCCACTACGACAAGTACAGGGGCTCCCGTACCTTGATGCTGCTGGGCGTGTGACACTGGGACCATCCAGCCTGATTTATGTCCCTTTCTCCACCACGGACCTGTTGAACTGGAAAACCCATTATGCTTCCTATACTGAAAAGCCCCAAGAACTGACAGATCTTATGACCAGTAGTATGCAGACACACCAGCCTGCCTGGTCGGACACTAGACAACTGCTTTCTACTTTGTCCAGTGCAGAAGAACGAGGGCGAGGCTGCGGATACGGGGGGCCGAGGTTTCCCCTGGCCCCCAATCAATGTGCCTACTGCAAAGAGGAGGGACATTGGAAGAATGAATGTCCAAATCGTAACACAAGACGAGGGGGGTGGCCGGGATCCAGATGGAGCAGACCATCCCGAGAACTCAGAGCTGCCCACCGCTGAGAGGTGTGAAGGAGTCCCTATCTGGATCAGTGTGTCACATTGAAAACGGGCCAGGGTGTCTGCCTATGAGAATGGGAGGTTTAAATTTTTAAGAGAAGCAGAACTTAAACTTCAGAGAGGGGTGGAGCACACTGCGAGGTCCTGGGGAACTGCTGAGAGGCAGGAAAAAAGAACTATTGGACTGACTGGGGGGTTTTGGGGGCTTCTGTGAATGATTGTATTGTTATCCTTTTAATGTTGTTTTCTTGGAAGGTGGCTGAAGTCTGCAAGCCATTTCGGCTTCAGCAACTGCAATACCCACACCAGCTCAAGTTTTTGCTGTACTATTCTCAGAACATTCTTTATCACATTATTAAGCACTCCTGCTTTTGACATACTTTCATGTTATGTGTTTTCAATATTATTGACCAGCTGCAAGAAAATGATGTTACAATGTATGTTGTCTCTAGGGAACAGTACCAGAAGCTGCTTTTCTGATGACCCCTATCTGTCTCAATATCTGTCTCAAATGGTTGCTTGTCCATTGCCCTTAGTGGGATTACCTTTGCCCCATAAACAAGAAAAGAAAAAGAAAAAGAAAAATTGGGAATGAAGGGAAATTGGCTGATAGGTATGTCTAGTATGGCTGCATCCTTGCCTGAGGCTGTAATACATTATGATGGCACGGAAAAAAACATGTGGGCTAAGAAAATGAGTACCCAGAGCCCAGCACAACAAGAGTAAAGCCAGGGGGAACCATACTCTGAACAGAAGTGCACAGAGAATGGACCTAGCTAAGAAACAGGTCAGGCCTGAAAGTGCACAGAAAATGGACCCAGCACAAGAAAAGACATGCCAGGCCTGAATAGGTTAAACAGGCCTGAGCAAGCTGGGCAAGCCTGGACAAGTTAAACAGGCCAAACAAAGCTGGTGATACAAAGTACTCATATGCCCTGAAGACTACAGTGCCAGTGATTAATGAAGCAAAGGGAATGGCAGGGTGCAGCCAGAATGACTCAACACTAGCAAGAATAAAAGCCATTAATATGCTGATAAGGGTGGATCCCAGGGAAAGAGCCTTTGCCCCAAAGGAAAGAAGCCTCTGCAGACTTTCTGCACACGGCCCTCCTTTGTCCCAAAGAGGCCTCTGCAGGCCCTGCAAACATTTACAGTCAGAACAGCAACTTTTGCACACGGAACAAAAACTTTTGTGCAGGAGTTGCTACAGAGGATATAGGGTATGTGGTGTTTTAAACTCACTGACACAGGTGTTTCCATTGAACACTCTATCCAAGACCTGGGTGATCTAGTTAATCATATTGCTGACCCGTCCATGGGTCCTGGGTGGTTTATGAAGTGGTTCAGTTGACCAGGGGGACTAAAATCCCAGTGGTAGGGGTTCTTTTTATTTTACTGCTATGTGCCATTCTGCCATGTTGTATCCCCATTCTTTACCGCTTCATTACCACCACCCTCGATACCCTGGTAGAGCGCAAGGCGGTTACCACTGTCATGGCCCTGACCCAGTGTACCCCTCTGCGGCTTGCCTCCAGTAATACAGCCCTCAACCGCCTCTAGCGGTTGAGGTCTCACTTAAAAAGGGGGGAGTGAGGCAGCCATGAAGCTCTTATCAGCCTGACCCTTCCCCCGCAAGCCATGAGGCTCTTACACAAGTGATCAGCCTGACCCTTCCCCCGCAAGCCATGAGGCTCTTACACAAGTGATCAGCCTGACCCTTCCCCCAAGCCATGAGGTAATCAGCCTGCTAAGAGAAGGCATTGAGATTTCAGTAGACACCCTTCCCCCACTCCAGGTCTGAGCACAGTATCCCCTAGCCCAGAAACCAACAGACCAGAGCACACCGGTTTGAACAGGTCACCCAGGTATCTTCCCCAGGGGCTGCTGATTGGTGGGCAGGAAATACCTGTGGCAAATGGGATTGTAGAATGAGTTTAAAACTGTACTGTATATAAGGCATTGTAGGACGTCCCTCGGGGCTCAGACTTTTTGTTGGAGGGTACCGGCTCTCTGTCTGATCCTGTGTGCACATTAAAGATCCTGTTTGCATTCCAGCCTGTCTGTGAGTTTTCCTTCTGTGGGTGAGTGATTGAATAAGAGCTTTTCACAGCGTTTGCTATAACACTAGGCCGTAAGACACAGCTCAGCATCAAGGCAGGCAGCCATTTTCTCAGAGGCTTTGGAGAGAGGGTATTCTGCGATAGTTGGCAGCAGTAATTCTACAAAAAATACAGATGTTTAGAGGCAGTCAAAAGGAAAGAAAAAATCTGCCAGAGAACTCAACATGAACATGCAGATCTGTTACAAGCAGAGATAACTGTGCTGTCTTTTCAAGTTTATGAGGGTTGCTGACTAGTCTTCAAGAGAAAGTGTATTTATTTTCTGTGAGAAAAAGGAAAGTGGCAGGGAATGACATGGGGGGAAAGAAAGGTATGCTCATTGCTTGCTTACAATGCTTAACTTTCCAAGTTTGTCATATTCCTAGCTGAAGCAGGCTGACAGGAAAGCAAAACACTGTGTGTCTGTGTGTGTTAGGAGGCACAGCTTAGTGTGTTTATTTATTTATTTATTTATTTCCAGTCTCTTCTATACCGCGCTATTCAACATCAGTGCGGTTTACAATGAACATAGAACTACACATTTCCTTGGGTACTCTGTGTTTACAATGAACAGGAGTTAAAACTTGGATAACAAGGGGTAACTATTTACAATCTTGCAACAAGAAGGGGTTCGCCTCTTTGGTCTAGCTGTGGGTGCTTTGTGTGGTACATGTGGATGGGGCTGTTGTAGCATTGTCTGCTGGGTAGTACAGGAAGGTGGTGCTTCAAAGCTTTCCTAAACTGGAATAGGTCAGGAATTGCACGGATGTTGGGAGGTAGGGTATTCCAGCATCTGGGCGCAAAGTATTTGAAGGCCCTGCTTGCTGTTGACTGGGTGCATTGGGTTATTGATTTTGGGACTGACAGTGCATTGAGTGCTACTGATCTTCTGGACCTATTAGTGGGAGTGGTCTGGATGAATTCAGAGTTAGGAGGCACAGCTTAGATTATCTGTCTCACAAGCATAAAGGCAGTGGAGTTTCTTTCTAACAATCCACATAGTAACATAGCAAATGATAGCAAAGACCAGCATGGTTTATCTAATCTTCCCAGTAAAGCGTAGTTACTTACCTGTAGCAGATTTTCTCTGTGGACAGCAGGAATAAGTCCTCATGTATGGGTGACATCACTGACAGAACACCACACGAAATGCTCCCCAGCTTCCATTGGAAGATTTTGGGAGCTGTAGGGCTGGTACCCCTGCAATTCTACATGCAAATCTCTGGCCTGCTCTGCAACTCAGGCCTGAACCAAACTGCACAAGACAAGATGGATTCTACACTTCACTTTTGCTGTGTTCAGCTATAAGCCTGTCCTTCATGCAACTGCTTGCACAGCGTTTCTAAGTGTGCATGCATACAGAGGCTATTGTCCGTGGCTGGCCTTGGACACTTGTACATGCCCAGAAGTTATATACTGTTGCTTCTGCCTGACTTTTACCATGGCTCCTTTGTTTGCAAGACGCTGCGCATCATCTACCTTCTGATTCGCTGAGAACACCTCAGACTGCCTGCTGCCAACCAATCATCGGACCTATGACGGAGGATTCACACACAGAATTCTGCATTCTGCGCTGGAAAAGTTAGTTCTAAGTTCTAAGTAGCGGTGAGAGAAGGAGTTGGGGGTTTTTCTCCCCACCTGGACATAGACTTCTGCACCGGTCCTGCTGCTGTGCACTGCGTACCTGATTCCTGAGCCCTGAGCCTTTCGCCAGACGTGTGGGCTAGGCCGTCCTTCACAGGTCTGAGATAAGACTTTCACTGATCCCTCCGGTTCGGACTTACTGCGGCTCGCCTCTGAAGGGGCTGGAGCCGGCATTAGCTAACAGCTGCATCCTTGGACGAAGCTGTCTCTGCCGACGGAGCTAAGGTACCGGCTTATCTCTCCTCTCCTGGAAGGGCAAAGGGGTTAGCAATATATTTCTTACTTTTCCTAAGTGCAGAGCGAATCAGTGACGTCTGGTTTACTAGTCTGTAATTCTTACGTTGTCCAAGTGTACATCTGTACCATAACAAATGTCTACCTCATTTTTCTAATTAGCGATATGTGTGTATGTATATTTTTCTACTGGGTTGCCTATAATAAAGTCTAATATATATCTGCAGACCAGAATTCTTTCGTGGCTCATTGCCAGAATAACTTCCGAACCTTGGGCTGTATATTGGTAGCTATCTCCCCTAGACAACAACAGAGAGTCTAACTTATTTTTGTGCTACGAATATACCCGACAGAGCTGCATCACACATGCACATTTGCCTTCCCGACTGCCGCGGTGCTATCTTCTCTAGTCAAAGTTGCTGTCTCATCGGGAATCCCCATTCAGACAGTAATGGGCTATGAACATGTGGACCGAAGACCACATAGCAGCCTTGCAGATTTCCTCCATGGAGATCAAGTGCAGCCATGGCTTGGACATTATGAGCTGTAGCATGACCATCAAGTCTTAGGCCTGCCTGGGAATATGCCAAAGAAATACAGAAAGCTAGCCACAGGGATAGCATGATTCCAGTAAGCTGGGTGCTGCTGTCTCAAGGAGATACAAATCTAGATATGCTCACTTTTTCAGAGCAATATATTTTGTCAATCAATTTCGTGACACTCTGACACTATCATAAAGATGAAATGTAATTCAAACAAAAGGCATTGTTCATATGGTAAACAAGCAACAGGTCTCAGACTTTCCACAGGCGTTAAAATATTCAGACTTCAATCAGTTCTCTAAATAAGAGCCCTCTTTGCATCAATGACCTTCTTACAGTTGCTTGATAACAATTAGCTTGTAATGTAATCCAAAACAATGCTTAGCTTTCAATTAATTCCCCTGAAAGCTAAGCATTGTTTTGAATTACGTTACAAGCTAATTGTTATCAAGCAACTGTAGGAAGGTCATTGATGCGAAGAGGGCGCTTATTCAGAGAACTGATTGAAGTCTGAATATTTTAAGCCCGTGGAAAGTCTGAGACCTGTTGCTTGTTTACCATATGAACGATGCCTTTTGTTTGAATTACATTTCATCTTTATGATAGTGTCAGAGTGTCTCAAGGAGATGAACCGCTGGGTGGACTGCCAGTGAGTCTTCATACGCTCGAGGAAGAAGCCCAAGCCACGCTTGCGGTCCAGCATGTGTAATGCTGCCTCACCTTGGTTGGCATGTCTTGGCAGAACAATCGACTGGTTGAGGTGGAATGTGAAGACTACCTTCGGCAGAAACCACAGGTGTGTTTGCAGGATTACCCTATTCTGGTGGAATCTGGTGTAAGGCCAATGGAGCCACCAAGGTCTGAAGCTCACTAATAAGTCATGCTGATGTGACTGCCACCAGAAACGGGACCTTCCAGGTCAAGAACATCAGAAGGCAAGAGTCAAGCGGCTCAAAGGGAGCCTGCATGAGTTGACCAATGACCACACTGAAGTTCCATGCCACCATGGGGGATTTGAAAGAAGGCTTCGAGAGGAGCAAGCCCCACATGAACATAAGAACATAAGATATGCCATACTGGGTCAGACCAAGGTCCATCAAGCCCAGTATTCTGTTTCCAACAGTGGCCAATCCAGGTCATATGTACCTAGCAGTTTCCCCAAGAGACACAAGTTCCACAATGCTTGTACTGGGTCAAGCATTGATATCTTCGGTCACTTCTTAATAATGGTTGGCGAGCCACCAGAGGGTAGACTGAAACAGGTCTGCTCCTCAAGCCATGATTGTAGGCCCTGATCACACTGAGGTGAACTCGGACAGAGTTGGATTTCAGGCCCAACTCCTAGAAGTGCAGGAGATACTCCAGCAGCTGATCCACACCGCAGGAAAACAGATTCAGTGCCCGCCCTGTCTGTACACCAGGAGGTGAACCTCTGCCATTTGAACATGTAAGCCCGGCACGTCAAGTCCTTGAGCAAAGCCAGTAGGACATTCATGACATTCTTGGGAAGAATGAGCTCCGAATGGGCTATTCTCTCAACATCCAGGCCATGAGGGCCAAGAAACAGACGTTGGGATGCAGTAGGGTCCCTTGTCCTGGGCGATGAGGTCTGGGGCAGAGCGGCTCCTTCCAAGAGAGCTGGAGCAGCAGGGGAACCATAACTGCCAATGCCACTATGGGGCAATGAGGATCATGGTGCCCCTGTCAGCCTGAAGCTTCAGCAGAGTTCTGGCCACGAGTGGCATCGGGGGATAAGCATAAATCAGACCCATCCCCCAGTGAAGGAGAAAGGTGTCTGAGGCCAGCTGGACGCCGGACAGCTTTTCTGGAGTAGAACCGGCCCACCTGGGGGTTCTGCGGTGTGGCAAAGAGATCTATTGTGGGGGTACCCCACATCCAAAAGATCATGTCCACCATATCCATGTGGCTCCATTCATGCGGTTGGAGGGCACAGCTCAGCTGATCTGCCAGAATGTTGAGCTCGCTGTAAAGATAGGTCACCCTGAGCTCCATCACGTGGGCCAGGGCGAACTTCCACATCTGGAATGCTTTCCAGCAGAGGAGGCACAAGCCCATGCCACCTTGCTTGTTCACATAGAACATTGCCACCTGGTTGTCTGTCTGGGTCAGGATCAGGATCACCTGATTTGCCAGGCGCACTCTGAAAGCGCGGCGGGCATTCACTATGGCCCACAGCTTGAGAAAGTTGATCTGGTTGCAGGCTCTCCTGTTTGGACCACAGGCCCTGCATGCATAGGCCATCCAGATGAGCCCCTCCAACAGAGCTGTGTGGGCTGGAGATGGGACTTAGAGTAGTTTATTTATTATTTATTTATTTATTTACATTCTCTTATATACCACGCTATTCTGCATCAGTGCGGTTTACATTGAACAAACTGAAATTACATTGAACAGGGCATTATAACTTGGAGATAACTATTTTACAGGGAACATGGGCTAGTTGATGACAAACTCAAGAAACTGTATGGTTAGAAGGGTGGACAGCATCTAGAGTAGTATCCTTGATGAGCTAGTCGTCCAGATAGGGAAAGACGAAGATGCCCATGATGCGGAGGTAGGCGACCACTACCCCGAGACACTTGGTGAAGATCCAGAGTGCTGAGGCCAACCCAAAGAGGAGCACCTGGTACTGAGAGTGCTGGCTTCCCAGCACAAACCTGAGGTATTTTCTGTGACTTGGTCTGGATTGGGATATGCATGTATGCATCCTTGAGATCCAAGGAGCACAGTCAATTATCCTTTAGGAGCTAAGGAAGCAGCATTTCCAGCGAGACCATCTTGAACCGTTCACACACCAAGAACCGGTTGAGGTTCTGGAGGTCCAGAATGGGTCAGAATCCTCCTGTTTTGGGGGAAAATGAAGTACCTGAAGAAGAACTCCATTCCGACCTGAGCCAGCAAAACCAGCTTTATGGTGAAGTCAGTCAGAAGAGTGGAGACCTCCTCCTGCAACAGGCTTTAGTGCAGTGGATCGATAGGGTACTGTCCCTTGGCAAAAGGTAGCAGCAATTGGCAAAGTGCTGCCAGTATCCTTGCTGGACAAGTTGCAACGCCTAGGCATCCAAGGTGATAAGGGGCCACCAGTGGGCAAAATGGACGAGCCATCCCCAGCTTGAGAAGGAACCCTGATGAACGGTTGGTTGGCTAAGCTCCAAAGCCTGGTCAAAAGCCTGCTCCCAGCTTGGGTTGCGGGGCTGGCTAGGCCTTTTGAGGATTCTCCCTCCACTGCTGGTGAGGAGCCTGCACCTTTAGTTGGGTGCTCTGGGGTCCATGTAGTACCATTCCACACACAGGACCTAAAAGGCAAGCAGAGCTCCGGAGTCTCAATGCGTGGATGAGACGATGGTGTAAAGATGAGGGTTTTGGATTTGTTACGAACTGGGGAACATTCTGGGGAAATGAGAGGCTCTTCCAAAGGGATAGTAACATAATAACATAGTAAATAACGGCAGATAAAGACCAGTATGGTCCATCTAGTCTGCCCAGTAAGATGGCAAGAGTAGGTGCACCTGCCACTCCGTGCAGGCCGCCCCTCCCCATGTCTTTGTTTTAGGGGTGAACCCACCGCTCTGTGTAGGACACCCCTGTATGTTGAGAAATTAGTTAAGTTTATTTTGATTTTATCCTGTTGCTGTAAAGGGATCCACTGTGTCTGTCCCATGCCATTTTGAATTCTGTCACTGTATTTGCTCCCACCACTTCCATCGGGAGGGCATTCCAAGCATCCATCACCTTTTCTGTGAAAAAGTATTTCCTGACATTGTCTTTCAATTTACCCCCTCGCAGCTTCATGTTATGCCCTCTAGTTTTACAGCTTCCCCGTCTTTGGAAGAGGTTTGTTTGTTCATTATTTCTCTTTAAGTATTTAAAGGTCTGAATCATATCTCCCCTGTCCCTCCTCTCCTCCAGAGTGTACATATTTAGGTCTTCACGTCTCTTCTCATAAGACTTCTGACGCAGGTTCCAAACCATTTTGGTCGCCTTCCTCTGAACAGTTTCCAGTCTTTTTATAACCTTTGCAAAATATGGTCTCCAAAACTGAACACAGTATTCCAAGTGAGACCTCATCAGTGACTTATACAGTGTCATTAGTACCTCTTCCTTTCTGCTGGTAATTCCTCTTTGTATGCAACCCAACATCTTCCTGGCTTTTGCCACTGCCTTGTTGCACTGTTTTGCCACCTTGACATCCGCAGAAATAATCACACCAAGGTCCTTCTCCTGGTCCGTGCACACCAATCTCTCTCCCCCTATCGCGTACATTTCACCTGGATTTCTGCTTCCCAAGTGCATGACACTGCACTTCTTCGCATTACATCTTAACTGCCAAGCATTAGACCATTCTTCCAGCTGTGGATGGGCTTCACCATAACCAGGATGGAACCAGGCTGCTGGCATTAACCTTTAAAAAGAAGATAGAGCAACTTTTAAACTAGATAACAGGGGAGAGTCGACAGTCGCCCAAGAGCGCATGGTTCGGAACAATGTATCCTTGAAGGATATTACCAAAAGAATGACGTTAGGGCATATCAGCAGAGAGGTTTCAATAAAGACCAAAGTAGCCCAAATGACCTTGAGTAAGGAGCAGACAGAGCTTAAAGATTCCAAATTACCCCTGCCTACCGATAGCTAGATTAATATGAATAAAATACAGTCTCTAAAATTCTTATATGCAAATGCTAGAAGTAAAAACAAATGGGAGAGTTGGAATATATAGCACTAAATTAGAGCTTAGATATGATTGGTATCTCAAGAGACATTCTGGAAGGAGGACAACCAGTGGGACATTGTGATACCTGGGTACAAAATATATCATAATGATAGCGCTCATCAAATTGGTGGAGGGGTTGCGCTCTATGTTAGAGAGGGCATTGAGTCAGAAAGGATTAAAGTTTTGCAGGAAACAAAATTTGCTGTAGAATCTCTATGGATTGAAATTCCATGCAAAAAGGGGAAGTAGATGGCGGTGGCGGTGTACTATCGATCGCCTGGCCAGAATGAACAAATGGATGATAAAATGCTCAAAGAAAACACGGAAGCTAACAAAAGTTACAGCACAGTAATAATAATGGGTGATTTCAATTACCCCGGTATTGATTGGGTCAGTGTCACCGAAGTACATGCTAGCGAGATAAAGTTTCTAGATGAAATAAATGACTGCATCTTAGAGCAGCTGGTTCATGAACCAACCAGAGGGGAAGCCATTTTGGACCTTGTCCTTAGTGGAACACCAGATCTGGTGCAAGAGATAAGGGTGTTAGGGCCACTTGGCAATAATGAACATAGCATGATCACATTTGATTTAATTAATGGAGGAGGGATGGTAAAGAAATCCACAGTACTACCTTTTAACTTTCGAAAGGGAGACTATCATAAAATGAGGAAAATAGTTAAGAAAAAAATAAAAGGAGCAGTTGCAAAGCTTAAAGACTTGGGTGTTGTTTAAAAGTACTATCTTGGAAGCCCAGACCAGCTGTATTCCATGCTTTAAGAAAAGTGGAAGGAAGTCAGTCCAAAAAACTGCCAGCATGGTTTAAAGGTGAGGTCAGAGAGGCTGTTGTTGCCAAAAAAGCATCTTTCAGTAAATGGAAAAAAGAGCCAAGTGATGAAAACTGGAAACAGCACAAGCACTGGCAAGTTAAATGCACGGCATTGATAAGGCAGGCAAAGAGAGAATTTGAGAAGAAGCTTGCTGTGGAAGCAAAAACGCGTAATAAAGACTTTTTCAAGTACATTTGTAGCAAAAAAACCTGTGAGAGTCAGTTGGACCATTAGATGATAAAGGGGTAAAAGGGGCACTAAGAGGGGACAAGGCCACAGCGGAGAGACTGAATGAATTCTCTGCTTCGGTCTTTACTGAGGAATATGTAGGGTCTTTACCTATTACTAAAGTGGTATTTAAAGGTGATACTGTGGAAGAATTGAAACATCAGGGAGATGTATTACAACTATTTGATAAACTGAAGAGTAGCAAATCACCTGGACCGGATGGTGTACATCCAAGGGTGTTGAAAGAACTGAAATATGATATTGCAGACTTGCTAGTAGTAATCTGTGAACTATCATTAAAATCATCCGTAATACCTGAAGATTGGAGGATGGCCAATGCAACGCCAATTTTTAAAAAGGGTTCCAGGGGTGATCTAGGAAACTACAGACCGGTGAGCCTGATGTCAGTACCGGGAAAGACGGTAGAAACCCTCATATAGAACAAAATTACTCAACATGTGGATAGTCATAGCTTAATGGGAGACAGCCAACATGGCTTTAGACAAGGAAGATCTTGTCTTACTAACCTGTTATGTTTTTTTGAAGGTGTGAATAAACAGGTAGACAAAGGTGAGTCAGTTG
Source organism: Ichthyophis bannanicus (assembly GCA_033557465.1). Taxonomy (NCBI): domain Eukaryota; kingdom Metazoa; phylum Chordata; class Amphibia; order Gymnophiona; family Ichthyophiidae; genus Ichthyophis; species Ichthyophis bannanicus. Next base: position 40,968,381 of record CM066049.1, on the reverse strand, counting down.
ATATAGTGTATCTGGACTTTCAGAAAGCCTTTGACAAGGTCCCTCATCAGAGACTTTTGGCAAAACTAAAAAGTAATGGGATAGGAGGCAGTGTACTATTGTGGATCAGGAACTGGTTAAAAGACAGAAAGCAGAGGGTAGAGCTATATGGCCAATTTTCCCAATGGAGAATGATAAATAATGGAGAACCCCTGGGATTTGTGCTGGGTCCACTGCTTTTTAACATATTCATAAATGACCTGGAAATCGGAATAATGAGTGAGGTTATCAAATTTGCAGCTGACACAAAACTATTTAAAGTCGTTAAACCCATGAGGATTGTGGAAAATTGTTAGAGGATCTTGATAAATTGGAAGACTGGGCATCCAAATGACAGATGAAATTTAATGTGGACAAGTGCAAAGTTCTGCACTTAGAAAAGAACACCCAAACTATGCTTACACGATGCAAGGTTCCACATTAGGAACCACCATCCAGGAAAAAGATTTAGGCGTCATTGAGGATAACATGTTAAAACCAACGGCCCAGTGTGCAGCGGCGGCCAAGAGAGCAAATAGAATGCTAGGTATCATAAGGAAAGGAATAGAAAACAAAACAAAGGATATTATAATGCACCTGTATCGTTCCATGGTGCGACCGGACCTTGAATATTGTGTGCAGTTCTGGTCGCTGTATCTTAAAAAGGATATAGCGTTATTAGAAAAGGTACAGAGAAGAGCCACCAAAATAGTAAAGGGGATGGAAGGATACCCCTATGAAGAAAGGCTAAAAAGGTTATGGTTCTCAACTTGGAAAAGAGATGGCTGAGGGGAGATATGATGGAGGTCTATAAATTAATGAATAGAGTGGAACGGGTAAACGTAGATCGATTGTTTACGTCATCAGAATATAGAAAGACTAGGGGATATGCAATGAAGCTACAGGGTAACCTATTTAAGATTAATAAGAGAAAATATTTTTTCACTCAACATGTAATCAAACTCTGGAATTTGTTACCGGAGGATGTAGTAAAAGTTGTTAGTGTAGCTGGGTTAAAAATGGTCTGGACAAGTTCCTGGAGGAAAGGTCCATAAACCATTATTAAAAGGGACCCAGGATATCACTGCTTGACCAAATACAAGCATTGTGGAACCTGTGTCTTTTGGGGAAACTGGTAGGTACTTATGACCTAGATTAGCCACTTTTGGAAACAGGATACTGGGCTTGATGGACTTCATTCTGACCCAGTATGGCATGTCTTATGTTCTTACTCTATTGCAGATTTTGGTATCATGCGCAAACAGGCAAACCGTACCCTACAGCCCTTCCACAATATCACTAACAAAGATGTTAAAAAGAATTGGACTAAGGAGAGATCCCTGTGGCACACCACTGGTAACATTCTTTTCCTCAAAGTGAGCTCCATTTACTTGTACCCTTTGTCGCCTCCCACTCAACCAATTTCTAACCTAGTCAGTCACTTTAGGGTCCATCCCTAGGGTGCTCAATTTATTTATAAGCCACCTATGGGAAACAATGTCAAAGGTTTTATTGAAATCTAAGTACACCATATCTAGGGCTCTCCCTCAGTCCAAATCCCCGGTTACCCAATCAAAGAAATCAATCAGATTTGTCTGACAAGAACTGCCTCTAGTAAAGGCACTGTGGATAACGGGGGGTCTTACTGAATTATAAAGGTATAATATAGCTTGGTTACTGGTTGATACTATATGGCATCTTGATGGCTGGCGATCCATTCCAATATCTTTGTTGGGATGAATCACGCTCTATAATATGACTATTTTCCCCAAGTGGTAGTATGTTTTTCAGCAACTGCCTTTTTTGGTATAAATGGAAAGATATGATGCAGATTAATAAAGCCCTTAGGAAATTATTATGGCATGGAAAGAATCCACAAATTAATTTACTGGCTGTGATGGGCTTGAGAAATACAGGAGAGTTGGGAGTGTCTAATCTAAAATATTATTACATAGTGAGTCAAATGTGACACCTACCGAACTGGCTTTTAGAATGATACATTATACCCCATTCTAGCTGGAGGCTACATTATTTTCTCCCATTAGACCTTCACATATTTTGCACACGAAATGTGATATACCCCCAAGAAATTTGCTGGCATCCTTTAGTTTATCCCCAACGTCAGGTCTGGCGCTGGTTATGATAAAGACCGGGGTTCTCTCCGGGTTACTCCCAGTAGATTCTAGTAAGGGGTCTTCCAGGGATGCAAACCAGAGTTTTCCAAAATTGGGAAAATAGGAGAGTGCGTATGATAACTGATGTACTTGATGAGGATGGTATAATTTAGGCTTTCCAGAGTCTGAGAAAAAGTACAACATTGATTCTACAGATTTCTTTGCATACTTACAGCTGAGGTATTACATACAGGGCTGTCTCCTCTTTTTTACCTTAGCACAATGAAGCTTTGGAGGAAACTTTATTATTGTTGGAAGAGGATAGGCCCTCAGCTGCAAAGTATTATGTTCAATTTGCTAGGGTTGCATGAAACAAATCTGCAGTCGATTGTGCATAAATGGAAAACTGAGTGAGGGAAAGTGTTAAAACAGCTCTAGGAGATTATAGTTAATAAACATTTGTGGGATCTACAATATACAATACTGATGTAATTATACTTTTCCCAAAACCGAGCAAATAGAGCTAGCTTGAGTGACTCAGATCATTGTTTAAAATGTGGGAAGGCCTCAGGAACTTTGGGGCATTTCTTTTGGCTCTGCTCCTTTATGCAGAGATTTTGGAAAGCAGTATGGAAATATTTGCAAGGTTTATTGGGTGTGCAATTGTCCATCGATGTGGACTGTATGCTATTTGATGCGATTGGACATGGATTAGAGGTTTGTAAGGGTGAGTCCTTATTTGTACTTAAAGCCTGCTATTTAGCAAAAAAATGTATTTTACTAAAATGGATGGATAAGGAACCCCAGTAATGACACAAAGGACGTAGTTGTGGTATGGTAGGAGTGTAATGGTGAAAATGGCATCAAGGAGGCACAAAGAAAGCATCTGGAAAAAGCTTTTGTCTATCTGGGAAGCGTATATAGATGTATGACCCCACAGAGCTCGTAGTACAACTTTTAATTTCTAACCTTTAGCAAGGACTTACTTTTAATAAGAAATCTGATGTGGTTCAAGATCTTGTGCCTTGGCTATACTTACATTGGGAAAGTGGTTTGGGAGGTGGAACAGGGGAGGTTGAACTAAATAAAATGGAAAATGCTTTGTATGGAACAACTGACCATGTGTATGTAACCCCACATGCTTTTAGTCAGGTTGTGTTTTGCATTTATTGGGAGTGCAGGAGTTGGCCTTAAAATAGTGTGAGTCTTTTTTGACTAACAGATCATTTAGAGTAGAATTTAATGGCAACATGTCTCAAGTATTGTCTTGTACAACAGGGGTATCCCAAAGGTCACTTTCATCCCCTTTATTATTCAATTTATTATTTCTGTCCTTTAGCTCAAAACATTAGGAATTTGGGATTTTCTTCATACATTTATGTGGACGATATTCAGTTCTTTATACCAATGAAGAGTTCTTATCAGGCTTTGGAGGATCAATTATGTTCTGAAACCAGTCCAAAACGTGGTTACGAGGAAAGACAGGGCTCTTTAATAATCAAAAAACCAGGGAAACCTGACACAGGCCGTGTTTCGATAACCTTCATCAGGGGTTATTCTGGCATACTAAAATCATAAATATACAAAACATAATAAAAAACAATAAAACATAAAAACCATATTGAACAACGAACAAATTATTAAAATAATAAATAAAAAGGTAAAAAAAAGATAAAAGAGAAAGGAAATCAACATGTCTTATATGAACAATTAAAATCATAAATGTATAACATAAAAAAGAAGAACCTGTAGGGGTGTGAAATAATTAATATTGTATATGGGTACCTCTGTTGTATGTAAGCCCATACAAAACTCTTGTAAAACTAAAAAGAGAGATAAAACCAGTATATTTAAAGGTTGAAATCATAAATACTCAGTATATTTAAAGGTTAAAATCATAAATACTCAATGCCAACCATAAAATCATATCTAACCTTACTATAGAGAAAGGGGAATCGTAAACTAATTTTTGTAAAAGCTCTATTGACCTCATTTTAACCCTTCCCAGGCCGAGCCCAAAACTCTCGGGATCCAAAATTCTGACTAAATATTCCTATCAAATGGTATATAATACATGACCATAGCAGAAGGAAAATCACTATTAGAACATATTGAATAAGAAGGGTACAATTTTCCTGAAATATGCAAAAATTAACCCGGCTGCAGCCATCTGTATTCTAACAGCTATTTGCTAACAAGAGTGAATCAGCAAAGAAAAAACACTATAAGCTTTGTAATGCATAACAATCTCAGAAAGGGATCAAGTATACAGAGACCCATTTAATAAAAATAGAATAAGGATTCCAGTTACCTGTATTGGAATTACAGTGAGCTACATTAATTATTAAATAAAAACCAGCCAGAACAGACCAACGGATGAATGCAATCTCAAAAAATATAAAATTCATCTTACAAAGGGGACAAAATCCAAGAGTATTAAAGTTTTTATTTGAAAAGGGGTGTGTGTTTAAATTCTACTTCACTTAAAATATTTAAAAACTTAAAAAACAAACAGCAAGTGAAGTACAATGTACCCTGCATCATGTGCAGACTGAGGGACAACCGCAAAAAAAGTTTCAAAGTCCTTCTATTTTAAAGCCAGATGGCATTTCTAATACGTATCATTGTGTACATAAATGTACCTGGGTAACTAATAGCAAAACAATGCACTTTCAAAAAAACAAGAGAAATTATACCTGTAGTCAAACCAAAGGACTCCCGCACCTCCTGTGTTTGTAAGAAGTCCAATGTATTCAGAAAACCGCCCGCACTTGCGCTCTGCAATTATATCATCAACCGTGGGAAAACAGTAAACCTGTCTGATTGGTAGAGCGGTGCTAAAAAGGGGGCGGTTCTAAAACAGCCTGACACCTAGATTAGGTAGTTTTTAACGGAGTAGTAACATTACTTCTTTTATAAGAATCGTGACTCCGTGGTGTGATGTGTATAATGAAAATGTGAAAACCCATGCTACATCGCTAAAGAAGGGGGGAGGGGGACAAAAACCTTTAAAACACCGAATTGCAAAACTCATTCAAAAAAAGCAAGGGACAAGAGCTCCCCTTATAGAGATCGTAGCCCTATGTTATAATGTATGTACTGAGGATAGTCAAGACCATACTGTATCACTAAAAAAAAGGGGGAAGGGACAATGGACTAAAACAATGAATTGATTAACTTATAGAACCCATAAAAAATTAAGAAAATAATTAAAATAATTAAAACAACCAGGGGACAAGAGCAAGGGAAAAAAGGGGGCACAAGAAACCATGTAAATAAATAAATAGAAAATTAAAACCATTAAAATGAGATAGCATATCAGATTAATAAACCAGTCATCTGATTAATATAATGAGATCTCCACTTGGAGACGAAGAGGGGCTAGCGTGACCCGCTCAGCCGCCAAGCTGTGAGGGATAGAGACCTCAGGTTCGGGTGAAGCAGGAGACCCTCCTCCTGTGTCAGCTAGCCCGGCATGCTGCAGAGGGGAACCGTAGGCTTCAACGAAAGGTAAAGCAGCAGTGAGAACCAGGGTTGGCAAGGGCAATGCCGGTCGACGAAGATCACTGAAGCCCCGTCCCGCTGAATCTTGAGAAGGGCCTGCGCTATGAGTGGGGTGGGAGGGAACGCGCACAGAAGTTCGTGCATCCAAGGCAGCAAGAAGGTGATCGGAGGCTTCCCTGCTCGTGAGGAACTGGGTCGCAGAACCATGGGAGCTGCAAATTCATGGGCCTGGTGAACAGGTTCAGGACCAGAGTCCCCCAGCGCCGGAACAGCCACTGCGCTGTCTGCGGGCAGAGATGCCACTCATGTGGCTGGAGGATCCGACTCAGTCTGTCCGCCAGGACGTTGTCCTGACCCGGGAAATAAGTAGCCAACAGGACTATACCTTGGCGGATCGCAAAGGACCATAAGGCTATCGCCTCCAACCAGAGGATGTAAGAGACAATTTATTTTTTATGTATTTATTTTACATTTTTATACCGCAATTTCCTAAAGAACAATTGCGGTTTACAGGGAACAACAATGAACTGTACGGGGATACAAATTCAGCTTACATGGAACGATATCAACTATGTACAGTTATAACAATAAAACAAGATGTTTAAACTATATACAAAGTGAGTTTTGTCTTGTGTTATTAATGTGGTCAAGCTGTATGTGGAACTAGCTAAATTGGAGGGCAAGCCTGTGTGAAGTTAGGATTTTATGTAATAGAGCCAAAGTGCTGTATGAAAAGGTAGGTTTTAATTTTTTTTCGGAAGGTGGATAGATCTTTTGTGGCTCTTAGGCTATCTGGGAGTTTGTTCCACAGAGTAGGGGCACAGTGGGTAAATGTTCTGTCGTTTGTGATTTTTTTTAGACTTTCTGAAGTCTGGCGCTGATGTGAGTTTATTTTTATTTACTGGCCTTCTGGATAAAAGTGCTACGCAGCGAATTCAGCCCGTTCCTTGCCAGTCTCTTGGAGCAGTCATTCTCAACAGGTTCGTTCCTGCGAAGGCTGAAACACACTTCCATCAGACCGCTGCTGAAAAACAACAAGCTGGACCCCCAGAGGGTCGAATCATACAGGCCAATATCAAGTATCCCACTACTCGCCAAGATAATTGAAAAGGTAGTTCAGCGCCAAATCCAACACCACACCGAGACTGCCACTCCACTGGACCCATGCCAGCATGGATTCAGGGAATCACATGGTGTGGAAACCCTGCTTACTACCCTCTTCAGTACCATAATCACAGGCACCAACAACACCCGACAAGGGTTTGCTCTGATCTTTTTGGATATAGCCACGGCATTCGACTCCGTAAGCCATGAGCTGCTCTTGGGTGGCTCCAGGAGAAGGGGATATATGACACAGCCCTGGGCTGGTGCAAATCGTACCTGATGGACAGATGGCAACACATTTGATCCAGCGCCACAACTTCGGAACCATTCCAGCAGAGTGTACCGCAGGGTTCCTCCCTCTCAGCCCTTATATTCAACATATACATGCAGCCCATCTGTGCCCTTATCAGATCTTTTAACTTCGCTTGCCTGGTATATGCCGATAACATACTGCTCTACATGCCCTTCTCAACCGACCAGCTGGACTTCTCCCCACTAACAAGTTGCTTTGACGCCGTCTCCAACTGGCTCCACATCCAAAACCTCAGAATAAACCACAAAAAAACTGATGTCCTTTTCATCACGAGGAACCAAGAATTCATCCCTCCCGCCTCTTTAAAGGTGAAAGAAGCCGAGCTGCTAACCAGACCCACAATCTGTTAGCTTGGAGTGACTCTAGATCAACGGCTTGACATGAAGGCCCACATAAGTAACACAGTCAAGGCAGTTTACCATAAGATACGGACACTCCGGCACCTACGACCCCTCCTAGATCCAGAGGACTTCCAGACAATATATCAAGCGCTAGTAATCCCTCATTTTGATTATGCCAACGCAATCCTACAGGGATTCCCGCATACCACCCTAAATCCACTCCAACTCGCAATGAATGCCGCTGCCAGAATTCTACATGGAGCTTCCTCCGGGAAAGACCACATAACACCAATCCTGAAACACCTCCACTGGCTCCACATCCACTGCAGACTCTCTTTCAAAATTCTAGTAATGACCTTCAAGGCCATCAACAAGCTCTCAGCCGCCTCCCTCACAGAGCTAATCCACCCCTCGCCCCCTAACAGACCCAGAAGGTCTGCAGCTGTCAACACACTAGTAATTCCGAAAGCAATAACAAAAAGCAACCAAGCAATGATAAACAGGGTTTTTAGTTTCTATGCACCCAGATGCTGGAACGCCCTTCCGTCCAGCATCCGGGCAATCCCTGACCTTACCCAATTTAGGAAGGCTCTGAAGCACCACCTTTTCCTCACGCATTATTCTGAGGACAGTACACAAACAGCCACCCACCTCCACCAGGACTGCCCCACTAGTACACCCAGTTATTGATGAGGCAGTAACACCTATCAGCCCCATTGCAGACCATGCATACCATATAATTATCAGAATGTACTGTCGCGCCCTTCCCCCGCCTAGGCGGTTGCCTGACGAGGAAAGGGGGCGAATGTTCCTTTCAATTGTGAACTCCTGGGCAAAGGCCTCTGGGAGTTGTAGTTCCTTAAGCATTTAATTGTAGTTGTAATGAAGTGCTGAGCCGAGGGTTGAAAGCAACACAGGAAATTTTATTCGCCTCCCTTGATAACAGGAACTTCTAAAGAAGCTTGGCATATCACATGTACAGACTTTTCCACAAGAAATAAAAAGGCTTGAAAACTTCTCAAAGATATCAATTGCTCTTGCTTACTTCAACAAGGCAAAGGCTGTTTCATCAAAAGTAAAGGCTCCAATTCACAGTGCTTAACTGAAACTAAATGTCCATTGAAAACTTTCAATGCAGCAAAACTCAGGCAATAAACTTTTCTTCTTGGCTTTAATTCCTTAAGGGTTTTAATTAGTTATTCCAGAGACTCTAAGCATTCCTTCTTAACAAGGTCTCTTTTAAAACAGCAGCCATACTAATTAAAACTTCCTTCCTTCTTAGAACCACATGCACATCAAACAAATGGGAATTTCTTCAAGCTTATAATTCCAAAAACATTCTTATTTTACTGTTATGGATAAATCACATTCCATTTCTTGCTCAGGTTCACTCAAGACATTATCTCTTTCTCCAATGTCCATTGATTCACACTCAGAACACCCTGGTTCTGTAGCGTCGTTGAAAAACAGCTGTTCCCCTCGAGACCTCTCTCGGGACTCAGAGCTGTTATCAAAACAAGTCACTTCCTGGTCTTTTATCAAACGTTTTAAAAGCTTTAAAACATTCAGGCTTTCTTTGTTAAGAGGTTTTCTTACCAGCCCTTCCTGGGTTCTTGAGCCTCCTGCAGGCTTCCTGTAACCCCGGTACTGGTTTAAACACTGGAGCTGGCTTTGGGGATATTCTTCCCTCAAACCTCTGTCTGGGAACCCTTCTTGAGACCCTTGGCTAAAATCCTTACGAGCAATACCTTTTGGGATTCTCCTCAGCAGTGCTTCACTGCCACTTCCCTGGCCATGCTGGTTCCTGGATAAATTAGCCCTTCCGTCTCTCTTCCTCCTGTAAGAGTGAGACTCCTGCTCAGACTGAGGTTCCTTCCCAGACTCCGCCTCTGAATCAGACTCAGCTCTTGATTCAGTTCCTTGCCTTGTGGCACCTGTAGCTTGCCTTCTTGCTCCTCCTCCTCCTCCTTGCCTTTCTCGTCCTTTGTTCCCTGTTCTCTCGGGCTTATATGAGGGAGTTTGACCTGTATCTTTCCACCCCGCCCCCAGCTGTCTTAGATTATCACCCTCAGTTACCATGGAGCTGGGGCATGGCCTTAGGACAGCAGCTTTGGACAGGTTTTTTTCAATGTTAGCTGCACTTTTAAAGTGACCATTCCCTGCACTTTCCTTCTGACTAGAGGAAACTGCTTGTGTTTTCTCTCTTTCCCTAGGCACCTGGCTGGCTTCGCCACCACAGTACATAGTCCTCACTATTGTAAATAGTCCCTATCCAAGGACAGGCCCGCCTGGGCCTCTGACCTGATCTCCAACCTGTATATAGTTACCTAATTATGTCCCAAGTTATAGCACCTGTTTCATTGTAAAGACAGCGCAGCCTAGTCTGCGATGTATAAGTTACTGTTGTATGTAAACCACAATGGTTTTAAATAGCGCGGTATATAAGAGACGTTAAATAAAATAAAAATAAATAAATAAATAAAATATAGAACATTGCCACCCGGTTGACTGTCTGGACAAGCACCATCCGATGGTAAACGCGGTGCCTGACTGCCTCTAGGGCAAGGAGGACCGCTCAGATTTCGAGGAAGTTGATTAGCAACCATGACTCCTCAAGGGACCATATCTCCTGTGTGTGGAGATCGCCACAGTGTGCTCCCCAGCTTGCTAGAGAGGCGTCTGTGGTCAAGACCACGTCATGCTGTGGAGCCTGAAATGGCATGCCTCGGAGCAAGTTCTGGGTGTCCCGCCACCAGTCGAGGGACTCTGACAGCTGGGGAGTGACTGAGACGGTGTCCTGGAGATGGCCTGAAGCCTGAGCCCACTGAGTGTGAAGGCACCACTGCGCCACTCACATGTGAGATGGGCGTCGGGAATGACATGTACCATCAAGGCCATCTGGCCGAGAAGACGGAGCATCGTTCGAGCCGAAACTGCGTTGCGGCATTGAACCACGGAGGCCAAAGTGATGAGGCAGTCTGCCCTGTCCTGGGGAAGGAAGGCCGTCAATCGCTAAGTGTTGAGGCACGCGCCGATGAACTCCAAGGATTGGACCAGAGTGAGGTGAGACTTTTGAGTAAGTCACCACAAAGCTGAAGTGCTCAAGGAAATGGATGGTGCGGGCCGTGGCCCGCCATGCTTCATCCGTCGTCTTCCCCATAACGAGCCAGTCATCTACATAAGGATAGACGAAGATGCCCTGCAACCGAAGGTGGGCTATGGCCACCACTAGGCACTTGGTGAACACTCGCGGAGCGGATGCAAGGCCAAAGGGAAGCACCCTATATTGGTAGTGGTACCCTGAAGCGCAAGTATTTTCTGGGCTGCGGGTAGACTAGGTTCAAGGAGCATAGCCAGTCGCCCTGCCAGAGGAAGGGCAGCAAGGTGCCAAGGAAGAGCATTTTGAACCTCTCCCGCACCAGGTACTTGTTGAGATTTCTTAAACTGAGGATGGGCCGGAAGCTGCCCGTCCGCTTTAGCACAAGGAAGTAGCGGGAGTAGAAGCCGCAACCCCTAAGGTGCGGTGGGACTACTTCCACTGCCCGTTTCTCGAGGAGGCTGGCAAACTCCCGTGCCAAGAAGACCTGGTGCACGGGGAGCCAAGGAGGCTCCGCGGGGCAGAAGGGTGGAGGAAGCCGGTCCAGGTGAAGAAGGTAACCCTCCTGGACGATGTGGAGAACTCAGGTGTCAGAGGTGACAGAATCCCATCGGAGAGCAAAGTGGACCAGGCACCCTCCCACAGGTAACAGAGACGCCAGAGGGTGAGCGGCTATGCATCTAGCATTAAAAAACCCAGGGACAACTGGGTCGGCGTTGTGGTCTTGTTTTTGGGGCCCTTTGGCTTACATGGACCTTGGTGGCTGCTCTTGCTCTGCCCGTCTTGAGGCCGAGCTGACGCCAGAGGGTATGGTGAGTAGCCCCAATAAAGGAGACCTTTCCTCTGGAATAAAGGCTTTTGGCCCTGCTGCTTCTTCCATGGGCTGTAAGACGTTTTTCAGGAGAGATGGGTGCGGGTTACGCACTCCATCTCAATCTCTGCTGCTTTGTCCTCCATCGGTTTGCCGAACAACTTTTTGCTCAGGCACAGTACATCAAGCAGCTTTTCCTGGACCCATTGTTCGAGGTCCGAGGATTGGAGCCAGGCCTGACCCCTGGCCCCAATACCTGCAGCGTCTACCCAAGCAGAGGATTCAAAGCTGTCATATGCAACACGAGACAGGTACTTCGAACAGTCTCCCACTGATTTTAGGAGGGACTGAAAGCGGCGGAGGTAATCGCTGTCGAGGCCCGCCTGGAAGCCCCCGAGTTTCTTCATGAGGTCGTGAACAAACATACCTATATACAGCTGGTAAGCCTGGATGCAGCAAGCCAGCATGGAGCCTTGGTAGACCTTTTGCCTGAGGGCATCGAGGGCGCGAGAATCCCTACCCGGCGGGACCGTGGAGTGGGTTTTTGGGCTCTTCTGCTTTTGTATGGCAGATTCCACTACCATTGAGGTATGAGGGAACTGGACTTTCCGGAAGCCGGGTCCCCGCTGGACCCTGTACATGGTGTCCAGACACTTGCTGACAATGGGGATAGGCGCAGGCATCTCTCACATATGGAGGAGCAGCCAGGTCTGAATGGGTGGGACCAGAACCTTGATGGATTCCCTCGGCGGGGCTTCGTATTGTAATAGAACGAGTCTCCTCCTCGGATTGCGTAAGCAGACGGGGAGGGATCTGAAGGGAGGTCCCGATGACCTCGGGATTTAGAGGAAGTATCCCTGTCAGACTCCCAGTCCAAAATCTTCGAGGGAAACTCGGAACTAAGCTGCTCGAGCACAACCCATGAAGCGTGCTGGACTCTTGTGAATGAAGCGAGGAGTGGTCTAGTGGTTAGGACAAGGTACTTCAGGCCGGAGGGCCGGGGGTTCAAGTCCCATCTGGGGACAGCAATCTCAGGCCGGAAGGACTGGGATTTCTAGTCCTATAGGCACTCCTTGTGGTCTTGGGCAAGCCACTTATTTATTTATTTGCAAAACTTTTATATACCGCTACTTCCCAAGATCAGTGGCGGTTTACATCAAACAATGTCAAAAAGTACATGGAACAATGTGCAACTATAGAATTATAAGAGATACATAGAACTGTAAATAACTATATACAGGTAGGATAACAAATTTGGAAGTATTTACAACCTACTACATATTTTACATGTATACAAATTTAAAGAGGCTTAACCCTTAACCCTCCATTTCCCATGTTCCCTGTAAGTATTAGCGTATGTGTCTCATATCCCCTCGTGTTAAATGTATCTCCCAATTGACCACATTGACCCGGTGAAAAGTGGGATATAAATACAGCTAAATAAATAAATAAAATAAATACAGCTAAATAAGCCCCTCTGGAGCCCAAGGTGCTGGCTCGGAAAGATCTTGCACCCAAGGACCGGGACAGAGATCGAGACCTCTGCCGGGATCCCTCATGATGCCCCTGGCTTTCGGGGGTTATCACGGCGGTCTGGAGATCCAAGACAGATATCGCCCTCGAGGTCTCAGGGTGCGTGCCCGCGGAGCCTGGCACCAGCACCTCCTGGGCAGCAAGGAAGGCATAAATGCTGTGGCTAGTGCCAGCATTCGGGCCTCCCACTCAGGAGGTCTTACGTGTGCACTAGGTGCAAAGAGCTCTTTGCTCTCAGGGAATGAGTCCGTTCTCTAGAGGCTAGAGTAGCAGACTTGGAAAACATAAGAGACAGAGAGGTACATAGACGAGACCTACAGGGATATAGTCCTGAAGTCCCACCTCCAGTCTGGCAGCATCCCTGTTGCCATGGAGGAGAGTGGTCACGTGACAGGAGAGCATCACCCTGGTGTGGCAGGAAGTGATCCTGTAACTAGGACCTGTCCTCCAGGTGATGTAAAACCCTCTCGTACCGAGGAAGTTTCTCCAGGGCCATGTGCCCATGAGGGAAGGGTTAGGACAGCCGTTATAGTTGGTGATTCGATCATTAGGCATGTAGATAGCTGGGTGGCTGGTGGACGTGAGGATTGCCTGGTAACATGCCTGCCTGGTGCGAAGGTAGCGGACCTCACGCGCCACCTAGATAAGGTCCTAGATAGTGCTGGGGAGAAGTCTGCTGTCTTGGTACATGTCGGTACCAATGACATAGGAAAACGTGGTAGGGAGGTTCTGGAGGCTAAATTTAGGCTTTTAAGTAGGAAGTTGAAATCCAGAACTTCCAGGGTAGCGTTCTCCGAAATGCTTCCCATTCCACGTGCAGGACCCAAAAGGCAGGCAGAGCTCCGGAGTCTCAATGCGTGGATGAGACAGTGGTGCAGAGATGAGGGGTTTGGATTTGTTAGGAACCGGGGTACATTCTGGGGAAAGGAGGGGCTCTTCCGAAGGGATGGGCTTCACCTTAACCGGGATGGAACCAGGCTGCTGGCATTAGTCGCCCAAGAGCAGATGGTTCGGAAGAATGTATCCTTGAAGGATATTACCAACAGCTGAGAGGTTCCAAAAAAGAGTAAAGTAACCCAAATGCCCTTGAGTATGGAGCAGACAGAGCTGAAAGATCCCAAATTACCCATGTCTACCAATAGCCAAATTAATATGAATAAAATACAGTGTCTAAAATGCTTGTATGCAAATGCTAGAAGTCTAAAAAATAAGATGGGAGAGTTAGAATATATAGCACTAAATGAAAGGTTAGATGTGATTGGAATATAAGAGACATGGTGGAAGGAAGACAACCAGTGGGACACTGTGATACCTGGGTACAAACTATATCGTAATGATAGAGCTGATCAAATTGGTGGAGGGGTTGCGCTGTATGTTAGAGAGCGCATTGAGTCAGAAAGGATTAAAGTTTTGCAGGAAACAAAATTTGCTGTAGAATCTCTATGGATTGAAATTCCATGTAAAAAGGGGAAGGCGATGGCGGTGGGGGTGTACTATCGACCCCCTGGCCAGAATGAACAAATGGATGATGAAATGCTCAAAGAAATCAAGGAAGCTAACAAAAGTTACAACGCGGTAATAATAATGGGCAATTTCAATTACCCCGGTATCGACTGGGTCAGTGTCATGGCAGTACATGCTAGGGAGATAAAGATCCTAGATGACATAAATGACTGCTTCTTGGAGCAGCTGGTTCATGAACCAACCAGAGGAGAAGCCATATTAGACCTAGTCCTTAGTGGAACACCAGATCTAGTGCAAGAGATAAGGGTGTTGGGGCCACTTGGCAATAGTGATCATAGCATGATTGCCTTTGATTTAATTAGTGGAGGAGGGATAGTAAAGAAATCCACAGTACTACCTTTTAACTTTCGAAAGGGAGACTATGATAAAATGAGAAAAATAGTTAAGAAAAAACTAAAAGGAGCAGTTGCAAAGGTTAAAGACTTACATCAAGCTTGGGTGTTGTTGAAAAATACTATCTTGGAAGCCCAGACCAGCTGTATTCCACGCTTTAAGAAAAGTGGAAGGAAGTCCAAAAAACTGCCAGCATGGTTTAAAGGTGAGGTCAGAGAGGCTGTTGTTGCCAAGAAAGCATCTTTCAGGAAATGGAAAAAAGAGCCAAACGATGAAACCTGGAAACAGCACAAGCACTGGCAGGTCAAATGCAAGGCATTGATAAAGAAGGCAAAGAGAGAATTTGAGAAGAAGCTTGCTGCGGAAGCAAAAACGCGAAATAACGATTTTTTCAAGTACATTCGTAGCAAGAAACCTGTGAGAGAGTCAGTTGGACCATTAGATGATAGAGGAGTTAAAGGGGCATTAAGAGGCGACAAGGCGATAGCGGAGAGACTGAATGAATTCTTTGCTTCGGTCTTTACTGAGGAAGATGTAGGGATGTTACCCATGACTGAAGTGGTATTTAAAGGTGCGGAAGAATTGAAGGAAATATCGATACATCGGGAAGATGTATTACAACTATTAGATAAACTGAAGAGTAGCAAATCACCTGGGCCGGATGGTATACATCCAAGGGTGTTGAAAGAACTGAAATATGAGATTGCAGACCTGCTATTAGTAATCTGTGAACTATCATTAAAATCATCTCTAATACCTGAAGATTGGTGGATCGCCAACGTAACACCAATTTTTAAAAAGGGTTCGAGGGGTGATCCGGGAAACTACAGACCGGTGAGCCTCACGTCAGTACCGGGAAAAATGGTAGAAACCATCATAAAGAATAAAATTACTCAGCATGTAGATAGTCATGGCCTAATGGGAGACAGCCAACATGGCTTTAGACAAGGAAGATCTTGTCTTACTAATCTGTTATGTTTTTTTGAAAGTGTGAATAAACAGGTGGACAAAGGTGAGTCAGCTGATATAGTGTATCTGGACTTTCAGAAAGCCTTTGACAAGGTCCCTTATCAGAGACTTTTGGCAAAACTAAAGAGTCATGGGATAGGAGGCAGTGTACTACTGTTGATCAGGAACTGGTTAAAAGATAGAAAGCAGAGGGTTGGGCTAAATGGCCAATTTTCCCAATGGAGAAAGGTGAATAGTGGTGTACCCCAGGGATCTGTGCTGGGTCCGCTGCTTTTTGACATATTCATAAATGACGTGGAAAGTGGAATAACGAGTGAGGTTATCAAATTTGCAGATGACACAAAACTATTTAAAGTTGTTAAAACCCAAGAGGATTGTGGAAAATTGCAAGAGGATCTTGATAAATTGGAAGACTGGGCATCAAAATGGCAGATGAAATTTAATGTGGACAAGTGCAAAGTTATGCACCTAGGGAAGAACAACCCAAACTATGGTTACACGATGCAAGGTTCCACATTAGGAACCACCACCCAGGAAAAAGATTTAGGCGTCATTGTGGATAACATGTTAAAACCCTCGGCCCAGTGTGCAGCGGCAGCCAAGAGAGCAAATAGAATGCTAGGTATCATAAGAAAAGGAATGGAAAATTGTGATAATGACAGCAATGCTGAGCAGATGGATTGGGAAAATAATGAGCATTGTACCTTTAAGAGTAAGGACAAGTCAGGTTCCCATAGAAACCAAAAGCTTCTAACTAGAACTGAGTCCAGCCATAGCAGTGAAGTAGGAGCTGAGTGGAACTCTAATGAGTTGCACCTGAGTAGCCAGAGGGGTGTGGCTGCTGAAGGAAGCCGTTTTAAACCTGCTTCAGAGCTAGAGTTCAGAAGGAAGAGAGGTGGAGAGAGAGAGAGAGCCCACAGAAGCAACGACAGCAGACAGAGCAACAAAGGCAAGGAAGGCAAAGAGGAGAGCAGCAAAGAGGGAAACTTTGGAACCCAGAACTAGCAAAGGAGGATTCTGGAAGGTCCATTACCTTTACCTCAGGAGCACTAGAAGCAAAGCAAAACCTCTGTGGAAACTACCCGAAGAAAAGGTAGAAGAGTTTACCTATATGAGGGAGGAAAGCTCTGATTACAGAAAAGGCATTGCGAGTGAGAAAGGTACGTCTGCCATAATTCCTAGCCAGAGACTTGCTGAGGAGATTGTACAGCAGTTAAAGAACAGTGCTAATAAGAGCAGAGATAGCACTGCTGCAAAAACAGTTCCAGTCAGAAACATTCTTAATAAGTGTTTTGAAACAGACGTAAGAGCTTACGTAAGAATCAGTTTCCTGCACTAGATAAAGTTACTGCCAATCATAGGGACAACTTTATTGAACAGCTGCAAGACGTTCTCAGGGACCTGCAGTCTAGAAGTTCCCCTAAGCAGAATTATAATGATTACAGCGAGGAGATGATTGTTGACGTAGAAAGCACTCCTGATACAACTGATATCTGTGAGATGGATTGTTCTTTATGTGAGATTGATCACTTGGACCTATGTTAGACAACCTTTGCATGAAGGTAATGCAAAGTTGTTTTCTCCTGAATGTTTGCTGTGAAGAAACAGTTGGCCATATGCTTTATTTTCTAACTTTGAATTGCTCCTGTTTCTTATTGTTTTGGAAAGTAATCTGTGTCATGTTTTGAGCCAAGAATCTATGTGTGAAAGGGAAAACCCCAAATAAAAATGTATCTGTTCAAATGACCCTCGTGCCACAACACCTTTGTTTGATAGTAAACCTAGACTACAACTCCCAGCGTCCCTTGCTGCTACCTTAGTCAAAAAGGACACTTGAAGACAAAGTAGAGGTCACCCTTGCTCTAGAGTCACCGGCCCTAGGCGGGGGCAGGACAGATTGGCGTAGTTGATACGGATCAAGGAACAAGCATGCATGCGCAAAGGATTTAAAGGTGCAAAGAAAGTTTTTGAAAATCAAGCTACAGGAAAACGTCTAGCAAAGCTACTTCCGGACGGAGAAGGCGTGTCTGCTACTGAGGAGACCAACGTTGCTCACAAGCCTGACGCACCACTAGTATCAGGTAATTGGTGTCTAACAGGGTTACCTGAGGATACTTGTGCTGTGGGTATCAGTGTAGTTGGTGGGGAAAAGTAAAATACCTTCTATACTGTGGTACCGCACTTGGGTGGTTGCGTTTGTCTGCTTTGTCTTTTCAGAGTGGCTATGGAAACGAAGGAAGTACTCACCTGGATGGCATCACAGTTTGAGCGACAACGTGAGCTAGCGACAGAAGCTCTAGAGCGAGCTGCAGCCCGGATGGAAGCGCAGCAACGCCCGCTCATTCAGATGATGGAAGCGTGGATCCAGAGTACTAGGAAAGAGCCAGATCCTGATTCTCCTTCACCAGGTTCATCAGGCTTAAACCAAGCTCATGTTTTAGGACCCTGGTCCAGGGAAGCATGGAACTTTGGACAGTTAACTTATAGAGACAATCTGGATGATTATCTTGAAACATTTGAACGAGTTGCTCACTTGATAAATTGGCCTAAAGACCAATGGGCGATCAGGTTAGCAATGTCTCTCACGGGTGAGGCATTGACTGCTTACCAGACCGTACCACCAAATTTAGCCAATGATTATGACGAGGTTAAAAGAGCTATCAAAGATAGGATAGGTCTAACTCCCTCGGTGTACCACCATTTATTTAGGGATACTAAATTAATGCCCGGTGAAACACCCAGAGCGTTATACCATCGTCTTAAGGGACTGGTAAACAAATGGTTAGAACCGGATGGTAAGAGCCTTGAATCAGTGTTAGATAGTATAATACTGGAACAATACATGAATGCTGTCCCTGAAAATGTCCGCACTTTCCTGACTTTGCAAGGTTGCAAAAGCTCCCAGGAAGCGACCATGCTCACTGAGTGATTCCTTGAAGCAGAAGGGAACGCGCAGGAGAAAAGCATAGCTTCTAGGAAGGCAGCCAATGCATTTTCAGAAAGGAAGGAAAAAGCAATGAATGTTAATGCATTATGTTTACCTGAATGTAGAGGAAAATATGTAAGGAAAACATGCTTTAAATGTGGCAGTGATGATCATTTACAGCGTAACTGTAAGGTAAAAATAGCGCTAGTAACCACTAACCCAGGACAGGTTAGAGAGGGTTTCCTCTTGGCAGTAACAGTCCAGGGAGTAAATGCGAATGCCTTACTAGATTCTGGTTCCGATCAGAGTATGGTTTCCCAAAGCCTTTGGCAAAAGATAGAAGCCCAAAGTAAAACCATACCTTGTCTACCCAGTGGCACTGTAAAAATCCGCTGTGTGCATGGCGCGGCAACCTCATACCCTATTTACAAAGTCCTAATAAAAGGATTTTGAATAGAAAAAGAGATTCCAGTGGCCATAGTTCCACACTTGCCACACGAATTAGTACTGGGCCGAGACTGGCCACAGTTTCAAAAAGGTATTCAACAGCAGGTACAGATAAGAGAGGGGATGGTTTCCATGAGAAACCAGTCTAAAGCCTTAGAAGATGAAGGAGAATCTTCAACGGCAGGGCAGATAGATTTACCTTCTCATGAAGACCTGATCAATACTTCAGGGAATAAAAACAAAAAGAGTAAGGGAGAAAAACGCAGGGAACGCCAGACTCGCTCTCAGAATAGAGCAGAGATACGGGCAGGGTTAGAATTACCATGGGTCCCTGCTGAGTTGATGGACAAGTTCCCCTCATTTCCAAAAGAGCAACAGGCCGATCCAGCACTTAGTCAAGCTTTTAAATACGCCCAAGAAGGAAGGGATACATTGCCAAGGTTTTTTCTGGATGAGGATATTCAATTCAGGGAGAGTTTAGAGCCAGTTACTGGTAATACACGCAAGCAACTGGTAATACCCACTACCTTTAGAGCCCTGGTATTAAGACTTGCCCACGATCATCCCATAGGAGCGCATAAAGGCATTCAAGGAACCTTAGATCAGGTATTAGCCCGATTCTATTGGCCTGGCGTATTTAAGGAGACTACTAAGTTTTGTGAGGCCTGTCCGTCTTGCCAGAGGGTTACCCCAATTAAGCCAACGGAAGTACCACTGATTCCGGTACCAGTAATTGCGGTACCCGTACACAGAATAGCAGTAGACATAGTGGGTCCCATGATTAGAACGCCGCGCGGCTACCAATACATATTAGTTATTGTGGATCATGCGACGAGATTCCCCTGGGCGGTTCCCTTATGCAGCATTTCAGCCCATACGGTGGCAGCAGAACTAATAAAATTGTTCTGTGAGGTGGGCTTCCCGAAAGAAGTATTGACCGATCGTGGCAGTAATTTCATGTCGTGTTACCTAGCTAGGGTGTGGAATGCCTTCGGCATCCGACATGTAAAGACTGCAGCCTACCACCCGCAATCCAACGGGTTAGTTGAAAGATTTAACCAGACGTTGAAGAGTATGCTAAGACGGGGGTTGAAGGGACAAATGAAAGAGTGGGACACTCTGCTTCCCTTTGTGCTGTATGCGTGCAGGGAAAGGAAGCAAGCGTCTCTAGGAACCTCCCCGTATGAACTGATGTATGGACACACACCCAGAGGTATCCTCGATATCCTCCGGGAACAGTGGGTAGAACCTGGAGCAGAGGAAATTGCTGTGCCCCAGTTTTTGAGGGACTTAACAGGTCGTTTAGCACGAACCTCCCAAATAGCAGAAAGTAACCTAAAGGCTAGTCAACAGAAACAAAAGAATTACTACGACCGCAATACCAAGCCTCGCCAGTTGGCTATAGGCGAAAAGGTAATTGTCAGGGTGCCCGGAGCTGTACCCAAGTTTGAAAGGCAGTGGAAAGGGCCCTTCCAAGTAGTAGAACAGGTAGGTCCTGTGACCTATGCAATACAAAATAGGAGAGGCCGCAGGCAGATTTACAACGTTAATCTGCTAAGCCCATGGCATGAAAGGGTGGCACTCTCCCAGCTGGCTACACATTCCCATAGATACCCGGAGAACAGGAAGGACATCAATAGCTTATGTAGGATTACATGCTGCGATGATGTCAACAACCCAGCCTGTAATATCTTAAGGGGGGGAATATGTGATAATGACAGCAATCCTGAGCAGATGGATTGGGAAAATGAGCATTGTGCCTTTAAGAGTAAGGACAAGTCAGATTCCTATAGAAACCGAAAGCTTCTAACTAGAACTGAGCCCAGCCATAGTGTAATAGCAAAGCGCCCGCAACCCAATAATACCCGGAGTCTATAGACGAGGATTCAACTCCCTTTTATTGTATATACAGTCTCAGCAATAGCATACAAAATGTCTGAGCCCTGAGCTAAGTCAATCAACAGCATTTATACATTTCTTCTCCAAGCTAATACAGGCCAAACTTCTCATTGGTCCTGGTAGCCCACATACCTTCATCCAATAGCCATCTTTGACCAGGCTTACCCCCTTGCCCTCCCTCTGTGCACATTTCTCTAGCCCTGGCTCAAAACGCTAGACAAAATATTCTTACACTTTTCTGCTTTATTTTCATCCTAATTGCAAGGTCAGAGCACATCTAGCAAAGATACAGTGGAGCGGCCTTCTACTGAAACAGACATCTGGCTTACCAAAACAATAACAGTGGAGAAGTTTTATTCTCTTATCTCACAGGAGAGAGAGAAATGTTATCAAGGCAGTATAGAGCGGCTTTTCTGTCTAACAGCTAACAGCATTCTGTAATTTTCCAAAGTCAGCAATAACATTCTAAAGCAGGAGAAAAGGGCTTCAGGCCTAGCTCTGCTACATACTAGGCCATCGTCTATCACATTAGCAGTGACGTAGAAGCTGAGTGGAACTCTAATGAGTTGCACCTGAGTAGCCAGAGGGGTGTGGCTGCTGAAGGAAGCCATTTTAAACCTGCTTCAGAGCTAGAGTTCAGAAGGAAGAGAGGTGGAGAGAGAGAGAGCCCACAGAAGCAACGACAGCAGACAGAGCAACGTAGGCAAGGAAGGCAAAGAGGAGAGCAGCAAAGAGGGAAACTTTGGAACCCAGAACTAGCAAAGGAGGATTCTGGAAGGTCCATTACCTTTACCTCAGGAGCACTAGAAGCAAAGCCAAAACCTCTGTGGAAACTACCCGAAGAAAAGGTAGAAGAGTTTACCTATATGAGGGAGGAAAGCTCTGATTACAGAAAAGGCATTGCGAGTGAGAAAGGTACGTCTGCCATAATTCCTAGCCAGAGACTTGCTGAGGAGATTGTACAGCAGTTAAAGAACAGTTCTAATAAGAGCAGAGATAGCACTACTGCAAAAACAGTTCCAGTCAGAAACATTCTTAATAAGTGTTTTGAAACAGACGTAAAGGCTGTTGCTAAGAGCTTACGTAAGAATCAGTTTCCTGCACTAGAGAAAGTTACTGCCAGTCAGAGGGACAACTTTATTGAACAGCTGCAAGACGTTCTCAGGGACCTGCAGTCTAGAAGTTCCCCTAAAGCAGAATTATAATGATTACAGCGAGGAGATGATTGTTGACGTAGAAAGCACTCCTGATACAACTGATATCTGTGAGATGGATTGTTCTTTATGTGAGATTGATCACTTGGACCTACGTTAGACAACCTTTGCATGAAGGTAATGCAAAGTTGTTTTCTCCTGAATGTTTGCTGTGAAGAAACAGTTGGCCATATGCTTTATTTTCTAACTTTGAATTGCTCCTGTTCCCTGTTT
The DNA here is from genome assembly GCA_033557465.1 of Ichthyophis bannanicus. Classification (NCBI taxonomy): domain Eukaryota; kingdom Metazoa; phylum Chordata; class Amphibia; order Gymnophiona; family Ichthyophiidae; genus Ichthyophis; species Ichthyophis bannanicus. The sequence continues at coordinate 40,946,021 of CM066049.1, read as the reverse complement.
TGGAAAGTAATCCGTGTCATGTTTTGAGCCAAGAATCTATGTGTGAAAGGGAAAACCCCAAATAAAAATGTATCTGTTCAAATGACCCTCGTGCCACAACACCTTTGTTTGATAGTAAACCTAGACTACAACTCCCAGCGTCCCTTGCTGCTACCTTAGTCAAAAAGGACACTTGAAGACAAAGTAGAGGTCACCCTTGCTCTAGAGTCACCGGCCCTAGGCGGGGGCAGGACAAAATAAAACAAAAGATATTATAATGCCTCTATACCGTTCCATGGTGAGACCGCACCTTGAATATTGTGTGCAATTCTGGTCACCGTATCTTAAAAAGGATATAGGGTTATTAGAAAAGGTACAGAGAAGAGCCACCAAAATGGTAAAGGGGATGGAAGGATACTCCTATGAAGAAAGTCTAAAAAGGTTAGGGCTCTTTAACCTGGAAAAGAGACGGCTGAGGGGAGATATGATAGAAGTCTATAAATTAATGAACGGAGTGGAACGGGTAAACGTAGATCGACTGTTTACGTTATCAGAATATAGAAAGACTAGGGGATATGCAATGAAGCTACAGGGTAAACTATTTAAGACTAATAAAAGAAAATATTTTTTCACTCAACGTGTAATCAAACTCTGGAATTAGTTACCGGAGGATGTAGTAAAGGCTGTTAGTGTAGCTGGGTTTAAAAAAGGTTTGGACAAGTTCCTGGAGGAAAGGTCCATAAACCTTTATTAAGAAGGGACCCAGGATTTTATTTTATTTATTTATTTATTTAATTGCTTTTAACTGTAAATTTCCAGAGGTAATATATCTTTCTGTATATAGCTTGTATATAGTTTACCATGTTGTCTCCAAGTTACTGACCCTGTTATAATGTAAGCAAAAGACCCTGTTATAATGTAAGCAAAGGACTGTTCTAATGCGAAATTTGTTATCTGTAAACCGCGCTGATACCAAAGAGCGCGGTATATAAAAACTGTAAAATAATAAAATAATAAATATACCGCACTATTTATTATCAGCGCGGTTTACAGGAATCTTTTGTGCAAAGAGGGTATTTCAATGCACTTACAATAAACAGGGTAAATAAACATGGATAACAGGCTAACAGGTAAAAACAACTATTTACAATTTAGTATGCAGGCTTGTACAATTATCTCGTTAGTAAGTACAGTTGATACGACAATGACATTCTGTAAATTAAATAGAGGTGCGTTCAGAAGGTAGAGGTATTGTGGGCATGGGGCTCGTGTGGAGAGAGTTGGACATGATTGAAGGTGGCTGAGAGCTGTCATTTGAGATGGAGAAGTACTGGGTAAATAGGTGACGTTTCAACGCTTTCCTAAATTGAAGGAGGATGTTGATGGTGCGGATGTCAGGTGGGAGAGCATTCCAGCAGGAGGGTGCGTAGAAGGCAAAGGCACGGTTGCTCGTAGTCTTGGAGCATTTAATGATTGCTTTGGGAAGGATGAGAGTGTTAGTAGCAGCTGACCTCCTCATCCTGTTGGGGGGAGTTATCTGGACTAAGTCAGAGAGGGAGGTGGACGTGCAGTTATGGATGGCCTTGAAAGTCATTGTTAGAATCTTAAATGTAATCCTGTAGTGGACAGGGAGCCAGTGTAGGTGTTTTAGTATGGGGGTAATGTGTTCCATTCTAGAGGCTCCATGTAGAGTTCTTGCTGCAGCGTTCATTGCCAACTGTAAAGGATGTAGGGTGCTCTTCGGAAGTCCGTGCAGAATGGAGTTAATGTGATCGAAATGAGGCATTACTAGAGCTTGAAATACTGTTCTGAAGTCAGTCGGATCTAGCAGTTGTCTGATGTGGCGGAGTGTTCGGATTTTATAGTATACTGCCTTTACCATATTAGATATCTGCTCCTTCATATTGAGTTGTTGGTCAAGGATGATACCAAGGTATCGTATCGTAGGTTTGGTGAAGAGTTCGGCATCACGCACTTTTATGGATGATGGTGGAGTGAATGCTTGGTCTCTGCAGATGAATAGGACTTCCGTTTTCTTAAAGTTTATTTTTAGCTTCTGAGTGTGTAGCCAGCCTGTAACCGCGTCGAAGCATGAGGACAGGCGGGAGAGATCTGGGTGCTCAGTTGATATTGTTGTGTACATCAGAACGTCATCAGCGTATATTAGACAGTTGATGTGGAAGGATCTAATGATAGCGCAGATGGGTTGCATGTAAACATTAAAAAGAAGTGCTGAAAGTGAGGACCCTTGTGGTACACCCATCGCTTGCAGGAATGGATCTGATCTTGAGGGGCCGGAGCGAACATGTTGCCATCTTTCATTTAGATATGATGTGCACCATGATAGCACAGTGCCGTGAACTCCCTTCTCAGCAAGGCGGGAGAGAAGTAGGTCGTGACTGACGGAGTCGAAGGCAGCTGCGATGTCTAGGAAAATGAGAGCGAAGGCTTGCCTGAGGTTGTCGATACCTACAGTTAGGGTGTTAAATAACGTGGTTAAGAGAGTTTCAACCCCATGTGACTCGCGGAACCCGTGTTGGCAGGTGTCCAAGGGTGAGTTATTTTCAATGTGGTGGTCTAGTTGTCGTTGGACTATTTTTTCCATAATTTTGGCTAGGAACGGGATGCTTGATATTGGTCTGTAGGAGTCCATTTTAGCAGGGTCAAGTCTGTTGTTTTTGAGCAGGGGTCTGATTGAAGTTTGCTTCAGGCTGTTGGGGAAGGTTCCGGTCAGGAAGGAAGTGTTAATAAGATTGGTAAGGAATGGGCTGAGTTCAACACGTAGCGTTTTTATCCATTGTGCTGGGCAAGGATCATTCGGTGCCGTGGTGGTGTTTATGCTGTTGATTATGTCTTGGAGTTCTCTGGTGGATGGGGTTATGAATGTCGTGAGCATTTGATGGGTGCCTGCTAAATCAGAGGTTAAGGTGGAGAGGGGGAGCCACCCGGATTTGTCATCCAGGACAACGGTATCGGAAGGTACGTTGACCTGACTGGTTTTGGTTCGGAGGTATTCGGCATATTCTTGGGGGTCAGGATGGTTAGGTTGGCTGGGGGAAGGTTCTTTTGCTAGTGAGCTGACAATGTTGAAGAGATCGTGTGGCTTATTCAATGATTTGTGCAGCCTTTTAGCGTAGTATTGTTTCATGTTTGTTGAGACTGCTGCACGATGTTTAGCTAGTTGAGTAGTGTAGGCTTCATGATTCTCAGTTGATCTTGAGTGCCTCCAGCGCTTTTCGAGACGTCTGAGCAGTTGTAGAGACTTCTTCAACTCGGGTGAGTACCATGGTGCTTTTGTTCTCTTGCGAGGTTCTCTGGTGGAGGGCAGGTCAATTCTGGCATCTAGGTTTGAGTTCCATGCTGCAATCATATCATCGAGGTTCTGTTTAGGTGGGTTAAGGAGAAGGTGTGCTTTTTTCAGGATTTCATCTTTGTTAAATGGACGGAAAGACTTATGCGTTGAGGCATAAGATTTGTTTGAAGACTGGGGGATGGTGGGCTCAGGGCATCCTGGTATTGAGAAGTTGATTAAGCTATGGTCAGACCAGGGTACTGGGCTTATAGTAATCTTAGGGTCATAGGTGGGGCTAAGAGAAGTGGGCGGTGCAAAAATCATGTCAAGTGTGTTTCCCTTGATGTGAGTTGGTGAGTTAATTAATTGGGTGTATCCTAACATTTCTAGGGCAGCGAGAAAGGCTTTGTTGTGAGTGTCTTGGAGAGCAGGGAGGTTGAAGTCACCTAATACCCAGTTAGGTGTGCGGGGATTAGGGGGGTTGCAGGCGAGGTCAACAATTGTGGCTAGATCATCAGGTGAGGGGGAAGGAGCCCGGTAGAATAGGTTGATGGTGCTGTGTTTGTTGGCGATGGTGATGGAGTCAAGATGTGGGGTGCTACTGGAGGACAACAGATGAAATTGTAGATCTGTCTTGGTCAGGATGGTTGTTCCTCCTCCTTTTTTATCACTCCTATTACATGAGTGGACAGAGAAGTTGGGTGGGACAAACTGGTAAAGGAGGACGGTGTCCAAGGCTGACAGCCAGGTCTCGGTAATGCATAGGACATCAAGGTCGAGGGCATCTAACATGTCGACAACTGCTGGCCATTTTTGTCGGATGGAGCGTGCATTTATCAAGGCACACTTAAGGTCTCGGGGAGGGGTATGGTGATCTTGTTGGTGGGGTTTGGACTGCTGAAGGGCTATGTAGATGAGGTGGGGATAAGGTGTATGGCCTGGTTGGTGGGCTGTCTGTTGACTATGGTGGTTATAGATTCTCTTCCAGGGGCTGTGTAATATTGGGATGGAATTGTAATGAGTGGTGAGGGCTTGAGAGTCGAGTGCCAGGGCGAGTAGTATGTAGCACATGGGGAGGGCATAGGCATGTGTGATTAAAGTGAGTTGTAGCATGGTGGTTCGGCGGTCTGGGGGTTGATGAGTGCTGTGATGGTCAAGATGTTAGCGGGCTGATGTATCTGAGGGAGAGCTATCAGCAGTTATTCTGGCAGAGCAGTCGAAAATAATAATAATAATAGCAGTAATATTGACAAAAAGGATAGTAGCAGAAATGTTAGCAAAAGCTAGCGGCAATAATACTGGCAAGAGCTAGAAGCAATACTGTGGGAGAAGTGATGAAAGGCTAATGAAGGCAACTTACTGGCAAAATACTAGTAAGGCATGGTAACAGAGGTAGAAAATTACAATGTAACTGTATGAGGTATTGGTAACAATAACTTGTACAGAGGTAGTAAATTACAATGTAACTGTTTGGAGTATTGGTAACAATAATTGTAACAGTGGTTTATAGGAATACTTGCAGTTAGGTAGCGTTGGGGAGAGCTGAAGATGTGGCAGGATTAGCGGTCGGTGAGCCGGTGAGGAGTTCAGTTTCTGTCTTAAAGGCAGTGTGCGTGGACTGCCAGTCTTGTGGCGTTTTGATGTGGTGGTGGTTGGATTTGGAGCGCTGTTGCTTCCTTGGAGGTCCCCGCCTAAGGGCCACGCCAAAGGGCCCTCTGGCGAGGCCCTCAGGCGCGGGCCCGCCAGGCGCGGGTGCGCCCGATGGCGCTCCTTTTTAAAAGCAGCTGGCCTGCCCCGATTGGGCAGGGGAAGACTGGAGGGCGTCCTTCTCTTCACCGGGTGCTCGATCCCTCCTGGGAGAGCCGCGGCCGGCCTGGAAGTGGAGGAGGCAGCAAAAGGGAGCCTGCGCCCGATGGCGCTCCTTTTTAAAAGCATATGGCCTGCCCCGATTGGGCAGGGGAAGACTGGAGGGCGTCTTGAATGCTTGACCTAGTGCAAGCTTTGCAGAACCTGTGTCTTTTGGGGAAACTGCTAGGTACGTATGACCTAGATTGGCCACTGTTGAAAACAGGATACTGGGCTTGATGGACCTTGGTCTGACCCAGTATGGCATATCTTATGTTCTTATGTTCTTATGAGTGGGGCCTTGTGATGCCGACACTGAGGTAACCGGGTCAGGCGTCGAAGAGGAGAGGAGGTCCTTGCCGGGAAGACCCTCAGGAGACCGGGCGCCATCACCGGAGGCCTCCGTATCTGAATGGGGTACCTTTCAGGGCCGCTCCTTCTCCGACTCCAGGGATTGCCGAAGAGGGCTAAGGGACCTAGCGCGAGAACACTCATGCTGGTATGGAGTCCCCGACAGAGTCCTCAAGGCCTTCTTCTTCTTCTTCTTCCACTCCCTTTCAGGGGACCCTTGCTCGGAGTGGCACCAGGGCCGCAGAGTGGTACTGGGGCCGCAGAGCGGCCATGAAGGACCCCAGAGATGGACGGTCAGTGGAGTGGGAAGCTGCCAGGGACACTGGGGCCATCGCATGGAAAATATCATCCAGTTTCTGCTTACGGCTCTGGATGGCCTTGGAGGACATCTTTTTACAAAGGGAGCAGAACTCCAGGTCATGGTCCGCTCCCAGACATCGGAGACAAGAGTCATGGGTGTCAGTGAGGAACATGTTTTTGGAGCATCTGTCACACTTTTTGAAACTGGAGCCCATGGGAGCAAAAAGGATTCCCGCAAGGTCGAAGACCTACGGTGCAGCCAGCAGTTGAAAAGGGTGGGAAAACGCGCTGGATACGAACTCACAAAGAAAAAAAAGAGGAAAATAACGAAGTCCCGGGTCCACTGCCAAAACAAGGGCACTGGGATGACAGGAAAAGGACTGGGAAACTGGAATAGAAGAAATATTAAGAAAACTTCTCAGAGGTACAGGGACGTGTGTCCGAAGGGCTCCGCGGAAATAGGGAGACTGATCAAGATGGCACCCCTGGGCGGGAAGGGGATCACACATGCATGGTGGCATTCCCAAAGGCTTTCTTTGAAAGCTGGGGAAATGCTCCACACAGGCCCAGTCGGTGCCAACATCACCCATATGTGAGGACTGACTTCCTGCCTGCTTGTTCCTTAAGAATCCTGGTGATCCAGCAGCTCTTGGGTTTTCTTGGCAGTGTAACTAAGTAGATTGCCTCAAAACAATATCCTGGTGGGTAGGCTTGTGACAGATAATTATTTTCTCCATTCAAAAGCAATGTTTGTCTTACATAGGCAGTATAAAAAGTCTGATGCTAAATCTTTAACAAGCTCTGCTAAATCTTTAATAACATGTTGCAAAGTTTACAACAGTGCTATTTTAAGTGCAGGAATTATAACATTACATGTGAGTTCACCCAGGTGACTATGTTTAGGTGAAAGAAGTGACAAAGGCTGTGTTCAGTGTTATAAAAACTTTTAACAAGGTTTTTATGGTTTACGTGCACATAAAAGTGTAAATAGTGTAAAGTGAACTATTTCTAATGCTAGCCAGTGCAAATTAGTGATTTATAGAGTCAAGAATCAAAAATCAGTGATACTGGGATAAAAGACCTAGAGCTCAATATTGAATTATGATGTCTATGTGCCTCTAAAATGCATAATAGTCTGCACAGGCTCTTAACCATGGATATTCAATGCCGGGATCATATGCAGCCCAGCAATGAATATCCGGGTTTGCTGTACAACCCCCCAACCACAGTTGCTAACTGGGCAGTAGCGATATTGCATGCTGCTGGTTAGCTCTTTCGGCTAAAAGATAGGCAAGCTTTTGCTACGCCTATCTTTTAGCCAAAGGTTGCTAACCGGGCAGCATGCAATATTGCCTCCGCTCCTACCTGGAACACTCAAAACAAGTCCCGATGCTAAGTGGTTAGCATCAGGGTGTGTATGGGATAAGATCGGGGATATTCAGCGGCACTAACCGTGTAAGTTCCATTGAATATTCCACTGAACGACATTTATATGGGCTGTAAACCGTGTAAAAGTCTTTTGAATATTGGGCCCCTAGTTAATGATAAGGTTAAATAACTCATAGAAAAAACAAACTGCACAATATTAGAAAAATATTAGAAGAGTAGCTGCAATCCACATATGAGTCAGCAACGCTAACTATGACAGCTGCCAACATCCAAAACTCATAAGCAAAAGAATTACTGTATTTAATAAGCCAGGGCTTGTAGCACACAGTATGAAAATGTGTAGCTATGGTTCTTGTCATATTTTGCTCCATTCATGAATGGCTTGCTCTTTTTCAATATTAGCTTCAGTTTGCATACTAGTAGCTGGTGATCTGTATCACAGTCAGCTCCAGGTTTTGTCTTTGTTGATGTTATAGAGCTTTCCTCGTAGACGGCATTGTATTTCATTACAATTCTTGCAAATTTCTTCTTAACTATAAATGCAACACCATTTCTTCTTTGTCTTTCATTTCCAGCATAGTAAACCATATGATCATCAGATGCAAAGTGCCCAAAGCCAGTCCATTTCAGTTCACTGACATCCAGCAGATCAAGTTGCAAATGTTCCATTTCATTCTTGACCACCTTCAATTTCCCTTGGTTCATGCCTCGTACGTTCCACGTCCCAATAGGTAAGATATCTTTGCAACTTCTGACTCTTTTCATGTGCAGCTACATCAGCAAGCCATTTGTGAATGCAGCAAAATATGAACTTGAGAATATACCACTGGAATTTAAAGACTGCCTGAGAAATCGATTTGCTACTTTCGATAAAATTGACAGAGTTCCAGAAGAGTTATAGGATGACAGCAAGAAGGTTCTATTGAAAGAAAGCGATAAGTCTCTACATAAGGTTAAAACCCAAAAACGGCCAAAATGGATAACTGAAGAAACTCTGAAAATTGTCCAGAAATGCAGAGAAGCTAAAGCCAGAGGAGAAAGAGAACAACAAAAATTCAACAGGTTTGTTGGAACAATAATAAAACAGTAGCACAAAAAACTTGTCCCACTCTCTAACCAGAAAAGAAGTATCACTATTTTTTGTGGGAAAAGGGTCTCAGACTTGATCGGGGAAAACGTTGGAGAGGAACTCTGCCTCTATAACCGACTAACCCCTCTGTTGCATCAACGACCCAATCTTATCCCTTTATTTCCCTTTTTTTTGTTATAAAATGAGTTTAACACTACGTTCAATATGCTTGAATCCTCAAGTAATAAGTAATTTCAAAATAAAGCTGAACGCTTATCTGTAAAGTCCAATAAGGACTGTAATCTCATCCCTGTGATCGCATCCCAACGCAAGTTGACAGCGCCAGTGCGTTTCACCGCTTCCGCGGTTTCATCGGGGGAATGAACGCAAGTTGACAGCGCCAGTGCGTTTCACCGCTTCCGCGGTTTCATCGGGGGAATGTTGCCTGAGATTAGCTTTCAAATCGCTTGACCCGGTGAGTTCTAAAAAGACAATAAGATGCAATCAATACTTCAATATCAAATGGAATTCTTCAACTGTGTCAATCTCACGAAGGTTACTTTCTGCAGTTGGTAACTATACCTTATACACCATTTTCACCAGACCCGTCTCTCATCCAAAAGACGCCAGCGCATGCGTGTTAAAAAACTATCATGGACTTATATCCTCAAACCCTCCAGTGACGTCAGTTCACTATATTAGAGGAGAGCAGAAAAGTTTAAAGGGCTCGTGCTCCCCCAGCCTCTTCTTTGGCTACAGAGGAAGTCAGTTCCCTTAGTAATGTTAACGGAGAACTAATAGACTTAGCATCCTGTTTTTGCAAAAATCTTGTTTTTTTAAAAATCCTGTTTTTTCTTAAAAAAACTCAAACAAGGTATGATATAAAAAAAGTCTTCTCACATTCAAAATTATTCAGAGACATACTGACCAATCAATTTGGGCATTTAGCCCTTCTGGATATACCGTTCGCAAAGTGTATCTCCATCGTTGTTCACACAGAAGAAGGCTTTGATCTTTAGTCTTATTAAAGGAACCAGTTGTCACTTGATCTATATAAAATGCCCGTAATTGTTCAAATTGATGATCACGTTCTAAACAGTGGGACACTATAGGAGCTTCTAACTTTTTACATCGGAGACGACTACGATGTTCATTCATCCGAATCCGAAATGAGCGGATGGTTTTGCCGATGTAAAGAAGATGACACGGGCACTGGATTGCATACACCACTCCACTGGAATCACATGTGGTTTGCCGTTTTAAAACATACTTTGTATCATGATAGCTAAACTCTGTCAGCTCCAGCGAAACTGAACAGATATTACATTGCCCACAGGGTACATGGCCTTTGTGTAGAGATACAGCTCGTATCAAAGGTCGCAACGCCGCCGGACTCAACAGTTCCTTCAAATTCTTCAAATTCAAATTCTTCAAAATCTTACAACGAAACTTCATGGCGAGAGGATATCCAAGGCCAATAATAAAACGGGCGTATACACGAGCAAAATTTAATGATCGGGACCTACTGTTAGGATCAGCCACATCAAGGGGCGGCTTTGATGAAACATCAGTAAATTTGATAACCAAATATTCTCCTTTTAGTGGTCAAATGAAGAAAATTTTGAAACGTCATAGTAATATCCTCAAAAGTGTTCCGGGTTTAGAAACTAGATCTATTTGTTGCGTTTGGCAACGCCACAAGAATTTGACAGAGTTTAGCTATCATGATACAAAGTATGTTTTAAAACGGCAAACCACTGGTAAGAGAGTGAGAGGAGAAAGAGAGGCAATTGCAGAACTCAACAGAGATTTCCAGCATGCAGCAATTGAATAGTAGCAAATCACCTGGACTGGATGGTATACATCCAAGAGTGTTGAAAGAACTGAAATATGAGATTGTAGACCTGCTATTAGTAATCTGTGAACTTTCATTAAAATCATCTGTAATACCTGAAGATTGGAGGGTCGCCAATGTAACGCCAATTTTTAAAAAGTGTTCCAGGGGTGATCCGGGAAATTACAGACCGGTGAGCCTGATGTCAGTACCGGGGAAAATGGTAGAAACCATCATAAAGAACAAAATTACACAGCATGTAGATAGTCATGGCCTAATGGGAGACAGCCAACATGGCTTTAGATAAGGAAGATCTTGTCTTACTAATCTGATATTTTTTTTTTAAAGTGTGAATAAACAGGTAGACAAAGGTGAGTCGGTTGATATAGCGTATCTGGACTTTCAGAAAGCCTTTGACAACGTCCCTCATCAGAGACTTTAGGAAAAACTAAAAAGTCATGGGATAGGAGGCAGTGTACTATTGTGGATCGGGAACTGGTTAAAAGATAGAAAGCAGAGAGTAGGGCTAAATGGCCAATTTTCCCATTGGAAAAAGGTGAATAGTGGAGTACCCCAGGGATCTGTACTGGGTCCGCTACTTTTTGACAAATTCATAAATGATCTGGATAAGGGAATAACTAGTGAGGTTATCAAATTTGCAGACGACACAAAACTGTTTAAAGTTGTTAAAACCCAAGAGGACTGTGGAAAATTGCAGGAGGATCTGGATAAATTGGAAGACTGGGCATCCAAATGGCAGATTAAATTTAATGTGGACAAGTGCAAATTCATGCACCTAGGAAAGAACCACCCACACTATGGTTACACAATTCAAGGTTCCACATTGGGAACCACCACCCAGGAAAAAGATTTAGGAGTCATCGTGGATAACATGTTAAAACCCTCCGCCCAGTGTGCAGCGACGGCCAAGAAAGCAAATAGAATGCTAGGTATCATAAGGAAAGGAATGGAAAATAAAACAAAGGATATCATACTGCCTCTGTATCATTCCATTTTAAGACCGCACCTTGAATATTGTGTGCAATTCTGGTCGCCGTATCTTTAAAAGGATATAGCGTTATTAGAAAAGGTACAGAGAAGAGCCGCCAAAATGGTAAAGGGGATGGAAGGCTACTCCTATGAAGAGAGGCTACAAAGGTTAGGGCTCTTCTACCTGGAAAAGAGATGGCTGAGGGGAGCTATGATGTTGTTAAGTGCCGTCGAGTCAGAGTCGACTCATGGCGACCCTCTGGATAGCTATCCTAAATTGTGTTCGGTCTTCAGTCAGGCGGCTCATAGTTGACGGACTGGTACCCGTAGCTGCTCTTATTGTATTGATCCATTTCATTGCTGGCCTTCCTCTTTTGCGTTGACCTTCTATCTTGCCAAGCATGATGTCTTTCTCTAATGATCTCTCTCTTCGCATAATGTGTCCAAAGTATGAAAGTCGAAGTCTTGTCATCTGAGCTTCTAAAGAAAGCTTAGGTTTGATCTCCTCTTGTACCGACTGGTTTGTTCTTCAGGCAGTCCATGGTATACACAGTATTCGCCGCCAGCACCATAATTCAAAGGCATCAATTTTCTTCCTGTCTGTCTTTTTCACTGTCCAGCTTTCACATCCATATGATGTTATTGAAAATACCATGGCTTGAATAAGTCGAATCTTTGTATGGAGAGAGACATCTCTGCTCTTGAGAATCTTATCAAGGTCTTTCATAGCCATTCTGCCAAGAACAATGCGTCATTTGATTTCTTGACTGCTTGTTGCTTCTTTATTGATAGTTGATCCAAGTAGGTTAAAGTTGTTCACAATTTCAATTTCTTCTCCTTCAACGATGAACCTGTTGATTATTTATTTATTTATAGACTCTTATATACCGCACTATTAGGCATCAGCGCGGTTCACAAAAAACAGTGAGATACACAATTCAGCAGTACTTTGTGTTTACAGAAAACAGGAGAATATAACTCGGATAACAGGGTATATAATTAATAAACATAGTCATAATATCATCATGGCTTCAGTTTTGTGTGTATGTGGTCTGTGGGGTATCTGTATTGTATGTGTATGAGTGGAAGGTCTGTGGGTTGGTTGAGATGTCTTTATTGTTTACTGGATAAGATAAAAGGAAGAGGTAGTGTTTCAAAGCTTTGCGAAACTGCAAAAGGTCTGGTATTGCTCGGATGTTTTGAGGGAGGCTATTCCAACACCTTGGTGCACAGAATAAAAAGGCCCTGTCTGAAGTAGTTTTGGTACACTGTGATATTGATTTAGGGACTAACAGAGTATTGAGTGTTACTGACCTTCTGTCTCTATTGAGGGGTGGTGTTTGGATCAAGTCTGATATTGATGAAGATGAGAGTTCTTTGAAGGCTTTGAATGTAATTAGTAAAATTTTGAAAGTGAGTCTACTTTGAATTGGGAGCCAATGAAGATGTTTTAGAATAGGTGAGATATGGTCTTTCCGGGAAGCTCCATGAAGGACTCTAGCTGCAGCATTCATAGCCATTTGAAGTGGGTGTAAGGTGGTTTGTGGAAGACCTTGTAAAATTGAGTTCGCATAATCAAAATGAGGTATGATTAGCGCATGATAGATGGTTCTAAAATCGTCTGGCTCTAGCAAGGATCGAAGGTGTCTAAGGGAGCGTATTTTGTGATAATCTTTGTCTTCTTTACATTAAGGTGCAGGCCCATTTTGAGACTATGTTCTTCGATTGTGAGAAGCAAATGTTTCCAATCATCTTCACTTTCAGCCAGTAATGTAGTATCATCAGCATAGCGAAGGTTGTTGATGAGTCTTCCACCAATCTAAACACCTCTGTTGTCTTCATACAATCCTGCTTCTCTGATGATTTGTTCTGCAAATAAATTAAACAGGTAGGGGGAAAGCATGCAGCCTTGTCTTACACCTTTGCTTATTTTAAACCATTCTGTTTCTCCTTGTTCCGTTCGAACTGTTGCTTCTTGATCAATGTACAGATTGCGCAAGAGAACGATCAGGAGTTCTGGTATACTCATGCTTCGTAATGTGGCCCAGAGTTTCTCATGGTTCACACAGTCAAAAGCCTTGCTATAGTCGATAAAGCACAAATAGATATCCTTTTGGTATTCTTTAGTCTTTTCAAGGATCCATCTCACATCCGCAATGATGTCTCTCGTTCCTCGCCCTTTCCTGAACCCTGCTTGCACTTCAGGTAGTTCTTGTTCCAGGTATGGTTGTAGTCTCTTTTGAATAATCTTCAGTAGAATCTTGCTGGCATGTGGGATCAGAGCGATTGTTCGATAATTTCCACAGTCAGTTGGATCACCTTTCTTTAGTATTGGTATAAACACAGATCTTTTCCAGTCAGTTGGCCATGATGTTGTCTTCCATATTTCTTGGCAGAGCCTTGTAAGTATGGTAACAGCTGCATCATATTGCTGCCATACTTCTATAGGAATGCTATCGATGCCTGGTGCTTTGTTCTTTGATAAGGCTTTCAATGCTGCTTCAACTTCTTCTTTCATCACCAATGGTTCCCGATCATAAGGTACAGGTTTAAACGGCTGTTGGTCCACTTGATCTTTATCATACAAAAACTCTGTATATTCCTTCCACCTTTTCTTGATCTTCTCAGCATTATTCAACATAGAACCTTGAGCATCTTGTAACATTCCAATTCGAGGCTGGAACTTTTTCTTTAACTCTCGTAGAAAAGAGACAGCTGAGGGGAGATATGATAGAGGTCTATAAATTAATGAATGGAGTGGAACGGGTAAACGTAGATTGATTGTTTACACTATAAGAATATAGAAAGACTAGGGGACATGTAATGAAGCTACAGGGTAAACTATTTAAGACAAATAAGAGAAAATATTTTTTCACTCAACGTGTAATCAAACTCTGGAATTTGTTACCGGAGGATGTAGTAAGAGCTGTTAGTGTAGCTGGGTTTAAAAAAGGTTTGGACAAGTTCCTGGAGGAAAGTTCCATAAACCATTATTAAAAAGGGACCCAGGATATCAATGCTTGTCCCAATACAAGCATTGTGGATTCTGTGTCTTTTGGAGATACTGCTAGGTACGTATGACCTAGATTGGCCACTGTTGGAAACAGGATACTGGACTTGATGGACCTTGGTCTGACCCAGTATGGCATATCTTATGTTCTTATGTTACAGGACAAGAAAAAGTACTACAATGACAAATACAAGGAAATAGAATCAGAAGCTGTTAGAGGAAGAACAAGATCGGCTTTTCTAAAGCTATGAGAGTTAAAGAAAACATTCCAGCCTCGAATTGGAATGCTATAAGATGCTCAAGGATCCAAAGAATATACAGGGTCATTATACTATAAATATCAAGTGGACCAACAGTCATTTCAACCTATACATTATGATCAGGAACCATTGGTGATGAAAGAAGACGTCGAAGCAGCACTGAAAGCCTTATCAAAGAACAAAGAACCGGGCATTGATGGCATTCCCGTTGAGTTATTACAGCAATCAGATGAAGTTGTTACCATACTTACAAGGCTCTGCCAGGATATTTGGAAGACAAATTCATTGCCAACTGACTGTATTTATTCCAATACTGAAGAAAGTTGACCCGACTGACTGTGGAAATTATTGCACAATTGCTCTAATCCCACATGCCAGCAAGATTCTACTCAAGATTATTCAGCAGAGACTACAACCATATCTGGAAGGAGAACTGCCTGAAGTGCAAGCAGGGTTCAGGAAAGGGAGAGGAACAAGAGACATCATCGCGGATGTGAGATGGATCCTTGAAAAGACAAAAGAATACCAAAAGGATATCTATATGTGTTTTATTAACTACAGCAAGGCTTTTGACTGTGTAAACCATGAGAAACTCTAGGCCACATTAAGAAGCATGGGTATACCAGAACACCTGATCGTTCTCTTGCACAACCTTTAGATTGATCAAGAAGCAACAGTTTGAACGGAACTAGGAGAAACAGAATGGTATAAAATCAGCAAAGGTGTATGACAAGGCTGCATACCTTCCCCCTACCTCTTTAATTTATATGCAGAGCAAATCATCAGAGAAGCAGAACTGTATGAAAAGAACAGAGATGTGAAGATTGGTGGAAGACTCATCAACAACCTTCGCTATGCTGACGATACCACATTACTGGCTGAAAGTGAAGACGATTTGAAACATTTGCTTCTCAAGATCAAGGAATATAGTCTTAAAATGGGTCTGCACCTTAACATTAAGAAGATAAAGATCTTGACAACTGGCAAAATGAGTAAGTTCATTGTTGATGGAGAAGAAAATCAAAAAAGTTGACAACTTTAACCTACTTGGATCAACTATCAATAAAGAAGCAAAAAGCAGTCAAGAAATTCGACGATGCATTGCTCTTGGCAGAATGGCTATGAAGGACCTAGACAAGATTCTCAAGTGCCGAGATCTCTCTCTCCATACAAAGATTCGACTTGTTCAAACCATGGCATTTTCAGTAACGTCATATGGATGTGAAAGTTGGACGGTGAAAAAGATAGACAGGAAGAAAATTGATGCCTTTGAATTATGGTGCTGGTGACAAATATTGCATATTCCATGGACTACCCGAAGAACAAACCAGTCAGTACTAGAGGAGGTCAAATCTAAGCTTTCTTTAGAAGTTCAGATGACAAGACTTTGACTTTCATACTTTGGACATATCATGCGAAGAGAGAGATCATTAGAGAAAGACATGCTTGGCAAGGTAGAAGGTCAATGCAAACGAGGAAAGCCAGTAATGAAATGGATCAATACAGTAATATCAGCTATGGGTGCTAGTCTGTCAACAATGAGCCACCTGACTGAAGACCGAACACAATTTAGGACAACTATCCAGAGGGTCGCCATGAGTCGACACCGACTTTACAGCACTTAACAACAACATGGTTTTTGTATACCATTAAAAGGTCATTGAGCTTTATAATCCCCCAACTTAATAACACCAGTGAAGAAAACAATAATGATTATCAATGAACGATATAGACAAGCTCTGAAGCAATTGTTAAAGAATATACACCGTTATGTTCTCAAAATCAGTATCATCAATTAAGACAGCAATTACTACCTTCCCATTAAGAGTTATGACCCTATTGTAGTTTAACTTCAAAATCAGATTCTGAATCCAGACACCAGGATGAGATGCCAATAAAGGAGTTCTAAACAGGGATAGTCTCACTAAAATCATTAAATCCTGAGTTTAAATCTTATCACTGCATAACACATGCACCCCAGGAAAAGTCTTTACCGTAAGCCATATTTCCATCAAAAAAGTGCAAGAAAGAATCATATACAGATATGAGAGATTGCATTCATAGTCATCCATCACAGTGATATGTTTGTGTCACTTTCCATGTTATGCCACCATTTTCATGAACATCTACACAAATATCCATCTTTTTATTTTTATTGTTATTTTGATCAGAATATCATATATCTTTTATGATTTCACACATTCTCATCAAATTAATTCTCAATGGATTTCAATATTACTTTTATTCTTACATTGACTTGATGTTTTGTATTTGCTTTTATTGCTATATGGGTATTGATCTATTTATGTTATAAATTACATATTTAATTTATATCCTAAGAAGACCTTGTCATAGATACATGGCCATGTAAGCTTGTACTTTCTTCTGGTTGACTTCATATTGTGGACACTTTAAAAAAGATTTGTCCTAATCTTGTCTCAGTGTTTTTGTGCCCTTGCTCTTTTCTGCTACACAATACAGCGTAGTTACTCACTTGTAACAGGTGATCTCCGGGAAGAGCAGGAATCAGTCTTCACATATGGGTGACGTCAGTACCAATGGAGCCCGAGCAGGAACGCTCCCCAGCGTCCAATAGGAAAGCCTTTGGGAGCGGTGCCTGCGCATCTGCCTTCCCACCTTCCCAACTCCTCTCCTCAGTTGAGTTTGCAGCTGAGCGATAGAGGAAAAAATAAAAATACCCTACAACTCCTAGGGGAGAAGGGCAGGATGTGAAGATTGATTCCTGCTGTTCCTGAAGATCAGTAACTGTGCTATCTCCAGGAACAAGCAGGAATGCAGTCTTCACATATGGGACTCACTAGCTCCCAGATACCAGACTGTAAGGGGAGAGTAGTGTTATCCCTGAGGCTAAAGCACAGAGCTGAAGAGTGTGGACACAATGTGGCCCAGTAGACTTGATTTCAGTCTGCTTTACCATCTTTAATGGAAGTCTGGCCTCTTGCAGAAGTCCAGGACGGGGGTGGGAGTTGAATTTCAGTCCCAAAAAGATGCTGGAGTACAGCTTGGCCAAAGACAGCATCCCGATGGGACTCCCTGTCCAGACAACAATGTGCAGCGAAGGTGTGAATGGAGGCCCAGGTCACTGCCCCATAGATCTCATCAATGGATATTGAATGGAGGTTGGCAACTGAGGTTGCCATGGTGCGCACATCATGAGCAGTGACGTGGCCCTTGTTCATAAGCAAGAGATACAGTCCACTATCCTTTTGGATAGAGTCTGCTTTGTCACTGGTAGACCAAGGTGACTTGGATCGAAGAAAATGAATAATTGAGAGGATTTCCTGTGAACTTTAGTTCTATCTAAGTAGTAAGCCAGTGCTCACTTGAAGTCTTTTCTGCTACACAATACAGCGTAGTTACTCACCTGTAATAGGTGATTTCCGGAAAGAGCAGAAATCAGTTCCAACGTCACCCATATGTAGTGCTGCTTCCGCTCGAGACACATGTGTTCTCGGGAAGAAGATCGGTAGGATTACTGACTGGTTCAGATGTAAGGAGGAGATCACCTTCAGAAGGAAGTGTGGATGGGTACGGAGGACTACCTTGTCATAGTGGAAATGGGTATATGGCGGATCCGCTACCAGAGCCTGCAGTTCACTGATGCGATGAGCTGACATGATGGCTACGAGGAAGATTACCTTCCAAGAAAGAAACGTCAGTGAAGCAGTCACTAAAGGCTCGAAGGGAGGCTTTAGGAGTCGAGCTAGAACCACTTTGAGGTCCCAAGCCACTGGAGGCAGTTTAATGGGTGGCTTGGACAGCAGGTCCCCACATGAAGCATGCTACTAAGGGGTCTGAGGAAACAGACTGTCCACCCAGTGGTTGTGATAGGTCACAATAGCACTAAGATGAACTCTGATTGAGTTGGTCTTAAGACCTGCCAAGGACAAGTGGAAGAGATATTGAAGAAGAGATTCCACTGGGCAGGCGAAGGGGTCCATACCCTTTGGGAAGCACCAGAGGGCAAATCTTCAACATTTAAAGGCATAAGATCACCTGTTAGATTGTTTGTGTGATGCAAGCAGGATATCCTTGACCTCCTGTGGCAGATCAAGGTCAGCGAGCACTATCTTTCAGCAGCAATGCCGTGAGGTGCAGGGCATGATGACTGGGATGGAGAAGCATCCCTTGATCCTCTGAGCGGAGTTTGGGTGCAGTTCAGAGTCTGAGGGGTTGAGTCTGCGCCAGGTGAAGGAGCAGAGGAAACCACGGTTGCCAGGGCCAAAAAGGAGCTATGAGGATCACGGCGCCCTTGTCAGCTTGTAGCTTGAAGAGCATTTTCGGTATCAAGGGGATGCATGGGAATGCATAGAGCAGACCCTGTCCCCAATGGAGAAAGAAGGCGTCTGAGGTCTGACAGTGCAGGGACGGAAGCCTTGAGCAGAACAATGGAAGCCGTGTGTTCTGTTGAGTGGCGAAGAGATCTATGAGCGGGGTTCCCCACGTTTGGAAGATCCAAGTAGCCATCTCCTGATGTAGGGTCTACTCGTATGGATTAAGGATGCGGCTGAGTCTGTCTGCAAGGACACTGAGTTCACATGGGAGGCACACCAAGGTAGTTTCTCCAACTGGGTTAGTTTTGCACATACTATGGCAGTTGTGAACTTCACTTCTAAGCCAGGATATCTGGAGTATGATCTTTGTCTCTCAAATTTACTACTAATGCTCAGCGTAATACTTGCATCGTGCCAAAGAAAGCTTCCTTCTGGAGTCCATACGATGTAACAGGTCAGGTAAGTTTGTCAAGATGTGATTTGCATCTGTTGCTTTTTGCAGTTTTTCTAATGGCAATTTTCCACTTTCTTGCAGCTTTTGGTGAACTCTCTTTGATCTCTGGAAGGGGCGGTATAGAAAAGCACACAAATAAATAAATAAAATAAATATCCTCTTGATTTAAATATAGCAGTGCTATAGGTGGGCACCTTTTTATCTTGGGTAATGTGCAGCCAGTGTATATTTTTCTTCTTTGTTCCTACCATATTCAATTGTAGTGTCGCCTTGCTGAGATTTGGTATAGATGTTATACAACAGGGTTACCACGTGAAGATACTCAGCAAGAAGAGGAAATTTTATTCTCTCCCATTAATGGATGCACATCAGTTCAACAGCTGTTGCACACCCCTCTGAGGTGAATGCGGTGTGCAACTGCAAAACCCAGAGGCGAAACGCTTCATCACATAGGGGTTAGGATCCTGTTTCCCCCTGTTTGTTCACATAGAACATGGCCACTTGATTGTCTGTTCTAATACCCGTTAACCCAACATTTGGGGCTGAAAAACCCAAAGGGCATCTGTCAAGGCACGCAGCTCCAGGAGGTTTATCTGCAACGCTGATTCCTGTGGTGTCCACAGACCCTGTGTGGTCAGGTCATTCAGATGTGCTCCCCGTTGTCAGGGTGCATTAAGGTGGAAGCATCTGAAAAGGTGACCAGCAGAGTGTGGGGGAAAATCACCAGTGAACAGACCTGATTAGTTGTGGGGATAAGCATATGTTGTCTTTGAGATGGCCCTTTGCTTGGGTCCACTGAGAAGACTGAGTCCATTGGGCTTGCCGAATGTGTAGGCGAGCATAGGGGACTACATGGACCGTCGAGGCCATGTGCCCCAAGAGGCTTAGCTTCTCTCGAGCTGTTACCAGACTTTGTTGCTGTATGGGTGGGCAGAGCGATCCTGAAGAACGAAAGCTTGGGCCTGCACAGTGTCCAAGGGTGCTCCAATGAACTTGAGACTTTGGGTTGGAACGAGGTGTAACTTTGGAAAGTTTAGGACAAATCCTAGATGCTGGAGCACAGTGATGATGCGATGCAGGGAGAGTTTTACCACTTGAGGAGAGTCTCCCCTGATTAGTCAGTCATCTAAGTAAGGGAAGACGAAGATTCCCAAAGTGTGGAGATAGGCTGAAACTACTGCCATGCATTTTGTGAACACCCACTGTGTGGAGGCTAAGCCGAAGAGTAGTACCCGGTACTAGTAATGGTTTTGCTGAAACATGAAATGCAGATACCGTCTTGTGCTGAGGATGGATCAGTAAGTGCGTGTAAGCCTCCTTTAGTTCTAGAGAACATAGCCAATCCTACCTCTGGAGGCAGAGTCATGCACTTGGGTAGCAGAAATCCAAGGGAAATGTACGCGATAGGGGGCGAGAGGTTGGTGTGCACGGATCAGGAGAAAGACATTGGTGTGATTATTTCTGAAGATCTCAAGGTGGCAAAACAGTGCGACAAGGCGGTGGCAAAAGCCAGGAGGATGTTGGGCTGCATACAAAGAGGAATCACCAGCAGAAAGGAAGAGGTACTTATGCCACTGTACAAGTCACTGGTGAGACCTCACTTGGAATACTGTGTCAGTTTTGGAGACTGTATCTTGCAAAGGATGTAAAAAGACGAAACTGTTCAGAGGAAGGCGACCAAAATGATTTGGAGCCTGCGTCAGAAGCCTTATGAGAAGAGACTTGAAGACCTAAACATGTACACTTTGGAGGAGAGGGGGGACAGGAGAGATATGATTCAGACCTTTAAATACTTAAAGGGAAATAATGAACAAACAAACCTCTTCCAAAGACGGGGAAGCTGTAAAACTAGAGGGCATAACAGGAAGCTGCAAGGTGGCAAATTGAAAGGCAATGTCAGGAAATACTTTTTCACAGAAAGGGTGGTGGATGCTTGGAATGCCCTCCCGATGGAAGTGATGGGGGCAAACACGGTGACGAAATTCAAAATGGCATGGGACAGACACAGTGGATCCCTTTACAGTAACAGGATAAAATTAAAATAAACTGAACCATCTAATTTCTCAACAAATAGGGGTGTCCTGCATGGAGTGGTGGGTTCACCCCTAAACAGGGACATGGGGAGGGGTGGCCTGCATGGAGCGGCAGGTGCACCTACTCTTGCCATCGTGCTGGGCAGACTAGATGGACCATGCTGGTCTTTATCTACCGTCATTTACTATCTTACTATGTAGAAAAATCATTTTGAATTTTTCTCGGACCAGAAATTTGTTTAAGTCCCTGAAATCCAGGATGTGCCTGTGTTCTCCAGTTTTCTTTGGAATGAGAAAATATGGAGAGTGAAGTCCATCCCTTCCTGAGGGGGAGGAACTCTTTCTATGGCGCCCTGAGATAGCAGGGTGGACAACTCATCTTCAAGAGTGTGCTTTGAAGGGGATTTATGGGACAGTCCCCTGTGAAACTGATGGGGGGTAAGTCTTGAAAGTGAAGTAGATTCCCCCTTTTGGACAATGTTGAGAGTCCACTGTTCTGAAGTGATGAGGTGCCATCTGTGGGCATAGGAACAGAGTCTGCCTGCTATGTTCAGGGGCTAGGGACCCAACAGAGGCAGAATGATAATGCTGTCTAGGAATCAGTCAAAAACTAGGCACAGGTTGTGTCTGCGCCTCTGGTTGGGGCTTAGGAATCTTGGGCTTCTTGAGTGAGGGCCCTGCTGGCGCTGCTGTTGCTGCCAAGGTTGGTAAAACCCTGTAGGAGTATAGGAAGGATAATATTTCTTCTTTTTGGAGTAGAAAAGTTTATTTGGAAGATCTTTTATCTTGGAGGGGTCAGCTGTCTTCCTGGAAAGGCATTTGAGAGTGAGATCATCTGTCTCTATCTCACTGGCCTTCTCTCTCCAACCTTTTCCAAAAAGGTTCTCTCCAGAACATGGACTATTAGCCAACTTGTCCTGGATCCACTGTTCAAGATCTGAGGCCTGTAAGCAGGCCATCATTCAAGCCCCAATGCAGACTGCTGATGCTCTACTGGTTGATTCAAATGCATCAAAAGATACCCTGGTAAGGAATTTAGAAGTATTTTGATCTTGTCTGATAAGAGGAATTCATTCCAAGCCCTTATCATCAGGAAGCATGGGAGCAAATGTTTCCAGATCCCTGGTGACATCCTGTAAGAATATGCCCATGTAGAGCATGTAGGAGGTAATCCTTGAGATTAGCATGCATGCATGAAAACATAAATGCCCAAAGGTATCGCGTGTTCTCGAATCTCTATCTGGAGGCAAAGAAGAGTGATTCCTTGAACTCTTTATTCAACACATAGGCGATTCCATCACCACTGGGTGGTGGGGGAGTTGAAGCTTCTGAAAACCTGGGGCACTCTGGAACTCAGTACATGGTATCAAACCTTTTGCTGATGGGTGGAACTGTGAGAGGAGCCTCCCACATGCAGAGCATGAGATCCTGTAAGATGCGATGCACCGGTAAAGTAGCAGCCTCCTTAAATGTAGGAGAGTATTGGAGGATCTCGAGTTCCTCTGCCCTCTGTTCCTTCTCCGAGGCCACAGTGGCTTGCAGCCCTTGGAAAAGACAAATCTTCTGGTGGGGACAGGTCAGAAGGAATATCTGGAAAGTCTCAGTAATCCTGAAAGCCTCTGTCAGAATCAGATGATGTGGAGTCAGAGTCTAACAAGAAATCAAAGTATTGGCGGTCATGCTTTTGACCCCAATGCTTAGTCGATATCGAGGGTCAATACTGGTACTGATGCTCTGAGGTACTGGAATCGTGAGTCCTGGCAGTTTTAGCCTATTGGGTATGGATGTTGTCAGTTCATTCCAATTGAGGCATTGGTGGCAAGGGGTCCACCGATATAGGCTCAAGGGCTGACATCAGGACCAATATCATTGACCGTTGGCAGGGTGACAAAGCCTGCACTGCTGGAGCTGTCAATACTGTCAGTACTGTGACTTCCAGGAGTGCAGCCCAACTCCTCTCAAGAGCCATAGTCCAGGGAGATGGCTGATGTCTGGGTGGATTCACCTATGGGGCTTTGAGCCACCGTCCCATAAAATGGAACCAGTAACTCTCCAGAGGTCGATTCCTCAGCCCCTCTTGTGCTTTGGAGGACAGGTCATCCTGCCAGGGCTGTTTGGCTAGCTGGTCTGCATCGGAAGCACCCATTCGTGAGTCTCGATGCCGATGGTGGGGACTTTCCTCTTGACTTGGTATCGGTCTGTGATACTGTTGGACATACTTCTATGTTTGGATTTTGATGATACCTGAGACCCATGCAAGGAGGCTGATTTTCTTGATGACATGGAGGCCACTGAAATCGAGTCCGGGGCAAATAGCTAACCATACCGTCTGGCTCTATTCTGTAGGCCTCTCTTTGTCATTTGCTGGCACAAAGGACAAGATTTTGGTACATGGTCGGGGCCCAAACATTTTAAACACTAGTCATGTTTATCTGTGACTGATAATGTACCATAACATTTCGTACATTTTTTCAAATCATTGACAGTTTTTTTCATGTTTGAGGTTCGCTTCAGGAATGAAGAGAAGAATATAGGTCTAGTTGGAGGTGAATACCACAAAAAATAAAAGAGAAGAAAAGAAAAATTAAGTTAAATGAAAAAAAATATCAGGGCCGGTGTCGGACTGACGGAACTGGCATCGACAGAAAGGTAGAGCACAATTTAAACAAAAAAAAAAAAAGGTTTTTCGGCAGTGACAGGAATTAAACAACTTGCTGGCTCCGCAGAAAATGAAGAACTGAGGAGAGGAGTTGGGAAGGAGGGAAGGCAGATGCACACGCACAGTGGACTGCTCCCAAAGGCTTTTCTATTGGATGCTGGGGAGCGTTTTCAGGCGGGCTCAGTCAGTACCGACATCACCCTTATGTGAAGACTGCATTCCTGCTTGTTGCTGGAGACTGCAAGCGACACCAACTCTGCATTGGATATAGCAAAAAAACACAGCAGAAACCCAATGGACTACTGCCTTTCTATCTTGCATTGGCCCCTTAAGGTCAGCCTAGACGTGACTCAGCAACGAGGTTTAATTTTTTTCCACCTCAAGGGACTGGGGAATAGTCAATGTGACACAGTTTCTTCACAGAAATATGTGCAGAATATTTACAAAAATCTTGAATGGAATAAGTTTTTATTTCCATTGTTCAAATGACAGTATATATCATGATACCTTTTACCAAGAGTGGATGAATTTCAACTTGGCAGACTGGATGGGCCAGTTTGGTCTTTTATTTGTTATTTACTGTTACTGTTTTCCAAAAAAACACTATTGAAGAATATACTTTATCTCTCACCTCACACATCTGTAGCTGGAACATCTGGCGTTCCTTCTCCATTTCCTCTGCTATCTCACCTCCCATCACCTCAGTCCGCACCATACCATACTGTTTGGCAAGTTCACGCTTTTCCTTCTCAATTTTTGTGCTCAAATAAAGATAAGAAAACATCTGTCATGTTTGTTCCTATATTCTTAGTATGTGGAAATAAGGGTCAATAAACAAGTTGTATGTGATACCTTTTTAATGGACTAAATATATCTGCGACAAGGTGGATATCAAACATTTACATGACATGGGCACACTACAGAACCTTTCTCAGCGCTATATGGAAAGCAAATGAAAATATGTAGTAACTGGGTAAGCTTATCCTACAAAGGACTAATATATAAATGTGGCTCAAACTGATGGCCATGGTCAGAGAGTCCCTGAGGTTGGGGTATCATTCCGTAAGTTGCTGCACTCAGAATTTCATTTCATTTATTAGAGTTATACCTGCCCATCCCTTCACTTCTGGGCAGTTCACAAAGATAGCATAGTTACTCACCTGTAACAGGTGTTCTCCGCGGACAGCAGAAATCAGTTCTCACATATGAGCGACATTGGCGCTGACAGAGCACGTGCGGATCCACTCCCCAGCTTTCACAGAAAGCCTTTGGGAGTTACACCATGCATGCACGGTCACCTTCCCGCCTAAGGGTACCATCTTACCTCAGTATGATGACATACGTTAATCAAGCAGAAAAAAGAAAAGCAACTCCACGTGGAGGAAGGAGGGTTGTGAGGACTGATTCCTGCTGCCCCTGGAGAACACCTGGTGTAGGGCGCAATGGCCACTAGCGCCTGCAGCTGGCTGACCTGTCAGGCTGAGGTGAGTGCCACCAAGAAAACAACCTTCCAAGACAAATATTTAATATGGCATGTCGCCAAGGGCTCAAATGGGGGGAACCATGAATTTCCCCAGCACCACATTTAAGTCCCATGCCACTGGTGTGGGCGGATCAGGGGCCAGGACAGGAGTCCTCCTCTCATGGTTTATTTATTTATTTACATTCTCTTATATACTGCGCTATTCTGCAGCAGTGCGGTTTACATTGAACTGAAATTACATTGAAAAGGGCATTATAACTTGGAGATAACTATTTTACAGGGAATATGGGCTATGGAGGGTTAAGTGGCTTGCCCAAGACCACAAGGAGCACCTGTGGGACTAGAAACCCCAGTCCTTCCAGCCCAAGGTTGCTGTCCTCTAGTGGGATTTGAACCCCCGACCTTCCGGCCTGAAGTACCTTGCCCCAACCACTAGGCCACTCCTCCACTCCAGTTGAGCCAGCGACAGGACGGTGGTGTGCCAAAATGGCACTAAGGTGCACCCTAACTGTGTTGGACTTTAGGCTGGCCCCAGAGAGATGAAAGAGATATCACAAGACGTCTTGAACCAAAAGCAAGAGAAGGGGTTAAGACTACCATCCATGCACCAGAGAACCTGCACCATTTAAAGGTGTACGCTCAACACGTGGAGTCCTTACACGAAACTAGCAGGACATCTTCCACGTCCTGTGAGAGGCAAAAGTGTGCGATGGCTAACCTCTCAGCATCCAGGCCGTCAGAGTGAGGAACTGGAGGATGGGGGGAAAAGCGTCCCATTCTCCTGTGACAGGAGGTCCAGGGAGCTCCCCAGCGGCAGTGGGTCCCTCCAAAAGAGTTGCAAAGCAGGGGGAACTAGGGCTGCCTGGGCCACTTGGGAGAGGCTGCCTCCGCTTGGATCTTGAGGAGTGACCGGGGAACCAGGGGTGTAGGCGGGAACATGTACAGGAGATCCCTGGACCAAGGGAGAAGGAAGGCATCCACCGCCTCCCTGTCCTGGGCAGGCCTCCGGGAACAGAAGCGTGGTAGTTGTG
Source organism: Ichthyophis bannanicus (assembly GCA_033557465.1). Lineage (NCBI taxonomy): Eukaryota > Metazoa > Chordata > Amphibia > Gymnophiona > Ichthyophiidae > Ichthyophis > Ichthyophis bannanicus. Next base: position 40,919,747 of record CM066049.1, on the reverse strand, counting down.
ATTCTCCAGACTGGCAAAGAGATCTATCTCTGCGGTCCCCCAGCAAAAGACACACTCGTTGAAGAAGTCACAGACTCAGTGGTGGCGGCTCTTACTGGTACATTTGATCAAGTTTTTGCAAAGTTGAAGAGAGTTACACAAGCTAAAGAGGGATATAATAAAAGACTTGGGGAGGCCAAGGCTCAATTGCAGTGGGTGGATATAGGCAGCGCTTGGACAGCAATTGGAGAGCTTTGTAAACTGGTGATGCAGCAAGAGAAAAAGATAGAGGATTTAGAAAACCGGAGTAGACGCAACAATCTCCGATTTGTTGGGGCCCCAGAGAGCATTAAAGAGAGCAAGCTCCGAGGGTTCCTTGAGACACTTGCTTTAGGCGAAGAGTGCAAACCACTGTCGAGCAGCTCACTGCCTAGGACCTCGGAGGCTTGATGGAAACCGATACAGGGTGGTGAATGCTAAATTTCTAAACTTTCTCCATAAAGAGCGAGTACTCAGAGCGGCAAAAGGACAGCCATCTCCTCCTACCCATCAAGGAGCTAAAATTGTAATTTTTCAAGATTACTCCACCCAGCTGACATACAGAAGGAAGGCCTTTACCCCGATATGTCGTCACCTCTTTAGCGCCAACATCAGACTCACTGCAATACACAGTGCGTTTGCGTATAGTGCATAATGGATCGATGCAGTTTTTTTTTACTCTGCTTTACGATTTGTGGACACTATCCTTACATCTACCTTGGGAGACTCCACATGATTTTACAGAGGGTTATAGAACTGGGCCACTAACTGGACTGTGAAATCATTGGTCACGACACTCCCTCCTGCCTGTGGGACTTTGCCATTGTGTAGTCTCTAGACCTGACAGATTAAAGGGACCTCTTCCCTTCCCCCTCAACAAGGAAGATTCCCACATTTTATGTCCACTGGAGGACTGAGTGGTTTAATGTGAAGAGCATAAGGGGAAGTTGAATCCTCCATAACCTGTGTAGATTTGGTTCCTGAGGGGATAAGATTATGGGAAAGAGCTTGTACTATATATGAACATTGTTAGACTGTCTGTGCAGGATGGAGGCTAAATGGTGGGTCTAGGCCATTATTGATTATTGGCATTGCAGGGCTTAATGGCATGGACCTGAGGTGAATCTGGGAGGACGGGAAGGGTGGGGGAGAGGATTAGATCATAGGGGAGGTTAAGTATGATTGAATATTAAAGGTATAGGAGATACCTGGTATGTAACCTGAATATTTAAAGGGATGCTTGGTATGTGACATGAATATTTGAAAGGGATGTGTGTGGTGGGGGAGGAGTTGGGGGGAGCCCTACGCCTTTATAGGGGTTCATATGACAGGTGTATGGCTGAAGTGGTGGGGGAGTTTACGTGGCTCAAGGGTATGGAAAGGTAGATGGTAGGGGAGGGAAGAAGAAAAAGTAGAAAGCAGGGAGGGGGAGGAGGAGACAGTTAGTTGATTGCTTGCAAAGATGGAGAGTGAGTGCTGAATGGGCTGAGTGGAAGGGGTCCCTAAGCTGGGGAGGGGGGGAGGGGTCCCCTGATAATGTGATACAAATTTCTTGGGAAAGGAGCTTTCAGTGTTGTGACCCGAGGTAAGAGTGTTGACCTGGAATGTATGTGGCCTGGGTAGCCCTGTTACGCAGTGGAAGGTCCTCCAGGCTTTGGCGAGACATAAAGTGGACACAGTGATGCTTTAAGAAACATTCATTGGAGACCGAATTGGCAAAGTTGCAGTGTGGCAAAGTGTCACTGGTATTGGTGTAACACTCGACCAGTGTCTTAACACGAATGCCCAGATAAGCAATACGGTAAAGGCGATTTACCACAAAGTTCGGATACTACATCACATGAGAAAGATACGAGAGCCAAAAGACTTCCGAATAGTCTTTCAAGCACTAGTAATGCCTCATTTTGACTACGCCAATTCCATACTGCATGGCCTCCCAAAGAGCTCGCTGAACCCCTTGCAGCTCACAAAGAACACTGCAGCCAGAACCCTCTACGGAGCATCCACAAAGGACCATATCACCCCAATCCTAAAATTTCTGCACTGGCTTCCGGTCCACTGCAGAATTACCTTTAAGATCTCAACAATGACATTCAAGGCCATCAACAAATGCACGTCCATCTCCCTCTCAGACCTCATCAAGACCACCCCCCTCAACAGATTGAGGAGATCAGCCGCCAACAACACCATACTTCTCCCGAAAGCTATCACCAAATGCTCCAAGGCTACAAGAAACCATGCCTTTGCGAGGGAGGAGTGGCCTAGTGGTTAGGACAAGGTACTTCAGGCCGGAGGGCCGGGGGTTCAAGTCCCACCTGGGGACAGCAATCTCAGGCCGGAGGGACTGGGATTTCTAGTCCTATAGGTACTCCTTGTGGTCTTGGGCAAGCCACTTAACCCTCCATTGCCCATGTTCCCTGTAAGTATTAGCGTATGTGTGTCATATCCCCTCATGTTAAATGTATCGCCCAATTGACCGCTTTGACCCGGTGAAAAGCGGGATATAAATACAGCTAAATAAATAAATAAATATATGCACCTTCTTGCTGGAACACCCTGCCACCAGACATTCGTGCCATAAACAACCTCTCCCAGTTCAGGAAGGCACTCAAACATCATCTCTTTCTTCAGTACTTTTCCAATGCAGACGATATCACTTAGCCACCCGCACCTTGACCCAAGTCAGCTCCCACAGAGTACCCACCTCACACACCGTAATCAGATCACTTAAGCTACCCCCCCCCCCCGATAATCCCCCCCCCCCAGTAACCACGGACGAGCTGTCCATAACTCTGCGACATACAATTATGTATGTGTATATAGTCATACTGTTTAATTTGTAAATAATGCCAAATCACATGTAAAACCTTGATACTAATTTGTATATAGTTCACCTGTTCACAATGTTTTAAACTCCCTGTTTAATGTAAGTCCAATGTTAGACTGTTCTGCATTGCACAATTTTTGTTACCTGTGAACCACGCGGAGAATAAATAGCGCGGTATAGAAAAACAATAAAATAAATAAATAAAATAAATTTGGGGTCCCAGTGTTGGGAGGAAAGGGGGAGTGGCCATACTCTTGTATAATTCTATTAGTTTTCCATCCTGGAAGATTGTGCAGGATCCAGGAGGGCGCTATTTAATTTAATTTAATTTAATTAACAGGTTATTTATATACCGCTCCTTCCATTTGATCAGGTGCGGTTTCCATATAACAACATTAAACAGGGTGATCTGTTTTTACATATAACAAGTTTAAAGTTAGGTAATTACAGTTAACAAATAGCAATTAACAAATAACAATAGTGAACTATGTACAATTAAATATACATATTTTTTGTTTTACATTTTCTTAATCACTTCGTCTTAGGTTACAGCGCTTCATTCTTTTGTTGAAATAGTGTATTACCCTGTGTCGGATTATCCTTTATCTAGCTGGGGGGTGAGAGAAGAGCTGGTCATAGAACCATAATGCTTTGTAAATAAGTGTGTTTTGAGTTTTTTTCGGAACTCCATTATATCAGGTAGTTGTCTTAATTCTATTGGGATTGTGTTCCACAGGATGGGGGCTGCATGTGAGAAGGCTTTCTTGTTTGTGGATTTATTGGCTCTAATGAATTCTTTTGGTGGTGTTAATTTATTTAATTGGTCTCTCCTTTGGAGATTATGTGTAGGTTCTATTTTGATGAGGTTATTTATGGACAGGGGTGCTGTTTTTGTTATAGCTTTGTAGGTAGTTAAGATAGTTTTGTATTCAATACGGCTTTGAATCGGGAGCCAGTGTAGATATTCTAATATTGGGGTTATGTGTTGGAAAGGTGGGGCCTTCGTAATGGTCCTTGCTGCGGCATTTTGTGCTAATTGAAGTTTTTTTATGGCTTCCTTAGTTACGCCAAGTAGGATTTGATTTGCGAAATCAAAATGTGGGGTTATGATTGCTTGTATGACGCGTTGAAAATCCTGTAGGTGCATTAGTGGGCGGAGTTGCTTTAATATTTTTAGTTTAAAGTAAACTTTTTTTGATATGTTTCTTACATGGGTGTCCATGCTGAGATGTTTGTCCAGAATAACACCTAGGTAGCGTATTTCAGATTTTAGTGTGATATTATTATTTTGCAACGTAATATGAGAAGGGGGAATGAATGTTGTGCATTTAGTTACTATTAGGGTTTCTGTTTTTGAGTGATTGATGTACAGATTGTTTTCATTTAGCCAGGTGTTGATTTCAGTGAGGCAGTCGTTAATGAGTTGTATAGGGATATTTGGGATTTTGAATGGGACATACATCATTATGTCATCCGCGTACAGATGATAGAGGACATTGAATTTTTTAAATATTTTGCATATGTGTTTTAAATATATGTTAAAAAGTAACGCGGATAGTGCTGAGCCTTGTGGAAGGCCTAGTTCTTGTTTGTATGTATTTGATGTGAGATTTCCGATTTGTACCGTTTGAGATCGGTCTGTTAGATAAGAAGTAAACCATTTTAGAACAGTGGATTTTATACCTATTTGTTTAAGTTTATTAATCATTGTTGAATGGTGAACACTGTCGAAGGCTGCAGAAACATCAATGAATATGAGTAAGAATGCTTGTTTGGGTTTGTCTATTCCCCTCACAAGTGTGTCGATTAGCACGGTTAGGAGTGAATCTACTCCGTGTCTGGGGCGAAACCCGTATTGCTGGTCATCAAGTGGGGCTGAGCTATCTATGAATTCTTGTGTTTGAATTTGTACGGTTTTTTCAATTAATTTGGCCATGAACGGAATACTCGATATGGGTCTGTAAGAGTTAGGTGATGATTTGTCAAGGGTAGTGTTTTTTAGGATTGGGCGGATCTGTGCGTGTTTTAGTGTAGGGGGTAGGTATCCGTTTTTTAGGGAGAGGTTTATTATTGGGAGGATAAACTGAGATAATACAGATAGAGAGTTCTTTATCCAGGTTACTGGACACGGGTCAAGTAGTGAGGTTGTAGTATTTATGTTTGTGATGATGGATTTGAGCTCTACCTTGGTTAAGGGTTGAAATACAGACCATTCGTCTGAGTTAGGTATTTGAGAATTGTCTACCGGTTTAGGTAGTAGGGGATGGTGCTTTGTCTTGTTCATGTAGTAATTTGCCAGTGTCTGTGGGGTTATGTCTGTGATTTCATTGCTGGAATTGTGATTATTATTAGTCAACTTTTGGACTATTGAGAAAAGTTCTCTAGGTCTGTTTATTGCGTTGTTTATGATGTATGTGTTTATTGCGTTGTTTATGATGTATGCTATGTGTTAATTGAAGGTGCACTACAAGGGAAGGGGGTGATACTAGGATGTGTCTATGCCCCCAATGTGCCGGACCCTCATATCTTTTCATGGCTGGCTGCAAAGCTTGATCAACTTGCGGATTTGCCGGTACTATTGGGTGGGGACTTTAATGGGGTTACAGAACCTGGATTGGAAACATCGGGAGGATCTGTGGGGAGGGACGTTGGCCTACCACCAAATCCCTGTGGCACTTTATAGAGTGCTGCCAATTTGTGGATGTGTGGAGAGTGTTATACCTGCAAGATAGGGATTATACACACTTATCGCATGCGCATGGGACAAGTGCATGCCTAGATTACATTTTTGTGTCTGAAGGAGTTTTTGGGACCATATTAGAAGCCATGATTGGCCCATCAGAAATTCCTGATCATGCTCCAGAAAGCACAGTTACTTACCTGTAACAGGTGATCTCTGGGAACAGCAGGAATAAGTCTTCACATATGGGTACATCGGTACCGACGGAGTCTGCGCGGGAACGCTTCCCAGCGTCCAATCAAAACGCTTTTGGAAGCATCCCACCACGCCTGCGTGCTGCCTTCCCGCCTTCCCAAGTGCCTCTCCTCAGTTAAGTTTTAAAGCTGAGACAAAGAGAGAGAGGAAAGGAAAGATAGATAGAGAGATACAACTCCTAGGGGAGGTGGGTGGGTTGTGAAGACTTATTCCTGCTGTTCCCAGAGATCACCTGTTACAAGTAAGTAACTGTGCTATCTCCAGGAACAAGCAGGAATGAGTCTTCACATATGGAGACTCCCAAGCTGAGATGCCCAGAGGGAATCCTAGCATGTTGCGGATGTAGAAGAGCCATGCTACTCCCCAGAACCTCAGGCATCCTGGGGATGGAGGGTAGGAGTTGAATACAGAAAAAGGTGCTGTGGAACAGCTGAACTAGAACAGGACCTCTACAGAGAAGAACCCTGTAGAGAGGAGATCTAGTGGTAAAAATTGAGATATGGGCCTCCCTTGTTGGCATTGCAAGTCTACTGAGGTTGATATGGATCTGTTAGAAGAACCATTGGAAAACCTCAAGGAGTACCTCACTGAGAAGTAGAGGTAAGAAAAGTAGAAAAACAAGTGGAGGTCAGAACCCCTCAGGGTAAGAAATAGCCCCAGGGAGAAACCGGGGTAGGGAAAGAGAGGTAGGACTTCAGCGGAAAACGTAGAAGGTACCATTATGAAAGCTTAAGCTGTGTTGGTCCAAGAAAAATCCAATCCTAGGACCAAAAGAAAAAAGAGTCTGACCCAGCTGGACTGGCAGTAGAAACAGTCCATGTAGGAGAGAAAGGGTGTGGAAACCCATGTATCTGATAAGAAGTTAAGGACAGACTTAGGAAGCGCTAAGCTTTAGATAAACTGAAGTTCCTCAATGTCTTTCCTGAATGGGTTAAGGAAAGAAAAAGGGTACATGGAGAACTTCAGGGGTACCTAACCCTGAAAGGTTATGGTAAGAAAAAGTTTGTTGATCACCACAGGAAGTGGTTATGTGTGTAGAACCCTAAGTATGCTAGTACAGCATTGATAGGGGTGGTGCCCATCTGTCAGGATCATATAGGAATGTATGAATATCTGAAAGTAAACAGACAGATAGATAAGTATGTGGATACATATCTACCTAAAAGATATATCTCTATAGAGACATATAGATATAGATATATATATAGATATATATAGATATATATATATACATACATTCCTAAAGTTATACACATATAGAGTATATATGCATATATATACGGAGAGACCTGTATAGGCAGAAGAAACACAGATAGATATAAACAAATATGTAGGCATGTAGACAGATGTCTCCAGGTATGTGGATGAAGAAATGTCTATAGAAATTGATCCCCATAGGAGTATGGGGAGAGAAAAGATTCATCTAACAGCAAGGAGGGTGATACCCGCTTGAATAGATGCATCAAGAATCTTCCTTCCCTGGTTATGATTGAAAAAAGTCAGGGGAATAGTGTCCCGGTCAGGGGAATAGTGTCCCTGACAAAAGAGAGTCTAAATCCGTTTCAGAATTTGAGCTCTTAAATAACCAGGATGGCCTACGTGGAAAAAGGGCAGAGTATAACTTCAGTCTGCAGGCAGCAAGTCCAGATTTCCCCAGAACCGCAGTATGGAGAATGGAAAGAGGACGTCACTGCAGGAAGATACCATAGTGACCTGTCTACAAGGGCAGATGGGTATCAGGCGTCCTTTAACTGCCACTGAAACAAAAAAGATCTCTGGCGAGAAGACCAAGGGGATATGGACCAAGCCAGGGAATTTGCCATTCTTTAGGTTGTCACGTGAAGAAAAGGCCTGAGCCTCAGGTCTCAAAAGAGATTTTAGATGAGATGGTAGGGGTAGGGAACACCTACCAGACATGAAAAATATGACTGGGGAAACCCCTCCTAACCCTCTGGGGTTATCTGCTAGACAAGATATGATGCTCTCTAGCAAGGGCCCATAGTGCAAAGCTACTCTGTAGAGTTGCCGAGAGCATGCTGCAGGTTAGTTAGAAGAAAAAACTGGCTGCTAAAAGCCAGTGGGTAAGAACTATTCTGCCAAGGACAAGGGGCAAAGAATAGAAGTTAACAAAGCAGTCTGTGATAATAGGTTTTCCCAAACGAGGTTGATAACCTGTTTGGGGTTTAGCACTGAGGCTAGAAGAATAGCTAGTGGAGGAGAAGCCCTGGTTGTGTGGTGAACAGAACCAATGGCTAAACCACAAGGAAGTAGTGTATCTGCAGCAACTACCAGGGCAGCGGGCGAAAAAATTTTTTTCCCATCTTTTTTAGATTGGAAAAAAAAAAGACAACAGACATAGTAGGACTATCTAGTGTCTGATGAGCTGCCCTAAGGAAATAAAGGGGGAGACAACTCTTAAATGGAGAATCCCCCTGTGGAACAGGTAGAGGACCATAGGGGCTTACCAGTGTAAAAGAGCCACTCTTACAAACCAGATGCTGTAGCAAGAGGGAGGTAAGACAGAGGTGAAGGAGACTGACTATGAAGGAAGTCTCTGAAAGGTAAGATGATACATGCCAGTACAGGGAAACAACTGTCTTATTAATAGTTGTCATTTCTCTTTTCCCGAAAAGGAAGAGAAACCTGTCAAGTGAGGGCAGGATCATCATGAAGACTCTTAGAGTAAAGGAAAAAACGTCTCAAGAAGAGACATCTTGAAAAAGTTAGGATAAATTTAGTGCATACTTCAGCAAAAAGAAGTAGACTGCCCCTGTAACCAGCAACACAAGGGGAGTGGAGTGGAGGAGTGGCCTAGTGGTTGGGGCAAGGTACTTCAGGCCAGAAGGTCAGGGGTTCAAATCCCACTAGAGGACAGCAATCTTGGGCCAGAAGGACTGGGGTTTCTACTCCCACAGGTGCTCCTTGTGGTCTTGGGCAAGCCACTTAACCCTCCATAGCCCATGTTCCCTGTAAAATAGTTACCTCCAAGTTATAATGCCCTGTTCAATGTAATTTCAGTTTGTTCAATGTAAACCGCACTGATGCAGAATAGTGCAGTATATAAAAGAAAGTAAATAAATAAATAAATAAGGGGAAAAATGACTTATTTAAAACCCTGCAACTGCTGGGTTTGTGGACCCTGCTGAGGTTGTGGTTTCTTCAGACTAGGGCGATGCTTCCCCTGTTTGGGAACATCTGAATGATGGGCAGAAGAATAAAACTTTTTCCCCCTAGGGGAAGAAAGCTGGGTAGGACATTTCCTACCAACTGGGAAAGAGGAAGGCGTAGAACAGCCTCTGGAAACAGGAATGTCAGTGGTTAACTGAGCAACCTGGAGTAAAGACTCCTTGTTAAAGAGATTTTCTCCAGTGCAAGGAGTATTTCCCAGCTTTAAACTAAGATGCAGTCAGAGGTCCAGCAACGAGATGGGGGTTCTCCAGTCTTTTGCATCGAGTGTCACATGTATGATTATCTCCCAGTTGGTGAGAGGTCCTACATATGCACTAAGTGCAGGGAGCTCTTTGCTCTCAGGGAACGAGTCCGTTCTCTAGAGGCTAGAGTAGCAGACCTGGAAGACATAAGAAAGACAGAGAAGTACATGGACGAGACCTACAGGGATATAGTCCTGAAGTCCCACCTCCAGTCTGGCAGCATCCCTGTTGCCATGGAGGAGAGAGGTCACGTGACAGGAGAGCATCACCCTGGTGTGGCAGGAAGTGATCCTGTAACTAGGACCTGTCCTCCAGGTGATGTAAAACCCTCTCGCACCGAGGACGTTTCTCCAGGGCCATGTCCCCATGAGGGGAGGGTCAGGACAGCTGTTATAGTTGGTGATTCAATCATTAGGAATGTAGATAGCTGGGTGGCTGGTGGACGTGAGGATCGCCTGGTAACATGCCTGCCTGGTGCGAAGGTAGCAGATCTCACGCACCGCCTAGATAGGATCATAGATAGTGCTGGGGGGGAGTCTGCTGTCTTGGTACATGTTGGTACCAATGACATAGGAAAATGTGGTAGGGAAGTTCTGGAGGCTAAATTTAAGCTTTTAGGTAGGAAGTTGAAATCCAGAACTTCCAGGATAGCGTTCTCCGAAATGCTTCCTGTTCCACGTGCAGGACCCAAAAGACAGGCAGAGCTCCGGAGTCTCAATGCGTGGATGAGACAATGGTGCAAGGATGAGGGTTTTGGATTTGTTAGGAACTGGGGAACATTCTGGGGAAAGGGGGGGCTCTTCCGAAGGGATGGGCTTCACCTTAATCAGGATGGGACCAGACTGCTGGCATTAACCTTTAAAAAAGAGATAGAGAAGCTTTTAAACTAGAAAATAGGGGAAAGCCGACAGTCACCCAGGAGCGCACGGTTCGGACAAAGGTATCCTTGAAGGATACTACCAAAAGCAGTGAGGTTCCAAAAGGGAGTATAGTAGCCCAAATGCCCTTGAGTAAGGAGCAGACAGAGCATAAAGATTCCCAATTACCCATGCCTACCAATAGCCAGATTAATATTAATAAAATGCAGTCTCTAAAATGCTTGTATGCCAATGCTAGAAGTCTAAACAATAAGATGGGAGAATTAGAATATATAGCATTAAATGAGAGGTTAGATATGATTGCACTCTCAGAGACATGGTGGAAGGAGGATAACCAGTGGGACACTGTGATACCTGGATACAAACTATATCGTAATGATAGAGCTGAACAAATTGGTGGAGGGGTTGCGCTCTATGTTAGAGAGGGCATTGAGTCAGAAAGGATTAAAGTTTTGCAGGGAACAAAATATGCTGTAGAATCTCTATGGATTGAAATTCCATTTATGAAGGGGAAGGTGATGGCAGTGGGAGTATACTATCGACCACCTGGCCAGAATGAACAAATGGATGATGAAATGCTCAAAGAAATCAAGGAAGCTAACAAAAGCCACAACAGAGTAGTAATAATGGGTGATTTCAATTACCCCGGTATCGACTGGGACAGTGTCACAGCAGGACAAGCTAAAGAGATAAAGTTTCTAGATGAAATAAATGACTGCTTCTTGGAGCAGCTGGTTCATGAACCGACCAGAGGGGAAGCCATACTGGACCTAGTCCTTAGTGGAACGCCAGATCTGGTGCAAGAAATAAGGGTGTTGGGACCACTTGGCAATAGTGATCATAGTATGATCATGTTTGATTTAATCAGTGGAGGACAGATAGTAAAGGAATCCACAGTACTACCTTTTAACTTTCAAAAGGGTGACTATGATAGAATGAGGAATATAGTTCGGAAAAAACTAAAAGGAGCGGTTCCAAAGGTTAAAGACTTACAGCAAGCTTGGGTGTTATTTAAAAATACTATCCTCGAAGCCCAGACCAGCTGTATTCCACGCATTAAGAAAAGTGGAAGAAAGTCCAAAAAACTGCCAGCATGGTTTAAAGGTGAGGTCAGAGAGGCTGTTGCTGCCAAAAGAGCAACCTTCAGAAAATGGAAAAAAGAGCCAAATGATGAAAACTGGAAACAGCACAAGCACTGGCAAGTTAAATGCAAAGCATTGATAAGGCAGGCAAAGCGGGAATTTGAGAAGAAACTTGCTACGGAAGCAAAAACACGAAATAAAGACTTTTTCAAGTACATTCGTAGCAAAAGGCCTGTGAGAGAGTCAATTGGACCATTAGATGATAGAGGGGTAAAAGGGGCAGTAAGAGGAGACAAGGCTATAGCAGAGAGACTGAATGAATTCTTTGCTTCGGTCTTTACTGAGGAAGATGTAGGGGTGTTACCCAAGACTGAAGTGGTATTTAAAGGTGATACTGCAGAGGAATTGAGAGAAATATCGCTACACCGGGAAGATATATTACAACTATTTGATAAACTGAATAGTAGCAAATCACCTGGACCGGATGGTATACATCCCAGAGTGTTGAAAGAACTGAAATATGAGATTGCAGACCTGTTATTGGTAATCTGTGAACTTTCATTAAAATCATCTGTAATACCTGAAGATTGGAGGGTCGCCAACGTAACACCAATTTTTAAAAAGGGTTCCAGGGGTGACCCGGGAAATTACAGACCGGTGAGCCTGACGTCAGTACCAGGGAAAATGGTAGAAGCCATCATAAAGAACAAAATTACACAGCATGTAGATAGTCATGGCCTAATGGGAGACAGCCAACATGGCTTTAGACAAGGCAGATCTTGTCTTACTAATCTGATCTGTTTTTTTGAAGGTGTGCATAAACAGGTAGACAAAGGTGAGTCGGTTGATATAGTGTATCTGGACTTTCAGAAAGCTTTTGACAAGGTCCCCCATCAGAGACTTTTGGCGAAGCTAAAAAGTCATGGGATAGGAGGCAGTGTACTATTGTGGATCGGGAACTGGTTAAAAGATAGAAAGCAGAGGGTAGGGCTAAATGGCCAATATTCCCAATGGAAAAAGGTGAATAGTGGAGTACCCCAGGGATCTGTACTGGGTCCGCTACTTTTTGACATATTCATAAATGACCTGGAAAAGGGAATAACTAGTGAGGTAATCAAATTTGCAGATGACACAAAACTGTTTAAAGTTGTTAAAACCCAAGAGGATTGTGGAAAACTGCAGGAGGATCTGGATAAATTGGAAGACTGGGCATCCAAATGGCAGATGAAATTTAATGTGGACAAGTGCAAAGTTATGCACCTAGGAAAGAACAACCCACACTATAGTTACAAGATGCAAGGCTCCACATTAGAAACCACCACCCAGGAAAAAGATTTAGGAGTCATCGTGGATAACATGTTAAAACCCTCCGCCCAGTGTGCAGCGGCGGCCAAGAAAGCAAATAGAATGCTAGGTATCCTAAGGAAAGGGATGGAGAATAAAACAAAGGATATTATAATGCCTCTGTATCGCTCCATGGTACGACCGCACCTTGAATATTGTGTGCAATTCTGGTCACCGTATCTTAAAAAGGACATAGAGTTATTAGAAAAAGTACAGAGAAGAGCCACCAAATTGGTGAAGGGGATGGAAGGCTACTCCTATGAAGAGAGGCTAAAAAGGTTAGGGCTCTTTAACCTAGAAAAGAGGCGGCTGAGGGGAGATATGATAGAGGTGTATAAATTAATGAATGGAGTGGAACGGATAAACGTGGATAAATTGTTTACGCTATCAGAATATAGAAGGACTAGGGGGCATGTAATGAAGCTACAGGGTAAACTATTTAAGACAAATAGGAGAAAATATTTCTTCTCTCAACGTGTAATCAAACTCTGGAATCTGTTACCGGAGGATGTAGTAAGGGCTGTTAGTATAGCTGGGTTTAAAAAAGGTTTGGACAAGTTCCTGGAGGAAAGGTCCATAAACCACTATTAAAAAGGGACCCAGGATATCAATGCTTGGCCTAGTACAAGCACTGCAGAACCTGTGTCTTTTGGGGAAACTGCTAGGTATGTATGACCTAGATTGGCCACTGTTGGAAACAGGATACTGGGCTTGATGGACCTCGGTCTGACCCAGTATGGCATTTCTTATGTTCTTATGTTCTTATGTTTCTTGAGCCCATTTGTCTAAGCTTGAAGCCTGGAGCCAGGCTTTACGTCGTGCCCCTATAGCTATAGCAGAAGTTCTGCTAACAGACTCAAAGGAGTCCAGGGAAGCACGAATAAGGAACCTAGATATATTCTGAGCATGACTAATCAGAGAGGAATAGTCTGCACTTATAGTCTCTTGAAGAAAAGGAGTCAAAGATAGTAATTTCTTTGTGACCTCATCAAGAGATAATCCCATATAGAAAATTTATGAGAGAATTCTTGATGAAAGCATGGATGCCTGGAAGGTTTGGCGTCCAAAGGCATCTAAAGTCTTAGACTCACGACCTGGCGGATAAGAAGAGTGCTTTTTAGTACTCTTCACCCGCCTCATTGCTGATTCAACAACATTGGAATGATGAGGAAGTTGAGTCTTCTGAAAACCTGGAGAGGAAGGCACCTGATATAGAAGATCAGTTGTCCTAGAAGGTGGGGGCACCGTTAAAGGAGCTTCCCACATTCGTAGAAGGAGATCCTGCAAGGAATGATGCAAAGGAAGCATGATGGTATCCTTTGCTGTCCCAGGAATATACAGGGATTCTGCATTGCCTTGTGTAGGATCCTGTCCAGGCATAGAAATGGCAAGTGATTTCATCATATCCATGAGAAAAGCTTGAAAAGAAAAATCCCCAGAGGGAAATTCTTTTGGACAGGCTAGATCTGCTGAAGAACTAGCATTGGCACCGGAGGATCTATCTAACCTTATAGGAATATAAGATCCTGAATGGTGGAGATCCCTAGAGAATGGTCGCCGGTACCGCAGGGGGTCAGGACCAGCAACAGTCGGTAGCATATCGTCCATGCTAGGGATCGATTCCAAACTCGGTATCGAGGGAAGCGAGCCTGAAGAGGGAAGCATGGAAGGCACCGATAGCCATGGTAATGTGGATACGGGTACCGACTCCGGCACCGTATCCGGTACCAGTGGATGAAGGCCAGCCGGTGACAACTCTATCGGTATGGAAGAAACCGAGAGTGCCGGACATGGATCCTCGGAACCGTGCCTTCGGTACCATTTAGTGTCGGTACCAAGGCGAGTCGGTACCCAGTCCTCCAGACTGGAGATCGATTCCAGACTCGGCATCAAAGGAAGCGAGTCTATCGAAGCACATCTGGAGGGTACCGATGTCGGTACTAGTATCGGTACCGGGATCGATACCGATACTGGAGGGCTGGCCTGAAGCGTATCCAACGGTCCCGTAGGTACCGAGGACGCCAGACAACGATCCTTGGTGAGGAATGTTTCATCCAACACCATTGCCGATGCCGGGGTATCAGTACTGCTCGAAGCGGATGCCACCACCGAGCATGGCACAGGTATGTTCTGTAAGGGGTGAACCTCAGGAACAATCTGAAACCCCACACAGGCTTTGGAGGCCGAAGACTCCCACCGGGGTTTTAAAACCAGTATGTTCTCGAGGGCAAGGTCAGAGGCATCTCTATGCTGTGCATGAGATCTACCACTCAAGGACTGGCTAGTCTTAACAGACTGTTTTTGGGTTACCTGACGCCGTGTAGAAGAAGTGGTCGGTGCCCTGAAGCTGGATGGGGACCGTGTATTGAGGGAAACCCAATGCTGAAGACTTCTTCCGACAATACTATTGCAGGAGGGACACTCCGGAGGAAAATGGTCAGGACCCAAACCGGCCAGACACCAATTAGGGGTGTCTAAGGTTAATTTTGTACCGCCGCAGTTTGAACATTTCTTGGGAATAGTGACTGGCGGTTCCATGAAGGAAAGTGAGTAGACCTAGCAGGCCTAAGAAAACCGTGAGGCACTAAGAAGAAAAAATATTCCTTAAAGAGGAAATTTACAAGAAAAAAGGAGAAAAAAACACCAGCGGTACCGGTGGCGTCGGGGAAGGCAGCCGCAACCACAAGAAAAATAAAAAATAAAAGAAGAATTTTCTGCGGTGACAGGAGGACGTCCTGCCGGCTCCGCGGAAAAACGAAAACTGAGGAGAGGCAGTTGGGAAGGCGGGAAGGCAGCACGCAGGCGTGGTGGGATGCTTCCAAAAGCGTTTTGATAAGACGCTGGGAAGCGTTCCCGCGCAGACTCCGTCGGTACCGACGTACCCATATGTGAAGACTCATTCCTGCTTGTTCCTTGAGATTGAGTAGATCTGGATTGGATTGGGGTGGAGGGACTATTGGAGTGTGATTCTGGTATTTCCCCCTACAGCTCACCAAGGATGAGGGATTTCGGGCCTATCTGAAATAACAATGAGATGTTATTTGTATCATAATCAGGAACATCTCGAGAAGCCTGAATTATTTTGGGCAGCTTCTAAGGCCATGCTTAGGAGGGCCAATATAAGAACATAAGATATGCCATACTGGGTCAGACCAAGGTCCAGCAAGCCCAGTATCCTGTTTCAAATAGTGGCCAATCTAGGTCATATGTACCTAGCAATTTCCCCAACAGACACAGGTTCCACAATGTTTGTATTGGGTCAAGCATTGATATCCTGGGTCCCTTTTTAATAATGGTTTACGGACCTTTCCTCCAAGAACTTGTCCAAACCTTTTTTAAAGCCAGCTACATTAACAGACTTTACCACATCCTCTGGTAACAAATTGCAGAGTTTGATTACACGTTGAGTGAAAAAATATTTTCTCTTATTAGTCTTAATTGGGCTACCATGTAGCTTCATTGCATTTCCCCTAGTCTTTTATATTCTGCTGATGTAAACAATCGATCAACGTTTACCCGTTCCACTCCATTCATTAATTTATAGACCTCTATCATATCTTCCCTCAGCCATCTCTTTTCCAGGTTAAAGAGCCCTAACCTTTTTAGCCTCTCTTCATAGGAGTATCCTTCCAACCCCTTTACCATTTTGGTGGCTCTTCTCTGAACCTTTCCTAATAAAGCTATATCTTTAAGATACGGCGACCAGAATTGCACACAATATTCAAGGTGCGGTCACACCATGGAACAATACAGAGGCATTATAATATCCTTTGTTTTCTTTTCCATTCCTTTCCTTATGATATCTAGCATTCTATTTGCTCTCTTGGCCACCGCTGCACACTGGGCGGAGGGTTTTAACATGTTATCCACGATGACGCCTAAATCTTTTTCCTGGGTGGTGGTTCCCATAGTTTGGATTGTTCTTTCCTAGGTGCATAACTTTGCACTTGTCCACATTAAATTTCATCTGCCATTTGGATGCCCAGTCTTCCAATTTATCAAGATCCTCTTGCAATTTTCCACAATCCTCTTGGGTTTTAACAACTTTAAATAGTTTTGTCTCATCTGCAAATTTGATAACCTCACTCGTTATTCCCTTTTCCAGGTCATTTATGAATATGTTAAAAAGCAGCGGACCCAGCACAGATCCCTGGGGTACTCCACTATTCACCTTTTTCCATTCGGAAAATTAGCCATTTAGCCCTACCCTCTGCTTTCTATCTTGTAACCAGATCCTGATCCACAATAGTATATCACCTCCTATCCAATGACTTTTTAGCTTTGCCAAATGTCTCTGATGAGGGACCTTGTCAAAGGCTTTCTGAAAGTCTAGATACACTATATCAACCGACTCACCTTTGCTCTATTGGCCGCCGCTGCACATTGGGCCGAGAGTTTTAACATGTTATCCACAAAGACGCCTAAATCTTTTTCCTGGGTGGTGGTTCCTAAAGTGGAACCTTGCATTATGTAACCATAGTTTGGGTTGTTCTTCCCTAGGTGCATAACTTTGCACTTGTCTACATTAAATTTCATCTGCCATTTTGATGCCCAGCCTTCCAATTTATCAAGATCCTCTTGCAATTTTCCACAATCCTCTTGGGTTTTAACAACTTTAGTTTTGTGTCATCAGCAAATTTGATAACCTCACTCGTTATTCCATTTTCCAGGTCATTTATTGATATGTCAAAAAGCAGCGGACCCAGCCCAGATCCCTGGGGTACACCACTATTCACCTTTCTCCATTGGGAAAATTGGCCATTTAGCCCAACCCTCTTCTTTCTATCTTTTAACCAGTTCCTGATCCACAGTAGTACACTGCCTCCTATCCCATGACTCTTTAGTTTTGCCAAAAGTCTCTGATGAGGGACCTTGTCAAAGGCTTTCTGAAAGTCCAGATACACTATATCAACTGACTCACCTTTGTCCACCTGTTTATTCACACCTTCAAAAAAACATAACAGATTAGTAAGACAAGATCATCCTTGTTTAAAGCCAGGTTGGCTGTCTCCCATTAAGCCATGACTATGTACATGCTGGGTAATTGTGTTCTTCATGGTGGTTTCTAACATTTTTCACGGTACTGATGTTAGGCTCACTGGTCTGTAGTTTCCCGGATCACCCCTGGAACCCTTTTTAAAAACTGGCGTTACATTGGCGATCCTCCAATCTTCAGGTATTACAGATGATTTTAATGATAGTTCACAGATTACTAATAGCAGGTCTGCAATCTCATATTTCAGTTCTTTCAACACCCTTAGATGTATACCATCCGGTCCAGGTGATTTGCTACTTTACAGTTTATCAAATAGTTGTAATACATCTTCCCGGTATAGCGATATTTCTTTCAATTCTTCTGCAGCATCACCTTTAAATACGACTTCAGTCATGGGTAACATCCCTACATCTTCCTCAGTAAAGACGGAAGCAAAGAATTCATTCAGTCTCTCCACTATAGCCTTGTCCCCTCTTACTGCCCCCCTTTTACCTCTGTATCATCTAATGGTCCAACTGATTCTCTCACAGGTTTTTTGCCACAAATGTACTTGAAAACGTCTTTATTATGCGTTTTTGCTTCCACAGCAAGTTTCTTCTCAAATTCTCTCTTTGTCTGCTTTATCAATGCCTTGCATTTAACTTGCCAGTGCTTGGGTTGTTTCCAGTTTTTGTCATTTGGCTCTTTTTTCCATTTCCTGAAAGATGCTTTTTTGGCAACATCCGCCTCTCTCTGATCTCACCTTTAAACCATGCTGGCAGTTTTTTGGACTTCCTTCCACTTTTCTTAAAGTGTGGAATACAGCTGGTCTGGGCTTCCAAAATAGTATTTTTAAACAATACCCAAGCTTGATGTAAGTCTGTAACCTTTCCAACTGCTCCTTTTTTTCTTGACTATTTTCCTCATTTTATCATAGTCTCCCTTTCAAAAGTTAAAAGGTAGTAAAGTGGATTTCCTTACCATTCCTCCTCCATTAATTAAATCAAATGTGATCATGCTATGATCAGTATTGCCAAGTGGCCCCACAGCCTTATCTCTTGCACCAGATCTGGTGTTCCACTAAGGACTAAGTCCAAAATGGCTTCCCCTCTGGTCGGTTCATGAACCAGCTGCTCCAAGAAGCACTCATTTATTTCATCTAGAAACTTTATCTCCCTAGCATGTCCTGCCGTGACACTGACCCAGTGAATACTGGGGTAATTGAAATCACCCATTATTATTACTGTGCTGTAACGTTTGTTAGCTTCCCTGATTTCTTTGACCATTTCATTATCCATTTGTTCATTCTGGCCAAGCGGTCAATAGTACACCCCCATTGCCATCGCCTTCTTCTTTTTACATGGAATTTCAATCCATAGAGATTCTACAGCAAATTTTGTTTCCTATAGAAATTTAATCCTTTGTGACTCAATGCCCTCTCTAACATAGAGCACAACCCCTCCACCAATTTGATCAGCTCTATCATTACGATATAGTTTGCACCCAGGTATCACAGTGTCCCACTGGTTGTCCTCCTTCCACCATGTCTCTGAGATACCAATCATATCTAACTTCTCATTTAGCGCTATATATTCTAACTCTCCTATCTTATTTTTTAGACTTCCAGCATTTGCATACAAGCATTTTAGAGAATGTATTTTATTCATATTAATCTGGGGTAATTTGGAATCTTTGAGCTCTGTCTGCTCCGTACTCAAGGGCATTTGGGCTATCTTTGTCTTTATTGGAACCTCTCTGCTGATGTGCCCTAACTTAATTTTTTTGGTAGTATCCTTCAAGGATACATTGTTCCTAACCATGCGCTCTTGGGCGACTGTCAGCTTTCCCCTATTATCTAGTTTAACCCTGGAATTACCACGATTTTTTGCATACTCTGAATAACGTTGGGGTCATAAATGACCCCACGATGAATTTTAATTGTTAACCATGAAAAATTTAAACTAAACAGACAAAATATTATTCTGAATTAATTATTTATTATATGAAGGTTAAATGTTTTGAAATTTAATGCTTTATCATAAAATTACATGAAGAAGAGCTGCCATGAAAGCAGTTTTTGCATGCACTTGATGAACACAACCACCACTCATTCCCAGTCACTCCAGCTACCATCCGCTCCAGCCACTCCATGCTACCCACCATACATGACAACACCACAGTACAATAGCTCTACCAGAATCCTAGCAGGATCATGTATATAGTAACCTAAGAATGTAAATACCTAGCCTAGAGTCTGTATATAGTTTACCCAGCTAACCCAAGTTTATCTATCCTGTTCTCTGTAAGTTCAGTGCAGGCCCCCTCCCCCGCCCCCTCCCCCGTGCCTGGACAAAACTGATGTTATTTGTAAACCGAGCTGAATTTGAAGAGCGCGGTATAGAAAAGGCTTTAAATAAAAATAAAAAATACAAAAAATAAAGTACTACAGTCATTTGCATGAGACACAGACAATTTCTGAATGTTCTTTGCAAACACTGCGCTTGCAGGAGGTGCAAACTATGTTGCTTTTCTTGTCTTTTTCTCTGGAACAGCAGTGACACCTTGCCCTTTTCTTTGGGATCCCGACATTGCAAACAGCATCAGTGGCTTCTTCAATGCTGGAAGAAGTCTCGCTGCAATTACTCTGAAGCAGCTGCTTTCCTAATTCCAAGAGGAATAGACAACGTCTGTGCTTTGACTTGGACTGCCATTCGGGATTTAGTGACATCCAAACAATGAAGGCGTTCAAAGCACTGATGTCCAACATGTTGTAGAAGATTGTCACTGGCCAGCGTCTTGTCATTCGTTTTGTGGTATACGTGCGCAACATTTGATCTGCCGTATCTACTCCACCTTTACTAGAATTATAGTCCAAGATCATGCGTGGTTTTTTTATCTGAACATGTGTTATCTACTTCTTCTTAATCATGCAAACTGCTCAGAAGAACAACCACTTGTCCTTTCTTCGGGCAAAAGGAAACCAGAGTGGTGTCATCGCGAAAGGCAAAAAGTGAAGTGAATACCTCTCGGCCCTTTGCTGTTACAAATTCTGGAGGTAATTCTTTTCTGTTCTATTGAATTGTCCCCAAAAGTGTCATTTGTTTTTCTAGCAATTTCTGTGACACGGATAAACTGCAGAAGAAATTGTCAACAGTAACATTTCTGCCAGATTGTGTCAATCCTTCAGTGAGTTGCAGCACAACCCTTTCACCCTGATTCTGTTCCCTGTTTTGTCCAAGTTCCCTTCCTGTATATACTTGAAGACGCAGAACATATGACGTTGCACTGTCACACAACATCCATAGCTTTATATATTTATATTTATTTATTTAATTTTCTTATATACCGCGCTATTTGTCATCAGTGCGGTTTACATTGAAACAATACAATTGAAACAATACAACAATTGGTCAGATATAACAGACCTATTACAAGTAACAGGAAAATTAACATGGAAGTATGCCTTATTTATGCCTTATTTCCCAGGTTTGCTGGGAATATATTGTCTGAACGGAACACGGCCACAAAATGTAAGCAGTTGCTCATCCATGGTAACATTTTCACCAGGAACAAAGGCGTCACTTAGAGTTGCTTCCCAGGTATCAAAAACGTGTCTGATTGGAGCAAGCTTATCCACGCCTCGTTGTTCACGTCTGTTGGTTGCATCATCAAATCTGAGAGCGCAAGAAATTTGCTGAAAACGGTTACGGGCCATATTTTTGCCGAAAACAGAACGACCATCTTCAAGGTTCCACAACTGAACTATGGATTCATTTTGTGACTTGTACATGCCTGAGAGGATCAGAAGTCCAAGAAAACATTGAAATTCTCCATCTGTCAAATCTTTCCAGGTGTCGTCATAAATGTGTCTTCCTTGTTTGCTCGTCCACATCATGATTTCATTCAATATGTTCTTCCTCATGAACAAGTGGAATGCTGCGAGTGGGCCATCAACACTTCGTACAGCATACCTTGTAGGCAATGTTCTCTCTAATTTTCTGTAGGCTGTGTGCGCATAAAATATCAGCTATGCAGCTTTTGAAGGAAGGTTAAATTTTTGTGCGCCACATAATGACACTCGGAGTTATATACTTTAAAATTTGACTACACATCAGAATACAGTATGTACACCACATTGATTTTAATCAAATTAAATGAAAATAGATTATTACTAAATGAAGTGGAAAATATCTAGTAATTACCATCACAACTTTTAAATTTTAAGACGTCTGTGTTGTTTTCTATCAGAATCAGAACCATAATTTTTGTGCGCTCTGTTGTAAAGTATGTGCGCTCGCTCGGCGAGGTGTATGCGCGCGCACACGCGCACAGCTTAGAGGGAACAGTGCTTGTAGGACCTTGTTGTACGGGCATGACATTAGCTCTGGCGTATCTTCCAGCAGCTTGCTTTATAGGTTTCCTGTTCCATGATGTGGCATCCTTAAATACATAGGCTTCAATGGCAACATTTCTGCTTATAGTTGATGACCTCTTAGCTCCTCTACGACCACAACTAAGATTCCTCACAGATGATACTGACACCAAGGACTCCTGCCTTCTTCCCCGTCCAGCACTGCCTCGACCTGTAACTTGATTCTTTGCTGCAGGCGATGTTACCGGCTCAACATCAGTCTCACATCCACTTGGAAACCAACTGCTGTCGCCATCTGAATCATGACTGTCATCATCAGATTTATCGCCTGAACTTGGCTGATATGCTTCTTCGCTTGCTGAATATGCTGCATCATCAGACGACTCAGAGCCGTCACTGTCAGCATCTCGTTGCAATATTTCTCTTACTTGGGCAGCTGAATACTTTTGTTTTGACATCATAAATAATAACCTAAAATAAATAAACAAAGATAAAGTTGAATAAAACGCAAAGCAGTTTTACTATAGGTGTACAATAATTGTGATGAATGAGCTGAAAGCCTTTAGATTTTATCGGAAATAATGAGAGAACGTATGATATCAATTACAAAAAATGTGTAATTTTCATAAAATAAGAGTACAAAAAATAAATGATACATAATTAATGATAAATACCTTTGTCAGATCAAAAAATTCACAAAACTGCAAATTGCATCACGATCCAAACCAGACATAAGCAACTGGGATCAAAAATGACCCCACTGGTACTCTGTGCTGCAATTCATCACTAGCGTCACCTAGCGGATGAAAATTATTCCTCTCATGGTGCAATATAAAGAGAATATTGTGAAAAGTCATAAAAAGATTGCATTCTTGAACAACTAGCTTCCGAGATACGCATTGTGAAACTTGCAATGGGGTCACTTTTGACCCCATCGGTACTCCCAGGGTTAATGGTTAGGCCTCTTCAACTTGGAAAAGAGACGGCTGAGGGGGATATGATAGAGGTCTATAAATTAATGGATAGAGTGGAACAGGTAAACGTAGATCGGTTGTTTACGCCATCAAAAAGTAGAAAGAATAGAGGACATGCAATGAAACTACAATGTAACCCATTTAAGACTAATAAGAGAAAATATTATTTTACTTTACGCGTATATCAAACTCCGGAATTCATTACCAGAGGGATTAGTAAAAACAGCTGGTGTAGCTGGGTTTAAATGGTAATTACACTTACCTGGTAATTGTTCTTCCTTGAGGGACGACAGTTTAGTCGTCCACCTCTGGGTTGTGCACCTCCTCCTGCAGCTTGGAGACTGGCATGTCACAAAAAAGTGAAATCACTGGATATAGCCTGCTGCTCTCTCCCATCATCCCCAGTGAACTACTGACAAAGCACACTTAAAGGAGCAACAAATAAGTAGCTAATAAAACGACATTCTCAGTGAACGTATAACAACCACATTATACAAGAAACCTTGTCATTTTGGAAGGTAGGCTTTTCTTCTTGTGCAGACAGAACAGAAAGAATCAGAAAAGCCAAAGAATTTTAGGCAAAAAACCATTCACCTACCGGTAATCTCATGTTTCGGCCGGCTGAACCTCCACTGCTTAGCTCCACATAGTACCCCGGGTGGGAATGAGGACTAAACTGTTGTCCCTTAAGGAAGAACAATTACCAGGTAAGTGTAATTACCATTTCCTTATCGGTCCCCAAGTTTAGTCCTCCACCTCTGGGATGTAACAGAGCAGTACTCATGGGGAGGGACCCTTCCAGCCGGCCTGCAAAAACCGCCACCCCAAATACAGCATCCTTTGCTGCCAAGACATCTAGGTGGTAGTGTTTACTGAAAGTGTGAAGAGAGGCCCAAGTAGCCGCCCTACAAATTTCCACAGGCGACACCAAACTGTGCTCAGCCCATGACACCGCTTGCGCCCTGGTAGAATGAGCTCGCAAACCAGCTGGCACCTGTTGTCCCGACAACAGATAAGATGAAACAATCGCCTCTCTAATCCAATGAGAAATGGAGGCCTTCGCCGCCACCTCTCCCTTACGGACTCCATCGAACAACACAAACACGCAACACTCACTTTAAGTCCAACTGACGCAATCCCCAGTATGACGCGACGTCTTCTAACGACCCCAGCACCGGAAGGGAAACTGTCTGGTTCATATGAAATGGAGAAACCACTTTGGGCAAAAAGGAAGGAACCATACGTAGTACCACCTTCTCCTTAGAAAAGGAGAGAAATGGTTCTCTACACAACAACCTCTGTAACTCAGAAATTCACCTTGCTGAGCAAATGGCCACCAAAAACACCGTCTTCAAGATTAAATTCTTCATGGACGCTTGCTGTAATGGCTCAAAAGGTTCCCTAGCCAGGGATGCCAAAACCAAGTTAAGATCCCACGGCGGGACCACAATCCTACGCAAAGGACGTAACCTCATCACTGCCCTGAGAAAACGCAACAGATCCACATGCGCCCCTAACACTATTCTCTGCACCTTGCCTCTATAGCAAGCCAGCGCTGCGAACTGAACCCTCAAGGAGCTGGCCGCCAGACCCTTTTCGAAACCGTCCTGCAAGAAACTCAAAATCACTGCAACGGACGTGGTTGCCACGCGCTCTTACCTCCTGGAACACCAATCCTCAAATATGCGCCAAATGCAAACATATGTCAGAGACATAGACGACTTCCGAGCCTTAAGCAAAGTCACAATGACTGCTCCTGAATAACCTCTTTTCTTCAAACGCGCCCTTTCAATGGCCAGACCGTAAGCGAGAACCGATCCACTTGAGGCATCCGCAGCGGCCCTTGAAGTAGCAGACTGTCTGACGTCGGCAATCTCCACGGATCCCCGTCGAGAAGGCGCATGAGGTTGGCATACCACGGACGCCGCGGCCAGTCTGGAGCCACCAACAACACTCTTCCCGGATGGGCCTCAATCCGCTCTACCACTCAACCTATGAGGGACCACGGAGGAAATACATAGAGGAGACCAGACACCGGCCAGCATTGCAGCAGGGCATCGATCCCTTCCAACATCCTTTCTCGACGCCTGCTGAAGAACCGACTGGCCTTTGCTGAGTGGAAGGTCGCCATGAGATCCATGATCGGCGGCCCCCACCTGCGCACCACTTGCACAAAGACCTCCGGATGCAACTCCCATTCGCCGGCATCCACCTGGACTCTGCTGAGAAAATCCTCCGTCACATTGTCCTTCCCTGCAATGTGCGCCGCCAAAATTGCCAGCAGCCGAAGCTCGACCCAAGCAAAGAGCTCCTCTGCTTCTCTTTCCATGGCCGTACTTTGTGTATCCCCGTGACGATTGATGTAGGCTACCGTTGCGGAGTTGTCCGATAGAACGCTTACCATGCGACCCCGCACCGTCTCCTCGAATGCTTGTAATGCTAATGCTAAAGCTCTGAGTTCCAATCTGTTGCTTGACCGAGTGCTCTCTCAAACTGACCACAGACCCTGCGTGAAGAGCTCCCCGCAATGTGCTCCCCATCCCGTGTGACTTGCATCTGTCAACAATGGAATGCACTCTGGCTGCTCCAGAGGCATCCCGGCCTTTAATGACTGTGGAAGCAGCCACCACTTCAACGCTCATCGAACCCCAAGAGGGCAGGTCAGCCGACTGCTCAGCGGGTCGGCTTGATGAGACCAGCGGTGAAGCAACGACCGATGCAACGGCCTCATATGCGCTCTGGCCCAGGGCACCACCTCCATGGATGCTGCCATCATACCCAACACCCGGAGATAATTCCAGGCCGAAGGCACCGGAGTAGTCCTGAACTGGCGAACCACTTTCTGTAGGCAGAAACACCAGTCCCCTCTGAGTGTCGAAATGTACCCCGAGGTACTCGAGACTCTGGGACGGAGTAAGATGACTTTTGCTCGCATTGACTACCCAGCCGAGCTTCTCCAAAAATGTCACCACTTTGTCTGTAACTTTCACGCTCTCGGCTCTGGACTTTGCCCCAATTAACCAATTGTCGAGATAGGGATGCACCAAAATGCCTTCCTTTCGCAACGCTGCCGCTACCACCACCATGATCTTGGTGAACGTGCGCGACGCCGTTGGGAGACCGAAGAGTAACGCCTGAAACTGAAAGTGACCCCACGGTAGAGCAAAGCGGAGAAATTTTTGATGACTCTCTCCAATCGGAACGTGCAAATACTCCTCCGTGAGGTCTAGGGATGTCAAGTATTCTCCTTGGCGTACTGCCACAATGACAGAACGTAACGTTTCCATTCTGAAATGCGGAACCCGAAGACAGCGATTCACCCCTTTTAGATCTAGAATCAGACGAAGCGACCCATCCTTCTTTGGCACCACAAAATAAATTGACTATCGACCCATGCCGTAATCGTCCTTGGGCACCGGGATGACTGCCCCCAAACGCAACAGTCGATTCAGCGTGCAACGGACTGCCTGCGCTTTTTGCTGCCCCCCCCCCCCCCGCAGGGCGACTGTACAAATGAATCCAGCACGGGCCACGCTTACTCCAGCGCATAGCCCTCCCAGATGATTTCTTATCCCCACTGGTTATTTGGACCCAGGCAGGAAGAAAGTTTCGAAGTCGCCCGCCTATCGGCAATCTTCCTGCCGGGGTCCCCCTCACTTCATTGTGATTTTCGACTAGCTGTTGAGGCTGCCGCCGCAAAACCTCTACTGGCTCCCTGAAACCCTCAAAACATGTCTATGTCCTCCCCAAATCAATAAATGTTGCCCCCCCGGTGATGGCCCCATCCTCTAAAGTATTGACCCCCCCTGTTGTTATATGTTACACCGCTTTGACCCGGTGAAAAGCGGTATATAAATGCAGTTAAATAAATAAATAAATAAATAAATAAAACCCCTAGTTCCGAGGAGCAAATCTTCCTCTTTGGAATCCGCCCAAGCAAGACGTCCGAAACCTCTGAAAATCTCTAAAGGAACCCCGAAAGGTCGACGTAGACTACCCCTGTTTGGGCTTATCCTCTAGCAACCGGCCACCTTTAGACTTCCCTAAATCCTTTACCAACTTATTGAGATCCTCTCCGAACAACAATCTTCCTTTGAAAGGGAGCTTACCGAGCCGTACCTTGGAAGAACTGTCTGCTGCCCAATTCCGCAACCACAGGGATCTGCGAGTGGCAACAAGCGACACCATACTATTAGCCAGGGCTCTAATTAAGTCATAATGAACATCTGAAAGATAAGCCGATCCCAACTCCAAGCGGTCTAGCTCTCTCAGACCTTCTTGTTCCAACTGGTCCGCCTATCTTAAACGCTGCGACCATCGAAGACAAGCTCGTGCCACCCACGCCCCTCAAATGGAGGCTTGTAACGACACCACGTTGGCTTCAAAGGCCTGCTTCAGCAAACCATCCAACTTTCTATCCTGCGCATCCTTCAAGGCTGAGCTGCCTTCCACTGGAATAGTGGTCTTCTTGGTCACTGCTGACATCGCTGCATCAATTCGCGGAGACTGAAACCTCTCCTTGTCTTTATCTGCCAACGGATACAGTCTATTCATAATGCGAACACCCCTGAGCCCTGCCTCCGGCTGATCCCACTCATCTTGTATCATTCTGTCAACTATTCCTATCACTTCTTCTTTCAAATACCTTGGGGTTCTCCTTGACTCGAACCTCACTTTCAAAGAACACATCTCTCATCTGGCAAAGACATCTTATTTTTTTCTCCGGCAAATTCGATCTATTCGCCCTTTTCTATCCCCTTCAGCCCTGACTACTCTTACATTAGCTACAGTCTTATCACGGATAGATTATTGCAACTCTGTCTTTGCTGGTATCACTAAAGTTCAACTCCATAGACTACAACTCATACAAAATACTGCAGCCAGACTTATTTGCCATTCTTCCTGCTTTGATCACATTACCCCCCTATTGCTTCATCTTCATTGGCTCCCCGTTGACCATCGTATCAAATTTAAGATATTGACTCTAGTTCACCATGCCCTATATACGCATACACCCCAATATCTTACTGATCTTCTCCATTTTACCACTCCCACACGTAGTCTTCGCTCTCTCCATATTAACCGGCTTCATCTCCCCCCACTGTCCCGTGCACATTTACAATCCACCCGCCATTCTGCCTTCTTTTTCTATGGTCCAGCTCTGTGGAATTTGTTGTCCACTCCTCTTTGTCTGGAAAAAAATTATCTTACTTTCCGGTCCCTACTAAAAACACATCTCTTTGTCTCTGCCTTTCATCTCCCAGCTGCATCCAGCTGACCTGGTTTATACATGTTTGCCCATGTCTCCCCCTCTGTTTTGTTTTTCTTTTGTACTCTCTTTTTCTTTCCTCTTTCCTGTCCAGTTATGTATTTCCTTTCTTTGAAATGAGGGCTTGGGCCCATCCCTGTAATATTTTGTAAACCGCCCTGGTGTAATGAAGAGCGGTATATCAAGCTAAATAAACATAAACATAAACTACCTTGTGAACAGGAAACACCACCTGCGTCTGACGCACTGCCTGAATAATTAGATCCTCACCATTATCATCTTCCACAGGCTGTTCCGTGGCGAGCTTAAGCGTCTGAAGGGACTCGGTGATAAGGGCTGTCAATTCCTCCCTTCAAAACACCCGAATAATTTTCACCTGATCCTCTGGCTCAGGGATCTCTCCTTCCTCCAACTCTTCCTCTCCGCTTTCCAGGTCGACCTCGTTCTCCTCGGCCTCATACCCCTCCAACTCAGAGATCGAGGGCTCTCAAGTCTTTGCTCGTTTTGGCGGTCGCGAAGAACTGGCACCCGGCTCAGCCGGACCTACATAAGAACATAAGATCATAAGATATGCCATACTGGGTCAGACCAAGGTCCATCAAGCCCAGTATTCTGTTTCCAACAGTGGCCAATCTAGGTCATATGTACCTAGCAGTTTCCCCAAGAGACATAAGTTCCACAATGCTTGTACTGGGTCAAGCATTGATATCTTCGGTCACTTCTTAATAATGGTTTATGGACCTTTCCTCCAGGAACTTGTCCAAACCTTTTTTAAACCCAGCTACACTAACAGCCTTTACTACATCCTCCGGTAACAAATTCCAGAGTTTGATTACACGTTGAGTGAAAAAATATTTTCTTTTATTAGTCTTAAATAGTTTACCCTGTAGCTTCATTGCATGTCCCCTAGTCTTTCTATATTCTGATAAGGTAAACAATCGATCTACGTTTACCCGTTGCACTCCGTTCATTAATTTATAGACTTCTATCATATCTCCTGGCGGTTGCGGCACCACAGATAGCGACAGGCCCTCCGGCACCTTTCCTTGCCATCGCAAACAGAACGCCTGATGCATAATTAACACAAAGTCAGGACAAAAATGCCTGGGCTGCGGTCCCGCAGCCACAGGACCCCCATCGGGCTGGCTGTCGCCACGAACCCGACCGCTGGTGTAGGAACCTGCAGCTCCTCCACATCCAACCCAGTCGAGGCCCCTTGACCATCCTGACCTACCTTAACCTCTATTTGCTGTTCCACGCTGGTAGACACCTGTGTACAGCCCCAGCAAATGCCAGAGTCGGCGATAGCTCCTCTACGGGTACCGCACACTAACACTGCGGGCGTGAGGCCATTGCCTCCGTAACTGAAATATTCCTTTGTCTTTTGTTCTTGTTTTTTTTTGTTTTGTTTTTTTTAAACTGCTCCAAATATCTGTTTCTCTCTGTTTCTTATTTATTTATTTATTTTTTCTTTTAAATAGCCAAGGCAGCCAAGGCCCCTGACCATGAACAGAAATGAAGAAGTTCTGCCCTCAGATCCAGTAAGCGAACTAACACTGTTTAAGCAACCACTCACCATGATATAACCTGCTACAAAACCCCAAAGAAACAGAAAAGGCAATGAAACAATAAATTAAAGTAAAAAAACAATGAAAGAAATAAGCATTCAAAAACTGAAGTGGCTGCAACTGAAAGAAATGGAGTACGGCGGCATGCAGCTGCCCGCATGAAAAAAAGACACGCTGCAAAAATGGCCGCCGCTGTCTGTGAGAGGCAGAGAAAAAGGCGCCAAAGACCGCCAAGCCCTGCACGGCGCGTCTGCCACTGTCCCCCTTCACCAAACACTAGCTCCTTCTCCCCTACTCACAGGGCGATTCAAAACGCGTGCTCCCAGCACCGCGGAGCTTCCAACCACGCGGCTCCGCACCACATACGAGTGGGGAGCCGACGGGCAGACTTCCGGCAGTAAAACTTAAGCCCGGCAGCAGAATCGCGGCATCTCCGTGCTGCCGGAACCCAAGCTTGCTCTTTGTGCTGCTGAGCTCTCCCCCATACCGATCAAGGGGGAGAGATCGTAGCCTGCAGAAAAAAGAATAGGAACAAAGAAGGCAGAGGGGGAAGCAGGGCCAGGCACAAGAGGTAGCACTCTTCCTTAGACTTCTTTTTTTTTTTCTTTAAGCTACAGCTCCCAAAACAAAAGAACAAATACCAACTAGGGCGAATACACCCCAAAAATTAAAGGAAAACTAATCTAACTGCTCCTTATCTGCTTTCAAGTGAGCCCAGCACTTAGGCTCACTAAGTCCTCCTGCTGCATGGAGGCTGGACACACTGGGGATGATGGGAGAGAGCAGCAGGCTATATCCAGTGATGTCACTTTTTTGTGACATGCCAGTCTCCAAGCTGCAGGAGGAGGTGCACAACCCAGAGGAGGAGGACTAAACTGGAGGACCAATAAGGAAAAAATGTTTGGACAAGTTCCTGGAGGAAAGGTCCATAAACCATTATTAAAAAGGACCTGGGAAATTCACTGCTTACCATAGGACGAGCAATGTGGAACTTGTGGCCTTTGGGAACCTGCCAGGTACTTGCAACTTAGATTGGCCACTGTTGGAAACAAGATACTGGGCTTGATGGATCTTGGTCTGACCCAGTATTGCATTTCTTATGTCTTATGTTTGATAAGACTTTCGGGTCGATGGCTGTCTGGAGGTCAAGATGACGGATTTGACTTCATTAGAGAGAGGAAGACTATTTATTAATTGCCATTTATTCTCCATACTGTCAGAGACTTTTTAAGATTTGGGTAAATGAGACCTTCCTTCTGACTAAGGAGTATTGTATATTGCCCAGAGGCAATGGTGGAGCAGAGGAGAGGGCTAAAGTAATCTGGGTAACCATATGTATCTGGGTAAACATGGGGCGATTAAAGTTATCTGTGCTTCGGTCCCTGTGGGACTTTCTTTTCTGCAAAATTCTTGAGATGAGGGGAAATGCAGGAAAACTCTATAGTAGGCTTGTTGTCTACAGAATCATGAAAGCTTTGTGTGCTAGGCAGTTTAGACTGGATCAAATGGAACAGAAAATAGCACACTGGACATTTTCTCCTGTGGCAAATAGATCCACCTCTGGGAGCTCCTATTTGTCAAAATTTTGGTGTGCAACATTCGGGTTTAGGACTTGCTTGCATGGATCCAACTGACAGCTGAGAGAGACTGCTAGTTGATTTTGCTGTCCAGACAAGTAAACAGCTTGAAGAGTAATCCAATGAGAGGCAGCAAGATGCCAAATCTTTACCACTTTCAGAGGTGAAAGGAACCCAACCTACTTTGTTTGTTGATCTATAACATTGGGACTTGATTGTCCATTCTGATGTCATGATTTAAAGGCTTTTATAGCACTGAATAACAGCCCCAGTTCAAGGAAGTCGATATGTTGTGTTCACTCAAACTGATTCTACAACCCTTGTGGTTAGGTGGATAGATGGATACATCTCTAGGACGATGGATTTGTAAAGTGATGTTGGGATTCATGTATCATATTAGGCATGCTGAACTGGTGATGAAACAGTTATCTTCTTGCTTAGTGGTTGATGATGTTGATTCCAGTGCCTCCTGTAATGCCACTATAGTGGCCACGTGTCCTAGAATCTTGAGAACATGATGTACAGTTGTTGAAGATCTGCTGGGGGATTAAGCTAGCTGAATAAGCACAGAAGCCCTGTTTTCTGGAAGGTAGGGTTTTGCGTGCTGACTTGTGCATCAATGAACAATAATGACTGTGCCAGATCCAGGTGGGTTTTTCATTACTGATCAAAAAACATATCCCCCAGGAGCAGTATGGTTTCCTGGTCTGCTCCATGCCCCCTCTCAAAGCAGCAGACATAAGCCAATAATCCAAGTATAGAAAAACATAATTGCTGTTCTTGCAAAGATGAGCTACCACCACTGCCAGGTATAATTTGAACGCTGTGGGCACTGATGAGAGTCCAAAAAAGAGAACTTTGTATTGAAAATGTTGGCTTTGATGTGTAAGAGACCCAAAAAGGTAAACCAATTTTTCTGAGCTAGAAGATGCAATACTGTTGCTAGGGACTTCATCTTGAACTTTTTTTTTTTTCATGGAGGGACTGAGATCACACAGATCCAGACTTGCTTCTAGACCTCCTGACTTCTCTAGGAAGAGGGAGAACCTGCAGTAAAAGCCTTGACTTGAGGGGGTCCAAGATGTGCTGAGGGAGTACGGACGTGCCTAGCGCTCTCTCCGGAGCTTCCCCATCTATTGTGCCCAAATTTCACTTTTACACCCCTCCCCCCTCCCCTGTATTTGGCACCTTGCGAGTAGAGAAGGTCGCCAGCATCAATTCCTGCCTGCATCTGGCAGCACAGAAGTGGCTGGCTGCAATGAAGTCAGCGAGACACAATCACAAGAAATTGGCATCAGGGCCCTCCAAAAATGGCGGAAGCCCCAGGCTCTCCGAACTCCCCCACCCAGGCATCACTGGTTGAGGACGTGACTGTGCCTGTGGTGGGGGCTCGCAACACCCGCTTCGATGAGGTGGCACTGAAATTTGACTCTGCGACTCAAGCTATGGAGCTGTTTGGGAGCTGCATGCAGCAGGCAAAACAATGTATTTCCCTCCAGGAAGATGTGATGGCAGCAGTAGAGTGAGAACATGTGGAAAAATTGAACAACCTGGAAAACCGCAGTTGCCCTTGGTTTTGCTGCTAAGTGATGATCTGCGCCCCCTTCTCATCGAGCGCGCACGAGCAATGTCCATGGGTGGTCCTCGCATGCCTTTTAAATTTTGTGTACAAACAGCGAGTGCTGAAAGCTACTTTACAGCATGAAGGGCTACGCATCAAGGTATTCCAGGACTACTCCACATTGCTTAGCCAGAAACGGCAGGCCTATGCCAATGTGTGCTAACAATTGGTGGACATGAAGATTAAGTCCACAGTGCAGTACCTGGCCCGTCTCCTTATCTACAACAATGAGACCTCCTGGGTGTTTGACTCTGTAGATCTGGCACAACCCTATGTATGGGACATAGTTACTTCAGCGAGGGAGGCTCCGGAGTGACTGAGGGTTTTTCTCATGGACTGTATTGTGGAGGAACTACGGGTGCAATGTGAGTTTGGTGGGTCTGGTCTGGGCCTGGGAGGGTGTGGGGTCCAGTCATTGCTGGTGGACTGAGATGGAGACAGCTGCCCCCCCCCCTTCCTCTCCCCTGTTCCCACTGCGGTCAGGACACTAAGGTGTCCGATAGTGGTGACGTGACAGCTGCCCACACTGGGTGGGTTCCTGTAGCACTGGTTATGCCTTGGCTAATGTCTGGGCTGGCTTATTATGGGCTGGGGTGTCATTGCTGGCCTTGGCAGTGGGGAATGGCGCCCCAAGGGGGTTACTTTTTCTCGTGCCTGATGTTCACTGTTTTGCTCTATGTCAAGTGGTTAACCCTGGGGGTCTCCACTCCCTGTTTATTTGGGTTGAGGACCTGGGGTTGGGCTAGAGTGGTAGGATTGCATGTGTGTGGTAGGATGAGCTGGTGAGACTGGAGCAATGGGGTGGGGGAATTGTGGAGGGGCTGGGTCTGTATGATGGTGAGGGGGGAATGGACTGGTTGTGCATGTGAGGGGGTGGGGGGAAGCCCAACCACATCTGGGTGTGACCTCTAGAATGAGGAAGGTGTTTGTGTGTTGGAGAGTGGGCTGGGACAAAGAGGGAGGAAGGGGAGGGAGGAAGTAGATGGACTGAGGAAATGGTAGCAGTAATTGATGCAGACTGTAGGTTGGCCCATATTGGCTGTGACAGGAGAGGTCCTAGGGGCTGGGGTGACCTCCTCGCTTTTTGGGATCAATGCTCTATATTTGAAGGCCCAGATAGCTGGGGATCGGCTAAGGATCGTAACATGGAATCTTTATCTTTATTTCGCCATTTGATAGACCGCTCTCGTCGAAACATTAGAGCGGTGTACAATAAAATGTCCACGCCACTAAGCTATAGAAAAGGAACACCATAGGAAAGAGGGAGAAAGGACAGCATAAAACAAATACAATAAGAGCACGAGACACAGACCAGACAGAAACTCAAAAAGGACAACGAACATAGGGTGGGGAAACTATAACAGCAAAAAGGGAGATGACTATACAAAGCCAAACATGGTAACAGCATGAGACACAGGGCGGACAAAGACTCAGGGAGGGACGTCAGGGGGGAGGTCAAAGGCTTGTCGGAACAGATAGGTTTTCAGCAACTCTTTAAACTTGGGATATGAGGGTTCCAGTCGGAGGGAGGGTGGTAGAGCGTTCCAAAGTGAGGGGCCTAAGAAAAAGAAAGCTGAGTGACGGGTCTGTTCCAGATGTGCTTGTGATGGAGAAGGTAAAGACAAGCGATTGGCATGTAGGGAACGAAGTTGATGGTACGGTGTGTGAAGGGAGATAAGATCAGCCAAGTAGAGAGGATTAGATGTGTAAATGGCTCTATGTGTTAGAATAAGAAATTTATAATGAAATCGAAAACGGAGAGGCAACCAATGTAAGCGAAACAGGATGGGAGTGACATGCTCAAAGCGGTGGGAAAATGTGATAAGACGGGCTGCCGTATTTTGAATAAGCTGTAGACGCTTAAGCTGATAAGTGGGAAGGTTAGCTAGGAAGATATTGCAGTAATCAAGTCTGCTGATGACCAAGGCCAGAACTAGGGTAATCAGTGAAGTAGAAGGGAGAAGGGAATGGACAGCTCTAATTTGACATAGAGCTGCAAAAGAACGGCGAGTGAGGGTGGAGATGTGACTATGGAAGGAAAGAGAGGAGTCTAAAGTAACTCCCAGATAGCGGAAGGAGGAGGCAAGTGGAATTGGAATGAGATCAATCTGAGGAGCAACGGTTGGGCAAGAGTCGCTCAGAGAGACCCACATAGCTGTGGACTTTGCAGGATTCAAATGAAGAAAGTTCAGGGAAAGCCAGGAGGCGACATGAGAAAGGCAGCGATTGAACTGGGAGATATCCAGGTTCAACGGTGAAGTATGGAATAAAAGGATAATATCGTTGGCATAGATATATGATGAGACCGGATACTGCTGGATCAGAAGAGGGAGGGGAGAGAGGAAAATATTAAACAGGAGAGGTGAAAGAACAGAACCCTGAGGCACACCACAGGTGAGAGGGAGTGAGGAAGAGGACTGGTTATTTGAACGAACGGTAAAGGAGCAGTCTGTAAGATAAGAAAAGAACCACTTCCAGACTGCACCACGTAATCCCAAATCATACAGACGAGAAAGAAGAATCCGATGGTCGATCAAATCAAATGCTGCAGAGAGGTCAAGAGAGACGATGAGGGTGATGTCTCCACGATCATGAGCAACATGGAGTTCATTCAGTAGTGCCAGAAGAACAGTTTTAGTACTATGACCTGGATGAAATCCTGCTTGCCGGGGATGGAGTGCATTAGTAGTTTCAACATGAGAATTGAGCTGTGCGAAAGCAAAACGTTCCAACAGTTTAGCCAAACAGGGAAGGTTTGAAACAGGGCGCCAATGGGAAAGCATGGAGGGATCGAGGGAAGGTTGTTTCAGAAGAGGGTGAACTATGGCAGATTTCCATAGGGATGGAAAATGGCCAGTGGATAAGCTAGCATTAATAATGGTGACCATGATGGGCACTAATTGTAGGGTAGGTTCGGCTAGCCAGTGGGAAGGGACTGGATCAAGCTGACAGTTTTCCTAGACCTAGACAATGCTTGCAAGAGTTCAGCAGAGGTGATGGGACAGAAGGAAGACCATGTATGCGCTAGTGCCTGATTAGAGGGGGAGGGGGACACTCACATTTGAATGGGAATAGCCAGCCTGTCGGGAGACGTAGCCGATGAAGGAGAACGAGGAGAAGATAGTAGAGGTGTCGGGGGTGGGCTCATGAAAGAGGAGCGCAAATCCAAAATTTTCTTCGAGAAGAAGGTGGCTAGTAGTTGGGGAGCTGGGGTTTTACTTGACTGGTTAGGGGCAGAGCCGGAAGAAGACAGCTTACATAAGATTGCGAATAGCTGCCTCGAGGAATCCGCAGCCTCAGAAATTTCTGTGGCATAAAAGGCACGCTTGGCAGATTGAATTGCCATGTGATAAGTGGAATACAATTGCTTAAAAGGGAAAGCGTGTCAGGTGTGGGGCGTTTGGACCACTGACGCTCTGCTTGTCGGAGCTGGGACCGCTGAAGGTGCAGGCCTGGATGGTACCAGGGGGAATGGGCGGAACGGGCAGCCCTAGTAGTAGAGGAGAGTGGTGCTAGATTATCTAGAGCAGCAGTGAGAGTAGTATTCCAAAAGGAGACCTGGGAGTCGGGTGAGCGTGCCGCAAAATCCGAGGGAAAAGGAAGATGTGCAGATGGGAAAGCACTCAATGTTGCAGGAGTGATGCAGCGACGCAAAGATGGAGGGGGCGGGGATCTTGGCGGAGTAGCAGTCTTTGAGAGAGGGCAAGAAACAGAGAAAGAAACACAAAAGTGATCTGACCAGGGAATACGATGAGTGATGGGAGGGGGAGATCTGAGAAGACAGTGTGGCAGGTGAGAGAACTAAGTCTAGGGTGTGGCCCGCGATATGAGTGGGACCGGAGACATGTTGGTGGAGAGAAATATCATCCAAAAGATCCAGAAAAACCCAATCTTTTTGCCTATGAGTGGTATCTGCATGAATATTAAAGTCATCTAGGATAATAAGATTAGGGAAGTGAAGAGTTGTCTCTGAGAGCATTTGCAAAGCTGCTTCCCAGCGTGCGGTCGAAAGGGAGGTAGGAAGGTACAGAAGAAGAAAATGGAGCAGGGGTGAGAGTTGAAGGCGGAGCAACAGAGACTCAGGAACAGAAACAGATGGGGACGAGATCTCCTCCATGGCAAGAGAGGAGCGATAGAGGAGGGCCACCCCACCTCCACCCCTACCCAGCCTGGGGGATGAAAATGCTGAATAGCCAGAGGGAAGAGAACTGGACAGAATGGGGGAATGAGTGTGAGCTGGGGTCCTCAGTCAAGCGGTATAAGGTCCTGAGGGCCGTGCAATGTAGCTTTTCTTTGGGAAACACATCAGTCCACATGGAGCACCGGCAGTGGGGAAAAAAGGGGGAGTGATTAGTTTCATCCACAAACATGCATGGTTTGAGTGTACCACGGTTGCCTCTGATGCTGCAAGGAGGTATGTAATTTTGGAAGGGTCCCCTGGAAGGTGCCTCTGTGGTAGTTTGTAATATGGCCCTAATTCCCCAGACCCACTAATTTATACTCGCATAGTGTCGAAGGTTGAACGGCTCCTGGATGGTCGTCTGGTGGTGAGGGGGATCTTGACGGGGTCCTGGATCCCTCAATGGACACCTCCCGGGGAGGCAATGGATCACAGGGCAGGTCTACCCGCATTTTGCGGAGGTTTTGCTCATGCCTCCAGTTGGTGAACCCCCTGGAGCTTGCTCTGAGCCACAGATTGGGACACTATACTCACTTTTCTCATGTGCATGGAACTGTGGCAGGTACAGGCCTGTGATCCACAGTGTCTGACATAAGCAGGCAGGCCTAACTAGCTTGACCTGTAAATGAAGCCTGTGAAGAGGCTCATAGGAATTGCACATCCCCCAACATGCTGCTATTGTAGGATAGAACTCTGCAAGAATACTAAACTGACTTAGATAAGCAGAACTGGAAGATGGAAAAATACAGAAAATATGTTTAAAAGTTACTGATAAGAAAAGTACATCTGCAAGGGATTTAATTGGGATTGCTGACAGATGAGTTGCAGAGCCCTGCTCCCCTGCATGCACAAATTGGCTCTATGGCCTTGAGAGTATGAAAGTAACAAGTTGATGAACTGGCCATTGTAATTGGGACTAGAAGGGGGGTGGAGCAGGTGCTGAGCCCACTGAAGGAACATAATTGGATAATCTTATCAGTACCGGCACCAATGGAAGGGGTACGGGAGAGTACCGGGACCAATGAAATGTTTTACTATACCTAGAATGGAACAGAAGTCTATAAAAGTTGTTGTAATGCTAGAAAACTTTGCTCAGCCATTTTGAAATTGACATTGCTTGAGACTTTGTGCACAAATAAATGATTTGGACCTTCTGAACAGACTCCTGGTATCATTGGTTTGTCTGCGCTTTGCTGCTACAGAACCAGCTCACATATTGATTACCTGATGGTCTCTGAATCCTTGTTTGGATTGGTAGATGATGCAGTTCTCGGGCCAAGCGAAATTTCCGATCACACCATGATCTGGGTGGATTTTGCTTGGGGAAGCTCAATACCCAGGTCTAGGCTGTGGCAGTTTCCACTGAACTTATATAGGGATGAGTAATTTGCTTCAAGAGCAGTGGAAGAACTTTGTGTTCCATAATGCTCAGCTGTAACAAAATAGAGCAGCAGGACAGTCTTCAACAAACAATACTTTCAATCTTAGCAATTTTGCTAAGTCATGGACATCGACATCAGACGCTAAAGTTTAATCAAACGAGACAGTGCTGGACAACTGAAGTATAAGCCCCCTGAAGAAGCCTTTGTCGGGCAGGCAAAGATGACTATGGCTGACAGGCTGTGTGGCAGTGAATCTACAGATCTGTTGAGCAGAAAAGTGTAGCAGAATTGCTAAGATTGAAAGTATTGTTTGTTGATGACTGCCCTGCTGTTCTGTTTTGTTACAGGGAGTCGGATTTGTGGAAGCTGACTGCTCTAGTGGCAGGTTGTCGAGACTGAGTAACTTAAGCTAATATGCTGATTATATAGGAATTTTAATAATTATAAATAATTTTGAAAAATATAGATTTTTCTAAAAATTATAATAAAAAGTGGGAGTTTTTTGTAGACTGGTGATGTGAGATGATAATTCCCCTACAGTGATTAAGTTCACCACATAGAGCGAGTACTGGCTGTACTGAGGTCTTTTTCTCCCTTCATTGTTAGTTTGAATAATTGATTGGGTTCACTGATAATAATTAATTTTTATCTTTAATTCTACACTATAGTTTAAGAAATAGTAAGATAGATTAAAAGATCTTTTAAGTTTTGATGAATGTTTGTGAGGGATTTATTTTGAGTGAAGAATTAATTTTGCGGATATATGACAGTCGTGAACCTCAGTTCTAAGTCAAGGTATGTGGAATATGATCTTAGTCTCTTTGTCAAGATGTGCTTAGAAATTCTTCTTTATTAAGCCTGTTGCTCCCAATACAATGGGAAAGATTTCTGTATCTTTCTGCCATGTTTTCTTTGTCTCTGACTGCATTTCTTGGTACTTCAGGATCTGCCTTTTCACATGATTCACAAAATAATCACTCAGTACAGACACTCAGTGCTGTTCTGGTGTTCTTCTCCTTTACCACTATGTCAGGTTGGAACAAAAAAAGAAACCCCACCTGCAGAAAAACAGCACACAAAAAGAAAGCAGGCAATGAGGAACCCTTGGAAGGAACAAGGTTTATTGAGGGGGTCAGCCCTACAAGTGTTTCGGCCACACCGGCCTTCTTCAGGGGACTGTGACCACTAGTAAACATAAAAACACATAAAAACATGTGATTGATAAATTAATAAACGAACACTAATGACTTCTGAGTGTACAGAATTAAACGATATAAAATTGTACATATAAATAATTATAAACAGAATCAAAGTCAATAGAAAATAAGAAACATCTAATAGATAATTGTATATACAGGGTGGCCCAAAAAAAGTGAGAACATCTCAGAGCATATAAGTTATTTAAAAATTCAAAAGACAGATGTAAACGATTGACAAATTTAAAAAAAAAGATGGCGACCAGAAATTCTCTAAAGACGTTATATAGCTCAAAAAAGGTAAATAACTAAACTATTTAAGCTTTTAATTTACGAGATGCTCTCACTCTTTTTGGGCCACCATATATATATATATATATAACATAATGGCAGTGATAAACAATGATACAGTACTTTATCAACAGATGAGTTGAAATGGACATATACTCAATGGTACTTGAGAGTGCAGTATAAAACACTCAGTATAAAGACAGAACATAATGAAAACTGTTAAAAAGAGCCTGGAAAGGCAGTATAAGAAGAAAAGGAACAGAACAATTTGGAAAGGAGGAGGGAACTAAAATTGTAAATCCATTGGCAAAAAGGAGGACAACCCAAGATTTATAAAGGTGATAAAAATCACTGTTGGTAAGAAGGCAGTGGAGTGGCCATGAAAGAGGCACCAAACCTTTTGCAAAAAATAAATACAATAAAACATGAGTGCAAAATAGAATTAAATGCGATGAGGGTAGGTTGCACTCTTTTAGTATGCTTCAGGAGGAATTTGACCTTCCCGACTGTCATGTCTTTCAATATACGCAAGCGGCCCACTGGGTTCAGGCTCGAACCGTTCGGTCTCAAGTGGCCCGCGATTTGTCAGACATAGAGCGTTTTTGCGAGGCGTGTACTACCACGAAAGGTCTTATAGCTGCCTTGTATGCCCATATGCAGGCGCAGCAACCGAGATTAGGCAAGTATAGAGAGTAATGGAATTATGACCTGAGTCTTCGTTATTCTGAGCAGCAATGGGAACAGTTAGAGGGCAGGCTGTGGAAACGTTTGGTGGCGATTAATGTCCGTGACATTAACTATAAGCTATTGTACCGATGGTATATGACGCCTGAGCGGATTGCTCAAGCATTTCCCGGGGTTTCGGACCTGTGCTGGCAGAGATGTGGACAGAAAGGTACTTTGGCGCATGTCTGGTGGTCTTGTCCGCGCGTTCGAACTTTTTGGAGGGGGATTCAATACCGCTTAAAGCAATTAGTTGGGTTGACCATTCCTTGGGATCTGGGCATTTTCCTTTTTGGTGTAAATGTGCCTGGGGCACGCAGTCTTCAGCTGGCCTTGATTCGATATGGTTTGAATGCGGCTCGGCTGGTTGTCGCTACTGCGTGGAAACAGGTCCTGTCTCCGCCCTTCTCTTCCTGGTTGGAATGGATGTGGGATACGTATACAATGGAGCGTGGGGTGGCAGCCGGTAAGTTGCGATTGTCACGTTTTGAACAAGTCTGGGAAGCCTTTGTCATACAATATGGTTCATGATTGCTTGAGGGTTCTGTATATCCCGTGGGGGGGCTGACCTTGTGCTCTCCTGTGAGATGGAGTCCCAGAGTTCTCCCTTTGCCTCATGCGGGTTGGTAGGCTGATCTGCTCCCTTTACTTTTAGCTGGCGTAGAGGTTCGTGGGGGGGGGAGGGAGGGAAGGTAGGGAGGGACTGGGGGGGAGGGTGGGGGATTGGAGGGAGGGGGGTAGGTAGTATGTTCTGGGAGTGCTATTTTCTGATCGATGGTGAGTCGGGGGGGGAGTGGAACGAAGAAAAAAAAAAAGGGGGGGCGTTTTACTGGATTATTACTTGATGTTTACAGTTTTGGCATTGTTATCTTCTGCTATTGTATTATGCATATTGCCTATGAGACTCTTGTTTTCTTTTGTGTCCAATTGCTGCCTTTCAATAAAAAAAAAAAAAATAGAATTAAATGAAAGCCTTAGGATAATCATAGAGGAAGCATAGGACACACATAAAAACCTAATTATGTGAGTAGACTCTAGTTGGTTCCCCAAAAGAAGGATCAGCCATAGTGATAGAACGGTGCTTCAAAAAAGAATCATATATGGAACTTGGAGTGTGCACACGTAATCACCGTAAAGCAAAACAATAAACTACCCATAAGAGAGCACCATTGTCTTAACATATTACAATGTTAGGTTGGACTAATTGCAAAGTAGGTATGGTACAGTCTTCATCAGGAAATAAAATCAGAGGTGTGCAGATGATCAATTGTCCGTGCTGTCCGCTATATTGTATTTGTTATAAAATTAAAGGCATAATAATACTTAGAAAGGGGTATCGCATCAAGATGATCAGGGTGTAAGACAGCGTGTGAGCTTTCCGACCATATAAGAATGCCCGCAACCGTGCTCAACTGAAACTTTGGTTTTAGCATAGGTACGCTCATATGGCTGCTTTGCTGGTATAAAGGGTTCTTAGAAGTCTAAACTTAAGACTTAAAAAAATTTCTTAATATAGTGAATTTTAAAAGAATCTTCATAGTCAGAGTGGTGTACCGTAGACAGTTTAAACTCGCATGTATAATAAAAACCAAACCAAAAACTGTTGTTCTTTACATCAGAAGATTAAACTTAAAATTGTACAAGTAAAAACCAAAATAGAACATTCACGGAACTGTAAAAATAGACATACTCACTAAAAGATCACTTCAAAAGGCAAAGAGAAAGGTGAAAGGATGTGCAGTACTGTGCTTACCTCCTAGGTATATGCTTGGAAATCAAACAGGGAAAAAAGCCAGCACAAAAGGCAGTTAAATACCATGAGTCACCACACACGTCCACCGAATTTGCATAGAGGAGTAAAAGGAATTGATCAACAATCGTCCAGAGAAAGTAAAAATACAAGTAAAAAATCTTTTACTTAAAATAACTAACTTGATGAAGAGAGTTCTTACAGATTGAGGCAATTGAGTTTATCTAAATATTGGTACATAAAATTGTCCACTCTGAGTAAAACCAGACTCAGTAGGCTAGTAAGCATTATCTAAAACCATAGCATGTTATATAACGCACTAAAGTTGGAGCATACAAATACAGACACATATATAAAAAAAGGAAAAAGCTCTATGAAAAGACAGAAAAATCTACATCATGGTTAAGGCCTGAGGGATGTAATGTGTTGAACTGAAAAATGATCTTTTGTTTAAGTCTCAAAAGAGTTCATTCCACATCCTCACCTCGCCAATGGGGATGAATCTGCTGTAAAACCAAATATTTCAAGTCAACCAAAGGTTTCTGGGGGGTGAGGTGTTTAATGCAGCTACGATGTTTGATTATTCTTGTCTTGACACTTCTGTTTGTTTTCCCTAAATAAAACAATTTACATGGGCACATAATCGCATAGACAACATTTTCAGTTTGGCATGTAGTGAAGCTGGTGAGTGTAAACCTGACAGCTGTTGTGGGGTGTACAAAAAAAACTTTTGGTCATAATAGCAGAGTCACACACAGAGCAGTGCCCACAGTAATGGGTTGCCGACCGGCTACAGGAAGAGCAGAGAGAACAAGAAGACTAGAAAGGTTGGGATTCCTACAATGGGCTATCATAATTTGCTGGGACGCAAAGGTTGGAAGTGTTTGAACAATATGCCATTCTTATCGTATAATGTCTGCAATTTATTTGGACTTAGAAGAGAATAAAAGAGGACAGACAACCTTATCAAATGTAGGTTTTTCACGGGGTAGAAGCAATGTGTCACGTGAAGTATTTCTGGCTCAGTCATAAGCCTTCCTTATATATTTTAATGGATATTTCTTTTTATTTTTTATTTTTATTTATTACATTCTCTTATATACCGCGCTATTCTGCATCAGTGCGGTTTACATTGAACAAACTGAAATTACATTGAACAGGGCATTATAACTTGGAGATAACTATTTTACAGGGAACATGGGCTATGGAGGGTTAAGTGGCTTGCCCAAGACCACAAGGAGCACCTGTGGGACTAGAAA
Organism: Ichthyophis bannanicus; assembly: GCA_033557465.1. Classification (NCBI taxonomy): domain Eukaryota; kingdom Metazoa; phylum Chordata; class Amphibia; order Gymnophiona; family Ichthyophiidae; genus Ichthyophis; species Ichthyophis bannanicus. The sequence goes on along the minus strand of CM066049.1, from coordinate 40,876,095 downwards.
CCCCAGTCCTTCCGGCCCAAGGTTGCTGTCCTCTAGTGGGATTTGAACCCCCGACCCTCTGGCCTGAAGTACCATGCCCCAACCACTAGGCCACTCCTCCACTCCACTCCACTCCACTCTATAAACCGTTCACAAAGTTAGGTGGCATTATGTTCAAAATTGGCCGAATCAGAACAAATTCTTTTTGCTCTAAGAATCTGACCGACTGGCAAGTTATTATTAAGGGAGCTATTATGGAAGCTCTGAAAATGCAAATAATGATCACAATCAGTATTTTTGCAAAACAGATCCGTATGGAAACCTTATTCACCTTTGATGACTTTAATGTCTACGTGGGAGGAGTGGCACAGTAGTTGGGACAGGTTACCTCAGGCCAGAAGGTCGGGGGTTCAATTCCCACATGGGGACAAGCAACTTCAGGCCGGAGGGACTGGCGTCTCTAGTCCCATGGCCAAGCCACTTAACTCTCTATTGCCACAGGTACACTTGAAGGACTAGAAAGGGGGACTGTTACTTCTGGAGAGAAATCTGCAACTGTGAGTATATACTTCTGGTAATTTTCTAAAAAGAATTCTTTGTATTAAAGCTACTTAATCTGTGAACCCATTGTTTTTTTGTTGGATCAGTTAGGGCCTAGTAGCAGCAATTAAAGTTTGAATTTAAAACACAGAGGAGAGCTTTCTGGTTAAATTTAGTACCCAGCAGAGAGCTTGTAGTTTAAATTTCATAAGAAGTTAGAGCCTAGCAGCAGCTAAGAGCTATAATTTAAATCAAATCAGAATTTAGCTTACCTCAGCAGCACAAGACAGAGTACTGTGTAGCAGCCCTCTTTTAATAAGTGTTATTTCCCTCCCTCCCCTGGGATAATCGTAGCTTTATAGGTACTTACACATCTTAAAAGACAGGAGGTGCTTTCAGGTGAAGCTCATTACCCAAATCAGTCATACACTAAGGACTTGAGATTAATTAAGCTTCAGGTGAACAAGGTATATAACACGTATTAGGTACAGTTTTATTGGTATAAATACCCATAGCAACCCCTAGTAAGTAAGAACTTAAAGATCTAGACACAAACTTAAAACTAAGATGCAGACAGCAGTCCAGCAGCAGGATGGGGGCTTTCCAGTCTTTTGCATTGAGTGTCACATGTATGATTTTCTCCCAGTTGGTGAGAGGTCTTACGTGTGCACTAGGTGCAAAGAGCTCTTTTCTCTCAGGGAACAAGTCCGTTCTCTAGAGGCTAAAGTAGCAGACTTGGAAAACATAAGACAGACAGAGAGGTACATAGACGAGACCTACAGGGATATAGTCCTGAAGTCCCACCTCCAGTCTGGCAGCACCCCTGTTGCCATGGAGGAGAGAGGTCACGTGACAGGAGAGCATCACCTGGTGTGGCAGGAAGTGATCCTGTAACTAGGACCTGTCCTCCAGGTGATGTAAAACCCTCTCGCACCGAGGAAGTTTCTCCAGGGCCATGTGCCCATGAGGGAAGGGTTAGGACAGCCGTTATAGTTGGTGATTCAATCATTAGGCATGTAGATAGCTGGGTGGCTGGTGGACGTGAGGATCGCCTGGTAACATGCCTGCCTGGTGCGAAGGCAGCGGAACTCACGCGCCACATAGATAAGGTCTTAGATAGTGCTGGGGAGGAGTCTGCTGTCTTGGTACATGTTGGTACCAATGACATAGGAAAATGTGGTAGGGAGGTTCTGGAGGCAAAATTTAGGCTTTTAGGTAGGAAGTTGAAATCCAGAACTTCCAGGGTAGCATTCACCGAAATGCTTCCTGTTCCACGCGCAGGACCCAAAAGGCAGTCAGAGCTCCAGAGTCTCAATGCGTGGATGAGACAATGGTGCAGAGATGAGGGTTTTGGATTTGTTAGGAACTGGGGAACATTCTGGGGAAAGGAGGGGCTCTTCCGAAGGGATGGGCTTCACCTTAACCGGGATGGAACCGGGCTGCTGGCATTAACCTTTAAAAAGGAGATAGAGCAGCTTTTAAACTAGATATTAGGGGAAAGCCGACAGTCGCCCAAAAGCAGATGGTTCGGAAGAATGTATCCTTGAAGGATACTACCAAAAGCAGAGAGGTTCCACAAAAGAGTAAAGTAGCCCAAATGCCCTCAAGTATGGAGCAGACAGAGCTTAAAGATCCCAATTTACCCATGTCTAACAATAGCCAAATTAACATGAATAAAATACATTCTCTAAAATGCTTGTATGCAAATGCTAGAAGTCTAAAGAATAAGATGGGAGAGTTAGAATATATAGCACTAAATGAAAGGTTAGATATGATTGGAATATCAGAGACATGGTGGAAGGAGGACAACCAGTGGGACACTGTGATACCTGGGTACAAACTATATCGTAATGATAGAGCTGATCAAATTGGTGGAGGGGTTGCGCTCTATGTTAGAGAGGGCATTGACTCAGAAAGGATTAAAGTTTTGCAGGAAACAAAATCTGCTGTAGAATCTATATGGATTGAAATTCCATATAAAAGGGGGAAGGCAATGGCAGTGGGGGTGTACTATCGAGCACCTGGCCAGAATGACCAAATGGATAATGAAATGCTCAAAGAAATCAAGGAAGCTAACAAAAGTTACAGCGCAGTAATAATAATGGGTGATTTCAATTACCCCGGTATCGACTGGGTCAGTGTCACGTCAGGACATGCTAGGGAGATAAAGTTCCTAGATGAAATAAATGACTGCTTCTTGGAGCAGCTGGTTCATGAACTGACCAGAGGGGAAGCCATATTAGACCTAGTCCTTAGTGGAACACCAGATCTAGTGCAAGAGATAAGGGTGTTGGGGCCACTTGGCAATAGTGATCATAGCATGATCGCCTTTGATTTAATTAGTGGAGGAGGGATAGTAAGGAAATCCACAGTACTACCCTTTTAACTTTCGAAAGGGAGACTATGATAAAATGAGGAAAACAGTTAAGAAAAAACTAAAAGGAGCAGTTGCGAAGCTTAAAGACGTACATCAAGCTTGGCTGTTGTTGAAAAATACTATCTTGGAAGCCCAGACCAGCTGTATTCCACGCTTTAAGAAAAGTGGAAGGAAGTCCAAAAAACTGCCAGCATGGTTTAAAGGTGAGGTCAGAGAGGCTGTTGTTGCCAAAAAAGCATCTTTCAGGAAATGGAAAAAAGAGCCAAACGACAAAACCTGGAAACAGCACAAGCACTGGCAAGTCAAATGCAAGGCATTGATAAGGCTGGCAAAGAGAGAATTTGAGAAGAAGCTTGCTGCGGAAGCAAAAACGCGAAATAAAGACCTTTTCAAGTACATTCGTAGCAAAAAACCTGTGAGAGAGTCAGTTGGTCCATTAGATGATAAAGGGGTTAAAAGAGCACTAAGAGGCGACAAGGCGATAGCGGAGAGACTGAATGAATTCTTTGCTTCGGTCTTTACTGAGGAAGATGTAGGGATGTTACCCATGACTGAAGTGGTATTTAAAGGTGCGGAAGAATTGAAGGAAATATCGATACATCGGGAAGATGTCTTACAACTATTAGATAAACTGAAGAGTAGCAAATCACCTGGGCCGGATGGTATACATCCAAGGGTATTGAAAGAACTGAAATATGAGATTGCAGACCTGCTATCAGTAATCTGTGAACTATCATTAAAATCATCTCTAATACCTGAAGATTGGAGGATCGCCAATGTAACACCAATTTTTAAAAAGGGTTCCAGGGGTGATCCGGAAAACTACAGACCGGTGAGCCTGACGTCAGTACCGGGAAAAATGGTAGAAACCATCATAAAGAATAAAATTACTCAGCATGTAGATAGTCACAACCTAATGGGAGACAGCCAACATGGCTTTAGACAAGGAAGATCTTGTCTTACTAATCTGTTATGTTTTTTTGAAGAAGTGAATAAACAGGTGGACAAAGGTGAGTCGGTTGATATTGTGTATCTAGACTTTCAGAAAGCCTTTGACAAGGTCCCTCATCAGAGACTTTTGGCAAAACTAAAGAGTCATGGGATAGGAGGCAGTGTACTATTGTGGATCAGGAACTGGTTAAAAGATAGAAAGCAGAGGGTAGGGCTAAATGGCCAATTTTCCCAATGGAGAAAGGTGAATAGTGGTGTACCTCAGGGATCTGTGCTGGGTCCGCTGCTTTTTGACATATTCATAAATGACCTGGAAAGTGGAATAACGAGTGAGGTTATCAAATTTGCAGATGACACAAAACCATTTAAAGTTGTTAAAACCCAAGAGGATTGTGAAAACTTGCAAGAGGATCTTGATAAATTGGAAGACTGGGCATCAAAATGGCAGATGAAATTTAATGTGGACAAGTGCAAGGTTATGCACCTAGGGAAGAACAACCCAAACTATGGTTACACGATGCAAGGTTCCACATTAGGAACCACCACCCAGGAAAAAGATTTAGGCGTCATTGTGGATACCATGTTAAAACCCTCGGCCCAGTGTGCAGCGGCGGCTAAGAGAGCAAATAGAATGCTAGGTATGATAAGGAAAGGAATGGAAAATAAAACAAAAGATATTATAATGCCTCTATATTTATTTATATTTATTTATTTATTTATTTAACAAGTTTTTTATACCGCCTTTTCCTTCAATCAAAGCGGTCACAAGAAATACAAGGTATAAACAAGGGAAACAAACAGTATAGACATGACAACATATCGTTCCATGGTGAGACCGCACCTTGAATACTGTGTGCAATTCTGGTCGCCGTATCTTAAAAAGGATATAGCGATTTCAGAAAAGGTACAGAGAAGAGCCACCAAAATGGTAAAGGGGATGGAAGGATACTCCTATGAAGAAAGGCTAAAAAGGTTAGGGCTCTTTAACTTGGAAAAGAGACGGCTGAGGGGAGATATGATAGAAGTCTATAAATTAATGAACGGAGTGGAACAGGTAAACGTAGATCGATTGTTTACGTTATCAGAATATAGAAAGACTAGGGGACATGCAATGAAGCTACAGGGTAAACTATTTAAGACTAGTAAAAGAAAAACGAAATTAGGTCTTACCTGCTAATTGTCTTTCCTTGAACTTTCTCCGGGCCAGTCCAGGGTAAGGTAGGGTTGTCAATCCCCTATAGCAACTGAGGACTGAATGCTTCAAGTTTTCCTGAGAGGTGAAGCCACTCCCCCTTAGGGCTAACCATCATTCTGTCAAAGCAACTAAAGAGAAAAAAACTGAAAAGAGTAGATTAACCCTTGAAAAACTGATAACAATCTATAGTTCTTGAACAACGAGGAAGCAAGAAACACACTTCCCTTGTATGCTATCAATTAACTTTTTTTTTTTTCTTTTTTTTTAATATTTTAAATATAGTAGATACTACCGAGCCATTCGAGTGTGGCATTAAGTGCATGCGCCTAGCCCCAAGTTGTGCATCTAGAGCGAAGACGCCGAGAAGATGAAATGCTTTGAAGATGCCAAAAAGAAATAAATATAGATACCGCTGCCGAAAAGCTGAACACCAGGGTGGGACCCTGGACTGGCCCGGAGAAAGTTCAAGGAAAGACAATTAGCAGGTAAGACCTAATTTCGTTTTCCTTATCATTTCTCTGGGCCAGTCCAGGATAAGGTAGGGCAGTACCAAAGCAGTACCTAAATCTGGGAGGGGCCCGCCAAACCTGAGATAAGAGCCGCAGCCCCCACCTTAGCATCGTCCCGGGCTTGAACATCCAAGCGGTAATGCTTTGCAAAGGCATGCAAGGAAGACCACGTTGCTGCTCTGCAAATGTCAACTGGCGGAACAAAAGCGAACTCCACCCAGGAAGTCGCTTGAGCTCTAGTGGAATGAGCTCGTAACGTCGCCGGCAGCGACAGACCGCGGACAGAGTATGCTTCAGAAATGGCTTTACGGACCCACCGGGCAATAGAGGCCGCGAGACCCTTGCGAGGACCACTGAACTGGACAAAGCACCTATCCGTCTTCCGAATAGACTGCGACATCCGAAGGTAGGTTTTGAGAACCCGAGCAAGATCTAAATGCCTGAGCGCCCTGTCCATAGGAGAAGTGGAGGAAAACGAAAAAACAGGCAACGCTACAGATTGGTTAACGTGAAAAGACGACAGCACCTTCGGCAAAAAGGAGGGAACAGTGCGCAGCAAAACCCGTTCGGGAAGAAACTGCAAATAAGGTTCCCGACAAGACAAGGCTTGTAAATCCGAAATCCTACGCGCCGAACACAAGGCGACCAGGAAAGCCGTCTTCCCAGAACACTCTCGGAGCTGTTGCGAGCAGAGGGACGTCAAAGGAGAGTGAGAAAAAGCTTCCAAAACCACATTCAAGTCCCAAGGAGGCACAATAGAACGAACAGGAGGACGAATAATTTTTGCGGCTCGTAAAAAACGATGCACATCCTGATGCGCGGAAAGGCGACGACGTTGCACCGTACCTCGAAAACAGGCAAGCTCTGCTATTTGCACCTTAAGAGTACTAAGAGCCAGCCCTTTGTCCAAGCCATGTTGTAAGAAAAGGAGAAGCTGTGGTAAGGTCGAGGACATAGGAAACACATTGTGCTGAGAACACCAAGTTTCAAAAAGGCGCCAAACCCGGACATAGGCCAGAGAAGTCACCGGTCTCTTAGACCGTAGTAAAGTAGACACTATGGAGCTCGCATACCCTTTGCGTGTCACTATTTGTTCTAAACAATTACTATTTGTTTTAATTAATTACCCCGGTTTACCCAAGTTATTGTTCCTGTTATATGTAAAATACTCAGATATTGTATTCTGTCTGATGTTTTCTTGTTCTATGTAAACCGCGCTGATTATAAATAGTGCGGTATATAAAAGATGTTAAATAAATAAATAAATAAATAAATAAGCGAGTCCTTTCAAGAGCCAAGCCGTAAGCAAGAAGCGATGCACTCGTGGCATGAGTATCGGACCCTGCTGCAAGAGATTGCTGCGGACTGGAAGAGGCCACGGCTGATCCACCAGCAGACGAACGAGATCGGCATACCAAGGCCAGCGAGGCCAATCCGGAGCAATGAGAATCACCAACCCCCGGTGCCACGCAATGCGCTGAAGAACACGACTCAACATCGGCCACGGAGGAAACACGTACAATAGAGAATCCTGAGGCCAGGGCTGAACGAGAGCATCGAGCCCCTCGGACATGCGTTCCCTGCGCCTGCAAAAGAAACGATTCGCTTTGGCATTGCTGCACGTCGCCATCAGATCCATCACCGGTTGTCCCCAACGTAAGGTGATGCCGTGAAAGACCGCCACATTCAACTCCCACTCTCCGGGATCGAGAAGATGACGGCTGAGATAATCCGCCTGTACATTCGCCGTTCCCGCAACATGAGCCGCAGAGAGCGCTAGCAGATTGTCCTCCGCCCAGGACATCAGCGCCTGACACTCGGAGAGAAGAGAAGGGCTCTTGGTTCCCCCCTGACGATTGATGTACGCAACCGTCACAGCATTGTCGGAAAAAATCTTGACCGCCGATCCCTTGAGAAAGGCTGCAAAGTGAAGGAGGGCAAGGCGAGCCGCTCACAGCTCCAAGAGGTTGATCGACCAGGCGCTCTCTTCTGGGGACCAAACACCTTGAGCAACCTGTGCTTGACAGTGAGCTCCCCAGTCGACAGTTGCGCAGCCAAAGGAAACGCCTAGCCGCAACGAGGGAGGCCATAGTTTTAGCCGCCATCCGTAACAAATCATAGAAGGCATCCGCCATATACGCCGCGGCCGATTCTAATTTCGCAGTGTCGGGCACCTCAGAAGGCTGCTCCCCGGAGCCGTCCCCTTGTAACCAGCGAATAGACGCTCGAGAAACGTATGCCCCACAAATTGCTGACTGTAACGCCAGTGCGCTGGAATCAAAGGCCTGCTTTAGTAGAATTTCCAACTTCCTATCTTGCAGGTCCTTGAGAGCCGCTGCCCCTTCGACAGGAATGGTAGTCTTTTTGGTGACTGCGGAAATAATAGCATCCACCTTTGGCAGGTGCAATAAATCCTTCACCTCCTGGGGAAGGGGGTATAAGCATGCTAAGGCGCGGCTACCCCTCAGGGAAGCCTCGGGACATTCCCATTCCGAATCAATCATTTGCCGGATCACCCGGTGCAGAGGGAAACAGCGTTGCTCGGTTTTAAAACCCTGTAATAAAGGATCTTCCAAGGGCTCCTGAGAAGAGGAAGGGAGCACTAGGTGTAGCGCTGTCAAGGACTGAGTAATGAGCGCCGAAAGTTCCTCCTTCCGGAACACGCGAAAAACGTTGGGATCCTCACCTGGAGCAATCTCCCCTTCCTCCAATTCCTCAGCCTCAAAATCTAAAGCTGGATCAGCTACCACCTCATGATCCCGTTGAACTAGGGAAATGTCAGGCTGAGGAGAAAAAAGATCAATAGTATCTGAAAGGACACTTTTAGCTTGAGATGAGCCCTCTCCAGGATCCTCAGGCCCGGGAGCCTGCCCCGGCAGAGGCATAGGAGAGGAAACGGCCGAGAGCGATTCTGGCTGAGAAGATTTCAGCAAAAAGGCTGTGTGCATCGCCAGAATAAACTCTGGCGAAAAAAATGATTCACTCTTCCCCTGAGGCGCAGAAACAGCATCGGGAAGCTTGACCTGGCGCCCGGACTCTTTGGATGTCTTGGCCTTCCGCTTATGCGGCCGAGGCTGCTCTAACCCCGCAGTAACCGGCGCTGACAAAATGGCCGTCTTTCCCGCCTTTTCGGGCGGCAAAGACGGATCCTCTAAGTCTGATACAGACTTCTCTGCCATTAAGAAAAAATATCCCCAAAGTAAAAACAGAGAAGGAAAAACCGACCGGCGACGGAAACCCCGTCAGGGAAGAAGAAATCAAAAACCGGCTCGAAGGAACGCCGCGGTATTGAGGCAGGGAAGACACAAGTCAAAATAACTCACCCGATGAAAAAGAAAAAACTGAACCGGTCCCGTAGAACCGCCGCTAGCGGTAAGGAGAGGAAGAGAGTCAGCGCGCTACCAGAGGAACAACTGGGGCCCCCAGAATCACTCGGTAGATGGAGACGGAGGCAGGCAATGAGGCAGGCTCTACCTCGCACTGCAGGTACTTTCACTCAACGTCTCTGTGCTTTTAAAGCTATAGCGCAGGTAATGTAGAGATGCACAATTTCTCACAAGAACTATAGCAATCAGCTCTGCTAGAGCCAAAAGTACTCATTGAAAAGAAAGGCAAGAGGGAGAAAAAATAATTCGATCCTCTATAGCTGCTGAGGACTGAAAGACTGATGGTTAGCCCTAAGGGGGAGTGGCTTCACCTCTCAGGAAAACTTGAAGCATTCAGTCCTCAGTTGCTATAGGGGATTGACAACCCTACCTTACCCTGGACTGGCCCGGAGAAATGATAAGGAAATATTTTTTCACTCAACGTGTAATCAAACTCTGGAATTTGTTACCGGAGGATGTAGTAAAGGCTGTTAGTGTAGCTGGGTTTAAAAAAGGTTTGGACAAGTTCCTGGAGGAAAGGTCCATAAACCATTATTAAGAAGTGACCGAAGATATCAATGCTTGACCCAGTACAAGCATTGTGGAGCTTGTGTCTCTTGGGGAAACTGCTAGGTACATATGACCTAGATTGGCCACTGTTGGAAACAGAATACTGGGCTTGATGGACCTTGGTCTGACCCAGTATGGCATATCTTATGTTCTTATGTTCTTATGTGAGCCCTTCGGGGACAAGGGAAAGCGTAGTTACTCACTTGTAACAGGTGATCTCCGGGAACAGCAGAAATTTCGTCTTCACATATGGGTATTGTCGGTACCGACAGAGCCTGCGTGGGAATGCTCCCCAGCGTCCAATAGGAATGCTTTTGGGAGCATCCCTCAGCACATGCGCGCTGCCTTCCTGCATTTCCAACTGTCCCTCTTCAGTTAAGTTTGCAGCTGAGAGAAAGGCTAGAGAGAGAGAGGAAAGAGACAGAGAGATAGAGAGACAACTCCTAGGGGAGGTGGGTGGGTTGTGAAGCCTAAATTCCTGCTGTTCCCGGAGATCACCTGTTACAGGTGAGTAACTATGCTATCTCCAGGAACAAGCAGGAATGTAGTCTTCACATATGTGGACTCCCTAGCTAAAGATGCCTGGGGGCGGGGGGGGGGGGATGGCCCCAGAAAGCTGCCACCTATAGTGAGGTGGGCCATGCTTCCTCCCATGGATCTCTGGCATCCCGCCAGGGTTGGTGGGTAGGAGTTGAATTAAGTCTGAAAGAGATGTTGAAGAATAGCCTGGCCAAAAAAGGCATCCCGACGGGAGGCTTTATCTAGGCAGTAGTGGGCAGTGAAGGTGTGCACCGAAGCCCAGGTGGCTGCTCGACAGATGTCATCAATAGACACAGAGTGAAGGTTAGTCATAGAGGCTGCCATGGCTCTCATATTATGCGCTGTGACATGGCCTTGGAGAGGAAGACTCTTACTCTCATAAGCAAAGGATATGCATTGTGCAATCCATTTAGATAGAGTTCTTTTGGAGACTGGAAGTCCCAAATGACTAGAATCAAAAGCAATAAAAAGTTGAGAAGACTTTCTATGTTGCTGTGTTCTTTGTAAGTAAAAAGCCAAGGCTCTTTAACAGTATGAAGGTTCCTTTCTGCATTAGAGGCATGAGGCCTCGGAAAGAATACAGGAAGGTAAATGGATTGATTTAAATGAAAAGGCAAAACCACCTTTAGCATAAAATGTGGATGAGTTCTGAGAACAACCTTATCATGGTGAAACCTTGTATAAGGAGGAGCAGCCACTAAAGCTTGCAATTCACTAATGCGACGTGCGGAGGTGATTGCAATCAGGAAGATGACCTTCCAGGATAAAAACTTTAGCGATGTATTTGTTTATTTTATTTTATTTAGACAGTTTTGTATACCGCCTTTCCTTCAATCAAAGCGGTCACAGCACAATTGGGGGATACATTTAACACGCGGGGATATGAGACACATACACTAATACTTACAGGGAACATGGGCAATGGAGGGTTAAGTGGCTTGCCCAAGACCACAAGGAGCATCTGTGGGACTAGAAACCCCAGTCCTTCCGGCCCAAGGTTGCTGTCCTCTAGTGGGATTTGAACCTCCGACCTTCCGGCCTGAAGTACCTTGCCCCAACCACTAGGCTACTCCTCCCTGGGAGTGGCTAAAGGTTCAAAGGGCGGTTTCATGAGCTGTCCGAGAACTAGATTTAAATCCTATGCCACTGGTGGTGGCCTGATGGGAGGCTTTGTTAATAGAAGACCTCTCATGAATCTCGCTATGAGTGGATGAGAGGAAATTGGCTGTCCATTTAGAGGCTTATAGGAAGCTGCAATTGCACTAAGATGGACTCTTACTGAATTGGTCTTTAGACCAGAATTTGATAAATGAAGTAGGTACTCTAGTACCGATTCCAAAGGTATCACAAGGGGTTTTAAGCCCTTTTGAGAACACCATATAGTAAAACGTTTCAACTACCTCCTTACTACCTTTAAACTCCTCAATAACATCTCTCCCTCCCAACTATCTACCCTATTACAAACCCCATCAGAAACTAGAACACGAAGACAGAACGCAACCCACTCCCTCAACATAAAAACTAATTTCAGAAGGACCAGAGCAACGACAAGTGATAGAGCCTTCTCCTTTGCTGCCCCTACCCTCTGGAACGAAATCCCTTTAACCCTCCGCAAAATAAAAGACCTTCACCAATTCAAAAAAGAACTAAAAACATACCTTTTCACAAAACACTTTGAGATCCCCTACCAACAAAAAACCTCTCCGATACAATCACAGAAACACATTCACAGTTCTCAAGACAGAACAAATGATTAAACATAAGAAAGACACTTACTCTACTCTGCCTTACCCTACAGACAAAGATTTACACAAACAAATGGCTATATCTCTATTGTAAATAATACCGGTAACTCAATTATGTTGTGATGACCTGTACATAGTTTGAATAGTGTTATTCTAGTTAATGTTCAAAACATGTTCAATGTAACTAAACGTGTACATAGTTAACACAAGTTCCATGTAAAATATACAGAAGTATATTGATTTTTGTTCGATGTGAACCGCCCCTGATCTCTGGAAGGGGCGGTATATAAGAAACTGTTAAATAAATAAATAAATAAATAAAGGCGTAAGAACGTCTTGTGGAAGATTTTCTAGAAGCTTGAAGGATATCCTTTACCTGTTGGGAAAGGTTAAGATCCTGCAGGTCTAGGCTGTCAGCAACCAGGCCCTGAGATGCAGGGACTGGGGATTCGGGTACCATAGCATCCCGTTCTCTTGGGAGAGAAGGACTGGAGCACACCCTAACTCCAGAGGTGCAGCTTGAGAGAGATGTAGGAGCAGGGGATACCATGTTTTTTCGTGGCCACTGTGGCGCTATGAGGATCATATAACCTCTGTCTCTCTCAAGCTTGAAGAGTGTTTTGGGGATGAGGGGAATGGGTGGGAAGGCATAGAGGAAGTCCTGACCCCAATGAAGGAGGAAGGCGTCCCTTGCCTGGCAATTGTGAGCCGGAATCCTGGTACAGAACCGGGACGTTTGGCATTCAGTGGACTTGCAAAGAGGTCTATGTCTGGGGTCCCCCAGATCTGAAATATCTTTGTCACCTGATCTAGGTGGAGAGACCATTCGTGAGGCAGCAGTGCTCAGCTGAGTTTGTCTGCCCAAAGGTTTAGAATGCCTGGAAGATATACCACGAGAAGGTGAATTTGATGCTCTCTGGTGAGGGCCCATAGTTGTAAAGCTTTGTTGCATAACGACAGAGAGCCTGTTCTGCCCTGCTTGTTCACATAGAACATGGCTACATGATTGTCCGTTTGGACTAGGACTGTCTTGTAGCTGAGCTGGGCATGGAATACTCGAAGAGCTAGATAGATTGCTCTTAATTCTAGGAGGTTTATGTGAAGACAAGAATCCTGTGGAGTCCAGGTACCCTGGGTAGAGAGATGGTGCAGGTGGGCTCCCCAACCCACCTGTGACGCATCTGTTGTTAGGGTGGCCTGGAATAGGGGTTGTTGGAAAGGAGACCCCACTAAAAGATTCTCCAGTGATTGCCACCATTGTAGGGACAAGATCAGTCGTTGAGAGTTTGATATCTTGTCTGACAGATGTCCTGTGGCCTGTGTCCACTGGACCCCACTGGGCTGCTCGCATGTGGAGGCGAGCATAGGGAACTACATGAACTGTGGATGCCATATGTCCCAGTAATTGTAGCAATTCTTGAGCAGTTAGGGAGGATTTTCCTGCTGCTTGAGAAGCTAGTTGCACTATGCTGTGGGAAGAAAGCCCTTGACTGTCTGGTATTTAAACAGGCTCCTATGAACTCCAGGGACTGGGAAGGAACAAGTTGGGATTTTGGGAAGTTTCTTACCAATCCCAAGTACTGGAGGATTCGCATTGTGCGAGACAGTGCAGATCTGGCTTCTGGAACTGTGGGGGCTCGAATGAGCCAGTCGTCCAAGTAAGGGAAGACAAATATCCCTAGGGTTCGCAGGAATGCAGCTACTACCTCTCTAACGGGGCAGACAAGCAAACTACGGTGAAGATGGATTGGCCTCATAAAGATCTTGAAAAACTGGATGTGCAAATAAGAAAACTCCTCCATGCTCATGAAGTTATTTACAAGAATGAGTGTATGCCAAGATTGTACATTCCTAGAGCTGAAGGAGGGCTAGGACTTATAGAGATTGACTACACCTACAGATCTACTATTGTAGGTCCCCAAGCCTATCTGGCAGCATCATCGGATCCAAATACACAAAAAGTGCTGAAATATGAAAGTAAACATCCAGAATCTGTCTCCATCATCAAACCTGGACAAGCGTTCCGATGATTAGAAGGAATGAATGAGAATCCACAGGCATTCATGGGAAAGGAAGTAACAGAATTTGCAAAAGAAGAGAAAAAACTCTTCAAAGATTTAGATCAGCAGGCGAGGAAACACAAGTTGAACATGCACAAATACATTGGAAAATACCAAGTGTTACTCCAAGAACCTTTTGTCGATCAAGAACGGACACATGAATGGTTGAGGAGAGGTGAACTGAAACCGAAGGATGAAAGATTGATAATTGCAGCCCATGACAGTGGATTACGGATGAGATGGTTTACGGCAAGCATTGAAAAAATTGGCACAACAGACATCTGATGATTCTGTAAGAAAGAGCTGGAAACAGTGACTCACCTAATAACAGGCTGTGAAGTTCTGATGGCGGAAAATTTCTATACAGAAAGGCACAATAAAGTAGCACGCCTCCTCCACTGGAAACTCTGTAAACACTACAACATTGCTATCCCTGAAAAGCACTGGGATCATGACCTTATGATCATGATTACCCCTACGGTGTCGGGTTTTTACCGCTGTGGGGTAATGATTGGTTCCCCCCAGTCGGAGAATCACACTCCTTTTGGGTTTAGGCTGAGAAAGGTTTGCGCCTGCTTTGGCAGGTGGTGGATAGCTCTGGAGTTGTGCGTCTTTTTCAAGAATTAAAAGAGGAGGGCTCTCACCTCTTTCCTTTTTACCAGCTTCAACATTTTGTGTAATCTCTGCCCAGGAAACCCTTGTGGACCCCTGCTCAGGATTGTTCTAATGTGGAATCCCGTTGGGCAGTAGAGCTTGTCAGACGGCTGCCTGGGTGAGAATCTTCACAGTCTTGGCAAGTGCATATATCTATATGATTTGCAAGGGATTGTGGGCAATGCAGTTCATTCACACCAGACACAGCTGCTCACAATAATTAGTTGTGCTTTTGGGTAAAGCCAATAAGATATTTATTTATGGGGTTATTTCTCCCAACACAGATATGCTTGGTAGCACATAAATCAGGTTACTTGCTTTCAGTGTTAAACTTGAAAAAAAACAAAACCAGGAAAACAACATTGGAACTTGTCAGGCAATCAAAGCAAAAGAATAAGACCTGGTTGGTAACAAACTGGTCTTTTCTGTAGGCTTTAGCTAATATTTTCTTAGCAGTGTATCAAACAACAAACAAGATCCACAAAGAAGGGAAAAACTGTTCTTTTCAGGTTAACTTCTTATATCTTCCCACATAGATTCCGAAGTGATTCTCTCAGAGCTCACAAGCAATTAGGTAAGGCTCAATTGCTAGCAGTTATCCAGCTGAAACCCCTTAGCTGGCTTGCTTTCTACTGCGTGGGTCAAATCCTGCTTCAGGAGCTTTCCTGAGTAGATTAAAGAACAAGTTTGTATTTCTTTGTGATGGTTGCTGTACTTTAACAGAAAATTACCAAAGGAGTTTAGACAGAGAGCAGTCCATATAAACACATTCTTCATCTGCAATCATTCCCCCTTCTTCAACAAGCATGGGTTCAGTATCATGGATTGGCACAGATGAATTTCCCAATGGAGCCCTTTCAGGAGAATACTTGTTTCCCTGCTGTCTTTCAAGGTTATAGCTAGGGCATAGATCAGTGTTCATACCTGAGCTTCCATTGCTGTTAGAGTTCCTCTCTATATAGCCTGGCCAGTATGTAGTCCAGTTCTTATGCCCAGCCTTCCAATCCAGATCCCTGGACACTGGATCTCTCTTCACATACCTTCTGGCACGGGTCCTAGGGTCCCTTCCACGTGCAGCCGTCTCCCTCACAGGTACCCTCTGGAGATTCCTAGCTCTGCAGCACCATTCCTCTGGCTTTCCCCAGTCCAATGGTGTATGCTGGCCCTTGGAATGCCTTCCAGTATACGTACTGCTCTGGACTCCTTTAGACCTCTCAAAGGCTTTTCTCTTCCTTCTTCGAAAGGGTTTCTTTCCCTCTCTGTCCATCCGGTTTGGCTTCTGCTTCTGATGATCCTCCTGAGGATGAAGATGATCAAGCTCAAGCTGATTCTCAGGATAATTCTCTGTAGAATAAACTCTACCTTTATTCTGCTTAGATGAGTGTTCCTCCCTAACACAGCGCAGCTGTGCTGAATCAGGCCCTGCCCTTTGAGATGAGTGCTTAGGGATTACCTCATAGCCCTCCTGATTGAACACACGTTTCCCCACTTCATCTCCTCTAATGGCTGCTGGAAACCTGGTGCATTCTGGGACTGGTAGTCTTTTATGGGAAAATTCTGTTTTCTTATTTCTACCAGAAGTGACAGGTTGCTTGTTCAGAGTCACTTCACCTTTTCTATAGCTCCTTCCTGAGCTATGATAAGCTTCCTTATCACAAGCTACAGGTGGTGGTCATCTCAGGCACAGTGCTGGAGACTATCACCCGCATACCAGGCTTAGTGATGGGTGCTAGTTTGAGAGATTTTCAATATTGCGTGGTGTGTCAAGCCCATTTTTACCAGTGCGGGCAGTAAGGAGTGGCCTTGCAGAGAAGGGGGGATGTCCATGGTGTGCCAGCCCCACAGTTGACTTGGGTCACATGTGGTGGAGACTCAATGGTACTAGAGTTGGGTGCAGGGCTAGTTGACTGCACTACTTGGGCAGCAGGTAGTTCTATCTGCTGAACTATGGTTCTTGATCTGTTATACTTCATTCATCCCTAAGGGCAGGCCTGCCTCAGTTGTTGGTATGGAAGACGTGCTTGGTGGGGAAGCAGCCCATCCTTCGACACTGGCAAGACAACATCACCCTTTCCTATTGGTAATGGCGTAGTTGTTTCCATGGGCTCATGATTATGGAACATTTGGCTGCGTGGGGTTATGCAAAATCATAAGGCGGCCTTCCTTGCCTTATGGGAGGTATATTTTGATCTTGGCACCCCAAGTTCATAATGAGCTGTTGACACTTTAAATGGGGCTGAGTACTTGACCAGAGACACAGCCGAAGAGTGTGGGGATGATTGAATGTTGGAAAGTCTGCATCAAATGCCAGGAGGCTGCTGCGGTGGCTGGGCTTCGAGAAAAAGCTTTTTTTGTGGATGGGGTCCCCATGACTGATCTACCTCTGGATATGTGGGCCCTAGTAGAAGTTAAGAGGCTTTATCCTCAGTCTAGTGTGGGGAGGTGGGGAGGGAGATGGTGGAGGGGAGGGGGTTTGTGGGGGAAGGAAGGTTGTTTGCTTGTCTGTTGTTAGGTGTTCAAACTGTAAACCATTTGTTGCTCGGTCACCCTGTTTGCTGTATTTAAAGTTGGGGCGCAGGGTAAATATACCCATAGGAGTGGAGGAGTGGCCTAGTGGTTGGGGCAAGGTACTTCAGGCCGGAAGGTCAGGGGTTCAAATCCCACTAGAGGACAGCAACCTTGGGCTGGAAGGACTGGGGTTTCTAGTCCCACAGGTGCTCCTTGTGGTCTTGGGCAAGCCACTTAACCCTCCATAGCCCATGTTCCCTGTAAAATAGTTATCTCCAAGTTATAATGCCCTGTTCAATATAATTTCAGTTTGTTCAATGTAAACCACACTGATGCAGAATAGCGCAGTATATAAGAGAATGTAAATAAATAAAATAAAATGGCACCCCAGGTCTGCTTATTATTGTAATGGTATAGCCGCAAAATAAACATATTATTTAAAAAAGCCTTAACTGATCTGAGACTGCATAACATTTTTGATCTCTCTATTGCATAGAAATGTTGAATTCTCTTCTGCTAACATGGACCAGTGGCTTATGGAATTCTGAGGGTACAGGTGGGTCCTCTAGTTGGAGGAAGTGACTTGAAATTTATTGCATAATCTTGATGTACTATGGTGAAAATCTACCAGTCAGTGATGATCTTTTGTCATGCAGTGTTGAATTGAAGAATTATGCTCCCCCTCCCCACTGGAGGGTAGTCAAAAATTCCGATTCAGTCTCCCAGAAGGAGTCAAAGTATTTATTTATTGATTGTGTTCTCAAGGCCATTTATTTTATTTATTTATTTATTTACAGTTTCTTATATACCGCACTATTCGACATCAGCGCGGTTTACATGGAACAGAAAAATCAGAACATGTACATAGTTCTGGGTTTACAAATAACAGGTCAGTAAAACTTGGGTAAAAGGGGAAACTATTTACATACTGGAGTCAAAGAGTAGATATAGTCTCCCAGTGGAGGTGGTAGAGATGAGGACAGTAACTGAATTCAAAAAAGCATTGCTTTTGAACATACATTTGAATTGGCTGGCATTGCACTGGTGGTCTTGAAAACTGCTGGTATCTTCTACTTGGGTAGACCTGCTGAAAATATTGGACACCTAGAAACACAGAAATATGACGGTAGAAAAAGACCATATTGTCCACCCAGACTGCCCTTCCATACTAACTATAGTCTCTCTTTTTCCTTTACATATCTTCTATGTTAGTCCCATGCTTTCTTGAATTCAGATACTGTCCAGGTCTCTATGAGATACAATGGGAGACTTTTCATGCATCTACCACTCTTTCTGTAAAGAAATATTTCTGTATATTACCCCTGAGCCTGTCCCCTTTCACCTTCACCCTATTCCCCCTCATTGCAGAGCTTTCTTTCAAATGAAAGAAGCTCTCCTCCTGTGCCTTCATGCCACAAAGGTATTTAAACATTTATCATATCTTCTCTCTATTACTACTACTGAACATTTGTATAGTGCTGCAAGACGTATGCAGTGCTACACAGACACGTGAAAGATGGTCCATACTCATCAGAACTTACAATCTAGTCAAGACAGACAACACAGTAGTTGTAGACATAGGAAACATATAGAGGGAATGGCAAGGAAACACAAAGGAGATCAGGTGATTCAAGATCCAAAAGCAGCAGCGAAGAGGTGAGTTTTCAGCCTGGATTTGAAAAAGGTAAGAGAAGATGCCTGATGTACAGACTCAGGTAGTTTGTTCCAGTCATAAATAGCAGTGAGGTGAAAGGAGTGAAGTCTGGAGTTAGCAATAGAAGAGAAGAGCACAGATATTTATTTATTTTATTTATTTATTTAGCTGTGCTTATATACCGCTTTTAACTGGGTCAAAGCGGTTTACAGTAAACAAGATGGGGATAACATTACAACAGGTTATTTCATATTTCACATGGCAGGGGGAGAACCATCACCGGCAGCCTCAAACGTATTTACATTCCTGATTTAGTATGCATCAGTGATTCAGGTCTTATCTATAGTCTTTGATTTTTTTATCAGACTCATTGCATCTGGGATTCATTATGTCTACAAGTACACTTGCTTTTATTCTGCTCAGATCCCAGGTGTTTGCTGAATAAATGTGTTTTTAGTTGCTTTCAAAATGAGGGCATTTGAAATGAGGGGTCTTTGTTGCTCCTGATATTGGCTGGGAGGGAGTTCCATAGAGAGGGGGCATACAAGTCGAATGCACGGTTGCAGGTTTGTTGATTGAATTATGTCCTCTCGTGTAGTACAGTGAGCGCATTGCTTGTGGCCTGCCGTGTAGGTCTTCCAGAGTTCAGACGGGTTAGGAGGGTTTGGAGATGTGATGTTTGCTGTTGGTGAAGTACTTTGTGGATCAGCACCAACGTTTTATACTTGATTCATGCTTCTAGTGGGAAAATGTGGAGATCTCTCAGGACAGGAGTGATGTGATCATGTCTTTTCACTCTTTGGATGATTCTGGCTGTTGTGTTGAGGGCTGTCCATAGCGGATTGAGAGTGGTGACTGGGAGACCATGGTATATTGCATTACAGTAATCCAGATGGGGGAGCGTCATTGCCTGCATGACCGATCTGAAATCCTGAGGGTCTAGGAGAGGCCTGAGGTGTTGTATCGCCTTTCCTTTGAAAAATATTGCCCGTGCGGTTCTTGTGATCTCTTGCTTAAATGAAAGTGATTGATCAATAATGACTCCAAGGTATTTTATGTGTGATTGGATTCTTATTTGGTCGCTCCCAGGGTGAGGTGTGTGTGTGGGGGGGGGGTGAAGGCTGGATCCTTTGTTACAAATAAGGCTTCTGTCTTTTTGAGATTTATTGTGAGGTTGTTTTCTTTGAGCCAATTGGAGACATCAATGCTGTGGGTTCATTGGATTTGTGGATATTATGGGCCCATAAAGCATGATGTCATCTGCATATATGTGGAAGTTAATATTGTGGGTCCGTATTAATGCACAGAGTGGTTCAAGGTAGATGTTGAAGAGCATAGCGGAGAGTGCCCAACCCTGGCGTATTCCTTGGGTTTGTTGAAAAGGTTGTCGTGCTGGTCCAGATTAGTTGATATCTATCGGTTATGTAGGACTGGAAGCACTGAAGTACTTTATCTTGTATACCAGTCATGTGTAGTCTGCGTAGGAGGAGGTCATGTGAGACAGTATCGAACGCTGCTGATATATCCAGAAAAATCATGGCATATCCATATTGTTTGGGCTGTATTCCTTTGATTAGGGTGTTTAATAATGAGATCATGAGGGTTTCAACCCCATTAGAGGGTTTGAATCCGTGTTGCTGTGGGTCGAGTGTATCATTCTTGTCCAAATGGTCCTGTAGTTGCTGCTGAACTATCTTCTCGATGATTTTTGCCGTGAATGGGAGGCTTGCTACTGGACTGAGAATGAGGTAGGATCCAGTGGGTCATGTTCTGGCTTCTTGAGGATGTTGGGCATTCGGCCCTGATTTAGCGACTCGTTTACTATGCTGGTAAGTGCTGGGCTTAACTCTTCTTTTGCCTTTTTTATCCAGTTCACAGGGCAGGGGTCAAGGGGGAAGGTCGCTGTATTCAGACTTGATTTTGTGGTTTTGATCCTCTCTTTGGAGATTGTTTCAAAAATCCTCCATTCCGTGCCAGTGGTGGCCTTATAGCCATTTCCTAATGCTATGGGTTGTGCGTTAGGTTGTTGTTGAAGCTGCTTATATTGTGATGCAAGATAGAAGCAATTTGCCAGAAGAGCAAAGTTCCCGAGGAGGGGTGTAGGGAGAGATAAGAGAGGAAAGGCAGTGAGGAGCTGCAGAGTGAATGTACTTATAGGACAAGCAGAAGTTTGAACTGGATGCGGAAACGGATAGGGAGCCAATGAAGTGACTTGAGGAGAGGAGTAATATGAGAGTAATATGAGCATGACGAGGCTGGAGGAAGATTAGCCGTGGAACAGATTGAAGGGGTACAAATAATATTGCCAGATATCCCTCTGAGCATATCAAAAGTGACTTCATGGCTCTGGGACAGAGGATGAAGCAGATAGGGGCACAAGTGGTGTTCTTTTCAATCCTTCCTGTTGAGGGTAAAGGCCAAGGCAAAGAAGCTCACATCCTGGAGATAAATGCATGGCTGTGTGGATGGTGTTATTGAGAGCATTTTGGTTTCCTGGACCAAGGAATGCTGCTCCAAGGGTTGCAGAGCAGAGATGGCGTCCATCTGTCCAAGAAGGGTCGATGTGTCTTCAGTAGCAGACTGGCTAAGCTACTGAAGCGGGCTTTAAACTAGATTCGTTGGGGATGGGTGAAGAAAGCCCTTCTTCACCCAGGTAAGTAAAACATTAAATACCTTTATGGAAATGGGTAAAAGGAGCAACATATGGAAAGCAGTATGTATAAATGCCCATAGCATGGGAAATAAGAACCCAGATGTTGAGGCTTTAATGGGAGAGGCCGACTTGAATTTAGTGGCAATAAAAGAGACATGGTTCCCAGACAACCATGACTGAGATGCAACTATACCAGGCTATACTTTAGTCAGAAAGGACAGAGTAGGAAGAAGGTGAGAAAGAGTGGAACTATATGTAAAAAATAATATTAAAGCTATGGAACTACAGAGCTTAAAAGGGAGAAAGGCGGCACTGTAGATTAAACTAGAAAGAGTGAAAAAGAAATCAATTTGCAATGGCATGATATACAGACTTCCTTCATAGGGAGAAGAGATGGATGGAGAGTTAATTGAAGATTTATGCAGCATTGCCAGGAAAGGGGAAGTGCTACTGATAGGGGATTTCAATATGCCAGATATTGATTGACACATCCCTGCTGCAGTATCATCTAGAAGTAAGGAGATCCTGGATTCTCTACAGGGAGAGCTATTCAGGCAACTGGTAACTGAACCCACACATGAAGGGGTCATACTGGACTTGGTGCTTACCAATGGAGACAGTGTTTCTGATGTTATAGCGGGAGATCATTTCTCACCCAGTGATCACCAGATGGTGTGGCTCAGTATTAGGACTAGGGTTGCTAAAATCCATTCAAAAATGAGGGTCTTCGACTTTAGGAAAATTAACTTTGCCAAGATCGGCTAATACCTCAGGGAGAACAGCTGGGGGGATGTAGAAAAACAGTGGCCAAAACTGAAAGGGGATATTTTAAGGGCGACCAACCTTTTTGTTAAAATGGTAAATAAAGGTAAAAGGAAAAGGAGACCACTATGGTTTTCGAAAGAAGTAGCTGCAAAGTGAAGAAAAAGAGGGAGGCCTTCATGAAATACAAGAAGAAAGGCATCTATATTTGGAAAAACTTAGAGAACTAGCAAAGTTGTCAGGAAAGCAAAAAGATTCAAAAAGAGGAGGAAATAGCCAATGCAATAAAATGGGGGAGGGGGGATAAGATATTTTACAGACAGGTTAGTGAGAAGAGGAAGGGCAAAAGTGGTACTGTCAGACACAAGGGTGAAGGGGAGGAATATGTAGAAGCTGACGAGGGTAAAGCGGAATTGCTTAACAAATATTTCTATTCTGTGTTCACAGATGAAGAACCAGGAGCAGGACCTCAGAAAATGCCCACAAACAGGAACAGAAGCAAGGAGCATCGAACAATTTTCAGAAGACTGAGTTTGTGAGAAACTAGCTAAGTTTAAAGTAGACAAAGTGATGGGACCAGATGGGATACATCCAAGAATACTGAGGAAACTTGGGGACATTCTAGCTGCTCCACTGACTGACCATTTAAGTGCCTCATTGGAGTCAGGAATGGTGCCAGAGGACTGGAGAGAGGCACATGTGATCCCTTTACACAAAAGCGGAAGTAAGGATATGGTTGAAAACTACAGGCCAGTTAGTTTAACCTTGATGTTGAGTAAATAATTAAAAGCGCTGCTGAAAGAGAAAATAGCGAGGTTTCTGGAGTCCAATGGATTACCGGATCCGAGGCAGCATGCATTCACCAGAGACAGGTCTTGTCAGACAAATCTGATTGATTTCTTTGACTAAGTGACCAGGGAGTTGGACCGAGGGAACGTCCTAAATATGGTGTATTTAGATGTCAGTAAAGCCTTTGACACCATTCTGCACAGGCGACTTATTAACAAACTGAACACCCTAAGGATGGACCCTAAAATTACGGCTTGGGTTAGAAATTGGTTGAGTGGCAAGCGACAAAAGCTACAGGTAAATGGAGCTCACTCTGAGGAGAAGGAGATTATCAGTGGTGTGCCCTAGGATCTGTCCTTGGTCCAATTCTTTTTAATATCTTTTTTAGTGATACTGCGGAAGGGCTGTTGGATAAAGTTTGCCTCTTTGCGGATGATATCAAAATCTGCAATAGACACCTAGGAAGGTGTAGATAACATGAGAAGGGATCTAGCCAAGCTTGAAGAATGGTCTAGAATTTGGCAGCTGAGATTTAATGTTAAAAAATGCAAGGTCATGCATTTGGGCTGCAGCAGTCCAAGACAGCGATATAGTATAGGGGGTGAAGTACTTCTGTCCACAAAGGAAGAGCGGAACCTAGGTGTGATTGTGTCTGATCTTAAAATAGCTAAACAGGTAGAAAAAGCAACAGCAAAAGCTGGAAGAATGCTTGAGTGCATAGGGAGAGGAATGGCCAGCGGAAGAAAGGAGGCGATAGTGCCTCTGTATAAATCTTTGATGTGGATCCATTTGGCGTATTGTATGCATCTCTGGAGATCTCACCTTCAAAAAGGATATAAACAGGTTGGAGTCGGTACAGAGGGTGGCTACTAAAATGGTTAACGGTCTTCATTATAAAGCATATGAGGAAAGACTTAAGGATCTTAATATGTATACTTTAGAGGAAAGGTGGGATAGAGGTGATATGACTGAGACGTTTAAATACCTCCGGGCATAAATGCACAGGAGGAGAGCCTCTTTCGATTGAAAGCAAGCTCTGCTACAAGGGGACATAGGATGAGGGTGAAAGGGGACAGACTCAGGAGTAATATGCGGAAATACTTTTTTACGGAAAGAGTGGTAGACCCATGAACAGTCTCCCAGTGGAGGTGATGGAGATGAGGACAGTGTCTGAATTCACAAAGACATGGGACAAACACAGAGGATCTCTAAAGGAAAAAAATGGACTGTTGTAGTGGTTGATATGGAAGGACAGACTAGATAGGCCATGTGGTCTTTTTCTGTCATCATGTTTCTATGTTTCTTAATTACAGTCAGATTCTACTCTAAAGAGACTGTCCAGAGTAACAGCTGACACTGCTAGAAAAAAGACACCTGTAAAGAAGTCTTTCTACAATAAGAAGAAATTCTTCTCTTCTTATCCTGCTTCACAGTACTGGGATCAGGCCCTACAGAAGAGGCAGCAGCCTTCTAAGCCAGTGTTTCCCAACCCAGTCCTACGGGGCACACCGGCCAGTCAGGTTTTCGGGATATCCCTAATGACTATGCATGAGATATATATGCATTAGAGATATCCTGCCAACCTGACTGGTTTGTGGCCCTCCAGGGCTGGATTTGGAGACCCCTGCCTTACACCTCTGTCATTTAAGATTGTGAGTGGGCAAGGTGCAGATGTCCTAGACATCGAAAGGGTATATAGAATGTGACACATTCCTCCTCGATTCTCACCACCACCAAAATATTGTCTATTAGACAACTTTTTGGTGGTGGTGAGAATCGAGGAGGAATGTGTCACATTCTATATACCCTTTCAATGTCTAGGACATCTGCACCTTGCCCACTCACAATCTTAAATGACAGAGGTGTAAGGCAGGGGTCTCCAAATCCAGCCCTGGAGGGCCACAAACCAGTCAGGTTGGCAGGATATCTCTAATGCATATATATCTCATGCATAGTCATTAGGGATATCCCGAAAACCTGACTGGCCGGTGTGCCCCGTAGGACTGGGTTGGGAAACACTGTTCTAAGCAACAAAAGAAACCACAGGTGGCTAAATCTCAACCAGCTCCACAGCCACAGTCTGTGCCTGGTTTTTGATGCTTTCCTAGAGAACATTGCTACCCTGTCTCTGGAGTACCCCCAACCCCTCCACATAACAGGCAAAGGAACTCTAAAGGAAAAAAGGGGACTATCAGCATATGTTAAATTTCTGTATCCAGAAATTCATAAGCTTGCTGAATTACAGATTGGAGTTTTTCATACCTCTCTACATGTCCATTCTTACAATGTACACAATGCCTGCAAGCTGAAAGTTCTCATGAAATAAGTGGAGGAGCTCAGTGAGGAAATGGCAAAGTTGAGAAGAATCTGTGACAGCAAGAAGTACAATAATGAGATGCTTCTTGAGGCATCCACTCTCTTCAACAGAGGTGTGAAGATGGTATGCTACAGAATGAAGAGAGTTGGACACAAATCACCAGAGCCTGCAGAATAGACTAACTCCTGCAGCCCTGTAATTGCAGAACAAGTATACCAGTTGCAGAATCAGTGACCACAAGGAAGCAAAGGGTAATGGTGGTTGCTGACTCTCTTCTGAGGGGTACTGAGGCATCCATCTGCTGGCAAGACTTGATGTCCAGGTAGGTGTGCTGTCTGCCAGGTGTCAAAATCGGAGATGTTACGGAGAGTTTGCCGAGACTCATCAAGCCTACTGACTATTATCCGCAATGCCCTCGCGGGAGGAACCAGGCATTGGGCCAAGAAGGCAGCAAAGCTGCTTTCTAAGGACACCATTCTGACCTCAAGGCCAGAAGGCTCTACCACAATTGGCATGGGCACTATCGGATCTAACACTGGCTCCATCGAGGGGACTTCATCGATGATGATGACTTCGGAGGACCAATTCCGATCCCTCAATGCTGCTGGAGTCTCCTCCCGCCAGGGCAGCTTTAAAGACTGCTCCCCGGCTATTGCCCTCAGCATTGTGCCTAGGTCTCTGATGCCGGTGACCATGAGGCTTCCGGGGACGGCCCTCTGCGGATGACCCCTGGTCTGATGGCCCATAACCTTAGGGCTCCGAGCAGGCATGGCAAAGGGCATCAATTTCACACTATTAGCCGGGGCCGAAGAGGAGGTCTTGAAGACAAACAGGTCTCCCACTGCCTTTCATAATTCCTGAGATCCTTGTTTGTCATTTGAAGACAGAGCAAACAGGTAGAGTCATCAACATAAGAACATCAGATATGCCATACTGGGTCAGACCAAGGTCCATCAAGCCCAGTATCCTATTTCCAACAGTGGCCAATCTAGGTCATACAAACCTAGCAGTTTCCCCAAAAGACACAGGTTCCACAATGCTTGTATTGGGTCAAGCATTGATATCCTGGATCCCTTTTTAATAATGGTTTACGGACCTTTCCTCCAGGAACCTGTCCAAACCTTTTTTAAACCCAGATACACTAACAGCCTTTACTACATCCTCCGGTAACAAATTCCAGAGTTTGATTACACGTTGAGTGAAAAAATATGTTCTCTTATTTGTCTTAAATAGTTTACCCTGTAGCTTCATTGCATGTCCCCTAGTTTTTCTATATTCTGATATCGTAAACAATTGATCTACGTTGACCCGTTCCACTCCGTTCATTAATTTATAGACTTCTATCATATCTCCCCTCAGCTGTCTTTTTCCAGGTTAAAGATTGGCTCTGAGGCAGCGCAGGCAGCAGTCATGGGGATCTGTGCGGGGCATGGTGTGCCCGCAGTAGTCACAATGCTTAAAATGACTAACCGAGGATATAGCGTGAAAACGGTACCCGCGAGATCAAACTCCAAGGTCCTGGATAGGGAGGGTGCAAGAAAAATCCTGTGCATCTCAAATTTAAAAAGTACCTGAGAAAAACACGACACTGAGGCAGCAGTGGTTCCAGGAACCAAGAACATGACAGTTTGCGACCAGAGAAAGGAATCGCAAAAAAACAGATAAAAAAATGCCAACTTTTTCCAGGGTGCAGACGAAACATCCGATGGACTCCATAGAAAAAAGAAGATTGAGATAAGATGGTACCATTGGATTAGAAGGTGATCGCACATACGCGGTCAAACTCCCAAAGGCTTTCTGTGAAATCTGGGTAGTGTTCACCACATGGGCTCTATTGGTGCCAACATCACCCATATGTGAGGACTGACTTCCTGCTTATTCCTGGAGAGTGCAGATCTCAGCAGACAGCTTGGACTTAGCTTAGTTTTTGAAAAGCTCCCAGCTGATTATATCTGTTTCTAAGTTATATTCTGATTGTGACCTTCACCCTCAAACCAGACAACTGAATTCTAAGACTGTATTTTTGTCATAAAATTGTTTCATTTTTCTTTGGCCATGCAGACAAGTTATAAAGCCACTCAGTGCAAGTTACTCTCTCTATTTTTCAAACTATAAAAGTTATTGCTTTGAGAATCAAAGTATATTTAAAGTGACATTTTCCTGACCAGATAATGTCCTTTTTCTTGAGTCTTGCTAGTCTAGTCCAGACAAGTAGGTTATGTTCCCCTACCAGCAGATACAGAGACAGGGGCAGAGAAAACATTCCAGAGGCTTATTATGACATCATCATGCCATTACCAGCCTGTGCCCCTAGGGCCATAAATTCAATATCCATACCCATACAAATGGTCAGGAATCTCTGACCTCACACTACCTCAGTGAAGATAACAACGTTCAACAGAAAAGGGACCATAACTATGTAGAGTATCAGCTTCAACAGAAGGCTTATCAGAAGGGCATGAGTTCACAGGGCAAACCACAGAGAACAGCAGACTAAACAATTTCCAGGAGCAGGTCCTGGGCTAGTCTAGCAGGACTCAAGGAAAAAGGATATTATCTTGTAAATAAAATGCCACCTAGACTAGTCCAGACAAGTGGGACATACGAAAGCTACAACTCCACTGAGTAGGAAGAAGACATGGCAGCTTTTAAGACCTCTGAGCCAAAGGCCGTGTCCACCCAAGAACATAAGAACATAAGATATGCCATACTGGGTCAGACCAAGGTCCATCAAGCCCAGTATCCTGCTTCCAACAGTGGCCAATCTAGGTCATACATACCTAGCAGTTTCTCCAAAAGACACAGGTTCCACAATAATTGTATTGGGTCAAGCATTGATATCCTGGGTCCCTTCTTAATAATGGTTTACGGACCTTTCCTCCAGGAACCTGTCCAAACCTTTTTTAAACCCAGATACACTAACAGCCTTTACTACATCCTCCGGTAAGAAATTCCAGAGTTTGATTACACGTTGAGTGAAAAAATATTTCTTTTATTAGTCTTAAATAGTTTACCCTGTAGCTTCATTGCATGTCCCCTAGTCTTTCTATATTCTGATAACGTAAACAATCGATCTATGTTTACCTGTTCCACTCCATTCATTAATTTATAGACTTCTATCATACCTCCCCTCAGCCGTCTCTTTTCCAGGTTAAAGAGCCCTAACCTTTTTAGCCTTTCTTCAAAGGGGTATCCCTTCCATCCCCTTTACCATTTTGGTGGCTCTTCTCTGAACCTTTTCTAATAACACTATATCCTTTTTAAGATACGGCGACCAGAACTGCACACAATATTCAAGGTGCGGTCTCACCATGGAATGATACAGAGGCATTATAATATTTAGACAGACTTGTGTACCACCTTATCCTTCAATCAAGGTCCTTTGTTTTATCCTTTGTTTTATTTTCCATTCCTTTCCTTATGATACCTAGCAATCTATTTGCTCTCTTGGCCACCACTGTACACTGGACCGAGGGTTTTAACATGTTATCCACAATGACGCCTAAATCTTTTTCCTGGGTGGTGGTTCCTAATGTGGATCGTGTAACCATAGTTTGGGTTGCTCTTCCCTAGGTGCATAACTTTGCATTTGTCCACATTAAATTTCATCTGCCATTTTGATGCCCAGTCTTCCAATTCAAGCACGGACATCCAAGCAGTAGTGCTTGACAAAAGTGGAAAATGATGCCCACATTGCTTCCCAACAAATGTCCAAGGGGGCGATCGAGATACATTCTGCCCACATGGATGCTTGCGCCCAAGTGGAGTGCACACACAAACCATATGGAACTGGCTGATTCCACAACAGATACACAAAGGCAATAGACTCCTTGATCCAGCACCCCAGAGTAGACTTGCCAGCCGTGTCACCTTTACAAAGTCTTGCAAACAGCAAGCTTCCTACACGGGGCCTCTAGAAGGGACCACATTACTCCAATCCTAAAAGACCTACACTGGCTACCAATCTACTGCCGGCTCACCTACAAAGTAGTACTGTTGACATTCAAGGCCATCAACAAAACAACCTCTAGCTCCTTGATGAACCTTATCCACCCCACACCTGCAACCAGAGCAAGAAGGTCCTTTGCCACCTACACATTAATAACCCCCAGCGAAGTAACAAAATGCACCCAGGCAACAAAAAAGAGCCTTTATGTTCTACGCACCTACCTGCTGGAATGAGCTCCCAGTGACCATCCGCACAATCACTGACCTTGCACAATTCAGAAAGGCACTAAAGAACCACCTTTTTCTCCTACACTACGCCCAGGCCAACACCACTTCCTCACCTGACACAACCCTACAACCTAACCATAAAAAAACAGACAACCCAGTAAATAAATGACATCCCTGTACAAAGCTCCCAGGGCAAGCCATGTCACTACAACTGCATAGCGACTTCCTGTCTAGACTTTATATAGTCTGTATATAGTTACCCCTGTTCTAAATCCAAGTTGTATTACCTATTCGATGTAAGTGCAGAGCAGGCTCTTCCTGCTCTGTACAAAATATTATCTGTAAACCGCTCTGATTTTAAAGAGAGCGGTATATAAAAGCATTAAATAAAATAAATAAAAAATAAAATAAAATAAAAATAAAAATAAATAGATCGTCTAACTTGTGAAAGGAATTCGTAACCTTCAAGTACTGGAGAAGCACTCTCTGTACATCCATTAGGCGAAGATCCTTATCCTTCCACTGCCACTGTTTCTTGGAAAAGAACAGCAGACAAACCACCTGATTTACATAGAAGGAAGATACCACCATGGGTAAGGAGGACAGAATGGACCAAATGCTCACAGCCTCCTCTGAGAATAAGTAAGGGTCCCTGCAAGACAATACCTGTAGGTTAGGGTATGTCTCGCCAAACATATTGTAACCAAGACAGTCTTAAGAGTCGGATCTTTAAGCATAACCCACTTCAAGGGCTCAAACATCTCTGACATCATAGCCTGGAGCACCAAGCAGAGATCCCATGAGGGAGCAACTGAACACAGGGGAGAAAGCAGGCAACACACCCCCTTTAGAAAAATGGGCCACATCTGGGTGCGAGGCAATGAATCGCCCCACCACCGGCCCTCTGAAACAGGATAAAACTGCAACCTGAACCTTCAGGAAACTAAGGAAAAGACTTTTATTTAATCCACTTTGGAGAAAGGCTAGGATGGATGGCAAGTTCACCGTATCTGTTCCAGCATACCGCTCACAGCACCAATGCTCGAAAGACACCAGACACGCACGTACGTCAGGCTAATAGACCCTCTCCTTGCCTTGAAGAGCTTGGAAATCAAAGCAGGAGAATAGCCCTTACATGCTAAGTGATGCCTCTCAAGAGCCAAGTCATAAGCGAGAAGGGAGCCAGATCATCCAGAAGAACCAACCCTTGACACAACAGCCCCAGGGTTGGATGCAGTTGCAGAGGGGGTTCCTGCAAGAGCCACATCAGGTTCCTGAACAACAGCCTCCGTGGCTAGTCCAGCACCACCAGGACAAGACAGCCCAGATGTCACTCTATGCGTCGAAGCACACATCCTATGAGTGGCCACGGTTGAACCAGGGCACTGATGCCCATGGAGCCTGCCTCCTTGCGACAACTGAAGAGCCTGCATACCTGCATACTTTGACATTGGACCGGGCCACCATCAGATCCATTTTGGGATTATCCCAGAGGTCCAGAACCTTATGAAATGCACACGAGTTCAATTCCCACTTCCCAGGAGTGAGGGAGTGGCAATTGAGGAATTTTACCTGCACATTGTTGACACCTGCAGTATGTTCAGCTAAGAAAGTTAAGAGATTCTGCTCCACCCAGACAAACAAGAGGATTATCTCCAGGGCCACTCCAGCATTTTTCATGCCCCCTTGCCTGTTGACATATACCACCTGCGGGGGCATTGCCCAAGAACGTCCAGAGTACTCTACCCCAGACCAAGGACCAGATTTCAGAAGAGCTAAACGAACGGACCTGCCTTAAGGCGGTTATGGGCCATGCCGCTTCCTGGCTGTTCCAGCTCCCCTGAGCAGTTCAGCCCTCACATTCGGTTCCCCAGCCAAACATGGCTGGCATCAGTTGATAGGAGAAGCCACAAAGGATCATTCAAGTGTCATGCCCTTCCTCAGATACTGGGGCTGCCCCTGCCAATACAGGCTGGATATCCCTGACACAAGGAGGGGGAACCTAACCTCAAAATCTTGAGTGCTTGGAGGCCAGCAAGATAACAAGGATCAATGCAGCAGCCTCATATGAGCTTGTGCCCAAAGTACCATCTCAACTGATGCCACCATGAAGCCAAGAATCTGTAGGTAGCCTGACGAGCCTTGGAAGACTGACACCTGGGACAACAGCTTTCTCACACTCTCTTCAGGTAAGAGGATCCTGCCTACAAGACTGTCCTATTGCACTCCTAGTTATTCCAGCAGCTATGAAGGCTGCAGATGACTCATTCCACAGTTGATTACCCACTCCAGCCAACATCCAAGATGCTTCTGATTTTGATCAGGCTCAGATTAGCCAGTAATCAAGATCCCTTCATGCCACAGTATTGCAACCACCACCATCATAGAAACATAGAAATATGATGACAGAAAAAGACCACACAGCCTATCTAGTCTGTCCTTCCATATCAACAACTACAACAGTCCCCTTTTTACCTTTAGAGATCCACTGTGTTTGTCCCATGCTTTTTTGAATTCAGTTACTGTCCTCATCTCTACCACCTCCACTGGGAGACTATTCCACGGATCCACTACTCTTTCCGTAAAGAAATATTTCCGCATATCACTCCTGAATCTATCTCCCTTCACCCTCATCCCATGTCCCCTCATAGCAGAACTTGCTTTCAATTGAAAGAGGCTCTCTCCCTGAACATTTATGCCAGGGAGGTATTTAAACATCTCAATCATATCACCTCTATCCCGCCTTTCCTCTAAGGTGTACATATTAAGATCCTTCAGTCTGTCCTCATATGCTTTATAATGAAGACCACTAATCATTTTAGTAGCCACCCTCTGCACCGACTCCATCCTGTTCACATCCTTTTGAAGGTGCGGTCTCCAGAACTGCACACTATACTCCAAATGAGGTCGCACCAAAGACTTATACAGAGGCATTATCACCTCCTTTTTTTCTGCTAGCCATTCCTCTCCGTATGCACCCAAGCATCCTTTTAGCTTTTGCCATCGCCTTTTCTACCTGTTTAGCTACTTTAAGATCATCAGACACAACCACGCCTAGGTCCCACTCTTCTTTAGTGGACAAAAGTACTTCACCCCCTATACTATATTGCTCCCTTGGATTGCTGCAGCCCAAATGCATGACCTTACATTTTTTAAAAATTAAATCCCAGCTGCCAAATTCTAGACCATTCTTCAAGCTTAGCTAGATCCCTCCTCATGTTATCTACACCTTCCTGGGTGTCTACTCTATGGCAGATTTTGGTATCATCCGCAAAGAGGCAAACCTTCCCCGAGAGCACTTCCACTAGATCCCCCACAACGATGTTAAAAAGAATCGGACCAAGGACAGATCCCTGGGGCACACCACTGGTAACATCCTTCTCCTCAGAGTGAGCTCCATTTACTTGTACTCTTTGTCGCCTCCCACCCAACCAATTTCTAACCCAAGCAGTAACTTTAGGGTCCATCCCTAGGGTGCTTAGTTTGTTTATAAGTCGCCTGTGAGGAACAGTGTCAAAGGCTTTACTGAAATCTAAATAAACCACATCTAGGGCTTTCCCTCGGTCAAACTCCCTGGTCACCCAGTCAAAGAAATCAATCAAATTTGTCTGACAAGACCTGCCTCTGGTGAATCCATGCTGCCTCGGATCCTGAAATCCGCTGGACTCCAGATACCTCACTATTTTCTCTTTCAGCAGCGTTTCCAATAATTTACTCACCACCGAAGTTAAACTAACCGGCCTGTAGTATTCAACAACATCCTTACTTCCGCTTTTGTGTAAAGGCACCACATGAGCCTCTCTCCAGTCCTTTGGCACCACTCCCGATTCCAACGAGGCATTGAAAAGGTCAGTCAGTGGAATTGCTAGAATGTCCCCAACTTCCCTCAGTATTCTAGGGTGTATCCCATCCGGTCCCATCACTTTGTCTACTTTAAGGTGAGCTAGTTTCTCACGAACACAGTCTTCTGAAAACTGTTCAAGATGTCCCTCGCTTCTGTTCCTATTTGTGGGTGTTTTCTGAGGTCCTGCTCCTGGTTCTTCATCTGTGAACACAGAACAAAAATATTTGTTAAGCAATTCCACTTTATCCTTATCAACTTCTACATATTCCTCCCCTTCACCCTTGAGTCTGACAATACAACATTTGCCCTTCCTCTTCGCACTAATATATTTGAAAAATGTCTTATCCCCCCATTTTATTGCATTGGCTATTTCCTCCTCCTTTTGAATCTTTGCCTTCTTGACTACTTTGCTAGCTTCTCTAAGTTTTTCCAAATACAGATGCCTGTCTTCCTCTCTCTGTGATCTCTTGTATTTCATGAAGGCCTCCCTCTTTTTCTTCACTTTATCAGCTACTTCTTTTGAAAACCATAGCGGTCTCCTTTTCCTTTTAACTTTATTTACCATTTTAACAAAAAGGTTGGTTGCCCTTAAAATATCCCCTTTCAGTTTTGCCCACTGTTTTTCTACATCCCCCCACTGTTCCCATTCCACTAACGACTCCCTGAGGTACTGGCCCATCTTCGCAAAGTTAGTCTTCCTAAAGTCTAAGATCCTCACCTTTGAATGGATTCTAACAGCCCTAGTCCTAATACTGAACCACACCATCTGGTGATCACTGGATGCAAAATGATCTCCCACTACAACATCAGAAACACTTTCACCATTGGTAAGCACCAAATCCAATATGGCCCCTTCACGTGTGGGGTCTGTTACCAATTGCCTGAATAGTTCTCCCTGTAGAGAATCCAGGATCTCCTTACTTCTAGATGATACTGCAGCAGGAATGTGCCAATCAACATCTGGCATATTGAAATCTCCTATCAGTAGCACTTCCCCTTTCCTAGCAATGCTGCGTATGTCTTCAATTAACTCTCTGTCCACCTTTGAGAAAGTCCTCAGGGCGGTGGAGAGGCCAAAAGGAAGAGCGATGAACAGTAATGAGAACTGAGAACTGCAAAGCACATAAATTGCTGTTGATCTTCAAAGATAGGAATGTGGAAACAGGCCTCATCCAAATCTAGGGATGTGAGAAACTCCCCATGCCACACCACTGGGATTGTTGAATATAAAGTGCAAGGTTTGCAGATGGGCAGTGACCTTCTTGAGGTCAAGAATTGGATGGAAGGATTTGTCCTCCTTCGGCACCATGAAATACATGGAGTACCAACCCTTGCCCCACTCGGCAGAGGGGACCAAGGCAACTACTTGTAAACTCAGCAATCTTTCCAGCATAGCCTGAACAG
Source organism: Ichthyophis bannanicus (assembly GCA_033557465.1). NCBI lineage: Eukaryota > Metazoa > Chordata > Amphibia > Gymnophiona > Ichthyophiidae > Ichthyophis > Ichthyophis bannanicus. The sequence goes on along the minus strand of CM066049.1, from coordinate 40,841,503 downwards.
TCGCCCTCTTCACTGTAGAGCCACATGGAGAGATGATGAAGGCATCTGAGATAGGATCCTTGCGCTCTAGAATGTAGCTATGCTGAAAGTGTCTAGCACCCAGTGATCCTCGGTAAAGCACAGTTACTTACCTGTAACAGGTGATCTCTGGGAACAGCAGGGATAAGTCTTCACATATGGGTTTCATCGGTACCGACGGAGCCTGCGCGGGAACGCTCCCCAGCGTCCAATCAGAAAGCCTTTGGGAGCATCCCACAGCGCCTGCGTGCTGCCTTCATGCCTTTCCCAACTGTCTCTCCTCAGTTGAGTTTTAGAGCTGAGACAAAGAGAGAGAGAGAGAGGGAAAGGAAAGAGAGATAGAGACAGACAACTCCTAGGGAAGGTGGGTGGGTTGTGAAGACTTATTCCTGCTGTTCCCAGAGATCATCTGTTACAGGTAAGTAACTGTACTATTGCCAGGAACAAGCAGGAATGAGTCTTCACATATGGGGACTCCCTAGCTTTAGATGCCAGGGAGAGATCCCAGAAGTTGTGTGTCCCTGGGACAGGGCTGCACTTCCCCACATGGATCTCTGGCATCCCCTGAGGGATGGTGGGTAGGAGTTGGTTAAGTATGGAACAGGTGTTTAACAGCCTGACCAAACAAGGCATCCTGGCGGGAGTCCTTGTCCAAGCAGTGAAGGTATGAACCGAGGCCCAAGTGGCTGCTCGACAGATGTCGTCAATAGACACAGAGTTCAGATGAGCCACTGAGACTGCCATGGCTCTCACATTGTGAGCTGTGACATGGCCCTCCAGAGAAAGGTTCTTGCTCTGATAGGCGAAGGAAAAACACTGGGCAATCCAGTTGGATAATGTTCTCTTGGAGACTGGTAGTCCCAAGTGAGAAGGATCAAAGGCAACAAAGAGCTGGGAGGACTTTCTATGTTGCTGTGTCCTTTGTAAGTAAAAAAACAGAGCTCTTTTACAGTCCAGGGTATGACGATTCCTCTCTGCACTTGATGCATGAGGTCCTGGAAAAAAGACAGGTAGGTAGACCTCTTGGTTGAGGTGAAAAGGCGAGACCACCTTAGGCATAAAGTGTGGATGAGTCCTAGGGACCACCTTGTCATGATGGAACCTTGTATAAGGTGGATTAGCTATGAGTGCTTGCAATTCACTAATACGACGTGCTGATGTGATTGCAATGAGAAAGATGACCTTCCAAGAAAGGTATTTCACGGAGGTGGTAGCCAAAGGTTCAAAAGGCGGCTTCATAAGCTGCCCAAGAACCAAGTTTAAGTCCCATGCCACCGGGGGTGGTCTAATGGGAGGCTTTGTTAAAAGGAGGCCTCTCATGAATCTTGCTACAAGAGGATGAGAGGTAATAGGTTGTCCATTTAGAGGCTTAAGGGAAGCTGCAATGGCACTCAAATGGACCCTTACTGAATTTGTCTTAAGGCCTGCATTAGACAGATGGAGGAGATACTCCAGCAAAGATTCCAGAGGTATGGCAAGGGGCTTAAGACCCTTCCCAGAAAACCAGATAGTAAACCTCTTCCACTTGCAAGCATAAGAACGTCTAGTGGAAGGTTTCCTGGAAGCATAAAGAACATCTTTCACTTGTTGAGAAAGATGAAGATCCTGGGGATCTAGGCCTTCAGCAACCAAGCCCTGAGATGCAGAGACTGGGGTTTGGGATGCCATAACTTTCCGTCCTCTTGAGAGAGGAGGTCTGGAGCAGACCCTAACTCCAGGGAGGGAGCTTGAGAGAGATGTAGAAGCAGAGGGTACCACACTTGCCGTGGCCAATGTGGAGCTATGAGAATCATGTGGCCTCTGTCTCTCTGAAGCTTGAACAGGGTTTTGGGAATTAGGGAAATGGGTGGAAAGGCGTAGAGGAAGTCTTGACCCCAGTGAAGGAGGAAAGCATCCCTTGCCTGAGCTCCCTGAGCCAGAGTTCTGGAACAGAACCGGGGAAGTTTGGCATTCCACGGACTTGCAAAGAGGTCTATGTCCGGAGTTCCCCAAATTTGAAAAATCTTGGCCACCTGGTCCACATGTAGGGACCACTCGTGTGGAAGCAGAACTCGACTGAGCCTGTCTGCCCAAGAGTTTTGAACGCCTGGAAGATAAACTGCCAGAAGATGAATGTGATGCTCTCTGGCGAGGGCCCACAGTCGCAAAGCTTCGTTGCAAAGCGACAGAGAGACAGTTCCTCCCTGCTTGTTCATATAGAACATGGCTACCTGATTGTCCGTGTGGATAAGGACTGTCTTGTAGCAGAGCAAGGAAGATTGCTCTGAGTTCCAAGAGACTGATATGTAGACAACTCTCCTGTGGGGACCAGATGCCTTGGGTGGAGAGGTCTTGCAGATAAGCTCCCCACCCCATTGGAGAAGCAACTGTTGTAAGAGTTGCTTGGGGTAGAGACTGCTGAAAGGGGGACCCCAGCAACAGGTTTTGAGGGGACTTCCACCATTGGAGGGACAAAATGAGACGATTTGTGTTTGCTGTTTTTATTTATTTATTTATTTATTTATTTAACATGTTTTGTATCCCGCCTTTTCCTTCAATCAAAGCGGTTAATACAGCACAAAGTTAAACAAAGGTGAGGGAAACATACATTGCATTATCATTACATCACAACAAAACACTAGGAGTACAAACAGGGAACACAGTACATAACTTACATTACATTACCTTACATTAACTACAAACAGCATATCGCTGAACAGAATGAGCATATAGAATAAGCATATAGCAGCAGATAGTGGGTCCCGCACGGTCCACCGCCTAAGGGCCACGCCAAAGGGCCCTCTTGCGAGGCCCTCAGGCGCGGGCCCGCAAGGCACGGGCGCGCCATTGCTGAAGGGATTTTAAATGATTTGAAAAGTGCTCAGATTGGCTGCAGTTTTCTCTCACACACAGTTCCCAACTAAGTAGGCACAGCTGATTCTCACTCACTGCTCACAGGATCGTTGGAGCCTTTGCTGAAGGGATTCTAAATGATTTGAAAAGTGCTCAGATTGGCTGCAGTTTTCTCTCACACACAGTTCCCAACTAAGTAGGCACAGCTGATTCTCACTCACTGCTCACAGGATCGTTGGAGCCTTTGCTGAAGGGATTCTAAATGATTTGAAAAGTGCTCAGATTGGCTGCAGTTTTCTCTCACACACAGTTCCCAACTAAGTAGGCACAGCTGATTCTCACTCACTGCTCACAGGATCGTTGGAGCCTTTGCTGAAGGGATTCTAAATGATTTGAAAAGTGCTCAGATTGGCTGCAGTTTTCTCTCACACACAGTTCCCAACTAAGTAGGCACAGCTGATTCTCACTCACTGCTCACAGGATCGTTGGAGCCTTTGCTGAAGGGATTCTAAATGATTTGAAAAGTGCTCAGATTGGCTGCAGTTTTCTCTCACACACAGTTCCCAACTAAGTAGGCACAGCTGATTCTCACTCACTGCTCACAGGATCGTTGGAGCCTTTGCTGAAGGGATTCTAAATGATTTGAAAAGTGCTCAGATTGGCTGCAGTTTTCTCTCACACACAGTTCCCAACTAAGTAGGCACAGCTGATTCTCACTCACTGCTCACAGGATCGTTGGAGCCTTTGCTGAAGGGATTCTAAATGATTTGAAAGTGCTCAGATTGGCTGCAGTTTTCTCTCACACACAGTTCCCAACTAAGTAGGCACAGCTGATTCTCACTCACTGCTCACAGGATCGTTGGAGCCTTTGCTGAAGGGATTCTAAATGATTTGAAAAGTGCTCAGATTGGCTGCAGTTTTCTCTCACACACAGTTCCCAACTAAGTAGGCACAGCTGATTCTCACTCACTGCTCACAGGATCGTTGGAGCCTTTGCTGAAGGGATTCTAAATGATTTGAAAAGTGCTCAGATTGGCTGCAGTTTTCTCTCACACACAGTTCCCAACTAAGTAGGCACAGCTGATTCTCACTCACTGCTCACAGGATCGTTGGAGCCTTTGCTGAAGGGATTCTAAATGATTTGAAAAGTGCTCAGATTGGCTGCAGTTTTCTCTCACACACAGTTCCCAACTAAGTAGGCACAGCTGATTCTCACTCACTGCTCACAGGATCGTTGGAGCCTTTGCTGAAGGGATTCTAAATGATTTGAAAAGTGCTCAGATTGGCTGCAGTTTTCTCTCACACACAGTTCCCAACTAAGTAGGCACAGCTGATTCTCACTCACTGCTCACAGGATCGTTGGAGCCTTTGCTGAAGGGATTCTAAATGATTTGAAAAGTGCTCAGATTGGCTGCAGTTTTCTCTCACACACAGTTCCCAACTAAGTAGGCACACAGTTCCCAACTAAGTAGGCACAGCTGATTCTCACTCACTGCTCACAGGATCGTTGGAGCCTTTGCTGAAGGGATTCTAAATGATTTGAAAAGTGCTCAGATTGGCTGCAGTTTTCTCTCACACACAGTTCCCAACTAAGTAGGCACAGCTGATTCTCACTCACTGCTCACAGGATCGTTGGAGCCTTTGCTGAAGGGATTCTAAATGATTTGAAAAGTGCTCAGATTGGCTGCAGTTTTCTCTCACACACAGTTCCCAACTAAGTAGGCACAGCTGATTCTCACTCACTGCTCACAGGATCGTTGGAGCCTTTGCTGAAGGGATTCTAAATGATTTGAAAAGTGCTCAGATTGGCTGCAGTTTTCTCTCACACACAGTTCCCAACTAAGTAGGCACAGCTGATTCTCACTCACTGCTCACAGGATCGTTGGAGCCTTTGCTGAAGGGATTCTAAATGATTTGAAAAGTGCTCAGATTGGCTGCAGTTTTCTCTCACACACAGTTCCCAACTAAGTAGGCACAGCTGATTCTCACTCACTGCTCACAGGATCGTTGGAGCCTTTGCTGAAGGGATTCTAAATGATTTGAAAAGTGCTCAGATTGGCTGCAGTTTTCTCTCACACACAGTTCCCAACTAAGTAGGCACAGCTGATTTGTCTGACAGGCAGCCTAATGCCTGGGTCCATTGGGTGGATAAAGTCCACTGAGCTGCCCTCATGTGAAGGCGAGCATATGGTACCACATGCACGGTGGAAGCCATGTGGCCTAGCAACTGTAACATCTCTCAAGCAGTTAGGAGGGGTTTCAACTCTGCTTGAGAAGCTAAGTGCACCAAGTGAAGGCAACGGGCCTGGGGGAGATAGGCCCAGGCCCTTGCCCTTGTGGTATCCAGCAACGCCCCTATAAACTCCAGGGACTGAGTAGGGATCAAATTGGATTTTGGGATGTTTATTACCAGCCCTAAATACTGAAGGATACGCCTGGTGCAGGTTAGAGCAGTCTTGGCCTCTGATTGAGTGGGAGCTCGAATGAGCCAGTCGTCCAGATAAAGGAAGACGAATATTCCCAGGGTGCACAGAAAAGCAGCTACCACTACCATGCATTTCATGAACACCCTTGGTGCAGAGGCCAGACCAAAAGGGAGCACTCTGTATTGATAGTGCTTCTCTTGAAAAAGGAACCGAAGGAACCTTCTGTGAGTTGGATGGATGAGAACATGAGTGTACGCATCCTTGAGATCTAGAGAACAAAGTCAATCCTGATTCTGAAGGTATGGCAGCAGAGTTCCCAGAGAAACCATCTTGAATTTTTCCTTGACTAAGAATCTGTTCAACACTCTGAGATCTAAAATGCGTCTGAAACCCCCTGTTTTCTTCGGAATAAGAAAATAGGGGGAGTAGAAACCTGTGCCCTGTTGTTGAAGAGGCACTTCCTCTATTGCCCCCTAGGCGAGAAAGGTGGCAACCTCCTGCCGCAACAGGTTGAGGAGGGAGGTTGGAGAATTGAACTGGTGCACTCTTGTGAGAGGGGGCAAGCTTGAAAAATGAAGTTTGTACCCCTCTCTTATGATGGAGAGTGTCCAATGCTCTGCTGTAATTTGCCCCCACCTGGGAGCAAAATGACATAACCTTCCTGGAATGGTGGAAGGCTCTGGTCCTTCCAGAGCCAGGAAGGCTAAGTTCTCTAGCGGCAAGTCAAAGGCCCTGAGGGAGCTGAGGTTGCTGGGCTGGAGGAGGCCTAGCAGCCTTTGCTTTGCTCTGTTTGGATGATTGCTGACGTTTGTTAGGGAACTGAGCTGCAGAAGATGCCCGCTGACCATAAGCAGGATAGAATCTTCCCTTTTTAGAAAAAGGTGTTTTCTTGAATAACCATTTCTTAGCAGGAGCAGCTGTGGATTTGGATAGTCTATCCAAAGCAGAATTTTCAGCATCCATCTGATAGGCTTTTGCTTGCCAATCTTTACCAAACAGGTTCTCACCTGTACAAGGGATATTTCCCAATTCATCTTGAACCCAGATCTCCAAATCAGATGCTTGAAGCCAAGCAATCCTACGTGCACCTATGGCAATAGCTGAGGCTCTGCTTACGCATTCAAAGGAGTCGAAAGCTGCACGGTTGGAGAATTTGGAGATATCTTGGGCATGTTTGAGCCCAGTGAGAAAGTCCTGCCTTTTATCTTCAGACATAAAAGGACTTAAAGTCTGCAAATGGTCAGTGACTTCCTTTAAGAACATTCCCATGTAAAGACTATAAGAATTAATTCTGGCAGCAAGCATGGAAGCTTGGAAGACTCTTCTTCCAAAAGCATCCAGGGTTATACATTCACGTCCTGGAGGATTAGAGGCATGCCTTTTGGCACTTCTAATCTTTCTCATTGCAGTCTCAACCACAATAGAGTGGTGAGGAAGTTGAGTTTTATGGAAACCAGGACAAGGAGGGACACGATACATGGTATCCAACCTGCGAGAATGAGGGGAGGTGGTCAGAGGTGCTTCATACAGATCATACAGAATCTCATGAATAGGCAAGGTAGCTGCCTCCTTAGGAGTTTTAGGATATTGTAAGATATCTAACTCCTTGGCTCAGGGGCCACCGTAATGGAAAGGCCCCGGGCCACCTCCCTGATGAAGTCTTGAAAAGACAAGTCCTCTGGAGGAGACATCTTTCGTTTAGGAGAGGAGTCCTCCTGTGGAAGAAACATCACTGCATCGACCGACTCTTCAGAATCCTCAGAGGAATCGAAGTATCGTCTGTCCGGATGCTCTTGCAAAGCCCGATACCCGTACCGACTGGGATCGGCATCGGGAATAACCGGTATCGGGGGGCTTCAGAGGACAGAGTACCGGCATAGCGGACACTGATGCCGATGTCGATGCCACCGGTACCGGGATCGGTACCGATGGCGATGCTATAGCCGGTACCGGTGGGGTAGTCTGTTGCGGTACCACGGGCGTCAATGCCACAAGGAAAGCCGCCAGTCTGCGTTCTATGGACAGAATCCTCTGATCCATCGATGCCGCCAATGCTTGGAAGTCGGTACCGGTGGAAGCCACCGGTACCCCAGAGTATGGCACCAGGAGATCTGTCGAGGCCACGCCATCGAGATCATCCTGGAACCCCGATGATGATGCATTAGAGGCCGAAGCCTCACGCCGGGGTAATTTTGCCTGTGCAGAATCCTCAAGGGCAACACCAGAGGCATCTCGATGCTTAGAAGGAGATCTACCCTTCGAGGACCGGCTGGATTTATGTTTAGTTACCTGAGATCCATGTGAGGAAGAAGAAGCCCTGGAAGACGTCGATGCCACCGAAGCTGCATCAGAGGAAAACAGGGTACTGAGCTTGGTAGCTCGGTTCTGCCTACCTCTTTTAGGCATCATAGAACAGGACATACAATCTGTGATGGAATGGTCAGGACCTAAACATTTTAGACACCAGTCATGGGTGTCGGTGACAGAAATTGTACCGCCACATTTTGTGCACTTCTTAAATCCTGAGGCAGATTTTTCCATGTTAAGGAAAAGACGTTTTGGGCCTAAGGCCCAAAATGCAAATGCACCTGAAGAAACAGAAAAAAGATTTTTTTTTTTTTTTTTACAAGAAGAAAAGAAAAAGACCGGCGGTACCGGTGGAGCGTCGAAGAAGGCAGACGCGACACAAAAGAAATAAAGAAAAATAAAGAAATTCTTCTGCGGTGACAGGAACACGACCTGCTGGCTCCGCGGAAAAAGAAGAACTGAGGAGAAACAGTTGGGAAAGGTGGGAAGGCAGCACGCAGGCGCTGTGGGATGCTCCCAAAAGCTTTCTGATTGGACGTTAGGGAGCGTTCCCGCACAGGCTCCGTCGGCACCGACGATACCCATATGTGAAGACTCATTTCTGCTTGTTCCTGGAGATCACCTGTTACAGGTGAGTAACTACTCTTTCTCCAGGACCAAGCAAGAAGTCAGTCCTTACTTATGGGACTCCCCAGCTTCAGGCTACCGGGGACCCAGAGCTGAAAAAATGAGCTCCCTCTAGCCTCAGCATCAGAGAAAGGATTTTCACTGAAACATACCCCCACCGGTGGCCCAACCAGAGGGCTGGAGGGTAGGAGTTGCCTAAACCTCAAAGAGATTCCGGAGCACTGCCTGACCGAAAGCACTGTCCCTACGGGACTCCCTCTCCAGGCAGTAATGGGCCGCAAAAGTCTGACTTGAGGACCAAGTTGCAGCCCTGCAGATGTCTGCCAACAGTACAGAGCGGAGATGAGCTACTGAGGCAGCCATTGCCCTGACACGGTGGGCCGTGACCCGACCCTGCAAAGGAAGGTCAGCCGCCCTGTAAGCCCAGGTGATACAGTCAGCCACCCAGATGGACAAGGTACGCTTGGAGACAGGCATTCCCAAGTTATTGGGGTCAAAAGATACGAAGAGCTGAGTAGCCCTCCTATGCCCCTGCGCACGTTCAAGGTAGAAGGATAAGGCCCTCCTACAGTCCAGGGTATGCAGGACTGTCTCAGCCCGGTTGGCATGGGGCCTAGGGAAGAACGTTGGAAGAACCACCTCCTGGTTGAGATGGAAAGAGGAGACAAGCTTTGGGAGGAACCTAGGATGAGTCATAAGGACTACCCTGTTCCTATAGAAACGAGTTTATGGCCTGTCACAGACCAGGGCTTGAAGTTCACTCACTCGCCTGGCCGAGGTCAGGGCCACTAGGAATAGAGTCTTCCAAGAAAGGAAGCGGAGAGGATATGTAGCCATCGGCTCAAAAGGTGGGCGAGTCAATTGCTGCAAGACCACATTCAACTCCCACTCAGGGGCTGGTGGACGGAGAGGCGGCTTGAGCAATAGTAAGCCTCTGAGAAATCTGGACACCAAGGAGTGAACTGAAAAAGAGTGTCCCTCCACCAGTGAGTGGTGAGCGGCCAGAGCAGAGAGGTGGACCCGAACAGAATTGGACTTAAGGCCCTGACTGGACAAGTGCAGTAGGTACTGGAGCACTACTGGCACAGTGCAGGTGAAAGGATCTTCCTGGCGCTGTTGACACCACAAGGAGAACCTTCTCCACTTCAGGGCAAAAGTTTTCCTGGTGGATTGCTTTCTAGAGGCCAAGACCACCTCTTCCACTTCCTGAGGCAGGCCCCAGGGAGCTAAGACTACCCTTGCAGCCTCCAGGCCATCAAATTGAGAGATTTGAGATTGGGGTTCAGAAGGGAACCCTGATCCTGAGAAAGAAGATCGGGTTGGAACCCCAGAGGCAGTGGTGTTTCTACTGCTAGTTGAAGCAGAAGTGGGAACCAGGGCTGCCTCGGCCACCTGGGAGCTACCAGAAGGACCGAGGCCTTGTCCCTTAGAATCTTGAACAAGGTTCGGGCCACCAGAGGTGTGGGAGAAAACGCATACAGTAGGCCCTGGGACCAAGAAATCAGGAAGGCATCCGCTGCTAACCTCAGGGGATGCGGTTGCCTGGAACAGAACCCGGGTAGCTGCCGGTTCAGGGGACTGGCAAAGAGATCTATGGATGGAAGTCCCCATTTCAGGAAAATCTTTTGAACCACCAACGGGTGCAGCTGCCACTCGTGGGGCTGCAGAATTCTGCTTAACCTGTCTGCCAGGGAGTTCTCCTGGCCAGGAAGATAAACAGCTCTCAGAAACATTTTGTGCCTGAGCGCAAAGGAACAAAGGGCCTGTGCTTCCAGACACCCAGTGCCTCCCTGTTTGTTCACATAGAACATGGCCACCTGACTGTCCGTCTGAACTAGAACAGACTGGTGAGTCAAAGTGTGAGAAAAAGCCTTGAGGGCTAACCGAATAGCCCAAAGCTCTAGTAGGTTGATCTGTTGCGTGGCTTCCCATGGGGACCATAGGCCCTGAGTGCAGCTCTCCTGACAGTGTGCACCCCAGCCCTGCAGGGAGGCATCTGTTGTCAACACCACTGTGGGGACAGGCACCTGAAAAGGCACCCCCTGGAGCAAGCTGGGGGGATGAAGCCACCACTGAAGAGAATTCAGGAATGGTTTTGACACCCTGACTTTGTCTGCTAAGCTCCCTGTGGCTTGCTTCCACTGAGTTCTGAGGCACCACTGTGCAGGCCTCATGTGGAGGCAGGCATTGGGGGTCACATGTACAGTTGATGCCATGTGTCCTAGGAGATGTAGACAGAGCCTGGCCGAAACCTTTGGCATGGTGAGAAACCGGGATGCTAACTCCATGAGCCTTTGAGCTCTGTCCTCTGGCAAGTAAGCCCTATGCTCCTATGAACTCTAGGTTCTGGGAGGGGAGCAAAGAGGACTTTGCGAAGTTTATGACAAAGCCTAGGTCTTGAAGGAGTGATACAGTTCGGAAGGTGGCCTGCCTGGCCTCCTGGTAAGTCTGACCCCTGATGAGCCAGTCGTCCAGATAGGGGAAGACAAAAATACCTTGAGTCCTCAAGTAGGCCGCCACCACAGCAAGGCACTTTGTAAAGACTCTTGGGGCGGAGGTTAGGCCAAAAGGCAGTACTCTGTACTGGTAATGGTTTCCTCCCACCATGAACCTGAGGTACTTTCTGTGGTCTGGATGAATGAGGATGAGGGTATACGCATCCTTTAAATCTAAGGAGCATAGCCAATCTCCCTGCTGGAGGTAGGGCAGAAGCGTTCCAAGAGTAGGCATCTTGAACTTTTCTTTCTCCAAGAACTTGTTGAGGTTCCTGAGGTCTAGAATAGGCCTTAGGCCCCCGGTCCTCTTTGGCACTAGAAAGTACCTGGAGTAGAAGCCGTGCCCCTGTAGGCGAGGCGGTACAGGCTCCACCGCCTTGTCCAGAAGCAGACCTTGAAGTTCTTGAAGTAGGAGGTCCGTGTGCAGGAGAGGCCTTAGAGGCTCTCCTGGGAAGTAGGCAGGGGGTAACTGCTGGAAATGAAGCATATAGCCCCTGTGGACTATGCTTAATACCCAAGCATCCCCTGTAATGGGTGGTCACCTGTGGGCAAACAGGGTTAGATGACCTCCTGTGCAGGAATGGGGTAGCAGAGATGGAAAGGCTATGCTGTGGGAGTCAAAACCCCTCTCCCTGCTGGGTAGGAGCAGGAGCCGGAGGCTTGTGGGTCTTCTGCCTACGGGGCCCATGTCCCAGCCCCTTGGCCTGCTGCCCCTGCTGGGGAGCTGGGGAGGCCTGGTACTGAGGGAACGGTTTGTAGGCAGCTGCCTTTCTCAGGTAAAAGGGCTTTTTACCCGAGCCCTTCTTTTTGTGAGAAGGGGCAGAAGTCTTTCTGGACAGCCTTGTCCTGGTCAAGTGCTCGGTTTCGAGCTCAGCTGCCTTCTCGGCCATGGGCTTGCCAAAAAGGTTTTCACCTCGGCAAGGGACATCGACCAACTTGTCCTGCATCCAGGGCTCAAGGTCTGATGACTGCAGCCATGCCTGGCGTTGGGCTCCGATGCCGGCTGCCGCCACACGAGCCGAAGCCTCGAAGCCATCGTAGGCCACTCGGGACATGAACTTTGAGCAGTCCCGGATTCCTGAGGACAAAGTCTGGAACCTCTGCAAAGGTTCCCTGGAGAGGCCAGCAGAGAACCCGGCAATCTCTTTCGCCAGGTCTCGTAAGTACATGCCCATGTACAGCTGGTAGGACTGGACATGGCAAGCAAGCATCGAGTCCTGGAAGCACTTTCTGCCGAAAGCATCCAGGTTCTGGGCCTCCCTGCCGGGAGGCACCGCAGAGTGCATCTTCTGGTTCTTCAGACAATGCATGGCCGATTCCACCACCATGGAATGGTGCGGCAGCTGCGCCTTCTGGAATCCAGGGCTCTTACGGAATCGATAGATGGAATCGACCCGCTTGCTCAAGACCGGCGCCGAGGCTGGTGCCTCCCACATCCGGAAGAGGAGCCGTTCCAGCATCAGAGGAACTGGCACAGAAAAGGCCTCCTTCGGAGGAGAGTCATACTGGAGGGCCTCGAGCTCCTCGGCTCGAGGCTCCTCCTCGGGGTCCGCGGGAATCGCCACGCCTTGGCCATGTCCCGAACAAACTCCGAGAACCGGGTGTCCTCCGGGGGGGACCTACTCCGGGGTTCGGACTGCAGCGAGTCCGAAGGGATGCACCGAGTCCGGAAGGTGTCGGGGGACTCCTCGTCCTCCGTCTCCCACGTTGACTCATCCGAAGAGGAGTAGAGGGGCTCCGACCACGCGGGTCTAGGTGGCACCCGCCCCGACGCCAAAGGCACCGGCGTCGATGCCCTCGGTTCCGAGCGGGAGGTCAAGGGTGACCGTGACCGAGGACGACTTCGAGCCTTCATGGTCTCGAGTATCGGCTCGGTCTCCGGGGTTGACTTCAACGTCGATGTCCCAGTGGTCGGGGCAGATGCACCAGCGAGGCTGGCCATCAGTACCCGCTGCTGATCCATGAAGGCAGACAGTCTGCACTCCAAGGCTGTCAGCCTGAGTCCAAGCTCAGGAGACTCAGCAGCCACCAACTCGGGCCCCGGCGGCGCCGGGCCCGACGTCGGTTCCCTCGGAGGAGAGTCCACGAGGACTACAGGACTTACGTGTCCGACGGTCTCCGGCTCCACATGAGGCATCTTGGATGGCTTCTCCTGTTCCAAGGGCCCAGGACGGCGGTCGGGTGTCTTAGACCTGGCTCTCGAGGAACAAGGGACCTCTTCCGATGCCGCCCTCACGAGCCGTTTCTTCCTCTTGCGTTCCCGATCAGGGGACCCCCTGTCCAAGGAACCCCGGTGATGCTCGGGATCAGACTCCCGAGACGTCGAGGCCTCAGACGAGGTCCGGGCCCGGCCGGAGGCAGAATCTAAGAAAATCTTTTCTTTCTGGTGCTGATGGCTTTGAAGTGCCTTGGTGGAGATTTTGCTACACGGGCCACAGATTTTTGGATCATGATCTGGGCCGAGGCACCGAAGGCAGCAGTCGTGTGTGTCGGTGAGAAACATTAGTTTCTTGCACCGATCACACTTCTTAAAACCGCTGGAAGCCATCGGGGAAAAAAGGGCCCCCGCGAGGTTAAAGGACCGGCTATCCAGGGAAAACAGAAAAAAGGCGCGAACGCCAGCCACGAAGGGCAAAACCCAAAAAATAGAAAATGGGCTCGATACCGGTGTACCGAACCCGGCGGGAAGGGGAACCGGCGTCGAACCGGAGAAAAAAGACAAAGTAATCGCTGAAAAAAACGTCAACTTTTCCGGGTGACACGGACAGACGTCCGATGGGCTCCACGGAAAAAGAAAGACTGAGCAAGATGGCACCTTTAGGCGGGAAGGGGACCGCGCATGCGTGCAGTATTCCCAAAGGCTTTCATAGAAAGCTGTGGAAATGCTCCGCCTGGGGGCTCCATCGGCGTCGATGTCACCCATAAGTGAGGACTGACTTCCTGCTTGGTCCTGGAGAACGAATCAATATCACCGTACCCCCTACTTTCCCTCCCCTCCCCTTTTGGAGGCACAAAAGAACATAAGATATGCCATACTAGGTCAGACCAAGGTCCATCAAGCCCAGTATCCTGTTTCCAACAGTGGCCAAATTAGGTCAGAAGTACCTAGAGGTCTCCCCAAAAGACACAGGTTCCTCAATGCTTGTATTGGGTCAAGGAGTGATATCCTGGATCCCTTTTAATAATGGTTTAGGGACCTTTCTTCCAGGAACTTGTCCAAACCATTTTTAAACCCAGCTACACTAACAGCTTTTACTACATCCTCCGGTAACAAATTCCAGAATTTGATTACATGCTGAGTGAAAAAAATATTTTCATAATTAATCTTAAAAAGGTTACCCTGTAGCTTCATTGCATGTCCCCTAGTCTTTTTATGTTCTCATGACGTAAACAATTGATCAATCACTCCGTTTATTAATTTATAGACCTCTATCATATCTCCCCTCAGCCATCTCTTTTCCAGGTTGAAGAGCCCTAACCTTTTTAGCCTTTCTTCATAGGGGTATCCTTCCATCCCCTTTACCGTTTTGATGGCTCTTCTCTGTACCTTTTATAATAATGCTATATCCTTTTTTAAGATACGACGACCAGAATTGCACACACTATTCAAGGTGCGGTCGCACCATGGAATGAAACAGAGGCATAATAATATCCTTTGTTTTATTTTCCATTCCTTTCCTTATGATACCTAGCAGGGGCGGTCCAAGGGGGGTATGGGGCCATGTGCAGAGATTAATTGTGGGGCCTCATTTGCATAAGGAACATAATTTATAAATATTTGCATAATGTTAACATGCGCTTTTAGTAAACATGCCTCTTAATGAGTGTCTGAATAAAGAAAGACTAACAGATTTCTACATTACTATATTGCAGTGACACCCACCAGGCCCATTAGGAAGTACTACAAACAATGATCATTTAGAACCCATAGCAAATCCATCGTATCAAAACAGCACTATCAGGACTCACAAAGCACCAAACCCTACCTATCAAAAGGCAACACTGCAGATATTAAAACCAGTACATCTCAGAGAATACCAATACATCTCAATGGGGGAAAGAGAACAAGTGGGACTGTCAAATAGAAAAAATATGAACAGAACACCTCAACTTGGTTACACATACAGAACATAGACTGTCACCACACAAAGAACAAGGGATCACAATTTAGAAATAGGAATATGATAATTAAACTGGGAACCCCAAAAGCCAAACATGAAATGTACAACACTGGAGAAATAAAACTATAAATTAATTTCCGCTTGCACTAATCAAAAACGTGAAGATGTTAGAAATACACACTTCCCAGACCTGATATATTCCAGTTAATAAATTCAAAATAAAAAGTAGATTTCTACCTTCTGTTTGGGATTTTATTTTTCAACTGCAATTGCTCCAATCACTTTCTTCTGGTTTCTTCGTGTCTTCTGCGAGCTATCCATTTGTCCTTTCTTCTCTTTTAGATTTTTTTCATTCTCTCTCTATATCTGCTTTAATAAACTGATCTTTCCCCTTTTGCTCTTTCCTCCTTTTCTTTCCTTATTCCTTTATCATCCACTCAAATTTCACCCTTCCATTCTCAATCCCCACTTACTCTCCTAATACCCAGCCCATCGTAGACTTTTCTTCCCTCCCACACAAAATATCATTTCCCCTCTCCATTCTCATTCCCCATCCCCAACCCTTGCTAGTCCTCCCACAAAATCAGCTCCCTTATAGTTCTAGACCCACCCAACATCCGCTTCCTTCTAGTCCCAATCTCCCAAGCCCCCACATCAGCCCATTTCCAGTCCTAGCCCCCCATATGCTTTTTTCCCAGTTCCATTCCAGCCTCCATCAGCTCATTTCCACTCCAAGCTCCCCCATCAGCCAATTTCCAATCCTAACCCCCTTGTCAGCCCATTTCCAGCCCTATTTCAACTCCCCTCAGCCCACTTCCAGTCCTATTCCAGCCCCCATCATCCCATTTCCAGTCCTATCCCCCCATTATCCATTTCCAGTCCTATTCCAGCCCATAACCCATTTGCAGTCCAAGCTCCCCCATCAGCCCATTTCCAGTCCTAGCCCCCCATATGCTCTTTTCCAGTTCCAATCCTGGCCCCCTCGTCAGCCCATTTCCAGTCCTATTCCAGCCCCCATCAGCCCATTTCCAGTAACAGCCCCCCATATGCTCTTTTCCAGGTCCATTCCAGCCCCTCCCATCAGCCCATTTCCACTCCAAGCTCCCCCATCAGCCCATTTCCCATCCTAGCCCCCACGTCAGCCCATTTCCAGCCCTATTCCAGCCCCCATCAGCCGATTTCCAGTCCTATTCCAGCCATATCAGTCCATTTCCAGTCCTAACCCCCCAATATGCTCTGTTCCAGTTCCATTCCAGCCCAGCAGCCCATTTCCACTTCAAGCTCCCCCAGCCGCGCATTTCCAGCCCCCTCGTCAGTCCATTTCCAGTTCTAGCCCCCCCCCCCACCATTACAGCCCATTTGCAGTCCTAGCTCCTCCATCACAGTCCATTTCCAATCCAAGTCCCCCCATCACAGCCCATTTGCAGTCCTCGCTCCTCCATCACAGCCCATCCAGTCCTAGCCCACCCAGTGCAGTCCATTTGCAGTCCTAGCCCCCCCATCACAGTCCATTTCCTATCCATGTCCCCCATCACAGCCCATCCAGTCCTTGCCCCCCCCAAATCACGGCCCATTTGCAGTCCTAGCCCCCCCCCCCCATTAGAGCCCATTTCCAGCCCCAGTTCCCCTTCCCTCCATCATAGCTCATCCAGTCCTACCCCCCCCCCCAACAGTCCCGCGGCCGTCTAAACTGCTGGAGAGGGAGCCGGGGAAGCCTGCGCGAGGCCCCGGCTCCCTCTGCACAGCCTTTAACCTCTCTCAGCATTCGCGGCTTCACAGATAGAGCCACTAGCGTGAAGGAAAAAACTCCTCACGCTAGCGGCTTTGCGGGAGCCGGAGCCGAGCGCGGGCTTCCCCGGCTCCCTCTGTAGCCGTCCACATTGTGCATTAATGGTGTTCGCACGACGCCCCCTGAAGCGTGGGGCCCTGTGCAAACAATATTATCGCACAATGGACGGGCCGGCCCTGATACCTAGCATTCTATTTGCCCTCTTGGCTGCCACTGCACACTGGGTGGAGGGTTTTAACATGTTATTCACAATGACGCCTAAATCTTTTTCCTGGGTTGTGGTCCCCAATGTGGAACCTTGAATTGTGTAACCATAGTTTGGGTAGTTCTTTCCTAGTTGCATAACTTTGCACTTGTCCACATTAAATTTCATCTGCCATTTGGATGTGCAGTCTTCCAATTTATCAAGATCCTCTTGCAATTTTCCACAATCCTCTTGGGTTTTAACAACTTTAAATGGTTTTGTGTCATCTGCAAATTTGATAACCTCACTCGTTATTCCCTTTTCCAGGTCATTTATGAATATGTCAAAAGGCAGCGGATTCAGCACAGATCCTTGCGGTACTCCACTATTCACCATTTTCCATTGGGAAAACTGGCCATTTAGTCCTACCCTCTGCTTTCTATCTTTTAAACGGTTCCTGATCCACAATAGTACACTGCCTCCTATCCCATGACTTTTTAGTTTTGCCAAGTCTTTGATGAGGGACCTTGTCAAAGACTTTCTGAAAGTCCAGATATACTCTATCAACCGACTCACCTCTGTCTATCTGTTTATTCACAACTTCAAAAAAACATAACAGATTAGTAAGACAAGATCTTCCTTGTCTAAAGCCATGTTGGCTGTCTCCCATTAAGCCGTGGCTATCTACGTGTTCAGTAATTTTGTTCTTTATTATGGTTTCTACCATTTTTCCTGGTACTGACGTCAGGCTCACCGGTTTGTAGTTTCCGGGATCACCCTGGAACCCTTTTTAGAAATTGGCGTTACACTGGCTATCCTCCAATCTTCAGGTAGTACAGATTATTATAATGATAGTTCACAGATTACTAATAGCAGGTCTGCAATCTGATATTTCAGTTCCTTCAACACCCTTGGATGTATACCATCCAGTCCAGGTGATTTGCTACTCTTCAGTTTATCAAATAGTTGTAATGCATCTTCCCGGTATCTCAATATTTCTTTCAATTCTTCCACAGCATCTCCTTTAAATACCATTTCAGTCATGGGTAACTGACATCTTCCTCAGTAAAGACCGAAGCAAAGAATTAATTCAGTCTCTCCGCTATGGCCTTGTCCCCTCTTAGTGACCCTTTTACCCTTCTATCATCTAATGGTCCAACTGACCCTCTCACAGGTTTTCTTGCTATGAATGTACTTGAAAAAGTCTTTATTACGTGTTTTTGCTTCCATGGCAAGTTTCTTCTCAAATTCTCTCTTTGCCTGCCTTATTAATGCCTTGCATTTAACTTGCCAGTGCTTGTGCTGTTTCCAGTTTTTGTCATTTGGCTTTTTTTTCCATTTCCTGAAAGATGCTTTTTTGGCAACAGCAGCCTCTCTGACCTCACCTTTAAACCATGCTGGCAGTTTTTTGGCTGATGTGCTTTAGTGATGGGAGATACTGTGAATTTATGTATGCTCTTAGGTTTTAATTGTGAAATTAGACCTTACCTGCTAATTGTCCTTCCTTTAGTCCCCCCAGTCCAATCTACTATGTGTGAGTTATCTCCCTCCAACAGCAGCTGGAGACTGAGCATGTCAGATTTCTGTGGTCACAGTAAAAGAGCCTCCCTTCTTAGGCTCCAGAAATAAGTATAATATTGACAAAGCAACTTCAAGAGAGCATAGCAAGCTAACCAAGGGAATTAACCCCCTACAGAAAAAATCTTCTCAATGAACCATGCCACTGAAAAATTACAGAACTATTTATAAAGTGAGAATGAACCAAGAGGTCAGGGTCATTCTTGCCATTACACTGACCATCGTCCGGGAGGAGCTCAGACAGTGAAATGGTGTGTTTCTTAATAGGGCCCTCCAAAGAGAACAGCTGGACATGCCTAGTCTTCTAAATCCTAAGACACAGAAAAGTGTGTGTTAAAAAAAGGGGAGGGGTGGACTAGACTGGAGGGACTCAAGGAAAGACAATTAGCAGGTGAGGTCTAATTTCACCTTCATTATCATTCCTCCAGCTCAGTTTGGTACATGTGGGAGGTACTAGAGCTTCAAATAAGCATGGAAAGGACTCACAAGCTCAGCTTGAAGCACAGAGGACCTAAAGTGCGCATCACCAGACGCTTGCACATTCAGATGGGAATGACACGTGAAAAAATACAATGACGACCACGCTGCCGCTCTGCAAATGTCCATTGACAGAACCAAGCCAGGAAGCCGCTTGCGACCTCGTCGAATGTGCCCTAAGACCTTTCGGCACAGCCTTACTCCTCAGCAAACAGGTAGAGGCAATAGCTTCCTTCACTGAGCGTGCCACTGAGGCCTTGGAAGCCACTTCCCTTTTATGGGGACCTCCAAACAAGATGAATAAACAATCCGTCTTACATAAAGGCCCCGTTCACTTAAGATAGCGACATAATACTCTGTGCAAATTCAGCAAGTGTAGCTGATGATCTTCCTCGGATTATGCAGCAAGTGAAAAAAAACGGAAGAGCCACTGTTTGGTTCAGATGAAAGCGTGACACTACTTTGGGTAAAAAGGATGGAACTGGTCTCAAAACCACCTTCTCCTTGGACATGACAAGGAAGGGTTCCCTGCAAGATAGAAAAAGGGGACTGTTGTAGTGGTTGATATGGAAGGACAAACTAGACAGGCCATGTGGTCTTTTTCTGTCGTCATGTTTCTATGTTTCTAAGTTCTGAAATCCACCAAGTTGAACAAATAGCCACCAAGAAGACCACTTTTAGAATAAGGTCCTTCAGTGAAGCATGAGCCAGAGGCTCAAAGGATGCACTTATTTAGGTAGAAAGCACCAGGATGAGATCCCATGGAGGAACTACAGCCCACACACCAGTGGACACACTTGTTTCATCATTCTGAGGAAAAGGGCCGCATTCGGGTGAGCAGCAAAAGAGTAACCTTGCACGCACCCCTGGTAACATGAGAGGGCTGCCACTTGGACTCGTAAGGAGTTCAAAGCCAAACATTTGTCTAGCCCCGCCTGCAGAAAGCATAGTTACTCACCTGTAACACATGTTCTCCGGGGACAGCAGGAATCAGTTCTCACATATGGGTGACGTCAGCACCGATGGAGCCCTCGCGGAAGCATCCCCTCAGCTTTCAAAGAAAGCCTTTGGGAGATGCCACCATGCATGCGTGGTCCCCTTCCCACCCAAGGGTGCCATCTTGCTCAGTCAAATGACATAGCTAAAAGACAGCAAAAACAGAAGATGGTAAAGGAGCAACTCCAAGGGGAGGAGGGAGAGTTTTGAGAACTGATTCCTGCTGTCCCTGGAGAACACCTGTTACAGCTGAGTAGCTACGCCTTCTCCGGGAACAAGCAGGAAGTCAGTCCTCGTATACGGGACTCCCGAGCTACAGTCTACCAAAAGCCCATAACAAAAACTGGGCTCCCTCAAGGGGAGCCGCAAGCAGCAGCAATTGAGTCTGTGTGCACAGACCACAGTAAGACCCCTGTGTCCGATGAAACCAGCACTCCGGTAGCCTGAACACAGAAGGGTCAAAGGGTAGGAGTTGCCTAGACCCCCGAAAAGGTTATGGAGCACAGCCTGGCTGATGGCACTGTCCCGTCGGGAATCTCTTTTCAGGCAGTAGTGAGCTGCGAAGGTTTGGACTGAAGAACAGGTGGCGGACCGTCAGATGTCCACCCTCGGGACAGGGCACCAATTCCAAGGCTGCTGCCATGGACCCCAGGAGCTGGAGATAGTAGCATGCCAAGGGCATTCTCATGGCAAGGAAATGGGACATTCCCATTCCAATGGAATGGATAAGAAATTGAATGAGGAAACTTGACATACTGATAAAGGAGAATACCAGAATGGCATCGATAATATATGTCGGCACCAAGTGATTATTCTGTGAATCACGTGGAAAGGCAGAAGATATAAATTACCAAGAAATGCAGTCAGAGATGAAGAAAATGTGGCAGGCTTGATAAAGAAAAATTTCCAAACACATCTTGACGAACTTCCCATACCTGTTACATCTTACCAACTACAGAAGGAAGCTCTCTTTGGCACGATGCAAGTACTACGCAGAGCATTAGCAGTAAATTTGAGAGACTAAGATCGTACTCCATATACCCTGGCTTAGAAGTGAGGTTCATGACTGTCATGGTATCGGCAAAATTATATCACAGATCGACCAAAAATACACTGCACTAAGAGATACTATAACCAAACAAAACAAAAAATAAAACCCTTAGATAGGCCACGGACTACTCCCACACTTAACAAATAAGAATTAAGCCACAAAAAGTGGATTTTATGTACACAAAAAGGGAGAAAAAGACCTCAGGATGACCAGTTCGCCACATAGAGAGAGTACTGGCTATCCTGAGGTCTTTTTCTCTTTTAATGGTATAGCATTTTGCATATATAAAATCCACTTTTTGTGGCTTAATTCTTCTTTGTTAAGTGTGGGAGTAGTTTGTGGTTTATCTAAGTGTAGGAGTGGTTTGTGGTCTATCTGAGGATTTTTTTGTTTTATTTGTTTATCCGCAAAATTAACCCATTTGAAGAAAATGCCCCAAGGAAACTCTGTACTTGTTTCTGAATCTGCTGCACCCGCTCGACTGGCAGGAAAATGAACAAACTCCAGAGCATACCCCTCTTCAATTGGTGTAGCTGACCTGCTACGGAAACCATATCTGCCTGAGCTCACCTCGCTTCATTGGGACCTTTTGAACGAGACTGAAGGGGTGAAGTGTTGGATCCTCTGTAGCCTCAAAAGGGCTGACCTCTCTGTGAATAGCATCCCCGCTGGAAGGGTGCAAAATGCATCATCCAAAACTTCCTATAGAGGCACATTCTGTACTGTGCGTCTCCGCCTCTGTGCATCCGGTCGGAACCAGACGCAGAAAGGTAGGCGTGATTCTGATCCCGCAGGGAACGTGTAGTCCCCGTGGGATCAGAATCGCATCTAGGCCTGTACATGCAGGTCTGGATCTGATTCCCATCAGCCTGCACATACAGGCCTCTGCCCAGCTAACTCAGTCAGTTTCCTGAATGGAGCAGTGGCGCCATAGCATCCGGTTGCTGTGGCGCCATGGCTCCATTCAGGAGCCACGATCCTTGGCCACCAATTACTTTTTCATTTCCCTGCAGCCCGACCCCTGACCTGGTCCCCCATGGCCAGAGTCGTGCTGCAGGGAATCTCTTGCACCCCCTCACCTCTTTGATCCCAGCTGGGCCTCCCGTCCCTCGACATTTAGGGAGACGTATTCTTCCTTGAAGGTGGAATAAGTCCCCCGTCCAGTCTTAGGAATCGGCCCTGTACATCCAGGGCTGCATACCACCCCCTGCCTGCCCTAACTCCGCTTCTGCACCACCCCTTCCCGCCACATCTAAGTCTCCCCGTACAAACTCCTTGTCCATATGGGGAGACTTAGTTGGGGACGGCAAGGGGGACTAATGGCGGGGATGGACATCCCAACCGGTGATCCATCCTCACTATTCGCGGGTCGGAATAGACCCCATAGTCCCTAGGTTGACCCCTGGGGGCAGTCCCCTGTTTTGGAACTTTAGAACGGTCTTCTGACAATTAGGATCCCTTAGAATCTCCCATATCCTTGACCAATTTATCCTGTGCTTCCCTGAAAAGCGGTTTGCCCCGAAGGGAAGTTTATTGAGCCTAGTCTGTGATGATACATCTGCTGACCAGTTTCTTAACCAAAAGAAGCACTGAGCTGCAATAATGGAGACCATGGTCTTAAGCAGAGGCTCGCACCAGGTCATAGAAGACATCTGCCAGATAAGCAGAGGCTGACTCCAGTTTAGCTGCTTCTGGCGCTGCCACTTGTGAGTCCAAGTCCGCCGCCAGTAATCCCTGGATCCAGTGGATGGAGGCCCTGGTAACATAGACCCCACAAATTGAAGCCTGTAGGATTACAGCACTAGTATCAAATGCCTTCTTTAAAAGAGTCTCGAGCGTGCAGTCCTCTACATCCTTGAAGGCTGCCCCGCCTTCCACGGGAATGGTGGTCTTCTTGGTCACCACAGAGCATTTTGAGGAGATCTTTTTCCTCCTGAGGAATAGGGTAGAGCCGGCTCATGGCCCTACACCCCTCTTAATCCGGCTTTGAGGACCTCCAATTCAACCTCTATTATTTTCTTAATGACCCTGTGGTCCAGAAAGGAGACTTGAGAACATTTGAAGCCCTGTAACAGGGGATCCTCCAAAGGCTCCTCAGCTGCCAAAGGAGCCGGAATGATGTTGAGCACTGCAAGCGAGTGACTAATCAAAGACGGTAGCTCCTCTCGATGTAAAACTCGCATCACATTGGGATTTTGCCCTCTTCCAACTCGGGTGCTACTGTTTCCCCTCAGAGGTCCGACGGACCTTCCAAGGGATCCTCCAAGGCTGGTGACTGAGGAGAATCCATGCACTTTTTCTTATATAGGGGTCTACTGTATAAGGGGTGCCCTCCAGCAGGGCTTCGGCCAATTTTTCCAATGGGGTTTTATCAGGAGTCTGAACCTAAGCACTGCTGCCCAACTTCCGTTTTAAACAATATGCTTTGTGCAGTAATAAAACAAAATTGGGTGAAAAAGAGGCACCTGCTAGGTCATAAATGTCTAAAACCGTTGTCCCCAGTGCTGAAATTTGAAGAATTTGCTGTTTTCTCTGTTTATCCATATCCAAAGAGGAAATGGCAGCTGGAGGAAAAATGGTTGTGATTCCTGAAAAAACTGCAGGAACTACCGACGGAAAGAACTCCTGCCCTGAAGGTCCCGATTCTCCTTCCATATCCCCGGTGGTCAGAAGAAGCTCCACTGACTTTCCCTGCCCCACACAATCCCAGCAAAGCCCTTATAAAACTAAACTGTGGCTTCCCCCACACACGACACAGGAGGAGGGAACCGACAACATGCACGAACTGTGGTCAGGAAAAAAAGAAGACTCCAACAGCCCGAAGAGACAAGAGAAAATGTATTTAATTAATTAATTAATTAATTAATTAATTTGTTTGTTTGTTATGAATTACTCACCACATTACACAGCCCCAAAGGAAAATGCACGTGTACATTGCCGACTAAACCGCATTGCCCCTAATGAAGACTGAGCACAGGTACTACTGAACACCGTTTCTGAAGCTGCAGTGTCTCCCCCCCCCCCTATTTTAAAGGCACAGAGCCTGTCAAACAGTGCAGCACATGAAAGAAGGGAAGCCAGCCAAACCTTTAAAATTAGGGATGCTGGCGGGGAAAGGGACCTGGACCACGAGGTTTTTAATACCTGGGCAGTATCTACCCAACTGAATGTTCCTGGTGCAACAAACAGACCCTGCCACCTGCTAGCCCTCACTTGTAGATAGTTCTGAATTAAAGTGACACCGGCCCAAAGGACAAGGCAATTTGTCTTATACAGTCTTGAGGTTTTTCTTCTTTTTTTTTTTTTTTTTTAAGGCGGCCTAGTCCAAAAGTCCTTTCAGTGGAGTCCAGCCATGCAGAAGCTCCTCATCCAGCTGCTGGAGACTGAGGTACTGATTTCTGAAGCCTAAGGAGGAAGCTCTTCTACTGTGACATCAGAAATCTGACATGCTCATTTTCAAGCTGCCGGTAGAGGGAGATAAACCACACATACTGGACTGGACTGGAGGAACATTTACTGGACTGGACTGGACTAGAGGGACATTAAGGAAGCTTTTGTTTTGCTATGTACACTGCTAAGGGTCATCCATAAAAAATTAAATAATGAAAGTTCTAGCAGCAGCAAGGAATAACAGCACAGAAAGAACAGGAGTAGAAGTACCATCCTCCCACCACTACCCAGGAGCACACAGGTAACATTCCTCTGCACCCTCTCAAAGGCTTCTCACAAATATATTAGCCCAAAAAAACAAGGCTCAACAAATCCCAGGTGCCAAGTCGCCATGGCAACCATAAATCTGCATTTGGTACCTGGGATTTTCTTGCCCCTCTGGATGGCCATGATCCCTTAGGTCTGCCCAAGAGGATCCAATCTCCAACAGGCATTGGAGAAGAGAATATCTGTGATTATAGGCTGTAGCAACAAAAGAGTGTGGGTGGGGGGAGAGAGGTAGAGAAGGCAGGGAAACTTTAAAGGGACAGTGGGCTTATTTAACAAGGAGGATGGTGGGATGGAGAACATGGGATGCGGTGATAGTGGAGTTGGTAAAGGGGAGAGAGTCTGGAAGGGTAACAGAATAGGGGTCCAGCAGGAGAGGGGTTGGAGGGGAGAGGGATGATTGTATGGATACAAAAATACACGCGTACTTGCCTAAGGGTGCATCTCCCTCCCCCCAGAATACATACACAAACACCCCACCCCCACATCACACACAGGCACCCCACCTCAGCACAAGAGACACGCATGCCAGCTCCTCACGCCCATAGACACCTCACTTCTGCACCACACATTCACAGGCAACCCATCTACACATCTCACACACGCACACTGGCCCTACACTTTTGTATCACACACACAAAGGCTCTCCCAGCTCTGCAGCACACACACACACATATGCATCGCAGCCACACAAAGGACACAACCGCCATATCACACACCATAAGAACACACCACTGTTGCACCACACACAGACATACAGACACTTGCTATCAGAAGCTATAACTGTTGTTATCTAAAAATATCGCATGGCATAGGAACTCCGCTGCTGGTCTCACAAGACTTGAGACAATGAGACCAGCATGAGACAGTGAGACCAGCACGAGACAATGTGGGGTTGGGATGTAAGGAGGTCACAAGCTCCTAAATGCATACAAAATTTGTCAAGGCCTGCAACAAAAAGGTATCACCTACAATTGTTTGCCGCTCCTTATTTTCACATATCCATGATCTAACACCATACCTATTATATTCTTGTTATAAATTTAATCTGTAAATAGGCACTGAAAAACTGAAAACAAATCAAAGCTGTAATAAAACTTACAATTTATTTTCATAGTCTTTCCATGCTTTCTCAAACGGCTTTCTTAAATCCTACAAAAAAATAAGAAACTGTTTAGTTGGAAGTTACATCAAATGTGCTGAAGGTCATATAAGTTGTTTATCATCATAGAAAACAAAAACATAGAAACATGATGGCAGATAAAGACCATACGGCCTACCAACTCTGGTCTTCCATACCATCTACTAAGTTTTGTAGTCTCTTTATCCCCTTCAGAGATCTTCTGTTTGTCCCATGCTTTCTTGAATCAGATACAATCTTTCTCACTACTACCTCCACTGTGAGACTATTCCATGCATTTACAACTCTTTCTGTAAAGAAATATTTATGCAAATTACTCCTGAGTCTATCTCACTTTCATCCTATGGTCCCTTGTTGCAGAGATTTATTTCAACTGAAAGAGGCTCTCTTCCTATGCATTTATACTACAGAGTATTTAAATGTCTCTGTCATATCTCCTCTCTTCCATCTTTCTTCCAAAGTATACATATGGAGATATGGGAAAACTCTTTAGCGAGGTCTCAAAGATGACACAAAGCTATCTCATGCCTGCTAAAATGGCAGGGATGGATGTTAGCTGGACACTGTTGTGCTGGCAGGACTAGGGGTGAGAGAGTTTGCTGGAGAGAGGATTCTGGGAGGAAGTGAGAGTGGGATAAGGAAGATTTATGGGGTGTCTCCAGGAAACTATTAGACAACCTTTTGGTGGGGGTGAGAATCGAGGAGGAATGTGACACATTCTATCTACCCTTGTGATGTCTAGGACATCTGTACCTTGCCCACTCACAATCTTAAATGACAAAGGTGTAAGGCAGGGGTCTCCAAATCCAGCCCTGAAGGGCCACAAACCAGTCAGGTTGGCAGGATATCTCTAATGCATCTATATCTCATGCAGATTCATTAGGGATATCCCGAAAACCTGCAGGGTTGCAGACCTCCAGGACTGGATTTGAGTAGCTCTGCCTTAAGGTATTGTCTCATCTTGGCAAATTCGTTTTCCTAAAATCTAGGACCCTTGCTTTTGAAAGGACTTTACCAGCCTGAGTCCTAATACTGAACCACACCATCTCAAACCATAATATCAGAAACATTTTCCTCATTGTTAAGTACCAGGTCCAGTATGGCCCCCTCTATGTGTAGATTCTCCCTTTGAAGAATCCAGGATCTTCTTACTTCGAGATGACACCGCAATAGGGATGTGCCGATCAACATTTGGCATATTGTCATCACCCATCAGTAGACTCCCTAGCCTAAGGCAACCAACCAAGAGAAAAATCCGGCAAAGCTAGAGGTTGCAGCAGGGATCCGACAGACTCAGCCCGTTCGGAGCACACCTCGTGAGGTAGTCAGATGGGCAGTAGGCAAGCTGTCTAATTTTGAAAAAGGTTATGCAGAAACAGCCTGTCCAAATTGAGCATCAGCTATGGAGTTTTTGTCCAGGCAATAGTGCACTGAAGATGATGTTGCCACTTGGCAGATTGCTGTGATACGGACAGACCGGAGATTAGCTACTGTGGTAGCCATGGCTGACATTATGAGCTGTAACACGATGTGGTAGAGACTGCCCAGCCTGCGAATAAATGAAAGATATGCAATCCGCTAGCCAGTTTGAAAGTGTTCTCTTGGATACTGGTGCCTCCAGATGACTTTGGTTAAAAGAGACAAACAACTGAGAGGATTGGCGCTAGGTCTTAGTATGGTCTGCATAAAAAGCCAATGTTCTCTTACAATCTAGGGTATGAAGTCTGGCCTCAGCCGGAGAGGTATGAGGCCTTGGAAAGAACATTAGTAGCAGGACAGATTGGTTCAGGTAGAAGGGGGTAACAACCTTCAGTAAGAACTTA
This sequence comes from Ichthyophis bannanicus, assembly GCA_033557465.1. Taxonomy (NCBI): domain Eukaryota; kingdom Metazoa; phylum Chordata; class Amphibia; order Gymnophiona; family Ichthyophiidae; genus Ichthyophis; species Ichthyophis bannanicus. The sequence goes on along the minus strand of CM066049.1, from coordinate 40,813,921 downwards.
GGATGTGTGTGAAGGACTACCTTGTCATGGTGAAATGTGGTATAAAGCATAGCTCATGAAAGCCTGCAGTTCACTGACTCTTTGAGTTGAAGTGACTGCAATGAGAAAAGAAGCTTCCATGTTACAAACTTTAAAGAAGCTGAAACCATTGGTTCAAAAGGAGTGCACATGAGTTGTGCCAGAACAAACTTTAAATCCCATGGTTTGGTCAGAAGAAGGCCTCGCATAAATCTGGCCACTAAAGGGTGCGCCGAAATAGGGTGGTTCTCTAAAGTATGGTGGGAGGCTGCAATGGCAGATAAATGCACTCACACCGAGTTTGTCTTAAGGCCAGAGGAGGACAAATGGAGCAGGTATTGGAGTAAGTCCAGAGTGGGACATGTGAAAGGATCTAGTGTTTTATGTGAAACCAGATGGAGAACCTGCACCTTTCTGGAAAATAGGAGCCCATGGAATATGTCCTCTTGGAGATCTAAATGTGAGAGGACAAAGTGCTCAGCCTCCACGCCGTCAAGCGGAGCGTCTTGAGGCTGGGATGTAGAAAAGTCCCCAGTTCTTGAGAGTAGGGTTGGTGAATAACCCAGTCTGAAGAAGACGCTTGAGCAAGATGAAGAATTAGAGGAAACCATGGTTGTCTGGGCCAGTAAGAATCATTTCTCCCCGGTTGGCTTGGAGCTTGAAGAGTGTTTTTGCTATGAGTGGAAGGGTAAGGAAAGCATAGAGGAGATTCTGTCCCAAATGGATGAGAAATGCATTGAAGTCTCCCTGAGAGGGGAAGGAATCCTTGAGCAAAAACGAGGTAGTTGATAAGAGAAGCAAAGGGGTTGAGTAGCGCCATTCCCCAGAGGTGGAACAAGTACTGCACTACTTGAGGTTCCAGCTTCCACTCCTGTGGATGGAGGATTTGACAGCCTGTCAGCTAAGTGATTCTCTGCTCCTGGAAGGTATACTGCATGTAGGTGAATTCCTCGAGGAATTGCCCAGTTTCAAAGGCGAATGGCCTCTGTACATAGGGGGTGAGAGCCTATTCCCCCCTGCTTGTTATATAAAACATAGCCAGCTGGTTGTCCATCTATATGAGAAGAGACTGTCCCCTGAGTTGGGGAGAGAAGACTTTGATGGCATTGAAAATCACCCTGAGCATGAGAAGATTGATTTGGAGGAGTGCACCACCTCTGAAGGCCTTTCTCATCTGAGCAGTGATGCTGATGAGGTCGGATAGGTGACTTGTGGACTGCTTTCATTTTTGTGAGAGAGTCCACTGCCTGATCCTCCTGTTGAGACGGGCATGGGGCACGACATAGACTGTGGAAGCCATGTGGCCTAAGAGGCATAGAAATGTTCTAGCCATAACTGATGATTGTTGCTGGACCTGCGTGGCTAAGGCAATCAGACGGAGGCATCTGTCCTCTGGCAGAAAAGCCCGGCTTCTTACCGTGTCTAGTCAAGCTACTATGAACTCGAGGTCCTGAGTTGGAGTGAGATGTGATTTTGGATAATTTATGATGAAATCTAACTCTTGGAGGACATGGATGTTTGATTTAGGGTAGAAATGACTGCTGAAGTGGTATTCACCCTTAGCAAGCAGATGTCTAAGTAGGGGAACGGAAAGATCCCCAAAGTTTGAAGGTAGGCTGCTATGACAGCCAAACACTTTGTGAAGACTCTGGGTGCTGAGGCCAGTCCGAAGAGGAGGACTCAGTACTGATAATGGTTGTTCTGAAATACAAACCTGAGAAACTTTCTGTATCTTGGGTGGATAAGGATGTGTGCAGAAACATCCTTTAGATCGAGAGAGCATAGCCAATCATTTTGTTGGTGGAATGGCAGAAGAGTGGCTAGAGAAATCATCTTGAATTTCTCTTTGATGAGAAATTTGTTGAGATTTCTGAGATCTAATATAGGTCGGTGACCTCCCATCTTCTTTGGAATTAGGAAGTATCAGGAATAGAATCCCAGGATCTGCTGAGATGGGGGAACCTCTTCTATTGCTCCTTGTTGTAGCAGTGAGAGAATCTCCTGCTGAAGCAAGGAGAAGTGAATGGAGATCCAAGGAGTGGGAGGAAGATCCTTGAATCTCAGCTGCAGGCCCTGACTATTTATTTATTTAACAAGATTTTTATACCGCCTTATCGTACAATCAAAGCGGTTTACATAGAACTCAACATATTACAGAGAACTCATAGAAAAACCTAGGTAAATGTGGCATGCGGGGGTTGCCCGGGGGCAGAACTTATATACTGTCGCCCCCACCTGGTCGGGTATATAGCCCGGTACCAGGGTGAGTCGCCTTTTTACCTTGAATAAGTTTTTCCCTCAAAATGGCCGCCAGGAGGGCTGCTGGGAGTTGTAGTATTTACTTATTTAGGCAAAGGAATTGTAGTCAAGTGGTCAGGCGAAAACAGAGAAATTTATTTATATATTTTCAGGGGGTCCCATTATACAGGATACAAATGGGAAACAAAAATAGGATACTTGCTCCAACGCAAAAGCTTTTAACTTTCAATAAAGTAAGCACAATGCTGCCTGGGTTGAACAAAAACAGCTTCTTCAAACTTAAGCTTCACAAAACTTCTTTCCTACAAAAAACAACTTTTCCTAAAGCAAAAACAGCTTTTAGATTGTCCACTGACTGTTTCTTTCAGCTTTCAGCTTTACACGATATCAGTTGAGACAATGGCATTCAGCTGTTTCCCTCTGCCGTGTCTTTCACACAGGTTAGGTTTCTTTCAGGACATTCATACTTTAAACAGCTTTTAAAGTTTAGCATTCTTCTGAGTCAGATGCTTTGCAATAAGCACATTGCATTTCACACGGGGTATCCTCAAAACAGTCTCCAATTTCCATCTCCTCGATGCTATCCCCTTCACACTTCTCATAGGGTACCTGTCTGGAGAGCTGACTGTTTTCTCTCTGAATCATATCATTGAGCTTTTTGAGTAGAACCTTCTTCTGTCCTAACTCCTCTGCAAGCTGAGCATATTGATAGTCAGTTAAAATATCCCTCTTTCCCTTAGGGTTTAACTGATAGCTAGAATTAGCCTTTATCTCTGGAGCTAATTCTCTTAAACTTTTTATAGGCAGGAACTGGGGAGGACACACTTGCCTTAAGTCAGGAGTATTCAGCAATTCTCCTTTCTCCTGGTATAAGTCACGCTGCCTTCCGTCTACAGAGACTTTCCTGGGTTGAAACAGCCTTTCCTTCAGCTGGGACTGCCTTGGAGCCTTTCCAATCAGTTCCCCCTGTTCACCTGGAAGTTTGAGCTCAGCAGCCCTTGTATCTCTTAAGGTTACTGGCTGGCTTCTGCCCTGGCTGTAACTCTTCCCAGAGCTGCAACTAGAATTGGCACGGTCTCTTTCTCTCCAGCTGCCTTCTCGCAAATGGTCAGCACCAGCTCCAGCTTTTTCTCCTCGCTCAGCTGCTCTCCCTGACTTTCTAAAAGCCAGCGTTTTAAACTGCTTTCCTTTCTGTGCCACGCCTTGCTCCCAGCACACGTGAGAAGAGTCAGGCTTCTCTCTAACCCTGACGTGCTGCTGTGGGCGGGGCTTAAGGGTGACTGTGTTGTGAGTCAGAGACGCCTGGTTACCGGGGAAACCCTGAATGCTTTCGTTTTTAAAGGTACAGGGCTCATTTTCCTGTGTCTCCATAGCCTCAATAGTGGTTTCCTCACCACATATTCCCCTTCTTAAGACATTACGAGCTGGGGTGCAACTGTCATCACAGCCCGTAATTCTCCTACAATCATCATTGCTGTCATATCCTATATGCCCACCCTGGGTATTAGTGGCCACCTGCGCTAGTGCCATTCTTTCATGCCAGGGCCTGAGCAAGTTTATATGGTACAGCTGCCTGCGTCCCTGCCTGGTCTGGACTAAATAGGTCACAGGGCCCACCTGCTTGACCACTCGGAAGGGACCCTTCCATTGACTTTCAAATTTTGGGGCAGTTCCAGTTACCATAACTAGAACCTTTTCTCCCAGCGCTAGCTGGCGTGGTTTTGTAGTACGATCATAATACGATTTTTGACGTCGTTGGCTTCCTCTTAAATTACTTTCTGACAACTGGGAGGCCCGCGTTAAGCGTCCTCGCAAATCCCTAAGGAACTGGGGTACCTCTGTTTCCTGCAGCCCCGGCTCCACCCACTGTTCCCTCAGGATGTCCAGTATGCCCCTGGGGCTCCTACCGTACATGAGCTCATATGGGGAAGTTCCTAGCGATGCCTGAGTCATCTCCCGACAGGCATACAAGGCAAAGGGAAGCATCGTGTCCCATTCGGCCATCTTCCCTTCCAACCCCCTTCTTAACAAGCTCTTTAGGGTCTGGTTGGTCCTCTCGACCAACCCATTCGTCTGCGGGTGATATGCCACAGTTCTAATATGTTTGATGCCGAAGGCATCCCAAACTTGGGCCAAATAACGCGACATGAAATTGCTGCCGCGATCGGACAGCACCTCCCTGGGGAACCCAACTTCGCAAAACAATTTTATTAACTCGGCCGCCACTGTGCGAGCCGAAATGTTACGGAGGGGAACCGCCCAGGGGAACCTGGTGGCATGATCCACCATCACCAAGAGATATTGGAATCCTCGCAGCGTTTTTATCAGGGGACCCACAATATCAACAGCTATCCGGTGTATCGGAACAGAGATCACCGGAACGGGAATCAGGGGAACCTCCGCAGGCCTAATTGCCGTGACCTTCTGGCAGGCCAGACATGCCTCACAGAATCTGGTCGTCTCTTTATAGACTCCGGGCCAATAAAACCGGGCCAAAACCTGGTTTAAAGTACCCTGAATACCCTTATGTGCCCCTACAGGATGGTCATGGGCTAATCTCAGGACTAAAGTCCTAAATGTATTCGGGACCACCAATTGCCGACGCGTATCCCCTGTGAAGGGATCCCGACTTTCCCGATATAGAGGTCCATTTGAAAGTTGGGCAACGTCTCCCGTCCCTCTCTAGCAAATTTAAAGGCTTGGACAAGAGCAGGATCTGCCTCTTGTTCTTTTGCAAAAGAAGGGAATTTAGCTATCAAATCCTCTGGAATCCAAGGTAAGTCTATGCCAGCCCTGACCTCGTCCCTATTCTGAGACCGAATTTGTCTCTCATGACGCTTCTCTCCCTTTGACTTTTTCACTTTGTCCAGAGGGACGGTTATCAAATCTTCGTGAGAGGGCAGAACCTCTGCCTCCTCCTCTATGGGCTCTCCCCCTTGGGTCTGTTGGGCTTGGGACTAGGCTCGCGTGGAAACCAACCCTTTCTTAACACCCAACCCTTGCTGCACACCTCGTTGAAATTGGGGCCAGTCCCTCCCGAGCACTACTTCCTGTGGTAATCAGGGAACAATGGCAACAGGGACCTCCCTTTCAATCCCTAACGCTTTTATCCGGACATAGTAAACGGGATATGTAGACGCCTTGCCGTGAACACATCTAATGTTTACGGTGCCCGTGGGCGCATGGGGTGTCTTTAAACCTGGGGGTGCTAACTTACGCCATAAGCGTTTAGAAAGCATAGAAAGATGTTAAAAAGAATCAGAACAAGGACAGATCCCTGGGTTACACCACTGGTAACATCCTTCTCCTCAGAGTGAACTCCATTTATCTGTACTCTTTGTCGCCTCCCACCCAACCAATTTCCAACCCAAGCAGTAACTTTAGGGTCCATCCCTAGGGTGCTCAGTTTCTTTATAAGTCGCCTGTGAGGAACAGTGTCAAAGGCTTTACTGAAATCTAAATACACCACAGCTAGGGCTCTCCCTCGGTCCAACTCTCTGGTCAGTCAGTCAAAGAAATCAGATTTGTCTGACAAGACCTGCCTCTGGTGAATCCATGCTGCCTCGGATCCTGTAATCCGCTGGACTCCAGAAACCTCACAATTTTCTCTTTCAGCATAGTTTCCAATAATTTACTCACCACCACTCAAAGGCAATGACATGGTCATCCAATGACGGTACCAGGGGAGGAGTGGCTCTGGACACAACTGTGTGGGACACAACTCCTAACGCCGGTATCGGGGGCTCCACTGAGGATTGAACTTCAGGGACATCCCCAAATTCCTCTGTGGCTTTGGAGGGTGAAACTTCCCACTGAAGTAGCTTCGTTGGATGGTGTGCATTGGAGTGCGATGAATGACTGTGCCAGTGCCAATGCCAATGCTTGGTGCCAAAAGCCAACGCAGACCTGGAAGTCGAGGATCTTGATACAGAGGTCTATGTCTTCTTTTTCTTAAGCACTGGTGACTCCGAGCGATGCTTTTCCTTTGCTGGTGAGAACTTGGATGCATGGGAAGACTTTGATGGAGTCGATGGCCCCGAGGAGTGCACCGAAGGAGCTGAGCCTGTGGGAAACAGCTTAGCCCTTTGTTTGTCCCAGTTCTTTCTACCTCTAGAAGTCATTTGGCAACAGGAGAGACAGGAATCGACATTGTGGTCTGGGCCTAAACATTTTAGGCACCAAGAATGCTCATCAGTGATAGAAGTTGTACTGGAACACTTGAAGCATTTTTTGAAACTACTCCAGGGCTTCTCCATATTTGGAAACAGTATGGAGCCTAATCAAACTGGGCAATGATGCCCAATGAGGCTGTAGGGCTCAAACAAAGTTTTTTTGAGAAAAAACACTGAAAATATCTAAAAGTAAAAGAAAAACAGGAACCGGAATAGATGGGGAGTCGAGCCAGTTGACGGGAAGGCAACCCAAGTACTTCGACGGTACTAATGAAAAAATTTTGAAGTCTCTTGATGCGGCTGACAGGGACAAGGTCCCGATGGCTCTGCAGAAAAAAGATGACCGAGGAGACCAGGCAGCCCACGCATATGTGGAGGAACAGTCCCAAAATCATTCCTATTGGATGCTGGGGAGCATTCCCGCACCGGGCTCCGTCAGTGCTGACGTCACCCATATGTGAAGACTGACTTCCTGCTTGTTCCTGGAGATAACCCACTTCTCCCTGTGAAGGAGATCTGTATATCAACCAATGCAAATGGATTTCCTGTTCCCTCTTTCTAATTTAACCCACAGTGCTTCCTCTTTCCCTTTGAAGCCCTGTAAGTCTATAGCTTTGCCATTTCTCCTCTCCTTCTACCTACCCTGTCCTTCCTGAATAAAGTATCGCCGGGTATAATTACATCTTAGTCATGGTTGTCTGTGAACCATGTCTCTGTAACTGCCTCTAAGTCGAAGTCAGCCTCTTCCATTAAAGGAGCCTTAGAGCTTGCCCTATATGTCTCAAGCTATCTGTTATGCATAAAGAATTAAATTAGCTGCAATTAAACACACCTCCCCTAGAATACTAATTGAAAACAATCCAGCACTGCTCCCACAAAGAATCAAACATCTCAGGAACAAATGGATCACAGTGAGCTCTGGTAGATTGTGATTTGTAACACAGCGACACCCTCTCCATCAAGAGATATCCATACATAATGCCTTCTCTGCCTTGGGAAATGAGAATACCCAACTAGTGGAAACTAAAGTGGCCTTAAATGAGAAAGTTAACACCCAATCTACCAATAATGCACCAAACATGAACAAAAAAATCACAAAACAGGAAACTGTTACTACTTGGAGATTTCATCATCAGAGGGATTAACTTGGGAACACAGTCCAAAGGACATTAGATGGTCAAATGTCTCCCAGGCTCTTCAGCCAGCAGGAATACAAACTAGACTGTTAGCATAGTCATTGGGGAAAGTGAGCACTCCAAAATTGATGTTATCCATTTGGGTACAAATTGTTGTGTGTAATCTGTTCCCAACTGCCTCAGTTCTTGGTTTCCTATCTCTGAATCTTACAAACAAGAAAGAAGAAATGAAACGAAAACAAAACACACAGAATTATCCCATAACAAGGTCTGCTTAAAGCTTTAAGGAGGAATTCACAGGCCTGAAAACCTTAGCAGTCTCCTTTAACACCCCCCCCCCCCCCCAGCTTAGCTGCAACACTTTCTTTTATTAGGAAAAACTGCCACATTGTACAATTTCATCTTATCATCCTGCGTCGTGCTTCTTGCTTTACTTTTTGTTTTATATCTACATGGTACAGATCAAGCTAAACACTACGGAGGTCATTCAGAAATGCAAATAGGTTATTTGGATGTGTGGGATAGACGTTTTTCTAGCAAAAATGTTTAGACCTGTATTCTGAAACTATGCAGCCCTGCACGTACAAAGCACTAAAACGGGGATCTCAGAATGTGGGTGGTATGAAGCGAACGAACACACATACAGCATATTCAGGGAAGGCCCATGTATCCCACGGATGCTCATGTTATACCAACAGCAAGGTGGAATAAGGCTGGGACTTAGAAGAACATCTGCTCTGATCTCCAACGTGTCCCTTTGAGATGAATGGCTGTGACAAGTCTGTATTGAACTGGTGTGCCTGCTGTCTGGGAGAGCACAAGATGCAGTTGTAAAGAAAAGAATGCACAGGGGAGGGATACTTGTAAGATTAAGTAACAATGAAGAAAACCCCTACAGAAAAATAACACACTGCAATAATCTTTATTCTGGCTATGCTGATATTTGCTGTTTATGCTAAAGGGGCTATTCTGGGTTTTCCTAACAATTTCTATGATTGGAGGAATGGGATTGTAGATGTAGGGGTGGTATGTGAGTTAGTATGAAATAGATCCACTTTTGGCTGAGAAATGCAGATCCTATATGTTATGAGATGCCATGTTATTATGTATTACCAGCAGTTGTGTATAGGTGCAAAGCATGGTTGTGGCAGAGCTATGTTATATCGGACCACAAGCAAGGTGTGAAAGCTGCAGGTATGCTGATCCACAACTCTGGGGTGCTATGTATGCCTGGCTAGTATATGGACCATAGGGCTTACTGCAGCACCATCAGGTGTTGGTGTACATTTATTTATTTATTTATTTTATTTACATTCTCTTATATACCGCACTATTCTGCATGAACATAGCAGGACATATCCCTGTCAATGGTGAGGGACCCTTGGAGTAGAGGCATGCCATAGTGCAAACAGCACAAATACACATTCAAATGCACCATCAGAGGTCTCTAACATTGTGCACATTTGTCAGGACATTTGTCAGTTATATGGACTATTCTAAGCATTGCAGAGTGGAGGAGTAGCCTAGTGGTTAGAGAAACTGCCTAATACCCAGAAGATCAAGGGTTTGATTCCCACTGGCACTCCTTGTGACCTTGGGCAAGTCACTTTACCATCCATTGCCTTGGAAGAAAAGGCTGACAATCTACATCCAGTGATACATTGCCAAGAAAACCCAGAGGTAGCTGGGTTCTATGAGTCAATACTGACTTGATGGCACTAAAAAAAAAAAAAAAACCATTACAAATACTGTTAACAGCGATGAACACTGCAAGTATAACTAAAATGTTCATCACATTTATTTTATTTATTTAAAAGCTTTTCTATACCACCCCTCCCAGAGATCAAGGGCGGTTTACAATGAATGAGATAGATACACCCATGTTTTATATTTAAAGTTTAATGTAACATGAGAACTGATCAAAACATATTTACAAAGAACATTTTTACAAAGAACAGATTTTACATTATTTACAGATATTGCCTATCTCAGTCTAAATATTCGCCAGGATGTCTTGCGTTAACTAATGGGTTTGAGATCTACTAAGATATTAAGAGTGTTGTATAGTGAGGATGTAATGTGAAGGTTCACAATAATTTCACATTTAGGCTGGTCATATATTGTTTGTTGGGTTACCAAAATATTCATGAAACAGGTGCATTTTGATTTCCTTATGGAATATCTGGAGATCTTTGATGGATCTTAATTTTTCAGGAAGTGAGTTCCAGAGAATAGGAGCAAAGTAAGAGAAGGCTCTATTGCTTGTAGAATGATTCATTTTATGAAATTCAGAAGGGAACATTATGTTGTTTTGAGCACATCCTTTTCTTGTTCTCTCATTGGAGGGACTATTAATCAGAGAGGAGAGCTAGGATGGGGCTATGTTTCTCGGAAGCTTAAATGTGATCATCAAAGATTTGTATTTGATGCGGCTTAATACTGGTAGCCAATGAAGACTGTATAGTAATGGAGTGATGCGATCAGTGCCAGGGGATTTGTAAATGATACGAGCAGCAACATTTTGAGCTATCTAAAGTTGATGGAGGGTCTACTTAGGGAGTCCTTGGAGAATAGAGTTGGAAAAATCAAAGTGTGGGGTAATAAAAGCTTGGAGCACTGATCTGAAATCATGGGTAGAAAGCAATGGTTGTTGAAGCATTCTTAGTTTGTAGAAGATCAGACTTGTGGTTAGCTTAATAAGAACATAAGAACTGCCAAACTGGGTCAGACCAAGGTCCATCAAGCCCAGTATCCTGTTTCCAACAGTGGCCGATCTAGGTCATATGTACCTATTAGTTTCCCCAAAAGAAACAGGTTCCAAAATGCTTGTATTGGGTCAAGCATTGATATCGTGAGTCCCTTTTTAATAATGGTTTATGGACCTTTCCTCCAGGAACTTGTCCAAACCTTTTTTAAACCCAGCTACACTAACAGCTTTTACAACATTCTCCGGTAACAAATTCCAGAGTTTGATTAAACGTTGAATGAAAAAATATTTTCTCTTATTTGTCTTAAATAGTTTACCCTGTAGCTTCATTGCATATTCCCTAGTCTTTCTATATTCTGATAATGTAAACAATATTTATTTATTTATTTTATTTACATTCTCTTATATACCATGCTATTCTGCATCAGTGCAGTTTACATTGAACAAACTGAAATTACATTGAACAGGGCTTTATAACTTGGAGATAACTATTTTACAGGGAACATGGGCTGTGGAGGGTTAAGTGGCTTGCCCAAGACCACAAGGAACACCTGTGGGACTAGAAACCCCAGTCCTTCTGGCCCAAGGTTGCTGTCCTCTAGTGGGATTTGAACCCCTGACCTTCTGGCCTGAAGTACCTTGCCCCAACCACTAGGCCACTCCTCCACTCCAATAAATCTACGAGACAAAGAGTACGGGTGAATAGAGCTCACTCTGAGGAAAAGGAAGTTACCAGTGGTGTGCCCCAGGGATCTGTCCTTGGTCAGATTCTTTTTAACATCTTTGTTAGTGATATAGCGGAAGGGCTGTCGGGTAAGGTTTGCCTCTTTGCGGATGATACCAAAATCTGCAATAGAGTAGACACCCAGGAAGGTGTAGATAACATGAGGAGGGATCTAGCTAAGCTTGGTCTAGAATTTGGCAGCTGGGACTTAATGTTAAAAAATGCAAGGTCATGCATTTGGGCTGCAGCAATCCAAGGGAGCTATATAGGATAGGGGGTGAAATACTTTTGTCCACTAAAGAAGAGTGGGACCTAGGCGTGGTTGTGTCTGATGATCTTAAAGTAGCTAATGTGGCAAAGTCAACCATTTTGAGCATGGGGGAGGTGAACAGCATAAGGAATTCACTTTAATCAAGGGGCCTCTGTTAGGTGTGCAGGGTCAAAAGGCCAGAGCCACAGTTCAAATGCAAAAAAACCCCAGCTGGAACAAGTTCCAGGAAATGCTTGACAGTGTAAGAGGGATAGATTGCAAGCACGAGGACAAAAACCCTCACTCTAGCAAATGCACTGATTATTCTGATGTCAGAAGGCAGGGGGATTACAAACACCTGGGACAGAAAGAGGTGGGGTTAGATCCCAGTGAGTATAAACCTTGATTAAATTATGGAGGAGCAGGGATAGGAGGAGTGATTTGAGAAGGAGCAGAGGAAGCAGCAGAGGACAGACTTCAGAGCAGCAAAGACGATGGAATGCTGGAGAAACTAGAGTAGGTGCTAACTTCTGGAGACAGGCTGAGCTACCCATTGCTGAGAAAGGTGATTTCCCTGAATCACGTTCACAACAAAGGTGGGAGCCAGGAAAGAGAGAAGCTTTCAGACCACCAGAGAGGTTGTCAAGCAGGGCACTCTGATCAAGTGGGTGAGTCAGAACCTATACAATTGGGAGAAGAAGGGTCAGAGCTAGGGGGCAGAAGATATGTTGATGGATTGTTCTTTATGCCAAGCTCTAGATTTAAACTGTCTGAAGAAAGGCCAGCCTGGAAAGAAATGTTCCTCTTGCTGAAGTAACCTCAGAGCTAAGCAGTGAGAAAGTAAATTCCTGTGTGTTTTGAAAGGAGAAATTTACTGCAGCATAAGCTAGTGAAGTAAGGCTGTGATTGATGCTTCTGTGTCAGCTGTGTTGAAACTCCACAACGGAGATAAAGTTAATTGGCTGCTAGAAGTGTTTGTGCTTTGCTCCTGTCTCATATGAAAAAGCCTGCTATAAGAGTTTGTGCTTTGCTCCTGTTTATATGAAAAGCCTGCTATAAGAGTCTTGAGGACACTGTGAATGCTTATTTCATAACCTAAGTTTGGTTCTTCACCTGGAAGTGCAGCCTAGAGAAAATTATGGCTGAGTGAAGATAAATTTGCCATAGAAGAAGTAAAGTTTGTTTTTCTAATGCTCTGATTGACAAAGGACAATAAGAAAAGTGCCATCTTGTTATATGTGAAAAGGCTAAGCTTCTGCAGTGAAGAGGACTTAAAAGCCAATGTTGAGTTCTGTTTGCTTTGCTACCAACTTGCTGAACCTTAAGCAAAAATCCTATAATTTAAAATTCTGTAAATGGTACCAGGAACCTGATCTGTTCTATTGTGTTCAAAAGTACCAAAAGGAGCTAAGGATCCGCACAAAACAAGAGAACAAAAAAGCGGAACCTGGACTGACAAATTCGTTAACCTTGTTTATTGCGCCCCCAACAATGCGCAATAAACAAGGTTAACAAATTTGTCAGTCCAGGTTCCGCTTTTTTGTTCTATTGTGTTCAAAATAAATTATTTTTCTGTCATAAGCCTTACTCTTGGTTTAACACGACTACAATCCTTCTACTTAAAGCATAAATATAACAGCTGATAGAAGGTGGTTCTCAACCACCACGCCCTCAACAACTAGAAGACTAGTGGTTTTGGCATTGTGCTTGTGACAGTTGCATAGTTGGCAGGATTGTGCCATTCAGGATTTACAAAAGGATATTGCAACAAGGCTGTTGAAAGTTGTACACAGCACGGACGGCTGTTGGAAGGTGTACACAGCACGGACGGCTGTTGAAAAAATTTCACGTGGAGTTCACGGCTGGAGTTAGCAGACGGCAGAGCAGTCCAGCTTGGATCTTCATAAAGACACCCTTTGAAAACTGGAGTCAACACCTGAGTCAGGTAAAGCGTACCCAGGTGGGGTTGGCTCAGGATAAAAGTAAAAGGGAAAAGTAAATGCTTTTGAGTCAAACAGGACAAGGGGGCTGTTGAGTGGTGCCGCCCTTGGTTTCTTGTGTTTTTCTTTCAGGAAATCCTTGAAGATGGAGTCTAAAGAATTATTTCAGTGGATGGCAACGCAGTTCCAGCACCAGCAAGAATTGGCACAGCAAGCCCAAGAGAGTGCAGCTGCAGTTATCAGGGAGCAGCAGAAACCGGTCTTGGACTTAGTGGCTGCCCTGGTTGCTTCACAAAGGCAGGAAAGTGGAGGACAGCCGGTACCAGCAGGACCATCATCACTTCCAATGGACAGTCTGGTAGGCCCACCCATAATTGGGGCCTTTAATTTTGGCAATCTTTCGTCTGAGGATGATATTGATGACTTTCTAGAATCATTTGAAAGGGTAGCGCTAGCTATGAGATGGCCAGCTAGCCAGTGGGCAGTGCGTTTAGCGACCTCTTTAACAGGGGAAGCACTGGCTGCATACAGGGCTATTCCAGCTGTCCAAGCCCTGGACTATGAGACTGTAAAAATGGCTATTAGAGATTGTTTGGAATTGACTAAAAGTGTCTATCATCGAATGTTCAGAGGCACAGCTCTTAAAGCTGGAGACACTCCAAAGGCATTAAGCCAAAGGATATGGTGCCTAGATATGATTGTATTAGAGCAATTTATGGCAGCAGTACCAAGAGAAATCCAATCATTTCTGATCCAACAAAACTGCCAAACCACAGAGGAGGCAACTCTGGTGACTGAACGCTACATAGAAGCTGAGTTAGCGCGTCAGCCAAGAGGGGGCGCTCCTAAAGTGAAGGCTGAAGCCGTTTTTGGTATATCAGAAATGAAACAAGGAAATAAAACAGGCTGTGTGAAAACTTATATGCACGCTCAGAAAGAAAAGTGGTCCCAAAAGAAATGTTTTCATTGTGGAGAATTAGGACACTTACAAAGAGCATGTAAGGCTCGTACTGGGTTGGTTGGTACACGTGTGAAACCTCTGGGAGAGGGATTTCTTCTGAGTGTGAATATACAGGGGATCCCTACCAATGCTTTACTTGATTCTGGGGCTGACCAAAGTATGATATCTCAGAGACTTTGGCAGGCCACTGAGGCTCAAGCAAAGAATGGTCAGAGGAGGCCTGAAGGTCATGTTCAGATCCGTTGCATCCACGGGGCTGCCTCTTGTTACCCCATGTATACACTGGAGATAAAGGCATTAGGGGTACAGAAGAGCATTCCTGTGGCTGTGGTACCAAAGCTTCCCCACGACCTAGTTCTAGGAAGGGATTGGCCCCAGTTTAGGGAAGGGTTAGGGAAAGGCCTTCAAGAAAAGGTTGCCTTTGTCTCTACCCGGTCCCAGACTTTAACTAATGACCTGGTGGCTTCCCCATTCTCTAAGGTTAGGAAGGGGAAAGCTGAAAAACGCCGTGAGAAGCGATGGCGAGGCCAGGGGAGGGCTGGGATACTAACAGGCCAAGGATTAACTTGGGTGCCTGCGGAGTTGGTGGAGAGGTTTCCAACCTTTCCAAAGGAACAACGAGCAGACCCAGCACTCACACGGGCATTTGAATATGCACAAGTGGTGCGAGATACCCTTCCAAGATTTCTGTTAGACGGAGAGATATTATACAGAGAAAGTCACGATCCCCAGTCAGGGACAGTCCGAAAACAGCTAGTGGTGCCTGTGGCTTTCAAGGGATTAGTCTTAAGGCTTGCCCACGACCATCCGGTGGGTGGCCACAAAGGGGTACAAGGGACTCTAGATCAGATCCTTGCACGCTTCTACTGGCCCAGGGTTTTTAAGAAAACCACGCGGTTTTGTGATGCTTGTCCCTCATGTCAGCGGGTTACAGCTATCCGGCCAGCAGTGGCACCCATGATCCCGGTCCCTACAATATCTGACCCCATTGGATGGATTGCCATGGATATAGTTGGGCCCTTGGTTAAAACACCTAGGGGGTTTCAATATATTTTAGTGATGGTTGATCAGGCCACTAGATTCCCATGGGCAGTTCCTTTGCGAAATATCACTGCAAAGACAGTAGCCTTAGAAGTAGTGAAACTGTTTTGTGAGGTAGGTTTTCCTAGGGAGGTGTTAACAGATGAGGGACTAACTTTATGTCCAAATATTTGGCCCAGGTTTGGGATGCTTTTGGGATACAGCATGTGAAAACGGCTGCCTATCACCCCCAGTCTAATGGTCTGGTAGAGAGGTTTAATCAAACACTAAAACAGATGCTAAGGCGGGGATTAGATGGGAATGTGACAGAATGGGATGTGTTGCTACCTTTCGTGCTGTACGCCTGTAGGGAGCGGACACAAGCTTCTTTGGGGGTGTCTCCCTACGAATTAATGTATGGCCGGACACCTCGGGGAATCCTTGACATATTAAGGGAGCAGTGGATAGAGCCAGAGAGGGAGGTTATGGGATTTAAGGGGGTGATTAAATAGGACTTCCCGGGCTGCTGAAGAAAATCTACAAGCCAGTCAAAATCACCAAAAACAGTGGTATGACCAGAGGGCAAAACCTCGCCAGTTAGTCCAGGGGGAGAAAGTCCTAGTCATGGTAGCATGTGCTACACCAAAATTTGAGGCCCAGTGGAAGGGACAGTGGAAAGTGGTTAGACAGGTAGGCCCAGTAACCTATGAGGTGGAGAGTGGTAGGCGACACAGACAAGTCTATCATATAAATGTGCTCAGGCCCTGGCAGGAAAGGTCAGCAGTTGCCAATCTATCTAAAGTAGAGCATCGGGCGAGAGGGCCATACCAGAATGCGGATGCCTTATCCCGAATTACAGACTGTCTGGAGGAACCCCAATCTCCTCCAACAGCCAGTAATATCTTAAGCAGGGGGTTATGTGGCAAAGTCAACCATTTTGAGCATGGGGGAGGTGAACAGCATAAGGAATTCACTTTAATCAAGGGGCCTCTGTTAGGTGTGCAGGGTCAAAAGGCCAGAGCCACAGTTCAAAGGCAGAAAAAATCCAGCTGGAACAAGTTCCAGGAAATGCTTGACAGTGTAAGAGGGATAGATTGAAAGCACAAGGACAAAAACCCTCACTCTAGCAACTGCACTGATTATTCTGATGTCAGAAGGCAGGGGGATTACAAACACCTGGGACAGAAAGAGGTGGGGTTGGATCCCAGTGAGTATAAACCTTGGTTAAATTATGGAGGAGCAGAAGTAGGAGGAGTGATTGGAGAAAGAGCAGAGGAAGCAGCGGAGGACAGACTTCAGAGCAGCAAGGACGATGGAATGCTGGAGAAGCCAGAGCAGGTGCTAACTTCTGGAGACAGGCTGAGCTACCCATTGCTGAGAAAGGTGATTTCCCTGAATCACGTTCGCAACAAAGGTGGGAGCCAGGAAAGAGAGAAGCTTTCAGACCACCAGAGAGTTTGTCAGCAGGGCACTCTGATCAAGTAGGTGAGTCAGAACCTATGCAATTGGGAGAACCAGTGTCAGAACAAGGGGCAGAAGAAGATATGTTGATGGATTGTTCTTTATGCCAAGCTCTAGACTTAAAGTGTCTGAAGAAAGGCCAGCCTGGAAATAACTGTTCTTCTTGCTGAAGTAACCTCAGAGCTAAGCAGTGAGAAAGTAAATTCCTGTGTGTTTTGAATGGAGGAATTTACTGCAGCATAAGCTAGTGAAGTAAGGCTGTAATTCATGCTTCTGTGTCAGCTGTGTTGAAACTCCACAACGGAGATAAAGTTAATTGGCTGCTAGAAGTGTTTGTGCTTTGCTCCTGTCTCATATGAAAAAGCCTGCTATAAGAGTTTGTGTTTTGCTCCTGTTTATAAGAAAAGCCTGCTATAAGAGTCTTGAGGACACTGTGAATGCTTATTTCATAACCTAAGTTTGGTTCTTCACCTGGAAGTGCAGCCTAGAGAAAATTATGGCTGAGGGAAGATAAATTTGCCATAGAAGAAGTAAAGTTTGTTTTTCTAATGCTCTGATTGACAAAGGACAATAAGAAAAGTGCCATCTTGTTATATGTGAGAAGGCTAAGCTTCTGCAGTGAAGAGGACTTTAAAAGCCAATGCTGAGTTCTGTTTGTTTTGCCACCAACTTGCTGAACCCTTATGATATGATTGAGACGTTTAAATACCTCAGTGACATAAATGCTCAGGGGGAGAACCTCTTTCGATTGAAAGCAAGTACTGCTACAAGGGGACGTGGGATGAGGGTGAAAGGGGATAGATTCAGGAGTGATATATGGAAATATTTCTTTACGGAAAGAGTGGTGGATCCGTGGAATAGTCTCCCAGTGGAGGTGGTAGAGATGAGGACAGTTTCTGAATTTAAAAAAGCATGGGACAAACACAGAGGAAAGGAAAAAAGGGGACTGTTGTAGTTGTTGATATGGAAGGATAGACTAGATAGGCCATGTGGTCTTTTTCTGTAGCCATTTTTCTAAGTTTCTATGTTTACCCATACCACTCCGTTTATTAATTTATAGACTTCTATCATATCTCTCCTCAGCAGACTCTTTTCCAGGTTAAAGAGCCCTAACCTTTTTAACCTTTCTTCATAAGGGTATCCTTCCACCCCCTTTACCATTTTGGTGGCTCTTCTCTGAACCTTTTCTAATAACGCTATATCCTTTTTAAGATACGGCGACCAGAATTGCACAGAATATTCAAGGTGCGGTCACCCCATGGAACGATACAGAGGTATTATAATATCTTTTGTTTTATTTTCCATTCCTTTCCTTATGATACCTAGCATTCTATTTGCTCTCTTGGCTGCTGCTGCATACTGGGCGGAGGGTTTTAATATGTTATCCACAATGATGCCTAAATCTTTTTCCTGGGTGGTGGTTCCTAATGCGGAACCTTGCATTGTGTAACCATAGTTTGGGTTGTTCTCCCTAGGTGCATAACTTTGCACTTGTCCTTTGGCAGGCTATGGCCTATAAGTTAGGCCCTGATTCCAACCCCCATCTCAGTAAAGAACCAAAGTCTGTAAAAGTTTGAGAAAAACTGTTTAAACTGCTTAAGAAGTTTTCATGAATGCATAAATCTTTCATTATTCTCTTGTGCTGTGAAAATAGAAATGTTTCAATACTTGCATTCCTACAGCCAGGGACGACCTTGCAGTAGAGAAGTATCCAAACCTAGAAACTGCACCATTGTTAGAACAGTCCTAGAGGAGGGAGCTGGGTGCTAGGCCCAGGAGGGATCTCTGATTGGACAGGTGCAGGGGGCGTTGGGACCAATAGAAAGTTTGCATGTATCAAGCTGAAGAAAAATGTATAAATGAATATGTTTCTGTAAGAACTTTGCTCAGTCCTTTTTGAAGCTTTGACTAACTGGGCCTTGTGCACAATAAATTGGCTTGGACCCTGTAAATTGACTCCTGGATTTATTCGTTGTCTGCACTTCGCTGCTTCATATTCTTGGTGCGTTGGCCGGGAATGTGCGGATAGTGAATGGTGGTCAAGGGAATACTCCACGCAATTCACCTCCAGGTTTGGCCCGGTCGGAACCGTGTCTGTCCGACCACAGGGGAAACCTCAGGCGCCGCCGATCCCTTTGTATCGGAGAGGGTTCCTCCTCGCCTCGGCGGGCCACTGGGTCCGGCCTAGCAACAGCTCCGAACCCGAGGGGAGTCCAGGATCTAACCTAAGAACTGGTTTGGTATCGGGAACCGGATCCGGTGAGTAGACATTTTCTTGTTCAAAAGTCAGTGAAGCCTGGGGAAAAGAGTCTTGCATGTGTGCGCGAGACTGATTTGGTATAGACTAACTGGGAAAATCTCGCATGAGTGCGCGAGACAAGAGAACTTGATCACCTCTCATAAGGGCGGTCCTAGTACGCTCCACATAAGGGTTAGCGGAAGCCGAAGCCACCGATCCTTTGGTTGGGAATAGTCAGTCAGAAAACCTAGGCATTTTGAAAAATGATTTCTTGTGCTGGTATGATTCTTTGTGTGATTGAGAGGTCTTGAGACACAGACCGAGCGAGAGCGGACTCCTGAATAGCGCAGTTCCTGGCCGGGTGACCGCGCCCAGGTCGCGAAAAGGAGGAAGCGTGTGGTGTTTGTTCCCCTCAGTGTTCTGTGGGCTGTACGGACCCCTTACCTACAGCCATACTACCTACCCTTACTGTTTGTCGTCTTGTACGTCATTACGTGTATGCCATTACGATTATGGGAGGGACGGAGTCCACGCAAACTCCGTTGGAATGTATGATCACGAATTTCCGTAAAGGTTTTTGAGGAGACTACGGCATAAAATTGTCTCTGTCTAGATTGAGAGTGTTATGTGATAGGGAGTGGCCTGTGTTAGCTACTTCATGGCCCCGTGGGGGCACCTTTGATGTAGAAACAGTTTCTCGTATTCATCAGCTTGTACAAAAAGCGCACCCTGATCAGTTCCCCTACATAGATTCCTGGTTGGGTGTTTGTGAAAGGCAGCCCTCTTGGGTAAAGCGCTGCTATGAGGACCAGTGCAGAATATTAGTAGCAACTACTAGGGGGACCCGAAAGGTTGAGGAGAAGAAGCTGCCTGTGTATTCTGCCTCAGAGTCCCCAGAAATCCTGGCCCGTTTACCCCAGCACCCACATAGGTTAGTTCCCCCAGCTCCGCTACCTGAAGCGGAACCTGATGAGGTACCTCAGCAATTACCGCTGCAGCAGCAAAAGAAGCCCACTTCCCCGAATGATAGCCCCGAGTCTGGCCCAAGTACGTCGGGGGAACCAGGGTACTCCGACGAGATGGAAAGCGGAGGCTCTCCTGCCAGTTCAGGGTCACCAACCAAGAAAGCTTATACCCGGGAGCCGTATGATTTAAGAAGTATAACCCCGAAGAAGAAGGAGAAAGCAGGGCGCCTAATGCCATTGCGTCAAGTGCCTGGTGTACCTATCCTAATTGAATAGGGCCAGATGGCACAAGGACCAACAAGTCTAGTTTATGTACCTTTTTCCATTACTGATTTATTAAACTGGAAAACGCATTATGCATCCTATACAGCAAAACCCCAGGAATTGACAGAATTAATGTCTAGTATAATGCAAACTCATCAGCCTACCTGGGCCGATTGTCGCCAGCTCCTGTCCACTCTCTTTACTACTGAGGAGCGAGCGTGGATTGTGCAAGCAGCCATCCGCTGGTTAGAAGAAAATCCCGTAGAAGGGGGAGGGGATCTGAATCTCCCGCAAGCAGCCTCCGCAGCTTTCCCGAATGAAGATCCTAGATGGGATCCGAATAGTGACAGGGGGGCAGCAACCCTAACACGATTCCGCCAGGCCTTGCTGCAAGGCCTGAAGAAGGGAGGCCAGAGGGCCATGAATATCGGGAAGGTATCTGAAGTTATCCAGGGTCCAGATGAGAGCTCAGCGGCCTTTTATGAGCGGTTGTCTGAGGCCTATAGACTATATACCCCATACGATCCCGCCGCTCAGGAGAATTTGCGCATGGTAAATGCAGCCTTTGTCAGTCAGTCCCAGAGAGACATAAAACGAAAATTGCAGAGACTGGATGGATTTGCGGGTATGAATACAGCACAGTTAATGGAAGTCGCTCAGAAAGTATTTGTGAATCGTGAAAATGAATGTGACAGAGAAAGTGAACGAAAGATGAAGAAGAAAGCAGATCTTGCTGCCGCTTTAGTTGAATGACGTGGAGGAGGTTTTCCTAACCAAAGGACCAGAGAACGTGGAAGAGGCCGCGGAAGTAGCAGGCCTCCTTTGGGTGCGAATCAGTGCGCCCATTGCAGAGAAGGACATTGAAGAAATGAATGCCCGCATCTTGACTCCACCCCCAGGAGGGGAGGAGGGAGCCCCTGGAGAACAGGAGGCCGATTTCAAAATCGTGGAGGAATGAACTGAGCACAGTTCCAGCGCGAGAGAGAAGAAGCCATTGAGGGAGTGGCAGTAGCAACGGGCTATGACATGGATGAAATGGATGAAGACTAGGCCAGACCGGGCTCCAAGTTTACCCTGGGTCCCCAGGAGCCTATGGTCAGTTTAAAAGTAGGGGACCAATATATGGACTTTATGGTAGATACAGGAGCAGAACATTCCATGGTGGCAAAGCCAGTGGCTCTTCTCTCCTCTCGATCTGTCACCATTGTTGGGGCCACTGGGCCACCAAGCCATTCCTGCAGAACCGTATGTGTTAACTAGGGGGACAGAAGATAACGCACCAGTTCTTTATATGCCCGAGTGCCCTATTCCACTTCTGGGCCGTGATATGCTTGCAAAGCTTCAGGCACAAATATCCTTTGCTGAAGGGGGAGAAATGAAAATGACTGTGAACCCAAAGCCTGCTGGATTAATGGTGCTAACTGTTCCCCGAGAAGAGTGGCGGTTCTATAGTACACTTCCAATTAAGTCAAACAGTTCCTTTATACCCACCAGCCTCATAGCCCCGCCTGAAGTATGGGCAGAAGATAATCCACCTGGCCTAGCGAAAAACATAGCCCCTGTCATTGTCACCCTCAAGCCAGGAGCGGAACCAGTGCATGTGAAGCAGTATCCTCTTCCCCGACCAGCCATTGAAGGAATCCACTGCCATCTGATGAAACTGTTGAAGTATGGACTTCTTAAGGAATGCCAGTCACCTTGGAACACCCCTCTTCTCCCAGTAAAGAAACCTGGGACAGGGGATTACCGCCCAGTACAAGATCTGAGGCGGGTAAATGATGCAGTTGAAACTATACACCCAGTAGTACCAAATCCTTATACTCTCTTGGGACTGATCCCCGCTGAAGCTACTCATTTCACCGTCCTGGACCTGAAAGATGCCTTCTTCTGTGTACGCCTGGCCCCCACCAGTCAACTTTTATTTGCTTTTGAATGGCAAGACCCCACAACAGGAAGGCGGGGCCAACTCACCTGGACCCGATTACCTCAAGGATTCAAGAATTCACCTACTCTCTTCAGTGCTGCCCTGAATCAAGATCTTTCAAGTTACTCAGTGAACCCAGGACAAAGGGTTCTCCTTCAGAATGTGGATGACCTGCTCATAGCCACCAACTCAGACAGTGAATGTCTACAAGCCACCAGTGAACTAGTTACTCAGTGAATCCAGGACAAAGGGTTCTCCTTCAGTATGTGGATGACCTGCTCATAGCCACCAACTCAGAAAGTGAATGTCTACAAGCCACCAGTGAACTTCTGTACCTTTTGAATGAGGCTGGATACAAAGTCTCACGAGCTAAGGCGCAACTATGTCAAACTGAAATTAAATACCTAGGGTTCCAGTTGTCCAGCGGAATTCGACACTTGGGACCTGAACGCAAAGAAGCTGTATGCAGTATTCCCACTCCAACCACTAGGAGGCAAGTGAGAGCCTTCCTGGGGGCCATAGGATACTGTCGCATATAGATCCCCAATTTTGCGTTGCTAGCAAAACCATTGTATCAAGTTACCAAAGGAATGGAAAAGTCTCCACTGGAGTGGGGACCAGAACAGGATGCAGCATTCCGTTCTCTGAAAAGTGTTCTGATGTCATCACCAGCTCTGGGTCTCCCAGATGTCCAGAAACCTTTCCATCTCTATGTCCATGAGTCACAAGGAAATGCTCTAGGGGTGCTGACCCAATCTCTTGGATCTTGGCAGCGGCCAGTAGCCTATTTGTCAAAACAGCTGGATGTGGTAGCAAGAGGTTGGCCCCCTTGTTTGAGAGCTGTTGCAGCAACAGCCCTTTTAGTGAATGAAGCAGATAAGCTCACTCTAGGACAAAATCTTCAAGTGACTGTACCCCATTCTGTCCTCACCCTCATGGAACACAAAGGGAGTTTCTGGCTAACAAAGTCACGAATGTTGAAATATCAGAGCATGTGTGAAAATCCCCAGATACAGTTAAAAGTTAGTCAAGCTCTGAATCCTGCTACACTGTTTCCAGTTGGTCCTGGGCCCCCTGATCATGACTGTATAGAGACTATGGACACTGTATTTTCAAGTCGCCCAGATTTAACTGATGTTCCTTTGGAGGATCCTGAACAGACTTTCTTTGTGGATGGAAACAGTCTCGTCATCAATGGACATCGTTGTGCTGGATATGCAGTGGTGACCCTCGAGCTGGTAGTTGAGTCCTCAGCTTTGGCCCCAGGAACTTCAGCGCAGAAGGCTGAATTGATAGCTCTCACTAGAGCACTGATATTAGGAGAAGGACTCCGTTTAAATGTGTACACAGATTCCAAGTATGCCTTTACCACTTTACACGCACATGGAGCCTTGTATAAAGAGCGAGGGTTGATCACCTCAGGAGGCAAGTCCATTAGGTATGGGCCCGAGATATTGATGCTATTAGATGCTGTATGGGCCCCTAAGCAAGTTGCAGTCATGCACTGTCGAGGTCACCAGACAGGAGTAGGAGAAGTTACCCGAGGAAATAAGTTTGCTGATGCCACCGCCCGAAAAGCAGCCACAAATGGACGAGTTGTGACCCAAGACACTTCAGTGCAAGCAGCCATATTCCCCGTGCCCCTTAGTTCATTGGCTCCCCGATACACTACCAAAGAGATGGATTATTTCTGTGAAAAGGAGGGAGGGGTACTAACAGAAAAAGGTTGGATAGTGCTGCCACCTCCAGAGGGTAGCTCACCTCCAGGTCCTACAGTCATTCCTGAAGCATTAGGGCCAGCTTTTGTTCATGCTTTTCATCAGGCCACGCACTATGGGAAAACGGCCATGGAAAGAGCCCTAAGACCCCATTTTTGTATTTCACTACAAGGACCCCTGTCCACTTCAGTGGCACAGCAGTGTTTGACATGTGCCAAGAACAATCCTAGGCAAGGTCCTGTTCCACCCCCAAGAGTTCCAACAGTAGGGGTGGCCCCCATGAGTGATATTCAAGTAGATTTTACTGAAATGCCACGAGCAAACGGATATCACTACCTGTTAGTTCTAGTTTGTACATTTTCTGGGTGGGTAGAAGCCCGTCCCACTCAGAGAAGGCTCGAGAAGTCAAAGATACTGCTCCATGAGATTATTCCTCGATTTGGAATACCATTAACTATAGGGTCAGACAATGGACCCTCATTTGTGTCCCAAGTGACTCAACAGCTAGCTCGAGCTCTACAGATACAATGGAAGTTGCACACTGCCTATAGACCCTAGAGTTCAGGGAAGGTAGAACTCATGAATAGAACCCTGAAATCTCAGTTGTCCAAGCTATGTCAAACACACCTAAAGTGGCTTCAGGTTCTCCCTATAGCCCTTCTTAGGATACGTTCTGCCCCAACCAAGTCCTTGGGAGTTTCCCCTTTTGAGATTTTGTATGGGTGACCTCCGCCCATTGTACAGGGAATTAAAGGAGATATGAAACAAATAGGATCTGAAATAACTAGACAAGACCATGGGATGATGTTCCAAGGGTTGCAGAGCAGAGATGGCATCCATCTGTCCAAGAAAGGTCAACGTATCTTTGGTAGTAGACTGGCTAATCTACTGAAGAGGGCTTTAAACTAGATTCGTTGGGGATGGGTGAAGAAAGCCCCCAGGTAAGTGAAAGCCCCCAGGTAGGTGATACCCATTTCCATAAAGGTATTTAATGTAACAGGGGTAACATATGGAAAGCAGTGTGTATTAATGCCCGTAGCATGGGAAATAAGATCCCTGAAGTTGAAGCTTTGGTGGGAGTGGCTGACTTGGATTTAGTGGCAGTTATAGAAACATGGTTCACAGAAAACCATGACTGGGATGTAACTATACCTGGCTATACTTTATTCAGAAAGGACAGAGTAGGAAGAAGGGGAGGAGGAGTGGCACTATATCTAAAAACTACTATTAAAGCTTTGGAATTACAGAGCTTAAAAGGGAGAGAGGAGGCATTGTGGGTTAAACTAGAAAGAGGGAAAGAGAAATCTATTTGCATTGGTGTGATATACAGACCTCCCTCACAAGAGGAAGAGGTGGACAGAGAGTTAATTGAAGACATACGCAGCATTGCTAGGAAAGGGGAAGTGCTACTGATAGGAGATTTCAATATGCCAGATGTTGATTGGCACATTCCTGCTGCAGTATCATCTAGAAGTAAGGAGATCCTGGATTCTCTACAGGGAGAACTATTCAGGCAATTGGTAACAGACCCCACACGTGAAGGGGCCATACTGGACTTGGTGCTTACCAATGGTGAAAGTGTTTCTGATGTTGTAGTGGGAGATCATTTTGCATCCAGTGATCACCAGATGGTGTGGTTCAGTATTAGGACTAGGGCTGTTAGAATCCATTCCAAGGTGAGGATCTTAGACTTTAGGAAGACTAACTTTGCGAAGATGGGCCAATACCTCAGGGAGTCGTTAGTGGGATGGGAACAGCTGGGGGATGTAGAAAAACAGTGGGCAAAACTGAAAGGGGGTATTTTAAAGGCAACCAACCTTTTTGTTAAAATGGTAAATAAAGGCAAAAGGAACAGGAGACTGCTATGGTTTTCGAAGGAAGTAGCTGAAAAAGTGAAGAAAAAGAGGGAGGCCTTCATGAAATACAAGAGATCACAGAGAGAGGAAGACAGGCATCTGTATTTGGAAAAACTTAGAGAAGCTAGCAAAGTAGTCAAGAAGGCAAAGATTCAAAAGGAGGAGGAAATAGCCAATGCAATAAAATGGGGGGATAAGACATTTTTCAGATATATTAGTGCGAAGAGGAAGGGCAAAAGTGGTATTGTCAGACTCAAGGATGCAGGGGGGGAATATGTAGAAGCTGATAAGGATAAAGCGGAATTGCTTAACAAATATTTTTGTTCTGTGTTCACAGATGAAGAACCAGGAGCAGGAACTCAGAAAACACCCACAAATAAGAACAGAAGCCAGGGACATCTTGAACAATTTTCAGAAGACTGTGTTCGTGAGAAACTAGCTCAACTTAAAGTAGACAAAGCGATGGGACTGGATGGGATACACCCTAGAATACTGAGGGAACTTGGGGACGTTCTAGCAACTCCACTGACTGACCTTTTCAATGCCTCGTTGGAGTCGGGAGTGGTGCCAAAGGACTGGAGAGAGGCTCATGTGGTACCTTTACACAAAAGCGGAAGTAAGGATGTGGTTGAAAACTACAGGCCGGTTAGTTTAACTTCGGTGGTGAGTAAATTATTGGAAACGCTGCTGAAAGAGAAAATAGTGAGGTTTCTGGAGTCCAGCGGATTACAGGATCCGAGGCAGCATGGATTCACCAGAGGCAGGTCTTGTCAGACAAATCTGATTGATTTCTTTGACTGGGTGACCAGGGAGTTGGACCAAGGGAGAGCTCTAGATGTGGTGTATTTAGATTTCAGTAAAGCCTTTGACACTGTTCCTCACAGGCGACTTATAAACAAACTGAGCACCCTAGGAATGGACCCTAAAGTTACTGCTTGGGTTAGAAATTGGTTGGGTGGGAGGCGACAAAGAGTACAAGTAAATGGAGCTCACTCTGAGGAGAAGGATGTTACCAGTGGTGTGCCCCAGGGATCTGTCCTTGGTCCGATTCTTTTTAACATCTTTGTTAGTGATATAGCAGAAGGGCTGTCGGGTAAGGTTTGCCTCTTTGCGGATGATACCAAAATCTGCAATAGAGTAGACACCCAGGAAGGTGTAGATAACATGAGGAGGGATCTAGCTAAGCTTGAAGAATGGTCTAGAATTTGGCAGCTGGGATTTAATGTTAAAAAATGTAAGGTCATGCATTTGGGCTGCAGCAATCCAAGGGAGCAATACAGTATAGGAGGTGA
This sequence comes from Ichthyophis bannanicus, assembly GCA_033557465.1. Classification (NCBI taxonomy): domain Eukaryota; kingdom Metazoa; phylum Chordata; class Amphibia; order Gymnophiona; family Ichthyophiidae; genus Ichthyophis; species Ichthyophis bannanicus. Next base: position 40,787,015 of record CM066049.1, on the reverse strand, counting down.
AGTACTTTTGTCCACTAAAGAAGAGCAGGACCTAGGCGTGGTTGTGTCTGATGATCTTAAAGTAGCTAAACAGGTAGAAAAGGTGACGGCAAAAGCTAGAAGGTTGCTTGGGTGCATACGGAGAGGAATGGCTAGCAGAAAAAAGGAGGTATAATGCCTCTGTATAAGTCTTTGGTGCGACCTCATTTGGAGTATGGTGTGCAATTCTGGAGACCGCACCTTCAAAAGGATGTGAACAGGATGGAGTCGGTGCAGAGGGTTGCTACTAAAATGATTAATGGGCTTCATTATAAAGCATATGAGGACAGACTTAAGGATCTTAATATGTATACCTTAGAGGAAAGGCGGGATAGAGGTGATATGATTGAGATGTTTAAATACCTCCGTGGCATAAATGTTCAGGGAGAGAGCCTCTTTCAATTGAAAGCAAGTTCTGCTACGAGGGGACATGGGATGAGGGTGAAGGGAGATAGATTCAGGAGTGATATGAGGAAATATTTCTTTACAGAAAGAGTAGTGGATCCATGGAATAGTCTCCCAGTGGAGGTGGTAGAGATGAGGACAGTAACTGAATTCAAAAAAGCATGGGACCAACACAGAGGATCTCTAAAGGTAAAAAGTGGACTGTTGTAGTTGTTGTTATGGAAGGACAGACTAGATAGGCCATGTGGTCTTTTTCTGTCATCATGTTTCTATGTTTCTAAGAACTATTGGCTTTAGGTTCTGTTTTGCAGAGTCTTCATGCCTGGGTGCAAGATCGATTGCCCATCAATCTGACAGAACCTCTGCATCCCTTCAAGCCAGGAGTGTCAGTGTGGATCAAAGAGTGGACAAAGACCCCACTGGCGCCACATTGGAAGGGACCTTATGTTGTCATCTTGTCAACCCCAACTGCAGTAAAAGTCGCAGAACTCGATCCCTGGATCCATCACAGTCGAGTGAAGCCAGCAGCGGCTCCTGAACCTTTTCAATGGACTTCAGTAAATGATCCGGAGACTCCATTGCGACTCACATTGCGGAGACAACCAGCACTGTAAGAATCTTCAGAATCTACAATCACACCCCTGTCACGCACGAGTGGCAGTCGGAGCAGAAAAGAAGAAGAAGCTCTACAAGCTCAACGTACCCAATATTCCAGTTGACCTCCAAAGACTGTAATCATAATGTTCTTCCACTATTATCTTGTGGGAGTGGTGGTCCTGGGATTTCTGGAAAAGACTTTTGCCTTGCCCCCTTATGCAGCTTGCATAACTACCACTTGAACTGGACAGAAGGTCACTCAGACTTTACTTTACCATTCCTACTATACTTGCACTGGTATAGTCAGCCAGTGTATCTATAATGCTACAGAGTTAAATATCTGTACGAAGGGGAAAAGTAAGACTTGTTACAACCCCCGGCAGAACCCCTCTTATTATGTACTCGAGATACGATGGAATGATGAGGACGGGACCCTCATAAATGCCACCCGACAGCTTCCTGATCCCACGAAGCATGTTACCCTGAGTTTTGATGCTTGTGAAGTAATCAACAGAAATGTCTATCACAAGTGTGGATATTGGGAGCATGCCTACTATTATGATGATAAATACATGTGTCCTGAAGGAGCATACGGATGGGGAAAGTGTACTGGGAAATCTTCCCCAACCGTCTACAGTACATCATCCAAAGATGCTTACTACTGTCCCAAGTGGGAATGCGTGTATTATGCTACCTGGCCAGGTGCACCTATGGGACGAGATGGAGATAATTGAGTAGTTATCTTGGAAAAATTATCATTACCAGAACCTAAGAAATGTTTAAGAAAGGTGCCTGTAATCCAGTGCGACTCACCGTACTTAACCCCAGCCAGTGGAAGCAGGGGTACAGATTTGGGTTATGGATAGCAGGAGGCGGCGTAGATCCTGGAACTTTTATACATATACAGCTGAATACTAAGACTCATGCCTCTGCACCTTATTGAATACATCACTCTTTCTATGAAGCTATGAAGGCAGAGTTTGAGATTTCTCATGCCTCCCAAAACTTGTTCATTGAGCTCGCCGGGGCAGTAGCATCTAGTCTCCACATTTCAGACTGCCTTTTCTGTGGAGGGACTAAGATGCGAGACCAATGGCCCTGGGAGGCACAAGAAGTGAACTATTCAATGCCTTATAATCAGACTGATTTACATCAAACTACTAGTGAATGGGTACTGGCCCACCCCATTGTTGGTAATTTGTGTTTTGCTCGCTTTGGACCACAGTTTGCCATGGAAGTTGGACAGCTGGTCTGTCTCAATCAAACGTTTTACAACAGTACCATTAAGAAGACATCTTGGTGGTCAGGAGTCAATGCTTCAGAGCCCTCCAACCCTCTAGTTCGTTTCCCTAATCTTGCCAGCATTTGGACTAATCTAGCAGCTTATAATGCCTGGCAAGCACCACCTGGACTGTACTGGATTTGTGGAACCTGAGCATATGCTAGGCTCCCTCACCACTGGGGAGGAGCGTGTACCTTGGGAACTATACGACCTTCCTTTTTCCTGTTGCCTACGTCTCATGAAGAACAACTGGGTTTTCCCGTGTACAGGAGTCAGCAGAAACGAGAGGTCTTGAAAATAGGCCAATGGGACAAATTGAAGGATGAGGAGTGGCCACCTGAGAGAATCATTTCATACTATGGACCTGCTACATGGGAGCAAGATGGTACATGGGGATATCGTACTCCTGTGTATATGATAAATCATATTATACGTTTACAAGCTGTTGTTGAAATAATAACCAATGAAACCAGTAAAGCACTAACTCTTTTAGCTAAGCAAAGTACACAGATGCGTACAGCTATTTATCAGAATCGTTTAGCTCTAGATTATTTGTTAGCCGCTGAAGGTGGAGTGTGTGGAAAATTGAATTTGACCAACTGTTATTTACAGATTGATAATAATGGACATGTTGTTGAAGATATAGCTACTCAAATACGCACACAAGCTTATGTGCCTGTTCAGACCTGGCATGGCCTGAAGCTTGATGGGTTTGGTTCAGCATTTTCATGGTTAGGGGGTATGAAGATCCTTGTGCTTATTGTATTACTCATATTGGCTGTTTGCTTGCTTCTCCCATGTCTCCTACCCCTTTGCTTGCGCATGATAACCTCAGTTATTGATAGCACTGTAGAACGGAAGGCAGCTACGAAAATATTAGCTATGTGACAATATTCCCCAATACCCCAAGATGAGGCGGTTACACAAGTTTAATATGTGATTTAATTCTCACCCTTTCTCACTAGCGGGTGAGAATAATCAAAGGGGGGAATGTGGCAGGCTATGCCCTATAATAGTCTGCAAATGTGAAAGGCCTGTAAGTTAGGCCCTGATTCCAACCCCCATCTCAGTAAAGAATCAAAGTCTGTAAAAGTTTGATAAAAACTGTTTAAACTGCTTAATAAGAAGTTTTCATGAATGCATAAATCTTTCATTATTCTCTTGTGCTGTGAAAATAGAAATGTTTCAATACTTGCATTCCTAGAGCCAGGAACGACCTTGCAGTAGAGAAGTATCCAAACCTAGAAACTGCACCATTGTTAGAACAGTCCTAGAGGAGGGAGCTGAGTGCTAGGCCCAGGAGGGATCTCTGATTGGACAGGTGCAGGGGGCGTTGGGACCAATAGAAAGTTTGCATGTATCAAGCTGAAGAAAAATGTATAAATGAATATGTTTCTGTAAGAACTTTGCTCAGTCCTTTTTGAAGCTTTGACTAACTGGGCCTTGTGCACAATAAATTGGCTTGGACCCTGTAAATTGACTCCTGGATTTATTTGTTGTCTGCACTTCGCTGCTTCAGTCCACATTAAATTTTATCTGCCATTTTGATGCCCAGTCTTCCAATTTATCAAGATCCTCTTGCAATTTTCCACAATCCTCATGGGTTTTAACAACTTTAAATAGTTTTGTCTCATCTGCAGATTTGATAACCTCACTCGTTATTCCCTTTTCCAGGTCATTTATGAATATGTCAAAAAGCAGCAGACCCAGCACAGATCATACCGAGTGTACGATCTAGAGCAGGGGTTCTCAACCCTGTCCTCGGGACCCCACTAGCCAGTCGGGTTTTCAGGCTATCCACAATGAATATGAATGAGATATATATGCATTAGAAATAGCCTGCCAAACTGACTGGTTTGTGGCCCTCCAGTGCTGGATTTGGGGACCCCTGCCGTACACCTCTGTCAAGTACGATTGTGAGTGGGCAAGGTACAGATGTCCTCGACATCAAAAGGGTAGATAGAATGTGTCACATCCCTCCTAGTTTCTCACCACCACCAAAAAGTTGTCTAATAGACAATATTTTGGTGGTGGTGAGAGGCGAGGAGGTATGTGACATATTCCATCTAATCTTTTTGATGTCTTGGACATCTGTACCTTGCCCACTCACAATCTTAAATGACAGAGGTGTAAGGCCGGGGTCCCCAAATCCAGCATTGGAGGGCCACAAGCCAGTCAGTTTGGCAGGTTATTTCTAATGCATATATATCTCATTCATATTCATTGTGGATAGCCTGAAAACCCGACTGGCTAGTGGGGTCCCGAGGACAGGGTTGAGAACCACTGATCTAGAGTAACACCAAGGTTTTTTACCTCGTTCTTTACTTCCAATTCTGCTTCTGGGAGGAGGAGCTTTTGATAGGGGGGGGGGGATAAAGTTTTGATTCCTTGTGATGTATAATACCTCGGTTTTGGTATAAATTATCTTTAGGTTATGAGAGTTTAGCCAGATTGCTATTTTGTTAAAGCAGGATGTAAGTTGAAGCGGCACTGGATTTTTCATGTCAGTGGAAGATATAGCATTATATTATCTGCATAGATATTATATGCTAAATCAAATTTATTGAAGACATTGCATACTGGTTGCAGGTATAAATTTATTTATTTATTTACATTCTCTTATATACCGCGCTATTCTGCATCAGTGCGGTTTACATTGAACAAACTGAAATTACATTAAACAAGGCATTATAACTTGGAGATAACTATTTTACAGGGAACATGGGCTATGGAGGGTTATGTGGCTTGCCCAAGACCACAAGCAGCACCTGTGGGACTAAAAACCCCAGTCCTTCAGGCCCAAGGTTGCTGTCCTCTAGTGGAGGAGTGGAGTGGAGTGGAGGAGTGGCCTAGTGGTTGGGGCAAGGTACTTCAGGCCGGAAGGTCGGGGGTTCAAATCCCACTAGAGGACAGCAACCTTGGGCCAGAAGGACTGGGGTTTCTAGTCCCACAGGTGCTGCTTGTGGTCTTGGGCAAGCCACTTTACCCTCCCATAGCCCATGTTCCCTGTAAAATAGTTATCTCCAAGTTATAATGCCCTGTTCAATGTAATTTCAGTTTGTTCAATGTAAACCGCACTGATGCAGAATAGCGTGGTATATAAGAGAATGTAAATAAATAAATTAAAAGGAGAGCAGACCCTTGTGTGACACCTTGCTCTTGTTTGTAAGATCTAGAAGTCTGATGGCCAAGCTTAACTTGTTGGGTGTAATCAGAAAGATGTGACTGGAACCACTGAAGTATCATGTCTTGTATCCCCTATTTGGTATAGTCTCTTGAGAAGTAAATCATGGCTAATGCTATCCTGCATGTCCATGTATGTATTGCTGCAGTGTCTATCAATACAAACATCTCACTTTCCATTTCCTTTTACACTAGCTTAGATGCACTTAGATAACCTTATAGAGTTATGGGCATGCAACAGACTAGTATGTGTAGTGTCACGCCCTCACCACCCGCCTCTAGCCTAGAGGGGCATGGTATCAGAGGAACTTCCCTCGATTGGCTTGGGCAAACTAACTTTCCCCAGGTGTATCTTGGGATATGTAGTTTGCCTTCAAAAATGGCTTCAAGAAGAAGTTGTAGTCATGGTCCGGAGGTAAGGCAAAGTGACAGAATTTTATTTCTTACGCAAAAGTTCAAGTACCCTGTACACAGAACTCCTTCTTATGCAGGATTATTGGTAACACAGCACTAGAACAGCATAACTGCTTCACAAGCTTCAAACACACACAGCTGCTTGAAACGTTTCTCAGCCCTGAAAAACAGCACTTCTTTAGAAGGGTAAAAATGCCTCTTTTTAGCCTTGCCTTGTAAAACAATTAATGGCAACAATAAAACTTAGTCCCACTGGAACAAAAGCTTCTTCTTAACTCCCATCCCGGATTAAGTTTAAACCAAAATATGGGAGACACGGGCAGCAAATATTCACTGAGCTTTTTAGCTTCCCTGCAAGTTTGCCTGGCTGCGTCACAAACCTCCGGGTGCTAGCAAACATATCCCCGGCCTCTTGTCGGTTCTCTGGATCTTGTTATTTCCAGCTTAAGGAGACCTTCTCAGAAGGTGTTAGCCCTCAGCATAACGGTTCAACGCACTTGGCTTGGCATAAAGTACAATCCATAGGAATATCCATAGCCCTCAAGTCATCCTCAGCAGTATCGACTTGCATATCTTCAATTGCTGGAGCAGTGTCCAGTTCTGAGCTCTCAAAGCAGTGCTCAGTAAACAGCTCCCCCTTGGGTCCTAGAGTCACTCCTGTTCCCAGCTCCACCTGAGACAGCCGGTCAGTACCTTCAGCCTTCGGCCCGTCTCCTCGGCTGGGGTCCCTGTGGTTCAGCTCCTCCCAGGACTCTCCTCTATGGCTCCGCTGCGTCTCCAGCTTCCCTTGTTTCTCCAGCCTCCCTTGTTTCTCCAGCCTCAGCAGGGGTTTATATTTCCACCTCCAGGGTTCCAGCCCCTCCTCCTCCCTTCTGGCCCTTCCCAGGTGATTATAATCTCTTCTCATGCCTGCAGGGACCTGTAGGAGTCTGGGTGTGGCACCCTGGGCTTTCTCTCTCTCTTCTTTCTCTCCCTTCGCGGGGCCTGAGATCCAAGCCAGGCAGGGATCTCGTGGATATCGGTGTACGCAGGATTCAGGTTTCCCTTGAAATACACAACTGGGCTCCCCCCTAAGTCCAATTCCATGTCCTTTTCTATTCTCATGGGTTCAAGACGGGCATCTGTCACAGTAGTCTGGCTTGCATGAACATATCTGTTTCATCAATATTAACCAAGAGACTTGTTTAATCTAGTAAAGTACTTTATCAATCAACCACAACAAGAAGGGATTCAGCCCCAAGCCTATGCGAACTACATCCAATCCAAATCAATAAAAACAAATACTACATCATTACATGAACCTGTCCAAACTTCCCTTCCGCAGTTTTCAATCACCAACCTCTCACCACTCTCTGTAAAAACCATAAATGAAGTTATTACCTCCATCAACATGACTACTTCACCATCTGACCCATGTCCAGCACACTGGATAAGATCTATGCGTACAGAACTCAGCCCTTTTATAGCTAACATAGCGAAGCTGTCATTTGAATCTGGTGTCTTCCCAGATGCTCTCAAACATACATCCATCCGACCACTGCTGAAAAACAACCAGCTTGACCCAAAGAAGGAGGACTCATACCGTCCAATCTCTAGTATCCCATTTCTAGCCAAAATTCTTGAGAAATTAACTCTCAGGCAGATACAACAGCATATAGACTCATTTTCCCCTTTAGATCCATGTCAACATGGATTCAGGGAAGCCCACGGTGTAGAAACTCTCCTAACAACATTAATCAATACACTTATCAACGGCATTGACAATCTGAAAAATGGCTTTGCTCTAATATTTCTTGATATAGCTGCTGCATTCGATTCTGTGGATCACATACAACTACTAAAGCGACTTCATGAGAAGGGAATCAAGAACCGTGCTTGGGACTGGTGCAAATCCTACCTGGAAGGTAGATTACAACAAGTTCGTATTGGTAATGCTACTTCAAATCCCTTTCAGCAGAAACAAGGTGTACCACAAGGCTCCTCCTTGTCTGCGCTGCTGTTCAACATCTATATGCAGCCAATCTGTGACATCACACGCTCTTTTGGTATATCCTGCCTTATGTATGCGGATGATGTGCTATTATTCTCACCAATATCTGTATCATACCCAAACTATACAGTGCTAATCAACTGTTTTAATTCAATAACTGATTGGCTTCTCTCTCAAAACCTCCGTATTAACTTTAAAAAAACAGAGGTTCTAATAATCACAAGGAATAAATCTTTCTCCCCTCCATCAATTCTAAAAGTCAGAGATGCTGATCTCCCAGTCAAATCAAATATTCGATATCTAGGAGTAATTCTGGATCAAAGGTTAGACTTCAAGGAACATATAAAATGCACCGTAAAGAGTAGTTACTCACCTGTAACAGGTGTTCTCCAGGAGCAGGAGGAATCAGTCCTCACTTATGGGTGACGTCGGCGCCGACGGAGCCCTCGCAGAGCAATTTTCCCCAGCTTTCGAAGAAAGCTTTTGGGAATTGCAGCGCGCATGCGCGGTCCCCTTCCCGCCCAGGGGTGCCATCTTGCTCAGTCTGATGACATAGCGAAAAGACAGCAAAAAAGTTAGCAAAAACATATAAAATGAATGACTGCAACTCCAAGGGGAGGAGGGAGGGTAGTGAGGACTGATTCCTGCTGCTCCTGGAGAACACCTGTTACAGGTGAGTAACTACTCTTTCTCCAGGACCAAGCAGGAAGTCAGTCCTCACTTATGGGACTCCCAAGCTTAAGGCTACCGGAGGCCTCAAGCCGAAGACTGAGCTCCCCATAGCTCAACAGTACAGAAGGAAGGAATCTTCTCTGAATACGGATCCGGCCGGTAGCCCAACACCAGGGCCGGAGGGTAGGAGTTGCCTAAACCTCGAAGAGATTGTGGAGGACTGCCTGTCCGAAAGCACTGTCCCTGCGGGATTCCCTCTCAAGGCAGTAATGGGCCGCAAAAGTCTGGCTTGAAGACCAAGTAGCGGCCCGGCAGATGTCTGCCCATGGAACAGAGCGGAGATGAGCCACTGACGCAGCCTTCGCCCTGACACAGTGAGCCGTGACACGACTCTCCAAGGAGAGGCCGGCTGCCCCATAGGCCCAGGCGATACAGTCAGCTACCCAGATGGACAGAGTACGCTTGGAGACGGGTACTCCCAACCGATTGGGGTCAAAAGATACGAAAAGCTGGATCGCTTTTCTATGCTCTCGCATACGGTCAAGGTAGAAGGATAAGGCTCTTCTACAGTCCAGGGTATGCAGAACAGTTTCAGCTCAGCTAGTATGCGGCCTGGGAAAGAAGGTCGAAAGAACCACCTCCTGATTGATGTGAAAGGGGGAGACCACCTTTGGAAGAAACTTAGGGTGAGTCCGTAACACTACCCTATTTTTGTAGAACCTAGTGTATGTTGGCTCCGACACTAGGGCCTGTAGTTCACTAACGCGCCTAGTGGAGGTAAGGGCTACCAGGAAGAGAGTTTTCCAGGAGAGGAATCGAAGAGGGCAGGTAGCCATGGGTTCAAAAGGCGGACAAGTAAGCCTTTGCAAGACCACATTGAGATCCCAGTCAGGAGCTGGAGGGCGCAACGGAGGTTTAAGCAGAAGGCGGCCTCTGAGGAAACGCGCCACCAAGGGGTGTGAGGAAAGAGGCTGGCCCTCCACCGGCGAATGATGTGCAGAGAGAGCACTGAGGTGGACTCTGACAGAGTTGGATTTGAGGCCTAGATCGGAAAGGTGCAGCAAGTATTGCAGCAGCACCGATACTAAGCAGGCGAAGGGATCCTCAGAACGCTGAGAACACCAGATCGAGAAGCGACGCCATTTAAGGGCGTAAGATTTCCGGGTGGAAGGGCGCCGAGACGCCAGGATGACAGCCCCCACCTCCGGAGGAAGCAGGAGCGGAGCTAGGACTACCCTTTCAGCAGCCAGGCCATCAGATGAAGGGCCCGGAGGTTGGGGTGCAGGAGAGTACCCTGATCCTGGGTCAGGAGATCGGGCTGAAACCCCAGAGGAAGAGGGGTGTCCACCGCCAGCTGTAGGAGTAGAGGGAACCAGGGTTGTCTCGGCCACCTGGGCGCTACCAGGATCACGGAGGCCCTGTCCTGGACAACTTTGAATAGCGTCCGAGACACAAGTGGTGCGGGAGGGAAGGCATACAGTAGGCCCGTGGACCACGAGAGGAGGAAAGCATCCGGCGCTACTCAGAGGATGCGGGTGACGGGAGCAGAACCTGGGAAGTTATCGGTTCAGAGGACTGGCAAAGAGATCCACGGTGGGGAAGCCCCACCGGCGGAAGATCTGCTGGACCACTGCGGGGTTTAACCTCCATTTGTGTGGCTGCAGAATCCAGCTCAGTTTGTCGGCCAGGCAATTTTCCTGCCCGGGCAGGTAAACAGCCTTGAGGAGGATGCCGTGGTCGACTGCCCAAGAGCACAGTCTCCGAGCCTCCTGACACAGAAGGAGGGAGCCCGTGCCCCCCTGTTTGTTCACGTAGAACATGGCAACCTGATTGTCCGTCTGTACCAGTACAGACTGACGAGAAGTGAGGTGAGAGAAGGTCCGCAGAGCTAGGCGGATCGCTCGTAGCTCCAGGAAGTATCTGCTGAGCAGCCTCCCAAGGTGTCCAAAGGCCTTGAGTGCATGCTCCCTGGCAATGCGCTCCCCATCCCAGGAGAGAGGCATCTGTCGTTAGCACCTGGGAAGGTGCAGGAGACTGAAAGGTCATGCCGAGCACCAGATTGGGCAGGTGAAGCCACCATCGCAGAGAGGAGACCAGGCGGTCGGAGATCTGTATTAAGTCCGTCAGGCTCCCTGTGGCCTGATGCCATTGAGTGCGAAGGCTCCACTGAGCAGGCCGCATATGCAGACGGGCATTCAGAGTGACATGGACCATGGAGGCCATATGACCGAGCAGTTGCAGGAATTGTCTGGCCGATACAGGTGACGCGCTGTGGAACCTGCCGGCCAGGGCCATGAGCCTGTCGGTCCGTTCCTGAGGCAGGAAGGCACGAGCCTGCAGAGTGTCCAGCCATGCTCCTATGAATTTGAGGTCCTGAGAGGGGAGCAAAGTGGACTTTTCGAAGTTTATGACTAAGCCCAAGCGCTGAAACAGAGCCACTGTGCGTTGAGTGGCCTGAGTGACCTCTAGGGAAGACTGCGCCCGGATGAGCCAGTCGTCCAGGTAGGGGAAGACGAAGAGGCCTTGAAGCCTCAGGAAGGCTGCCACCACTGCCAGGCATTTCGTGAACAGCCTGGGAGCGGAGGATAGGCCAAAGGGCAGTACGCGGTACTGATAATGATTCCCTGCCACCACAAATCTGAGATATTGCCGGTGGTCCGGATGAATAAGGATGTGAGTATAAGCATCCTTTAGATCCAAGGAGCATAGCCAATCTCCCTGCTGGAGGTAGGGCAGTAGGATTCCAAGGGTAAGCATTTTGAACTTTTCCCGCTGCAGGAACTTGTTGAGGTTGCATAGGTCCAGGATGGGTCTGAGGCCTCCTGTCCTTTTTGGTATCAGGAAGTACCTTGAATAAAACCCGTGACCCCACAGATGGTGGGGCACTGGCTCCACAGCCTGTTCCCGAAGCAGGCCTTGCAGCTCCTGAAGGAGTAAGTCCCTGTGCAGAGGGGGTCTTGGAGGCTCCCACGGAAAGTAGGAGGGAGGCACCTGGTGAAAATGTAGGAGGTAGCCCTTTTGAACCACCTGCAGCACCCAGGAATCGGATGTTATAGCTGACCACCTGTGGGCAAAGTGGGTCAGCCGGCCCCCCGTGCTGAGCGAAAGCTGCGGAGGGGGAGAGGCTATGCTGGCGTAGTCAAAAACCCCCACCCTGCTGAGCAGGGGCCTGTGTAGCGGGCTTGGGGGCCTTCTGCCTACGGGACCCATTACCCTGTCCCTTAGCCTGCTGCCCCTGATGGGGAGCTGCTGAGGTATGATATTGAGGGTGGTGTTTATAGGCAGACACCTTCCTCGGGTAAAAGGGCTTTTTCCCCGAGCCCTTCCTCTTCTGTGAAGGGGCAGAGGTCTTTCTGGATAGGCGAGTTCTGGTGAGAGTCTCGGACTCGAGCTCCGCAGCCTTCTCAGCAATGGGCTTGCCGAAGAGGTTGTCACCTCTGCATGGGACATCGACCAACTTGTCCTGCACCCATGGCTCTAGGTCGGACGACTGAAGCCAAGCCTGACGGCGAGCACCGATGCCGGCTCCGGCTACTTGAGCCGATGCTTCGAAGCCATCGTAGGCTGCTCGAGAAATAAACTTCGAGCACTCTCGAATACCCGTGGACAAGGCCTGGAACCTCTGCAAGGGTTCCTCGGAGAGGCCAGCAGAGAACCCTGCAATTTCTTTTGCCAGGTCTCGGAGATACATGCCCATATATAGCTGGTATCTCTGGACTCGGCAAGCAAGCATAGAGCCCTGGAAGCACTTCCTACCGAGGTCATCCAGGTTCCGGGCCTCCTTACCCGGAGGCACCGAGGAGTGCATCTTCTGACTCTTAAGTCGATGCATGGCCGATTCCACCACCATAGAGTGGTGCGGTAGTTGTGCCTTCTGGAAACCGGGGCTCTTGTGGACTCGATAGATCGAATCGACCCGCTTGCTTAACACCGGCGTCGAGGCCGGGCACTCCCACATGCGGAAGAGCAGCCGCTCCAGCATCGGAGGAACCGGTATTTATTTTATTTATTTATTTATTTATCTGTATTTATATCCCGCTTTTCACCGGGTCAAAGCGGTACCGTAAAGGCCTCCTTCGGGGGAGAGTCATACTGGAGGGCTTCGAGCTCTTCGGCTCGAGGCGCCTCTTCCGGATCCGCGGGGAAGGCCAACGCCTTGGCCATGTCCCTCACGAAATCGGAGAACCGGGTATCCTCCGGGGGAGACCGTCTCCGAGGCTCCGACTCGGGCGAGTCGGAGGGGATGCACCGAGTCTGAAAAGAACCGGGTGACTCGTCCTCCTCCGTGTCCCAGCCCGACTCCTCCGTGGAGGAATCGAGTGGCTCCATGTGGGCGGGTACCGAGGACCTCCGCCCCGACGCCGAGGCCGGCGTCGACGACCTCGGTCCCGAACGGGAGGCCGAGGGAGACCTTGACCAAGGATCGACTCGAGCTCGAATCGACTCAAGGATCGGCTCGGCCTCCGGGGTCGACTTGGATGTCGACGTCCCGGTGGTCGGGGCAGATGCACGGGCGAGGCCAGTCATCAATGCCCGGGCAAGGCCAGTCATCAATGCCCGCTGCTGGTCCATGAAGGCAGCGATACTGCACTCCAAGGTCGTCAATCTGAGACCAAACTCAGAAGACCCAGCAGCCTCTGACTCGGGCCCCGACGGCGGCACCCTCGGAGGTGAGTCCAAGAGGACGACAGTACTCATGTGCCCAGGAGGCTCCACTTCGAGACGAGGATGCTTCGCAGGCCTTTCCACCTCCGAGGACCCGGGGCGGCTGACGGGGCTAGGCGACCTGGCCCTTGAGGAACCAGGAGCGTCCTCCAGCGCCGCCCTCGCGGGTTTCTCCTTCCGACGAAGTTCCCGGCCGGGAGACCCCCGCTCAGAGGAACTCCAACGGTGCTCGGGGCCGGAGTCCCGAGATGTCGAAGCCTCTGACGAGGTCCGGGCCCGACCGGACGCGGAGTCAGAGAAGATTCGCTCCTTTTGTGACTGCCGACTCCTCAACGCCTTCGAGGACATTTTGTTGCACGGACCACAACTCATCGAGTCATGGTTGGATCTGAGGCAATGGAGGCAGCAGTCATGTGTGTCGGTAAGAGACATAAGTCTGGTACAGCGATCACACTTTTTAAACCCACTGGCAGCCATAGGGGGAAAAAGGGCCCCTGCAAGGTCAAAAGACCGTGCTGCCAGTGAAAGAGAAAAAAAGTGGCGGGAACGCCAGTTATCGAAGAAAAAACCGAAAAATGAGAACGGCCACGATATTGGAGTTATCGAGGCCGGGCGGGAAAAGGACACTCGAGAAAAATAAAACCAAAAAATCAACTTTTTCAGCGGCGATCACAAACTACGTCTGTAGGGCCCCGCGGAAAAAAGAAGACTGAGCAAGATGGCACCCCTGGGCGGGAAGGGGACCGCGCATGCGCGCTGCAATTCCCAAAAGCTTTCTTCGAAAGCTGGGGAAAATTGCTCCGCGAGGGCTCTGTCGGCGCCGACGTCACCCATAAGTGAGGACTGACTTCCTGCTTGGTCCTGGAGAAAGGCCGTTTACTTCAAGATAAAAACCCTTCGTCATCTGAGACCTATGATGAAGTTTGATGACTTCCACACCATCTTTCAAGCTCTAGTCACGCCGCACTTTGATTATGCTAACATAATACTCCATGGCTTACCAAATATAACTATTAATCCTCTACAATTAGCCATGAACGCAGCTGCTCGTGTCCTCTGCGGATCATCAAAGTGTGAGCATATTTCCCCCATTCTAGAGAAGCTTCATTGGTTACCAATAAACTGTAGAATCCAATATAAGGCCATCCTTACCACCTTTAGGGCCTTCAATAATATTTCTCCAGATTCCATCTCTGATCTCATCATACACACAACAAATAACAGGTCCAGGAGATCTCCAGCTGTTGACACACTACTTATACCAAAAGTTTCCTTAAAAGCTAATCAATCATCCATCAATAGGGCTTTTTCGAATTATGCTCCTAGATGTTGGAACAAACTCCCTCCCAATATCAGAGCAATTAAAGACATCAAACAATTCAAAAAAGCCCTTAAACACCACCTTTTCATCGCACACTTCAAACACCTAAACACCCCTTCCCCTCCCCCATCCTTTTAACCTCATACCTACCCTAACTAACTGTATAGATTTTATATATCTCCAACATGTATTTTCTAGAAATATAAATGATTTCCCTGTTTACTTCCATGTTAATTTTCCTGTTACTTGTAATACGTCTGTTATATCTGACCAACTGTTGTATTGTTTCAATGTAAACCGCACTGATGACAAATAGCGCGGTATATAAGAAAATTAAATTAATTAATTAATTAATGTGTTGTTTGCATGTGCACTACACTGTCAGTGTCAGCATCAGCTTAGGAGATGCATGTTTTTCCAGCAAAGGCATAGCTGCATGGAGACAGGAATTATCTGAAACATCTATTTTTTCAGAATATGGTGGGCACAGGGACATATAGGCCATTTGCTGCATATACCCATGTCCCATTATAGCAGCGAGGGCCCGTGTTTCCTCAGACATGTTGTTCGAGCCACACTGGAAATGTATATCTCCTGATTCCAGAAACGCGTATGCACCTATACCCATTGTTTCGGAACAGGGTCTATAAGATGCCCATTTTAAATTTCGATGTTTCTGTTGGCCGGATGTGGATGTTATAGAATCATGCTCCACATGTTTCAGGTCAAGCTGGACATATACATATTGACCACTTCTTATCATGGAAAAATCCTGCAAGCAAAATATTCTGTCTAGCTCTCACAAACATCTGCAAAATATAACCTTCACCTGTATTATACATATTCTACTAGGCTCTTCAGCAAAATCCAAGCTGTTCTCACTCTCCATATTTCTGAACCTTTCTCCAGTACCCCAGTATCCCACTTTTGAGTTCCTTTCTACAGTTCCCCCTATGATTCTGTAAAGCATCACTACAAAATAATGGTAGCTCAAACATGTCCATCAATACATCAATACGAAACACTTCGGCGCACACCAGGCCCACATGTTATCTATGTGGACCTTCAGCAGCAAAATCTATCTCGACGATTACAGTCCCACCATCCCCCTGACCTTAAATGTGCACTAATAAATGCACGATCAATAAGGAAAAAATGGCCAGCACTAACTGATATGCTCTCAGCTCATAACCTTGATATCCTATGTGTCACCGAGACATGGCTTTCAGCCGCTGACGCCGTGATCCTTCACCAGTGTGTCCCGCCTAATTTCTCAGTCCACTCTTGTCACAGAGCTGACCGTCGTGGCGGAGGAGTACTTATCCTAACGAAAGCCGACCTCAAATTTCGGCTTGCCGCCTCAAGCAGTACCTCTACCCTTGACTCTGTTACCATTACAAATAAGCAAATCACTATTAACTTGCTCTATAGAACTCCATCTTCATCTCCAGATGACTTAGCAACAATAATTGATCTTGCTTGCAACACCACGAATTCGCATACTCTAAACTGGATATTAGGTGACCTCAACCTCCCAGTCATTCAGGACAGCCACACCAATGCCTTTATTGATGCTCTCAGTGATCTAGGCTATGTTCAACTTGTTGATACCCCTACCCATATAAAAGGCAACTCACTTGATCTTATCTTTGCACCACAAACAGCCCTCACACATTTGCACCAGTCTCACCTAAACGTAAGTGCGGTTCCCTGGTCGGATCACTTCCTGATAAGATTCCAGATTCCAATTTGCACCAACTCCTCCAAATCCATACCTGAAGATAAACCCATATCAGAACATTTAAAGCGCTTCCACCCTTTTAACAGAGAAGATATTCTAAAGAGGACACAGAATCTATTTGACCCTCCTCTTCAAAGCCTCGATGACATGGTCGCCGCTTGGAACTCAAGCCTAGATGCCGTGATCCACTCACCTACCACGAACAAAGCACCACATAAGAAAAAGAATGCCCCATGGTACTCCCAAGAACTACGTAATTCGCTCCTTCAACTCAGACGACTTGAGAGACGCTGGCGACGATCAAGAACAGCTGAGAGCCATGAGGCATTCACAGCACAATTAGGAAAACATCGGTTATCTGTAGCATCAAGTATGAAACAATATCATGCAAAAAGACTACAACGCTCCTTGAACAAACCCCACGAGCTTTTCCAAATTGTGAAATCTCTAGCAAAGGAGCCATCTCAAGAGAACTTACCCTACCCAGACTCACAAGAATATGCTTATTACTTGCGTAAGAAAAGTAATCAGCTTGCCCACACTGCTAAGCCCCCCATACCAGCCAGCCTACCTTTCTCCATCCCACAACCTCCTCTTGGTCATTTCTTGAGTGGGTCCCAACACACTATCACATCATTTTCTACTCCATCTGACAGAGTCATTCAAGACACTATCCTAAACATAAACACTACAACAGCACCCTCTGATCCGTGTCCAGCTCCCTGGATAAAGGCCCTGCGTGCCGAGCTCAGCCCATTCCTATCCAAATTGATTGATGTATCGTTCTCTACTGGAACATTTCCTCGAAGCCTGAAACAGACGGCTATCAGACCACTCCTAAAAAACAGTAAGTTGGACCCTTCGATGATGGAATCCTACAGGCCTATCTCCAGCATACCTCTCCTATCGAAAATCATTGAAAAGATTACCCAACGCCAATTACAAGATCACATAGATACTAATGCACCCCTGCATCCCTGCCAGCATGGATTTCGCGAAGCACATGGTGTTGAAACATTACTCACAACCTTATTCAACACCATAACCTTAGGTCTCGATAACATCAGACAAGGCTTTGCACTGATCTTCATGGACATTGCTGCCGCATTCGACACCGTAGACCACGAAGTTCTCCTGCTACGCCTCAGAGAGAAGGGAGTTCAAGCTTCAGCTTTGTCATGGTGCGCTTCATACCTCACTGATCGCTGGCAACATGTCCGTTCTGGCCCCTCCAACTCCGATTCCTTCCCCCAAACTAAAGGTGTTCCACAGGGCTCATATCCGCCTTGCTATTCAATGTCTATATGCAACCCATTTGTGATCTCATTCAATCATTTAATATCAACTGCCTGGTCTATGCTGACGACGTCTTGATGTACATGCCAATTTCGACAAAACATCTTGAACTATCCCCACTTATCAGGTGCTTTGACGCTGTCACAGACTGGCTAAATGCACAAATGCTTAAGTTAAATTTCAAAAAGACAGAAGCCCTCTTCGTAACCAGGAATCCGGCTTTTACTCCACCCCTGTCTATCAAGGTTCGCGACGCAGAGATCATATGCAAGACTACAGTAAGATACCTAGGTGTAACGCTTGATCAGCAACTTAATATGAAGGCTCATATCAAAAACATAACAAAGTCGGTGTACCATAAAATCCGGACCCTCCGCAATCTGCGTCAACTGTTAGAACCTGATGACTTCCGAACTGTCTTTCAGGCCCTAATAATGCCTCACTTTGACTATGCCAATGCAATCTTGTATGGTCTACCTAAGTGCACGACTAACCCCTTACAACTTGCAATGAATTCAGCTGCAAGAATCCTTCATGGAGCCTCAAGAAGTTCTCATATTACCCCAATACTAAAACAATTGCACTGGCTACCCATACAAGCCAGGATCTCATTCAAGATCCTAATTATGACCCATAAAGCCATCAATAAATACCCTGCTACTGCCATTACTGATCTAATTTCAATCACACCTCCCAATCGAGCAAGGAGATCGAATGCCGCAAATACTCTCATATTACCTAAGGCTAGCACGAAGTGTTCTCAATTCACTAGATCCAGAGCCTTCTCCTTCTTTGCTCCATCCTGCTGGAACGCACTACCAGCAACTATCAGAACCATCAGTGAACTCTCCCAATTTAGGAAGGCACTGAAACGGCACCTCTTTCTTCATCACTACGATGATGCAGTCTTCTCCCCACACTCACCCACTCTCACATCTCAATGCAGCACCTCAAACTCATGCACGTCACATTCCCAGACTGATCACTCGCAATCACACCTTCCCCTCCAACCACCATGAGAAACTTATGCAGTGCCGCATAACTCATTATATTGTTGCATAAAGTAGACTGTATTTATTCATCGTGTCTCCTTGTTAAGGGACTGGTTATTTATACCCTATTTTACCTGTTATACCTGCTTAATGCATACCCAAGTTTAATTTTCCTGTTTAATGTATTCCCAAGTTATTATACCTGTTTCACTGTAAGCACAAATCACGAAATTGAGATGTGCAACTCTTATGTTCATTGTAAACCGCACTGATGTCGAATAGCGCGGTATAAAAGAGACTGCAAATAAATAAATAAATAAAATAAATAAATGTCCAGGATACTGAAAGAGCTCAGAGAGGTTCTGGCAGGGCCTTTAAAGGATGTTTTTAATAGATTCTTGGAGACGAGAGAGGTTTCACAGGACTGGAGAAGAGCTGATGTAGTACCTCTTTACAAAAGTGGTAATAGGGAAGAGGTGACAAACTATACACTGGTAAGCCTTACCTCAGTGGCGAAAAAAGTAATGGAGGTGCTCCTGAAAGAAAGAATAGTGGACTTTCTAGAAACCAATGGGCTGCATGTTCCAAGGCAACATGGTTTTACCAAAGGACGATCATGCCAAACAAACTTGATCAAGTTCTTTGACTGGATGATCAGAGAACTAGATCAAGGGCATGTGATGGATGTGATCTACCTAAATTTAGGCATAGCCTTTGATACTGTTTCTCATAGGAGACATCAATAAACTGAGTAGCCTGGAGTTGGGTCCCAAGGTGGTGAATTGGATCAGAAATTGGTTGACTGACAGATGACAGAAGGTGATGGTAAACAGAACTCACTCTGAAGAAAGGAAGGGGAGTAGTGGTGTGCCCCAGTGATAGGTCCTGGAACCAGGACTGTTCAATGTATTTATGAGCAACATTGCTGAAGGATTGAAGGGAAAAACCTGGCGTGGACAACATGTGAAAAGATCTACAAAAGTCGGAAGAATAAATCTTAATTATCAAACATTAGACCAATGTGAAGAAGTGCAGAGTCATGCATTTGGGATGCAGAAATCCAAGGAAATTGTATGCAACACTTAACTATTTTTTTATACTTCAACAAATAGAGAGGGGTAACCTGCAAGGAGAGTCAGGTACAACCCTAAACGAAGGGTGACCTGCACGGTGTGGCAGGTACATCTACTCTAGCCACCTTACTGGGCAGACTAGATGAACCATACCGGTCTATCTGCCATCATTTACTATGTTTATTATATTAAATCCTTCCTTCAACTTCTGGCACCTTTTCTTCTTTCTCCAAAATCACTGAGAAGAAAACTGTACATCTCTCCTCCTCCAAACTCACACTAGCTGCTCCTCTGATCCCATTTCCACCTATCTGATAAGCTCTATCTCCTCTGTTGTTGTCCTTTCCATATGTCATATCCTCAGCCTATCATTTTCCACTGCAACTGTTCCTGCTATGGCTATACTACACCTCAAAATCCCTCACTGGACCCTACCTACCCTTCCAGTTATCAGCCCATCTCCCTCCTTCCAACTACTGAATGTGCTGTTCACCGCCGCTGTGTTGACTTGCTTTCCTCTCAAGCCATTGTGGATCCACTGCAATCTGACTTTCATCCTGTACGCTCTAATGAAAAGGTCTTTCAGGGTTGATTGATCATGGTTCTCAAATCTCCTCACTTTTTCCTGTTAGCTGCAGGATCCACTAGCAATCATTTTTCATCCCACTTCATTCAATCTTTTACTCATTTCTCTAGCCACACCGATTCTGGTCATTGATTTAAACTGCTTTAATCTTTGCCAGTAACACTCACTAGTTTGCCACAGTGCAAGCAGATGTGCTGGATTTGCAACCTCTTAATACCTGTCTGCACACTAGAGATATGAAGCTATTTGGTGCTCTAGGAAAAAAAATTATCCCAGACTAAGCACCATTGATTCTTGGCAATACTAATTCATTAAAGGAAAGTATCACTCATCTTGGGATTTATGTAGATTGTTTTAATTTTTTACCCAAAGGTTTATTTTTATAGTCTGATTCTGCTTTCTGTCCCTGAGGAAGACAGACTCCATTGGGCATCTTTTGTCTGCTGGTTAGTTTAAAATCCTGGCACATCCACTCATACTGAACAAAATGGATTACTGTAACACAATATATAAGGGCTTGATTATATAAAGTGCAGTCACTCACCTCTAACAGGTGTTCTCCGTGAACATCAGGAATAAGTCCTCACATATAGGTGATGTCACCAACAGAGCCCACGCGGAACGCTCCCCAGATTACATTGGAAGCTTTTGGGAGCTGCACCATACATGCGTGGCTGCCTTCCCGCCTTCCACGGCACCATCTTCTCCAGTTAAATTTCAAAGCAGTAGCCAAGAAAACAACTCCTTGAGAAGGTAGGAGGGTTGTGAAGACTTATTCTTGCTGTTCACAGAGAACATCTGCTACAGGTAAGTAACTACATTTTCTCCGTGAGCAAGAAGGAAATAAGTCCTCACGTATGGGACTCCCAAGCTACAGGCTGCTGAATACCAAGGAGGGCCAAGCCCAACAAGGGCGATAAAACTGGAGAACAGGAAGGTAGTCCCTCTAGGGACTCCACCAATTCAACATCCTCAGCTACAGCAACACCATAATTAGTCAACTTTTGCAGGTAGCCTGGACGGACAGGAGGGCCGGTGGGCAGGAGCTGGACCCGATACCCAAAGAGGTGCTGGAGTACAGTCTGGCTAAAGTTGCTGTCCCATCAGGAATCCCCATGCAGACAATGTGGATGTGTGGACTGAAGACCACATGGCAGCCTTGCAGATTTCCTCCATGGAGGCAGAGTGCAGTTTAGCGACAGAAGCGGCCATGGCTCGAACATTAAGAGCCATGACATGACCCTTGAGGCTCATTCCAGTTTGTGAATATGCCAAGGCGATGCAATCCGCCAGCCACAGGGACAGCGTACACTTGGAGACAGTAGTCCCCAACTTACTCGGGTCAAACGAGATAAACAGCTGTGTGGGCCACCAATGGGCCTTGACGCGTTCTACGCAGAAGGCCAAAGCATACTTACAGTCCAGCATGTGCAATGCTACTTCCCCCTGGTTGGCATGCAGTTTCAGGAAGAAAGTCGGCAGGACAATTGACTGGTTGAGGTGGAACTCGGAGACCACCTTCAGCACCAGCTGTGCTGCGGTGGAGCCAGATAGAGCTGAACTTCACACCTGAGTCCGAAAGGTGCAAGAGGTACTCCAGCAAGCGATCCACCATGCAGGAGAAGGGATCCAACCTCTGCCACTTGAATGCACAAGCCCAATGCATCAAGTCCTTGCGCGACGGTAGTAGGACATCAGTGATGCTAATAGATAAAGTTCTGAAAAAACTACCCGCTCAGTATCCAGGCCATAAGGGCCAAGGAGCGGATGTTAGGCTGCAACAGGGTCCCCCTACCCTGGGAAATGAGATCCGGGGCAGAACTCAGATGGAGAGGCTCCCTCCGAGAAAGCTGGAGCAACTAGGGGACCATGGGCCAGGATAGGGCGATGAGGATCATGGTGCCTTTGTTGGCTTTGAGTGTCAGCAGAGTTTTCGCCACAAGGGAGATCGGGGGAAAGGCATAAACCAAAGCTACCTGCAGTGGAGGAGAAATGCATCCAAGGACAGCCAGTCACTGGACGGCCTGGAACAAAACCGGCCCATTTGGGCATTCTGCAACATGGCAAAGAAATCGATCATGGGGGTGCCCCACTCCTGGAAGATTCACTCCACCACCCTTCTGTGGAAGGTCCATTCATGTGGCTGGAGAACTCTACTCAGCTGATTCGCCAGGATGTTTAGTTCACCAGGAGCTCCATCCCATGTCCTGTACAGACTTTCCAGCAGAGGAAATATGAGCCTGTAACCCTCTGTTTGTTGACATAGTACATTGCCACCTAGTTTTCAGTCTGGATCCGGATGACCTGGTTCGCCAGGTGTGCCCAGAAAGGCCCGGAAGGCATTTGCTATGTCCCGCAACTCAAGGAAGTTTATCTGGTGCAGGTTCTCTTGCTTGGACCATAGGCCCTGCATTCACAGGCCATCCAAACGAGCCCCACACCCAATCTTGGATGCATTTGTTGTCAGCATCCGGTGGGTGAACTCTGTCTGGAATGGGAGGCCCTGAAGCAGGTTCGGTGGCTCCAACCACCAGCCAAGGAACTGCACCAGTGAAGCAGTGACTGCTAGCCTGTCCTGAAGGCAGCCTGTGGCCTGCTTCCATTGCGTGCAGAGGGTCCACTGTGCCTGTCACATGAAGAGGTGAGCCAAGGGGGTAACATGCACTGTGGAGGCCATGTGGCCGAGCACCTTCAGCATCCATCTGGCCATAGTGTGGTGTTGATGCTGCATGCTGCCGACCACTTCTGTCAGCCGCTGCATGCAGTTTAGTGGTAGAAACACCCTGGCTCGAGTGGTATCGAGAAGGGCCCTGATGAACTCCAGCTGCTGTGTGGACTGGAGATGGGACTTGGGATAGCTGACGAGGAACCCCAACCGCTCGAGGACCTGTACGGTGAGGTAAATAGAATACCAAACAGCGTCTAGAATGGGACCTTGGATGAGTCAATCATCTAAGTAGGGGAAGACGAAGACTCCCATGGTGCGCAAGTAGGCAGCTGTGACCGCAAGGCACATGGTGAAGATCTGAGGTGCAGAAGCGAGCCCGAAGGGGAGCACCCGATACTGGTAGTGCTGATTTCCCAGAACAAATCTGAAGTATTTTGTGTGACATGGATGGATCGGGATATGTGTGTACACATCTTTGAGATCCAAGGAGCACAGCCAGTCATCTTATAGAAGGTACAGAAGAAGTGTACCCAGCAAGACAATCTTCAACGGCTCATGCACAAGAACCCACTTGAGGTTGCGGATATCTAGAATGGGTTGAAATCCTCATGTCTTTTTGGGGACCAGTTAGTGCCTGGATTAAAACTCCTTGTCGAACTGGGCTGGCAGAACCAGCTTGATGGCGAGGTCGGTCAGCAGAATGGCGACCTCCTCCCACAATAGTGCAGGAGGTCCATGGGTTTCCCTGGGTGAAGGGAGGTGGCAGCTGGGTGAAGCACAGTCAGTCATACTGCTAGACGAGTTGCAGAACCCAGGCATCCAAGGTGATGAGAGGCCATCTGTGTGCAAAATAGATGAGCTGTCCCCCTACCTGAGGGGAAGCTCTGGCTATACTAACAGCTTGTACTACATCCTCCGGTAGCAAATTCCAGAGTTTGATTACACGTTAAGTGAAAAAAATATTTTCTCTTATTAGTCTTAAATAGGTTACCCTGTAGCTGTATTGCATGTCCCCTAGTCCTTCTACATTTTGATGGTGTAAACAAACAATCTATATTTACCCGTTCCACTCCATTCATTAATTTATAGACCTCTCTCATATCTCCCCTCAGCCGTCTCTTTTCAGGATAAAGAGCCCTAACCTTTTTAGCCTCTCTTCATAGGGGTAATCTTCCATCCCCTTTACCACTTTGGTGGCTCTTCTCTGTACCTTTTCTAATAATGCTATATCTTTTTTAAGATACGGCGACCATAATTGTACGCAATATTGAAGATGCGGTCGCACCATGGAACGATACAGAGGCATTATAATATAATTTGTTTTATTCTCCATTCCTTTCCTCATGATACCTAGCATTCTATTTGCTCTCTTGGCCGCTGCTGCACACTGAGCTTTAACATGTAATCCATGATGACACCTAAATCTTTTTCCTAAGTGGTGGTTCCTAAAGTGAAACCTTGCATTGTATAACCATAGTTTGGGTGTTCTTTCCTAGGTGCATAACTTTGCAATTTGGACATCTGCCATTTGGATGTCCAGTCTTCCAATTTATCAAGATCATATTGCAATTTTCCACAATCCTCATGGGTTTTAACAACTTTGAATACTTTTGTGTCATCTGCAAATTTGATAATCTCACTTATTATTCCCTTTTCCAGGTCATTTATGAAAATGTTAAAAAGCAGCAGACCGGACCTCCGGTGACATCAGGAGATTGAATGGCGGCGAAATAGGGGAGCTCCGCCGCCAACCCTTACCAAACGAGCAGAAGGCAGTGCGAAATGCTGGCACGGTGTTGGTGAAAGTCGGGGCGGAAAGAGCAGGGAGCCCCGACAACATCGGTAGAGAGCGAGGGTCGCGTAGGCTCAGACAGCCGGCAGAGGAGGAGAGACGAGTGAGCCGGGGGAGCCACATGGCTGCGGTGAAAGCAGGCCAGGGAGGAAATCGGGCGCGGAGACCGGAGAGCGACGCCGAGTTGTGTGAGAGTGCAGAGGAGAAGCACCCGCACTGGATCACAACAGCATTGTGTGCAGTAAGGAACTCCGGGCAGCATGGGAAGAGGAGAGGGCTGGCCAGACAGCAGAGCGGGCTGAGGGAAGGTGCCAGCGAAGCAGGAGAGCTGGGGGACTGCGGGGATAAAGCAGCAGTGGTGCCGGAGACAGCAGCCGGACTGGAGGTGAGCGAAGGTGTCAAGGAGCGGCTGCGAGGGACAAGCCTTAAATAAGAGGCTGTGAGATCAGAGAGCCCAGTGAGAGGAGGACGCAAAGGGGAGAGGTGCTGTATAGTCGGTGCTGATCCAGATGGAGGGAAGGCCTGGGCAGTCCGGAGCGTTCCTGGGCAGGAGATATAAAAGCAGAAGGATAAAAGATTTGCCCGAAGAAGGATCCTTAAAATAATAAAAGTCAAGAAAACAGAGGATGAAGGGGGGGGAGGGGAACCAATAAGTACAAGAACGGAAGACGAAGGGAGACAAGAACAGCAGATTGGAGGAAAACTTCTAAGGAGGGGGCACTCTGTGCCTCGAGGAGAAGGCCCAGGCAAATCGGCTTGTGGGCTGGGAAAGTGTGTGGAGGGAAGATAGTGGATGACTTCCACACAAGAGCAAGCGCGGTAAACGGAAGGGGTGCATTAGTGCTGAAACGACACTGTGTGGAGAGGGACATCAGAGGAGCGGAGAGGGGGATCATCTATCACTAGAGTATGGAGAAAGCAAAAAGAGAAGGAGCCATGAAGAAAAAGCTGGTGGAGTTTTGGTCGGCCTATGCGCCAGCATGAGGAGGAAAGGAGGGGGAGAAGCTGGGCAAGGCAGCAGGGGAACTTTCTCCAGGCGGTGAGCCAGAAATAGAAGGTGAGGAGCAGATAGGAATGGCAGAAAAAATTAAGCAGTGGCTTCTAGAGCTAAAAGAGGATTTAAAGGAAGAAATTGGAGGGATAAGAAATGAACTTAGAGAAACCCTGCACTCACTTAAGCAAGATATTACAGATCTAGGAGAACGAGTAGAGGAATCAGAGACTCAACTGGAACAGCATGGGGCAGTGATGGAGCAAATACAGAAAGGGTGGGAGGAGATGCGAAAGGCCCAAGAGGAGCTGCTGGCAAAGGCGAAAGACTTGGAAGATCGGTCACGTAGATGTAACATCAGAGTGCAGGGAGTACTGGAGGATCCCAAATACAGGAACTGTGAAGTGGTGGTACAAAAAATATTTGGAGAAATCCTGAAGGAGGGGGAGTGCATGGAAGAGGAGGAGAGAGCGCAGTTGAAGATTGAAAGAGCCCACAGAGGGTTGGGGCCTATAAGGGATAACCGTCCAAGAGATATTAGTCTGCTTAGTGTCCTATAAGTGGAAAGAGCGCATACTAGGAGCCGCGAGAAAGTTAAGACACGTACACTAGGACGGACACAATTTGGAACTGTATCAGGATCTGTCCCAAGGGACACTCCAGTGCAGACGAGAGATGAAGGAGGTTACGGCCTATTTGAGGAGGGCTAACCTGAGATACAAGTGGCTGTACCCCTTTGGACTATTACTAACAGCGCAGGGCAGATCGAGGAAAGTAAAGACATCCGCAGAAGCCTGGAGAGCACTGAGGGATTTAGGAGCTCAAAATCTGCCAGAAGAGGCGAGGAGTCCAGTTAAGTCAACGGACGGGAATGCCATGTGCTCTAGGGTGGAGAGCTTGAGGTGGCATAGAGCAGCTGAAGGAGGGAGGAGATTGGTGAGACTGGTGCAAGAACGCCGGCGAGAGGTGGAGAGAGAGGAGGGCGCCGGCTGAAGTAGCTGAAAGCAGAAGATCCTGAATTGTATGATATGCCTGTTGAAAAGGTTTTGGGGAATAGTATGGAGGATTGAAGTGGGGGGGGAAGGGGGGAGGTTAGACGGGTAATGGGTAAGGGGGGAAGGTAGGAGAGGGAGGAAGGAGGGGGGTGAAGGGGGGAGGATGGGCTAAAAATTGTAAGTGGGGAGGAAGGGGGTGAAGGGGGGAAGAAGGGGTGAGGGTAGGGGGAGGCTCGATCTTCGGTCACAGATCTGGAAGTCAGAGCTCCAAAATGGAGACGGGGGAGGGGGAGGGGGAGGGGGGACAGGAGGTAGGGGAAGGGGAGAGGGGGGAGACAGATGAGGAATGAGGCACAGGGAAGGTAGGGAGGAGGGTCAGGGAGGCGGAAGGAGGGGGTGGGGAGGGGGTGGTAAGGGGGGAGGGAAGAAAGGGCACAGGAGCAGGGGGCAGGGGGGGAGGAGGGGCTAAAAACCGTTACATTAAACGTGAAGGGCTTGAATTCACCCTGGAAGCGACAGAAACTGTATAAAGAGGGAGGAGTGGCCTAGTGATTGGGGCAAGGTACTACAGGCCGGAAGGTCGGTGGTTCAAATCCCACTAGAGGACAGCAACCTTGGGCCGGAAGGACTGGGGTTTCTAGTCCCACAGGTGCTCCTTGTGGTCTTGAGCAAGCCACTTAACCCTCCATTGCCTATGTTCCCTGTAAGTATTAGTGTATGTGTCTCATATCCCCTTGTGTTAAATGTATCCCCCAACCGCTTTGACCCGGTGAAATGCGGGATATAAATGCAGCTAAATAAATAAATAAATAAAATAAAGAATTAACAAGGCATAAGGCAGCGAAAGTAATGTTGCAGGAGACACATTTACAAAAGAAGCATGAATCCTTAGTGCAACCAAAGGGGTACAGGGAGTGTATTTTTGCCTCAAATTTGTGGGAAAGAAAGAAAGGTGGGGTGGCGGTACTAATAAATGGGGGTGTAAAACTGAGATACAGTCGGTGGTGCAGGACAAGGGGGGAAGGTACCTGTTGATACGCGTGAAAGTTGGGGAGGAGTGGTTTTGTGTGGTGAATGTTTATGCGCCCACGGGAACCCAGAAAGAATTTTGGGTGGAGTTAGGAAAGCAGGTAGCGGTAATGGGAGACGGGGCCATGATATGTGGTGGTGATTTCAACTTGCCCTGGGATGTAGGGAGAGATACGACAGGGAAGAGGGAGGGGCGTAGGGCGGATAGAAAAAAGTACCATGAGTTTGTGCAGGAGAATGACTTGACAGATGCCTGGAGGTTGATGAATCCCGGCAAATGCCAGTTTTCCTTCTTCTCGGCTACCCATGGTACATATTTGAGGTTAGATATTATATGGGTGGGGAAGGAGCTGGCGGGCAGGATAATGGGGGGGGGGGCGGTAATAGAGCCCATCACTTGGTCGGATCATGCACCTGTGGTAGTAATGGTGAGGGGGGAAAATAAAAGGGGGCAGTTTTGGAGATTAAATGAAAGCCTGCTGGAGGACAAGAGGGTGGTAAAAGAGGTGGAGCAGTTAATTACGGAATATTTCAAACAGAATGGGGGGGGAGGTGAAGGTGGGGTCTGGGATGCATTTAAAGCAGTAGTCAGGGGGGTGTTGATAAAGTGGGGGGCGAGAATAAAGAGGGAAAGGGAGGGGCAGGAATTACAATTAAGGCATCAGCTAATGGAATTAGAGGAAAAAGATGCTAAGGGGGGCGGGGGGGGAGGTTAGGGGTGCGTTGCTGGAGGTGAGGGCAAAATTAAATGTGCTAGAGGCGGGGCGGATACGACATAATCTACAACTGTTGAGGCAGAATTTCTTTGAAGGGGGCAATAAGGCGGGGAAGTATTTGGCCAGGCAACTGAAAAAGAGAAAGGAAAGGAATTGTATTACTCAGATTAAAGGAAAGGGGGGGGGGATAGTGAGAGAGGATCACCAGATTAGAGAAGAGTTTGCAACATTTTATCAAAAGCTCTATGAGAGACAGGCAGAGGGGTCAGAGGAGGCAATTCATAAGTATCTGGGAGAAGTGGGTTTGCAGCGGCTGGTGGATGGGGAGCAGCAGAGTTTGGGGAGAGAGATAGGCATTGAGGAGTTACTAAGGGCGATTAGGGAGATGAAGCTAGGGAAGGCCCCAGGGTTAGATGGGCTGACGGTGGGATTTTATAAAAAATTTGGGAATCTGCTGCTACATCTGTTGACATTAGTATTCAATGCAGCGAAGCGGGGGGAGAAGTTGGCGGAAACGATGGGTTAGGCTGGTATAACTCTGATACATAAGGAGGGGAAAGATCTGCAGGAGTGTGCGTCCCATAGACCAATTTCGCTGTTAAATTATGATGCAAAGTTGCTGGCAAAGGTGCTGGCGACGAGGCTTAATAAAGTTTTAGGAAAACTAGTCCATGAAGACCAAGCAAGGTTCACCCCGGGGAGGCATTAGAAAAGTGCTTAATGTGATATGGGCGGCAAAGCGAGCGGGAGACCCAACACTCTTGGTCTCGTTGGACGCTGAGAAAACGTTTGATCAGGTGTCTTGGAACTTCTTATTTTCGGTACTAGACGCTATGGGGCTTAGGGTAGAGCTTGGGAACTGGATTAAAGCGCTGTATGAGAACCCCAAGGCATGTGTGAAAGTTAATGGAGGGTACTCATGATTCTTCCCTTTGAGGAGGGGTACGAGGCAGGGGTGCCCGCTGTCCCCGCTGCTCTCTGCGTTATCACTGGAGCCCCTAGCGGCCAGGATAAGGGCAAGTCCAGAGATAAAGGGGGTAAAGGTGGGACAAATAGAATATCGGATGTCACTGTTTGCGGATGACATCTTGATGACAATTACAAACCCAGGGGAGTCATTATCGGCCGTAATGGCTGAGATACAGGAATATGGGGAGGTGGCAGGGTTCCGAATAAATTGGGGGAAATCAGAAATTTTGAATATAGTGGGAGGGGAGGAACAGCAGAGGGAGCTTCAACAGCGGTTTCCTTTTAAATGGGCGCGGAAATCGATTAGGTACCTGGGGGTACAGGTGGGAAGGGACCTCAAGGAGTTATTTGAGTTAAATTATAAAAAGGTATTAGGACAATTGGAGTCACAGGTGGCGGGATGGAGCAGGGGGTATTACTCCTGGTTTGGTCGAATGGCCATTATTAAGATGATGCTGCTCCCTCAGTTTCTGTTTTATTTTCAAGTACTACCTATAGAGATAACGGGCAGAGTTTTAAAAAAGGTACAAAGGCAGGTGAAGGGTTTTATCTGGGGGGGGAAAAGACCTAGGGTGGCAGCGTGGACATTGCAAACACAGGGGATAGAGGGAGGGATGGGGATTCCCAACTTTACGTTATATTATAAGGCAGCGCAGCTTAGGGGGTGTATGCATGGTTAAGGGAACCTCTTAAGCACTGGGTGAGGATGGAGCTTGCAGGCTTTAGGCCCGGAGAGCAGGGGAGGCTAGTCTGGGGGGGGGGGGAAGAGGGAGAGGGGGAGCAATCCCTTTGTGGGGCATACTTTAAATATCTGGTAACAGAATAGGCAACGAATGGTGGGGGATAAGAAATGGTCACCTACTATGTCCCTCCAGGCATGTTGTGAAACGGGAGTGGGGCCGAGTAGTGCAGTACTGCGGCGATGGGCGGAACAGGGTTTGAGTAATAATAGTGGGGAAGGAGATAAGGGGCTTTGAAGGTATTCGGGATTTGTATAGGTTACAGGAGGTAGATAGATATGCGTATATGCAAATGGTATCATTGCTAAGTAAAAAGTGGAAGGGAAGGGGTGAAGGAGAGGGAGCGGACTGGTTCGAGGGGGCATGTTTGGCATCCATGGGGCAGAAGGGCATGTTGTCAACAATATATAAAGGGTTAATAGCAAGGGGAGTGGAAAAATTGAGCTATATGGAAGCATGGGAAAGGGATTTGGGGGTGGAGTGGGAGGTGGAGGTTTGGGAGGAAGTGGCGAGGGGAGTTGCTAAGTTCTCTATTGCCACGGCCCTGCGTGAAAATGGTTTTAAGGTGCTGAGTAGGTGGTATCTCACCCCGCAGCGGTTATATAAAGCGGGGGTGCTGCAGTCAAAGGAATGTTGGTGGCAGTGTGGTGAGGAGGGCACATGGTGGTGGTCTTGTCCAGTGATTCAAAGTTATTGGAGGAGCATAGGGGAAAAAATTAACAACATTGTGGGGGACCCAATAAAACTGACCCCTGAAATGTGTCTCCTGCAAAAAAAGGATGGGCAGTGGGAGGGGGAATGGAGCATTATTTGCCACTGTGTCACGGCAGCCAGGTGTGAAATAGCAAAGCATTGGAATAAGTTGGTTCTACCTTCTATGAGCAGTTATGCAAGGAAGTTGTCAGATATTTATCTTATGTATAAAATTACGGGGGAAAAAAGGGGTAAGGGGGGAAAAATGGAGTGACGGTGGGAGGGGGTGTGGAAATGGTTAAGAGATAAGCGGGAGAGGCTGGAGTGGCTAGGGTAGTGGGGGGTCGGTGAGGCTTAGTGTTAAGATAGTAGTAGGTAATTAGGGGATAGTGGGAGGTGGGGAGAGGGTAGGGGAAGGGGGGTAGGATGGGATGGTGTGGGGGGAGGGGGGGTGAGAAGGGAAGGGAGTATAGGAGGGTGGGGTGCAATAAAGGGGGGAAGTGAGGGAACCGGGATAGGTTGGGGGGCACGTGTTGTAGGTTGGCAATGGATATTCATGGTTCAAGGGCATGTGCTGTACTGGGTCAGTTACAGGACCTCATAAATTTGTATAAATAAAAACAAAAAAGTCAAGGGAGGAGGGGACAGGTTGCATATAGATAGTGGATAATTATTGATGGAGGAGTCATACAACATCATATATACAGTAACCTTATGTTTTTCTATGTGCAGTCAGTAATGCCTTGGGTGTTCCTACAACCTCGTTTTACGGATATACTTCTTGGCAGAGGACATGGGAGGATTGGAGGGGAAAGTTAACTACACAACACAAAACAGTAAGGGGGAAGAATAGAGGGTGATTGGGGAAT
The DNA here is from genome assembly GCA_033557465.1 of Ichthyophis bannanicus. NCBI lineage: Eukaryota > Metazoa > Chordata > Amphibia > Gymnophiona > Ichthyophiidae > Ichthyophis > Ichthyophis bannanicus. The sequence continues at coordinate 40,755,318 of CM066049.1, read as the reverse complement.
GGTACTACAGCTGCCAAGAAGATATCTAAGATCAAGAGTACAGCCTAAATAATGTTAAGGGAATGAAAAGAGATAGAGGAGTATAGATATGTCGTATGTTAGGGATAACCACCAAGAAAAAAACAGTTACCACGTGTAGATTATAAACCCAGTCCAAAAAACTTATCAGCTTCATTTTACCCGAATCGTATGTATAAACCACCAAAACCTCATGTGGATAACTGGTAACAGCTTGTCCTCCATTCTATGCCTCGATTAATCGTTCTAAAAAGACGCTCGCACTTGCGCTATAAAAAGACTTCTACAAACCGCGGGAACATCCACGTCACAGCAATGCAATTGGTTGTTACTTTTTATTGAGAGGCTCTGATGTCACTGTTCTCTCAGGCCGATATCCATATCAGCACACACTATTCCTCTCACTATAAAGTTTTTTGTAACTCCTCTATTACTCTTGATATGCAAAACTTCTCCAAATCACAGAAACATATGCGTCTCAGCGATACCATTAATTATTACTGAGGTGCTCAGATGTCACTATGCTCCAGGGCATAGACCACCACCTAAGGGGATAATATTAAATTGAATATTTATCACATACCCATCTGTTCCTCATTTCACCTTAAATTTTATATATTTGATAAACACCACATATAGGCCAAATATGGAGAATTATGAAATACATTAAAGAAACACATAAATCCTTTTCTAAATTCAGACCACTGGGGGATAAAGACTTCAATTTGAAAATATATTTTTGTTCCAATCTTAGTATTGTCTTATTTATATCTCCCCCTCTCCAATTCAGCTTGACCTTCTTGATTATAAAAAATTTTAAATCTCTTATGTTATGTGCCATCTCCTGCCAATGCGCTACCAGTGGTTTCTCTGCCACACCTCTCTTGATGCAACTTTTGTGCTCCACCATCCTCACCCGAATGCTCCTAATTGTCTTTCCCACATAGAGTTTCTCACATGGACATTGTATGACATAGATGACATGAGGAGTCTCACAATTTGAGAAATCTTCAATCTTAAACACTTCTTTTGTAGTGGGATGTATAAATTTATCTCTAATTGGTAGTACATGTGGGCATATGGAACATCGACCACATTGGAACTGGCCTTTGAATTTGGACAGATACTTACGCTCTGTAAGTGCTGAGGGCACCAACAGATTTCTCAAATTAATGTTACGCTTATGGGCCACTGTAAGAGGAATATTTTGAAATGCTGGCAGTGTTTGGATAAGATGCCATTCTTTATGCAAGATTTTAATAATCTTCTTGGAATGGATAGAATAAAGGAGGGGACAAACCATTCCCACATCTCTCTTTCTATCTTGGGGCTTCAGAAGTGACTCACGAGGAGCTTCTTTATTTATTTATTTATTTATTTACATTCTCTTATATACCGCGCTATTCTGCATCAGTGCGGTTTACATTGAACAAACTGAAATTACATTGAACAGGGCATTATAACTTGGAGATAACTATTTTACAGGGAACATTTAGCTCTCTTGTATGCTCGATCGATATGACATTCCGGATATTGTTCTTTCACATATAGTTTTTGTATGTATGATATATGTGTGATGTTTTATTTATGTCTTATTTTTAGGTAACATACTTATTATAATGGTTGTCCAGTTTTATCTATTTATTATTTTAAAGATAGATTGATAAGAATATGCATGTTTTATCTCAATATTGTTTATTGAATTCATGTTTATATGTTTTAATTTATTTAATAATTTCAATTCATATGTTTTAATTTATGTATTGACTATTGTGATAAGGAAGCTTATCAGGACCTAGGAGATGGGGATCAGAAGAAGGAATTTAACCTAACAAAAGCTCCTATTTTAAAAGGTAAAGGACATAAAATTCCCATTGTACCTAGAAAACAGGTAATTCCTGGCTGCAATAAGTTACAGCATGCCCCTAGTGGTGAAAAGGTGAGGGAATGCAAGCCCAGGGTAGGGAACCCTTACGTCACTGCATTCCCTAATCATTCAGCTGCCACGAGGGAATTTGATCTTTCTCACCTGAGAGGAGAGAGGGTGGAGCAGGTCCCTGGGAGGTTTAAGTTTAGCTCCGTTTATCCAGAGGGAGACAGCACGGGCAGGAGCAGCAGCAAGAGCAGAGGCAGGACAGAGAGTGACAGCACAGAGGACTACAGCACGAGGAGGGGCAGCACAAGGAGAGCTGCTGATGAGACAGAAAGAGAAGGAAGTAGGAATGCTTTCTGGAGAAGGAATGGAACAGTAAGAACAGCAGGAACCTGGAACACAGGGTGGAGAACAGGATGAGGTGAATGGTGGCCAGAGCATGAAAGAGGGGAAGCTGATACAAGCTTTGACCAAGGTATGAGTCCTAGAAGCTTATCTAATAAGGAGCACTACAGAGTTGCTAGAGACAGCTTTAACCATAATGGAAAGCAGTCAGATAAGCTATCTGAGTCTGAGTCAGAGACTGAGCCAATGCAACTGGGTGACCCAGATTTACCTTTGGTAGAAGAGGATTCATGTATGGATTGTTCTGTATGCCAGTCTGCCAATTCAGAAGGGTTGAAAGAGAGTCAACCTTAAAGGGAAAAACCTCCAATGTCTGATAGCCCTAAGAACTGTGTTCAGCTTGTGAAGGTTCTCAGTTAGAAACATAATGACAGAAAAAGACCACATGTCCTTCCATTTTTGAATTCAGTTACTGTCCTCATCTCTACCACCTCCACTGGGAGACTATTCCATGGATCCACTACTCTTTCCGTAAAGAAATATTTCCGCATATCACTCCTGAATCTATCTCCCTTCACCCTCATCCCATGTCCCCTCATAGCAGAACTTGCTTTCAATTGAAAGAGGCTCTCTCCCTGAATATTTATGCCATGGAGGTATTTAAAGTTCAGGAGAAGTGTTTTACTGTGCAAAGCTGAGGCTACCTAATTACACTTGAGAACAGCTGTGAAGAGTGCTGTGCTCCATCTGAAGCTGTACCAACCGAGAAAGTAAAGGTTTTATTTGGCTAAATATTGAGAAAACATTGCAAAGTGATTTTTCTACCAGTGAGAGTTTAACTGCCTGTAAGAAGTTTTGTTGTGTTTAAAAAGACAAAGTTGCCAGGTATAGTTCTGGACTGAATGAAAAGAAACCTGGTTTAAAGTTTTGTTCCTGTTTGTTTTGGTCTGCACGGCAAGCCATGCCTGGTGGCATCTGCTGTTAGAAGTATTGAATATTTAAGCTGAAGAAAGCTGTTTTGTTTGAGTTCAAGTTGTATCCTGTGTTGAAATACAAGAATCCTGGTGAAACATTAAAAAGGTGAAAATTTGTGAACCTTAGCGTGTCTTTTCAAAGGATAATTTCTGTCATTTGCCTACCACTCAACCCAACTACAAGGTGGTGTTTTTTTTCTTTACCTGAGGCCACATAACATCTAACTGAACTACCTTTCCCATAATGCATTAAAAAGGCAACCAGTTAAGAAAAGGCCTTTAAAGGTGAAGCACTCCAATGAGAAGCGCGCCCCTCCATACTAATGTAAGAGGCTAAGGGGGTGACACTATATTTTACAACATTCATTTATTTATATGCTTGTGCATATAAGTCCATACAGTTGTGCCCTTGTTCATATGTTCAAATTTATGTTTTTTATATATATGTAGTACACCAGACTTACCCCTGAAGAAGATATTTTCGAAACACGGCCTGTGTCGGGCATCATGGTGTAAGAAATAGAATTAATAAGGTATTCCTTCCTTCATACCACGCTTTTGGACTGGTATGTTAGGGATGAGAAATGTTGATGCAGAATAATGTTACAAAGCAGCGTTTGTATCCAATAAGCATGACTTTTTCTATGTATAAGGGTTAAGTTGTAATCAGTTGGATTGTGTATATCTGTATATATGAGACATGTACAGGTCTGTACTTTGAAACGTTTGGTTAATAATAATAATAAAAATAATAAAATTTTAAAAAAGCAGCAGACCTAGCACGGATCCCTGGGGTATGCCACTATTCACCTTTCTCCACTGGGAAAATTGGCCATTTAGCCCTACCCTCTGCTTTCTATCATTTAACTAGTTCCTGCTCCATAATAGTACACTGCCTCCTATCCCATGACTTTTTAATTTTGCCAAAAGTCTCTCATGAGGGACCTCGTCAAAGGCTTTCCGAAAGTACAGATACACTATATCAACTGACTCACCTTTGTCTACCTGTTTATTCACACCTTCAAAAAAACATAACAGATTAGTAAGACAAGATCTTCCTTGGCTAAGCCATGCTGGCTGTCTCCCATTAAGCCATGACTCTTGTCACACCCTCACCACTCGCCTCCAGCTTAGAAGGGCGTGGTTGTAAAAGGAACGTTTCCCTTTCAGCCTTAACTGACTAGTTCCCCGCAATGCTTTCTGGGAAATGTAGTTTAATTGCGATATATATGGGCTTTAGGTAGAAAGCTTAAAGTATTCTTCAGCTCAGAAAAACATAGCCTTTTAACAGCAAGGCTACCAGCTTCCTTTAGCCTTGCTGGTTAAAGCATAAAACAGGCTTTTTCTGTGGCAGTTTGCCTTCTTTTCCAGTCTCAAACCTTTCCAGGCTGTTTTCCAATTAACAAGCAAAAACAAAAACTCCAAACAGCAACAAACTTTCAACGTGCAAGCAAAGTTCTATTCAGGTTTCTCAGGAAAATTCAAGAGTAAAAAGAAAGCTTTTTCCTCACAGTTAATTTGGCTTCTTGCCTTCTCACTTCACAGGTTAACAAGCACAATTCACAACTCCAGCTTGTTCTTACGTCTTAGAAAAACTTCCCCTCTTTACCATGTGGGAATTTACAATCCATCTACCTGCTTCTTATGGTTACCTTTCTCTGGAGGGGTTTCTCTCAGGGCTGGTTTCCTTCAATCCTTCTGTGGCTAAGGCTTGGCACAAAGAGCAATCCATGAGGGTGTCTTCCTCATTCAGCTCAGCATCAGGCTCTCCTAGCTGCATAGACTCTGACTCTCCTTCTGGCTCACTGGGCTCAGCTGACAGCCTCTCGTTAGAGCTGACAGTGTCTCCTGCACCTCTGCATTGCCCAGCATTAGTCAGGCTTCTCCTGCTCTGCTCAGCATTAATCAGGCTTCTTAGACTCGTACCTGTGCCTCGGCTTGCATCAGCTTCTCTCTCTCTTTCTCCACTTCTTGCCTTTGCCTCAGCCCTTGCTTCTGGCGTTTCTTCCACCCTCTCTCCTTCTCTCCTACTATAATCTAGCATAGGCTTATATCGCCAGGGTTCTAGCCCCACCTCCTCTCTTCCCAGGTGATGGAGATCACTCTGCCTTCTGGCACCTGAGTAATCAGGGAGCTTACTGACGTAAGGGTCTTTGACTTTAGGTCTGTATTCACTCTCCCTTATTTCACTAGGGGAAACATGAAACGTGTTGCAGCTGGGGGTTTTCTGGTTCCTAGGTGAGGTTGTGGCTTGTTCCCCTGACCTTGCAAAAGGGGCCCTTTTACTAGGGTGAACTCTTTTCCTTTTTCCCTTTCCCCTAAGTCAGGATAGGCTTCCTTACCACACTATCTATACCTTAAGTAATTTTGTTCTTTAATATGGTTTCTACCACTTTCCCCGGTACTGACATCAGGCTCACCTGTCTGTAGTTTCCCGGATCACCACTGGAACCCTTTTTAAAAATTGGCGTTACATTGGCCATCCTCCAATCTTCAGGTATTACAGATGATTTTAATGGTAGTTCACAGATTACTAATAGCAGGTCTGCAATCTCATATTTCAGTTCTTTCAACACCCTTGGATGTATACCATCCGGTCCAGGTGATTTGTTACTCTTCAATTTATCAAATAGTTTTAATACATCTTCCCGGTGTATCGATACTACTTTCAATTCTTCCGCAGCATCTCCTTTAAATATCATTTCAGTCATGGGTAACATTCCTACAACTTCCTCAGTAAAGGCCAAAGCAAAGAATTCATTCAGTCTCTCCGCTATGGCCTTGTCCCCTCTTAGTGCCCCTTTTACCCCTCTATCATCTAATGGTCCAACTGACTGTCTCACAGGTTTTTTACTTTGAATGTACTTGAAAAAGTTTTTATTATGCATTTTTGCTTCCACAGTAGGCTTCTTTTCAAATTATCTCTTTGCCTGCCTTATCAATGCCTTGCATCTAACTTGCCAGTGCTTGTGCTGTTTCCAGTTTTCGTCATTTGTCTCCTTTTTCAATTTCCTGAAAGATGCTTTTTTTTAGCAACAGCCGCCTCTCTGACTTCACCTTTAAACCATGCTGGCAGTTTTTTGGACTTCCTGTCACTTTTCTTAAAGCGTGACTTGCTGTTGGTGGTCACTGAGATATGAGTGAAACCATCTCAGGACATTGTTTTGGATTCCGATGGATTGGAGTCTGTGTAGTAGGATGCTGTGGTTGATAGTGTCAAAGACGGGCTGAAAGGTCTAGAAATATTAAGATGAAACCTTGGTTTGACTTCTAAAAACATAGAAACATGATGACAGAAAAAGACCACATGGCCTATCTAGTCTGTCCTTCCATAACAACAACTACAACAGTCCACTTTTTACCTTTAGAGATCCTCTGTGTGTGTCCCATGCTTTTTTGAATTCAGTTACTGTCCTCATCTCTACCACCTCCACTGGGAGACTATTCCATGGATCCACTACTCTTTCTGTAAAGAAATATTTCCGCATATCACTCCTGAATCTATCTCCCTTCACCCTCATCCCATGTCCCCTCGTAGCAGAACTTGATTTCAATTGAAAGAGGCTCTCTCCCTGAACATTTATGCCACGGAGGTATTTAAACATCTCAATCATATCACCTCTATCCCGCCTTTCCTCTAAGGTGTACATATTAAGATCTTTAAGTCTGTCCTCATATGCTTTATAATGAAGCCCATTAATCATTTTAGTAGCAACCCTCTGCACCGACTCCATCCTGTTCACATCCTTTTGAAGGTGCGGTCTCCAGAATTGCACACCATACTCCAAAGACTTCTACAGAGGCATTATCACCTCCTTTTTTCTGCTAGCCATTCCTCTCCGTATGCACCCAAGCATCCTTCTAGCTTTTGCCGTCGCCTTTTCTACCTGTTTAGCTACTTTAAGATCATCAGACACAACCACGCATAGGTCCCGCTCTTCTTTAGTGGACAACAGTACTTCACCTCCTATACTGTATTGCTCCCTTGGATTGCTGCAGCCCAAATGCATGACCTTACATTTTTTAACATTAAATCCCAGCTGCCAAATTCTAGACCATTCTTCAAGCTTAGCTAGATCCCTCCTCATGTTATCTACACCTTCCTGGGTGTCTATTCTATTGCAGATTTTGGTATCATCTGCAAAGAGGCAAACCTTACCCGACAGCCCTTCCACTATATCACCAACAAAGATGTTAAAAAGAATCGGACCAAGGACAGATCCCTGGGGCATACCACTGGTAACATCCTTCTCCTCAGAGTGAGCTCCATTTACTTGTACTCTTTGTCGCCTCCCACCCAACCAATTTCTAACCCAAGCAGTAACTTTAGGGTCCATCCCTAGGGTGCTCAGTTTGTTTATAAGTCGCCTGTGAGGAACAGTGTCAAAGGCTTTACTGAAATCTAAATACACCACATCTAGAGCTCTCCCTCGGTCCAACTCCCTGGTCACCCAGTCAAAGAAATCAATCAGATATCTAGGCTCCCTTTATTTGAGTATTCAGCAGTTAAGTTAATAGGGTTTCCACACCATGGTTTATCCTGAAGCCGTGTTGCTGCTGAATGATTTTTTCAATTATCTTGGACAAGATTGGTAGACTTGCCATGGGTCTATATGCTGCAGGATAATTGGGATTGAGATTAAGAACATAAGAATATAAGATATGCCATACTGGGTCAGACCAAGGTCCATCAAGCCCAGTATTCTGTTTCCAACAGTGGCCAATCTAGGTCATATGTACTGTGATGCAGCAGACCAGCGGGGAACAGAAGAAAATATTTTAAACACGAAAAAAGGCATGCACAAGCTGCAGTATTCTCAGGAACCTGGTAGGGGGAGCAAGAGGGACCTCCGGAAGACTGAGGATCCACGCCCCACAGGGTGTGACCTAAAGCCAGCCAGCCTCCAATCCAGGAACGCAGGAACTCCTTTTAAAGAAAGTCTGGAAGACTGGAGGGGGAGAAGTGGCGGTAAAGAGGAACGTGGCTGTAGAGGAAGAAGTGTCTGCAAAGCCAGAAGCATCAGAGAAGTTGCAGAGCCTTCAGAAGCTGGAGAAGTAGCAGAAACTGCAGAAGCTGGAGAAACTGCAGAAGCTACAGACACTGCTGGAGTGCAGGAAAGAGGTACAGGCCAGAGAGACCCGAAAGGACAGAGAATACAGAAGGGTCCAGGAGATTCAGGAACGCGAAGGCCGCATTGTGACTGCTGTGTGAGAAACTCAAGACATATTGCAGGAGCAAGGCAGAATCTCACCAGGAGCAGGCCTCAAGCCTCGTCCCAAGGAAAGAAGCCGGAGTCACAAGGTAACCCATACTTTGTTGGGAACAGCCTTCAGAGGGCTAGCTTATGGAGAGGACAAGAAACAGAAGCTCCCGGTTCATGTCACACTTCTCAAGAGACAAGGTATGAAAAGCTTTTATCAAATAAGAAACTTTTAACTAAGCAAGGTTTGCAGGAAGCAAATGTAAAACCGTTGAAGAGAGAAGGATATTCACACTATAGAACAGCTCATGACCGACGCCCCACGCTGAACCCTAGGCACTGGGAGCTCATACAGCGTTTGTGTGAAAAGCCTGATTATAACTTGCCAGGAAACATTGACTCTGGTTCAGATACGCTTGAGCAAGAACCGATGCAAGGGGAAGTGGTAGAATCCCTTTCAGTTGAAGAAATGGATTGTAGCTATTGTACCACTGGAAGCTTGGAATCCCTGTGTAGCAAGTAAGCAGTAAACTTGTGAAATTAGAAACGCTTGTTTTTGTATCCCCTCTGTGAAGAAAACAGTTTTTGCTTTTGAACCTGCGTTGTATTTTTTTCTAACCTGATGTAAGGACATTTCTTTTGTTGTTTGAATCTGATCCTTTGAACCTTTGCAAGACAAGGGAAATAAAGCCTTATTTTTCCCTCCACTTGAAGACCTGTGTTCTCTGGGTATTTGGTAATAAGGACGCTACCAAGGCTATACATCCCTGGGTCCTGGAAAATACATACCAAACCCAACCTTATTTTTTATGTGTGTCCGACCTGCCTTGGAGCCCATTAGCCACCAGGGTAGCATCGCGACAGTACCTAGCAGTTTCCTCAAGGGACACAGGTTCCACAATGCTTGTATGGTTCAAGCATTGATATCCTGGGTCCCTTCTTAATAATGATTTATGGACCTTTCCTCCAGGAACTTGTCCAAACCTTTTTTTAACTCAGCTACACTAACAGCCTTTACTACATCCTCCGGTAACAAATTCCAGAGTTTGATTACACGTTGAGTGAAAATATATTTTCTTTTATTAGTCTTAAATAGTTTACCCTGTAGCTTCATTGCATGTCCCCTAGTCTTTCTATATTCTGATAAGGTAAACAATCGACCTACATTTACCCGTTCTACTCCGTTCATTAATTTATAGACTTCTATCATATCTCCCCTCAGCCGTCTCTTTTCCAGGTTAAAGAGCCCTAACCTTTTTAGCCTTTCTTCATAGGAGTATCCTTCCATCCCCTTTACCATTTTGGTGGCTCTTCTCTGAACCTTTTCTAAAATCGCTATATCCTTTTTAAGATACGGCGACCAGAATTGCACACAATATTCAAGGTGCGGTCTTACCATGGAATGATATAGAGGCATTATAATATATCTTTTGTTTTATTTTCCATTCCTTTCCTTATCATACCTAGCATTCTATTTGCTCTCTTGGCCGCCGCTGCACACTGGGCCGAGGGTTTTAACATGGTATCCACAATGACGCCTAAATCTTTTTCCTGGGTGGTGGTTCCTAATGTGGAACCTTGCATCGTGTAACCATAGTTTGGGTTGTTCTTCGCTAGGTGCATAACCTTGCACTTGTCCACATTAAATTTCATCTGCCATTTTGATGCCCATTCTTCCAATTTATCAAGATCCTCTTGCAATTTTCCACAATCCTCTTGGGTTTTAACAACTTTAAATAGTTTTGTGTCATCTGCATCTTATGTTGTTATGTTATGCTCATGGGAGGACAGTGATCTGTAAATTAGGTTGATGGTGTTGTGGCTGTTGGATATAGTGGGTCGAGGTGTGTGTGCTGCTGGATTTAATCAGCTTATACATGAGTTCTGTTTTTGATGGATGAATGTGCCACCCCCTCTGCGGTTAGGTCTGTGGCAGGTGTGGCTTGAGAAGTTGGGGGGATAAGTTGGTTAATGAGGACTGCATCTGAGTCCGTGAGCCATGATTCAGTGACTAGTAGGATGTCTAGTTCAAGGTGGGTTATAAGGTCGGTGATGGCTGGCCATTTGAGGGCACATTTCAGGTTTTGCTGGCCTAGGGGCTGTGCCACTTTGGGTTTTGCGGAGTTTTGGATTGGTATGTGGATTAAGCATGGGTGTGGGTATTGATGAGATTCTGGTGGTTTAAAATGTGAACTGTTTTGATGTCTTTTTCCTTGGCCTTGAAGGGTTCGAATGAGGTTGTAGTGGGAGGTCGGATTGGGAGGGCTGATGAATGCGCTGCTAAGGAGGTACAAACTGGTTAGGGTTAGGATGGATATGGCCATGTTGACTTTGGGTCAGCACAGAGCCCTGGTATAGGAGACAGATTGTAGAACAATAAATGCTTGCCTTCAATGAGGCTAACTTGTACAGCAATGTGCACTTTTAGAAGCCACATGGTAGCAAGGCTAGTTGTATGGGAGTAGCTAGCTACACAATTGTGACCTTTAAAACAACAATAGTTTTGTTCAAGACAACAATGGCTACTCAAATAGGGGTAGTTAGCTGCACATCTGAGACTATCCGGTGGAGAATAAGCGATGAATACTCTGTGCTTAACTGAGCCTCAAAGACTATGATAATTGTGGGGGAATGGTTGGCCTCAACAAAGGTGGTTGCTGGGTCATTCAGCTCTTACAGTATGCCAATTATTTAAGCTATGCAGTTTCGTGCACTCTTACTTAAGCTTAATGGAGAGCTCAGTGTTCAACACGGTGATACTTGGTTCCTTAGTTCTGCTGCTGGTCATCTGGTTTTTTGGTTGCTTCTTACTGCACTCAGTGAAGTTGGAGTCGCTGGACGCAGTGCCCTGCCAAAGGGCCCTCTGGCGAGGCCCTCAGGCGTGCACCCAATAGCGCTTCCTTTGAATGCTGCTGGGCTGCCCCGATTGGGCAGAGCACGCTACTGGGCGGCTGCTTCAGGGTCCGGAGGGAGAGGAGAGCTGCTGCTGGTGTTCACACCTGATGGCACGCTTGTTTCCTCTTCCTATTCCAGAGGAAAGGGGATGGCCTTGGCCAGGTCCCAAACAAAATCCTGGAAGGACATGTCTTAGGGGGGGGCAACTTCCACTGATCCAAAGGGAGCAACAGATCGGACGGGAGATCTTGGGCCCGAAGGTCCGATACCATTGATTCCGCCTTGGTTTACCATTCCAATTCAGACTCCAAGATTGGTATTCTTCAAGGTGGAGCAGATGGAAGAGGATTTAAGCTGTATAGGCATGTTGCCCTGTAGGATGGAGAGCTGGGTGATCATCAATAGAGTTGGGTTGAGTTCTTCTTTGGATGCTTTAATCCAGCTCACTGGGCATGGGTCGAGGTGGGATGTGGTTGATGTTAATGAGCTGATGGTGAATTCTATGTTCTCTTTGCTGATAGAACTAAATGTGGACCAGGAGTTGCAAGTGTTGTCTGTTGGTGATATCTGTAATGGAGACAGGAAGGGGGAGCTGTTTGTTTTGTAGTGATTTGCTAGAGCTTGGGGGTCAGGGATTGTTTCCAGGGCAGCTGAATGGGGGATGTTGTTAGGCTCTTTACTATTTGGAAGAGCTGCTTTGGACAGTTGAGGGATTTGTTTATGATTTTTGTGTAGAAGGAGTTCTTGCAGTTGTCAGATTCCTGGCAGTATTCCATTAGTAGTATATAATAAGCTTGTGGTCAGACCATCGGATAGAGAGTAGGGTTGGGGGGAGAGGGGTAATGTATGGATCAGTTTTGAGTTGACAAAAATTAGGTCCAGTGTGTTTCCTTTTTCATGTGTTGGCTGTTGTACTATTTGGGTAAAGTCCATTGAAGACATGTGGTTTGGTTGGTGGAGGTTGAGGGGAGGTTTAAGTCCCCAAGGAAAATGAGGTCCTTGTTGATGATAAGACATCGGTTGACATAGAGAGGGATCTGTATATGAGGCAGAGAGTTAGATATCTGTTTGATATAGAGATGTGGTCTACTCCATCCGAGCTGTTGGCATGTAGCTGGTTGAATTTGAGATGGGATTTTGCTATTACCAGTATTCCGCCACCTCTCTGGTGGGTACGTGGACAGTGAAATGTTGAGTAGTTGGGCAACTTCAGCTGGTTTAGTAGCATGGTGTTTGTTGCTATGAGCCATATTTCCGTGAATCAAAGGATATCAGGTTTGTTGGATATAATGTAGTCGTTTATTACTGGCATTTTATTTTGGACTGATCGTGCATTGATAAGCGCACATTGAAAGGCCTGGGCATTGCAGACTTTATTGCGTACATAACATAAAAACATAAGATATGTCATACTGGGTCAGACCAAGGTCCATCAAGCCCAGTATCCTGTTTCCAACAGTGGCCAATCTAGGTCTTATGTACCTAGCAGTTTCCCCAAAAGACACAGGTTCCGCAATGCTTGTACTGGGTCAAGCATTGATATCCTGGGTCCCTTCTTAATAATGGTTTATGGACCTTTCCTCCAGGAACTAGTCCAAACCTTTTTTAAACCCAGCTACACTAACAGCCTTTACTACGGTAACAAATTCCAGAGTTTGATTACACGTTGAGTGAAGAAATATTTTCTTTTATTAGTTTTAAATAGTTTACCCTGTAGCTTCATTGCATGTTCCCTAGTCTTTCTATATTCTGATAACGTAAACAATCGATCTACGTTTACCCGTTCCACTCCGTTCATTAATTTATAGACTTCTATCATATCTCCCCTCAGCCGTCTCTTTTCCAGGTTAAAGAGCCCTAACCTTTTTAGCCTTTCTTCATAGGAGTATCCTTCCATCCCCTTTACCATTTTGGTGGCTCTTCTCTGAACCTTTTCTAATAACGCTATATCCTTTTTAAGTATAGTATAGTATAGTAGGGATGGAAAGCGTGTTTATTGGAATATAGATCAGGTTGTTCAGGTTCCGTTGTCTTGTATTGTGAATAGTGTGGTGGAGGCCATAAGGTATGAATGAAGGAAAAGTGGTGGGTTTGAGGTCTAAGGTCTTGGAAGTGAGACAAAGTGCAAGGAGTGCAAGTATTTATTTATTTATTTCTCTAATATACCGCGCTCTTCAATATCAATGCGGTTTACATGGAACAGTTATGTTTTACGGTCGGTTAACCGTAAAACTACAGATAAACAGGTAACTCAACTTGGATGGTCAAAAATTAAATTAACTATTTACACATATTTAAACATAGTATTATTTACATAATATACATTATATGAGAGAACATAGCATTATATTGGACGCAGGGCTCATTTTTGGGAAGGTCGGGATGGTGCATCTTCATTTGGGTAACATTCGCAGAAAAGGTGGTATTTCAATGCCCTTCTAAAATTGATTAGATTTGGGATTGCTCGTATGTTGGGGGGCAGGGCATTCCAGAGTCTGGGAGCATTGATACTAAAGGCCCTGCTTGCTGTAGCCTGAGTGCATTGGGTCAGTGTTTTGGGGATTGCCAAAGTGTTTACTGCTGTAGTTCTTCTGGCTCTATTGGGGGGGGGGGGGGGTTTGTACGAGACCAGCGAGGGAAATGGGGGAGAGCCCATTTATGGCCTTGAATGTTAGTAGTATTGTTTTGAAGATGATCCTACAGTAGATAGGGAGCCAGTGGAGACTTTTGAGGATGGGTGTTATATGGTCTCGCCTCGAGGCCCCGTTCATAACTCTGGCAGCGGTGTTCATGGCAAGCTGGAGAGGGATCATTGTAGATTTTGGGAGTCCTTGGAGGATCGCGTTGGCATAGTCCAGATGTGGGATGGTTAGGGCTTGGAAAATGGTTCTGAAGTCGTCTGGTTGTAAAAGGGGACATAGATGTTTGAGAGTCCTAATTTTGTGGTATGTTGATTTGACCATGTTGCCAATGTGTGTCTTCATGTTGAGGCTCTGGTCTAGGGTAACCCCCAGGTAACGGATTGAGGGCTTGGATTGAAGCTCTACTTCGCCGACTTTTAGGTGGGTTGGTGGAGAGAAGTTTGAGTTTCTGGTGATAAACAGCACTTCAGTCTTTTTATGTTGTATGCGAAGATTCTGATTCTGGATTCAGTGTAAATGGTTGCATAAAAGGGGAGCATGTTTGTTACTGCTGAGAGGTATCTTGCAGGGACTTACTTCAATGTATGGGTCCTTATGTTGCTGCTAGGGTGTGGTTGTCTGGCTGGGTAGTCTCCGTTACGAGATGGTCTATTTGTTATTTATTTATTTATTTATTTATTTATTTAACAGTTATTTATATACCGCTCTTTCCCATGTTTCAAGTGCGGTTTACATGTAACAGTAGGTTAATTGGTATGAGATATACCAGGACATTTTACATAGAACAGATAATTATAAATTACAAGGAAAATTGTAACATTACAAGTATAACATATTAGAACATATATACATTGCTAGTTAAATTATTAATCATCATGTAAATGAGTGTGTAGTATGGTTAAATTAGTGTATTAGTGTCGTTTATTTTTGAAAATAGGGTATATAATATTAAAAATAAATGTTAGCCTGTATCCCTTTGAGAATTCTGTTTTGGGAGTGTATTATAGTGTAATGTAAATAAGTGAGTTTTTAATTTTTTTTTAAATTTTTATGTCAGACAGTAGGCGAATGTTGTCAGGTAAATTGTTCCAGAGTATTGGAGCAGAGTGTGAGAAAGCTCTCTTATTGGTTTGTTTTCTGGCTTTTGTAAAATCTTTTGGTATTGTTAAAGTATTTATGTTTCTGCTCCTTTGAGATCGTTTATCAATGTCAATGTTAATCAGTGTATTTAGTGCAGATGGTGCAAGTTTATTTATAAGTTTAAATGTAGTGACAAGAATTTTATATTTGATTCGGGAGTAAATTGGTAGCCAATGAAGTTCAGCTAAAATTGGTGTAATATGTTCAAGTGGGCTTATATTCATAATCGTTCTAGCAGCTAAGTTCTGAGTTATTTGTATCTTTTTAATATTTTGTTTCGAAATACCATTAAGTATTGTATTTGCAAAATCGAAATGTGGGGTAATAATAGCATGAATTATGTTAATAAAATCTTGTAGAAGAATCAAAGGTCTTAGTTGTTTTAGTGTTTTGAGTTTGTAATGTATATTTTTAGTTAAATATTTTATATGTGAATCCATATTTAGATTATTGTCAAGTATCACACCTAAATATTTTACTTCTTTTTTTATATTAATTTCATGAGTATCTAGTGTAATCGTGTTTGGGGGTATATATGTTTGATTTTTAGTGATAAATAAAATATCTGTTTTAGTAAAGTTGATAAGTAGATTTTGTTCTTTGAGCCACTCAGTTAGTTCATTAAAACATTCTGTTATTTTTTGGAGAGGTGGGTGTGGGATTTCAAATGGGAGGTAGAACATTATATCATCGGCGTAAATATGATAAAAGACATTGTGGCGTTTAAAGATGTTACAAACTGGTTGTAAGTAAATGTTAAATAATAGTGCAGATAAAGCAGATCCCTGCGGAAGACCTTGAGTTTGTTTGAAGGTGTTAGATATTTGGGTGTGGATTCTTACATTTTGGGTTCTGTTTGATAGATAGGATTTGAACCAATTATAAACAGTAGATGTTATACCAATTTTTTGAAGTCTGTTTAACATTGTTAAGTGATCAACACTGTCAAAGGCAGCTGATATGTCAAGGAAAACAAGAATAAAGGCTTGTTTAGTATTATCAATACCTCTTAATATTGTGTCATAAAGGATCGTTAGTAAGGTTTCTACTCCATGGAAGGGTCTAAAGCCATATTGATGTTCATCAAGAATGTTTAATGTGTCAATAAAATCTTGTAGTTGAATTTGTACAATTTTTTCAATAAGTTTAGCCATAAAAGGAATACTTGATATGTTACTGTCTTTAGCCGTTTTGATCTGGGTCGTCAGGCTGAGTAGCATTTGAAGCAGATGAGACCATGCAGTGTGGGTGTCTTGGTTTCGTTGGTGTAGTGAGGGTTACCGTGGACTTAAGTGCTGCATCCTCCCCTGCGTTCCTCATCTAAGGGTCTTGCCAAAGGACCTCTGGCGAGGCCTTCAGGCACAGGCACGCCTGAGGTGCAGCCTTTTTAAAGTTAAATGTCTCTTCTCTTTTCGGCCCGATTGGCCATGGTGGTGGCAAGCGGGGAAGGGCAGTAGGTTAGATTCATACTTCCCGCATGTTCATGAAGAAAGCATAGTTACTCACCTGTAACAGGTGATCTCCAGGAACAGCAGGAATTTAGCCTTCACATATGTGTATCGTCGGTACCGACGGAGCCTGCACGGGAACGCTCCCCAGCGTCCAATTAGAAAGCTTTTGGGAGCATCCAACAGCGCCTGCGTGCTGCCTTCCCGCCTTTCCCAACTGCCTCTCTCCAGTTGAGTTTAAAGCTGAGACAAAGAGAGAGAGGGAAAGAGAAAGAGATAGATAGAGAGATACAACTCCTAGGGGAGGTGGGTGGGTTGTGAAGACTAAATTCCTGCTGTTCCCGGAGATTACCTGTTACAGGTGAGTAACTATGCTATCTCCAGGAACAAGCAGGAATGTAGTCTTCACATATGAGGACTCCCTAGCTTTAGATGCCAGGGAGAGACCCCAGAAGTTGTGTGTCCCTGTGAAAGGGCTCCACTTCCCCCCATGGATCTCTGGCATCCAACCAGGGATGGTGGGTAGGAGTTAATTAGGTATGGAACAGGTGTTGGAGAACAGCCTGACCAAACAAGGCATCCCGGCGGGAGTCCTTGTCCAAGCAGTAATGGGCTGTGAAGGTATGAACCGAGGCCCAAGTGGCTGCTCGACAGATGTCGTCGAGAGACACGGAGTGTAGATGAGCCATTGAAGCTGCCATGGCTCTCACATGAAAAGGAATTTGTTCAATTCTCTGCGGTCTAAAATAGGTCTGTGTCCCCCTGTTTTCTTTGGGATAAGGAAATAGGGGGAGTAAAACCCTGTACCATATTTATGAATGGATACTTCTTCTATTGCCCCTTGAGCAAGAAGCATAGTGACCTCTTGATCTAACAGGTTGATGAGAGAGGTCTGAGAATTGTACTGTTTTACCATTGTGAGAGGAGGCATGCACAGAAAGTGAAGTTTGTACCCCTCTTTTATAATGAAGAGTGTCCAATGTTCTGCTGTTATTTGCCCCCATCTGGGGGCAAAGTGACACAACCTTCCTGGAATGATGGAAGGCTCTGGTCCACTGAGAGCCAGGAAGGCTAAGTTCTCTAGATGAAAGTCAAAGGCCTTGTGGAGGCTGAGACTGCTGAGACGGTTGAGGCTTATTTATTTATTTAGTATACATTTGTATACCGCTACTTCCAGCGATCAATAGCGGTTTGATTACATGTTGAATGATGTCAATCATGACATAAAATTTGGGTTATAAACACATTGATTTGAAGGGAAAAGCACAGTACACAGGAAGATGGTTTAAAGGAGCGGATTCAGGATTTACATATCTACATTTTTACATTTTGTATCACAGTTCTCATTGTTTCGTAGCGAAGCAGCTTGGGGTCCCCTGGGAGTTACATCATATTGTATTGACACTGGAATAGATGTGTCTTGAGTTTTTTTCTGAAAACTATTAGGTCTTTTATTGCTCGTATCTCAGGTGGTAGTTGGTTCCAGAGGGTGGGGGCAGCGTATGAGTATGCTCGGTGGCTAGTACTGGCTTTGACAGATCTGATATCGGTTGGAACATGTAGGGTGTCCGAGTTGACGGTTCTTCTGTCTCTGTTTGAGGGTTGCGTGTTGATAAGGGTGGAGAGAAAGGATGGCGCTGTGTTATGTATGAGTTTGAATGTGGTTATCAGTGTTTTATATTTTATCCGAGCCGTGATGGGGAGCCAGTGGAGTTCAATTAATACAGGTGTGATGTGTTCAGTAATGTTTTTTCTCATGATGATCCTGGCTGCCACATTTTGGGCCATTTGCATAATGTTTATGGTTTTCTTTGGAAGCCCTTGTAAGATAGCGTTGCAGTAGTCGAAGTGTGGCATAATGAGTGCTTGCGCAACAGTCCTGAAGTCGTGCGGTTCAATGATGCTCCGTAGAGGTTGTAGTACTCTGAGTTTGTGGAAGATTGCCTTATTGTTTTTTCGTAGGTGTTTTTCCATCTTAGCAGTCTTTGCTTTCCTTTATTTAGGTGATTGCTGACTCTTTCGGGCAGATTGACCTGCAGACCGTCCCTGCTGGGAATAAGAGGGATAAAACCTCTTCTTCTTGGAGAAGAATGGTTTCTTGAAAGATTTCTTTCTTGCAGGATCAGCTGTGGCCTTGGACAATCTATCCAAGGTGGAGTTGTCAGCATCCAACTCATTGGCCTTCTCTTGCCAATCTTTGCCAAACAGATTCTCACCTATACAAGGAATATTGCCCAGTTTGTCCTGTACCCAGAGCTCCAAATCAGATGCCTGGAGCCAGGCAATTCTACGTGCACCTATGGCAATGGCAGAGGTTCTGCTTATGCATTCAAAACAGTCAAAAGCTGCACGGTTGACAAACTTAGAAACATCCTGGGCATGTTTAACCAGTGTGAGAAAGTCTTGCCTCTTATATTCAGGAAGAAGAGGGCTCAAAACCTCTAAATCACCTGTGACTTCCCATATATAAAATATAGGAACTGATCCTAGCAGAAAGCATGGAAGCCTGGAAGGTACGACGTCCAAAGGCATACAAAGTTTGATACTCACGTCCTGGAGGATTAGAGGCATGCCTCTTTGCACGTCTGATCCTTCTCATAGCTGATTCCACTACGATAGAGTGGTGGGGAAGCTGAGTTTTCTGGAAACCAGGACACGGAGGCACTCGGTACATGGTATCCAGTCTACGGGAGTGAGGAGAGGTAGTAAGAGGTGTCTCCCACATTCTCAACATGAGATCATGTAAGATTAGGTTAGGACAAGGTACTTCAGGCCGGAGGGCCGGGGGTTCAAGTCCCACCTGGGGACAGCAATCTCAGGCCGGAGGGACTGGGATTTCTAGTCCTATAGGCACTCCTTGTGGTCTTGGGCAAGCCACTTAACCCTCCATTGCCCATGTTCCCTGTAAGTATTAGCGTATCTGTCTCATATCCCCTTGTGTTAAATGTATCCCCCAATTGACCGCTTTGACCCGGTGAAAAGCGGGATATAAATACAGCTAAATAAATAAATAAATAAAAATAGGCAAAGTAGCTGCCTCCTTAGGAGCTTTGGGATATTGTAAAATTTCCAACTCCTTTGCTCTGGGCTCTGTTTCAGGAGCCACAGTAATGGACAGACCTCGAGCCACCTCCCTGATGAAGTCCTGAAAGGAGATATCCTCTGGAGGAGACATCCTGCGTTTAGGGGAGGAAGGCTCCTCTGGAAGAAGTATTCCGGTACCGACCGAACTGTCAGAATCCTCAGATTCTTCCGAGGACTCAAAGTACCTTCTGTCCAGATGCTCTTGAAAAGCCCGATACCCGTACCGACCGAAGTTGATACCGGGGGGAATCGGTACCGGTGTATTGGTACTGGAAGGCATCGCATGACTGGGTGCCGGCAAAGCAGACACTGATGTCGATGCCGATGCTGTCTGTACGGTACCGATACCAGTGCCGGAGTCGGTGCCGGTACCGGTTGAACTGTCTGACGCGGTTCCGAGGGTATCGATGCCGCAAGGAGAGCTGCCAGACTGCATTCAACAGCCAGGAACCTCTGGTCTATCGACGCTGCCGATGCCTGGATGTCGGTACCGGAGAAAACAGCTAGTACCCCAGAGCATGGCACCAGTAGTTCTGCCGAGGTTGAGGCCTCGAGAATGTCCTGGAGCCCCGATAATGCTTTGGAAGCTGAAGCCTCCTGCCGGGGCAATTTTGCCAGTGCAGAATCCTCAAGGGCAACGCCAGAGGCATCTCGATGCTTGGAAGGAGATCTACCCTTTGAGGACCGGCCAGACTTATGTTTAGTTACCTGAGATCCACGGGAGGAAGATGAAGCCCTGGAAGACGTCGATGCCACTGAGGCTGCATCGGAGAGAAACAGGGTACTGAGCTTAGCAGCTCGGTTCTGTCGACATCTCTTGGACATCATGGCACAGGCCATACATTCCGTGATGGAGTGGTCAGGACCTAAACATTTAAGACACCACTCATGGGTGTCGGTGACGGAGATGGTACCGCCACACTTGGTGCACTTCTTGAAACCCGAAGCGGGTTTTCCATAGTGGAGGAAATTTTGGGCCTACGGCCCAAAATGGTGCGTGCACCTGGAAAAAATTGGAAAAACGTACTAACGATATATATATATTTTTTTTAAAGGAAAGAAAGAAAGAAGAACCGGCGGTACCGGTAAAACGTCGAGGAAGGCAGACGCGACCACAAAAAAGGACAATAAGGAAAATTTTCTGCAGTGACAGGAACGACGACCTGCTGTCTCCGCGGAAAACGAAGAACTGGAGAGAGGCAGTTGGGAAAGGCGGGAAGGCAGCACACAGGTGCTGTGGGATGCTCCCAAAAGCTTTCTAATTGGACGCTGGGGAGCGTTCCCACGCAGGCTCCGTCGGTACCAACGATACCCATATGTGAAGACTACATTCCTGCTTGTTCCTGGAGATAAAAGATTTCAATTTGTTCAAAATACTGCAGTCAAGGCCGCCAATTTCCTTGAGAATTTTGTTCAAAATTTTGCTTCTAGCCCAATGAGCTTTTTATACAGCGAACTAGCCTCCCTCTTCAAATTTATTCAGGCTAATTTCTTCCTACACTCCATCATGACCCCTGAGGTCTTCCAAAAGGAACTTGCTGACTATGCTATCCTTTATGACCATATGGTTTGAACTTATTTATAATTTATTTTTATTTGGCCCATTTCCTATAGGATCATATGCCAGAGGATCTTAAATCAGAATCCTTCTAGTTATGGAGCTATTTCTCTCTGGTCTTTCCTTCCTGAGGTTTCTACTGGCTAGCTTAAGCTACCCCTTCATTTGTAAGAAAGCACAGTTACTTACCTGTAACAGGTAATCTCTGGGAACAGCAGGAATTAGTCTTCACATATGGGTACGTCGGTACCGACGGAGCCTGCACGGGAATGCTGCCCAGCTTTCAATCAGAAAGCTTTTGGCAGCATCCCTCGCGCCTGCGCAGTGACTTCCCGCCTTCTCCACAGCCTCTCTTCAGTTGAGTTTCAGAGCTGAGACAAAGGCGAGGAGAGAAAAGGATAGAAATTAAGAAGATGCAACTCCCAGGGGAGGTGGGAGGGTTGTGAAGACTAATTCCTGCTGTTCCCAGAGATCACCTGTTACAGGTAAGTAACTGTGCTATCTCCAGGAACAAGCAGGAATGAGTCTTCACATATGGGGACTCCCTAGCTGGAGATGCCAGGGGGAGATCCCATAAAAATGCAGTAGCCTGGATCAGGGGTGCATTTTGTCTCCAGGAATCCCCGGCATCCAATGTGGGATGGAGGGTAGGAGTTGACAATAAAGGAGCTGTGAGGAAAGAAACAGCATAGCCATGGACTAGAGGGTCGTACAGAGTACAGGAGTCCTTGGTATATATGATGAGTAGCATTAAACACATTTAATGTACACTTAAAATATGCAGCTTACCTACTGTATTGTAGGAAGTAGGAAGCAGGATGGAGTCTACTGGATAAGCAGTGGCTGAATCTTCTAGGTGACCTCCCAGTAGTGAGGATGAAGGTCCAGACCTGGAGGTAGTAGACGATCCAGATGTCAACTGGGTAGGATTAGACGTCAGGTCTTCAATGGAAAGCTTTATGGAGAAAAGCTGAAAACTCCTTTAGGCATAAGGTTATTAACATTGAGGACTAAAGGAAGAAGACTGACGGAGTTGGAGAACTAGTCCAGTCCTGGCAGGAAGAGGGGAACTGGAAAAAAACCCTATTCCTAAGTAGAACAGCTGTGTACTCAAAGATAAAGATGTACACTGTTTTTCCTAGCTGGCGAGAGATAGGAAAAAATATTGAAGCTGGATGCTTCAAGGACATAAAGAAAAAATGGGAAATGTTAGCACCAAGTGGTTGTTGGGGCTTAACACGTCCTGTATCATAATTTGGCATGGGACGTAGGGCAATAGACTGTCTAAAACCTCTAAGAGGTAAAACATGTAGTATAGACAGTAAGGGTGATAGTGAAGACGATTGACTAACCCTTGAGAAGCCCCCCATGCAACACATATATATGGGGAGATATATATGTGGCTTGAATAGATATATATATATTAATATATATATATACATAATATATGAATATACATATGGAAATTTGTGGGGCATAGTTTAGCACCACCAGAGTAATGATATAAGTATGTAGACATATAAGGAGATGCTACATACAAGACAACAGATCGATAGACATGTCTACCATGCAGTCCCATGATTGTACATGGGGAATAGAAGAGAAAAAGATTCTGCATTCTACCAGAGGGTGATCCCACTTGGGATATGTATAGAGAATCTATTTTCATGGATTGAGGGATGCCGGAAGGCAATCCAATTAGTTATCCGTGATGTTCGCATGCGAACAGATGAAGATAGGAATCTGTAAGGAACAATACGGGATTTCCACAGAACACTGACATGGTGGATGTCTTGGATCTTCTCGTAGAAGAACTGAGATTACGTGTTAACACCCCAATTTAAAAAGGGGGTGGGGGGGTGCGGAGAACCGTCTCAGGTATAGGAAGGGTTATAAGTTCTTCTCTAGTAAAAGAGGAACTTCAGAGACAAGACCAATGCTCTGCATCAAGGTCCCCATAGTAGAAAGCTTCTCTGAAGATTGCAGAGAGCATTGTGCAGGAGAGCTATGAGACAAACTGACTGAAAGTCAGGTATGTTGCCATATCCTAGGAAAGGAGATGGGTAGAATAATGTGAGAAAGTCTAAACAAGTAGGAGGATCCAAGACAGCTTGGAATCACTACTGAGGGTAGACAAAGATTTGAACAAGGGACTGGAACTTGGATAAAGTTTCAGCAAGAGAAGTACTGTAACTCCTGCAGGCAGAGCTGCTGACGGTAACAGCAAAGAGACCGTCGTGTGTTGAAAAAGAAAAAACAGACAAGAAAAGGGAGGGAATATCATCTATCCTTGTCTGGGGAACGAGCTTGCTAGAGAAGTAGTTCCGTATGGAAGTCCTTAAGTAGTTGTAGGGTGACGTACCCATGGGGAAGTCAACTGAAGGAAGAATGTTCAGTTGGGATAGCACTATCAGGTAATAGTCACAACTGCTCCTCTAGAGAGTAAGAAGAGGAGAAGTGTGTAGTCCCTGAACAAAATAATTGTCTGTTTGTTTTTTTTGACAGGGTAGTACACTGAAAAACTTCTAAGATGTAGAAGGGAAGTGTAAGTTACAATTCCCGGTCCCTATGGTTGCCGGGAATGTGGAGACTGGCCAGAACTGGAGGACTGCAGACTAGGTTGAGGCGTCTCTTGTTTAGGTACAGCCGAATAATGGCCAGGAGAGGAAAGCGTAGTTACTCACCTGTAACAGGTGTTCTCCAGGAGCAGCAGGAATCAGTCCTCACTTATGGGTGACGTCGGCGCCGACGGAGCCCTCGCGGAGCAATTTTCCCCAGCTTTCAAAGAAAGCCTTTGGGAATTGCAGCGCGCATGCGCGGTCGTCTTCCCGCCCGAGGGTGCCATCTTAGCCAGTCAGATGACATAGCTAAAAAAGACAGCATAAAAATTTGCAAAAAGAACATAAGCAGACGATTGCAACTCCAAGGGGAGGAGGGAGGGTAGTGAGGACTGATTCCTGCTGCTCCTGGAGAACACCTGTTACAGGTGAGTAACTACGCTTTCTCCAGGACCAAGCAGGAAGTCAGTCCTCACTTATGGGACTCCCAAGCTCAAGGCTACCGGAGACCCTAAGCACAAAAATGAGCTCCCTCTAGCTCAGCAGCACAGAAGGATAGAATCTTCGCTGAAATATCACCCACCGGTAGCCCACATCCGGGATGGAGGGTAGGAGTTGCTCAGACCTCAAAGAGATTACGGAGGACTGCCTGTCCGAAAGCACTGTCCCTACGGGACTCCCTCTCGAGACAGTAATGGACCGCAAAAGTCTGGCTCGAAGACCAAGTAGCGGCCCGGCAGATGTCTGCCAGCAGAACAGAGCGGAGGTAAGCCACTGACGTGGCCTTTGCCCGAACGCAATGAGCCGTGACTCGACTTTCTAAGGAGAGTCCGGCTGCCCCATAAGCCCAAGAGATACAGTCCGCAACCCAGATGGACAGAGTACGCTTGGAGACCGGGAGCCCCAATCTATTGGGGTCAAAAGACACAAAAAGCTGAGCAGCTTTACGGTGCTCCCGCGTACGGTCAAGGTAGAAGTTCAGAGCCCTTCTACAGTCCAGGGTATGGAGGACCGTCTCAGCTCGGCTGGAGTGTGGTCTGGGAAAGAAGGTTGGAAGTACCACCTCCTGATTGATGTGAAAAGGGGAGACCACTTTAGGCAGAAATTTCGGATGAGTCCGTAGGACTACCCTATTTTTGTAGAACCGAGTGTAAGGGGGATCAGACACGAGGGCCTGCAATTCACTTACGCGTCTAGCGGAAGTGAGGGCTATCAAGAACAGCGTTTTCCAAGACTGAAAACGGAGAGAACAGGTAGCCATAGGTTCAAAAGGCGGACAGGTGATCCGCTGCAAAACCACATTCAGGTCCCAGTCAGGCGCTGGCGGGCGCAGAGGTGGTTTAAGTAGAAGGAGACCTCGGAGAAACCTCGCTACGAGAGGGTCATTGGAGAGAGGTCTGCGTCCACCGGCACATGATGCGCTGAAAGAGCACTGAGGTGAACTTTGACGGAGTTGGACTTAAGTCCCAGATTAGAGAGGTGCAGCAAGTACTGCAAGATCACCGACACCGGGCAGGAGAAGGGATCCTGAGACTGTTGGGTACACCAGACTGCAAAGCGACGCCATTTAAGGGCGTAGCATTTGCGGGTAGAAGGCCGTCGCGAAGCCAAGACGACCTCCTCCACCTCCGCCGGCAGGAGAAGGGGAGCAAGGACTACCCTCTCAGCAGCCAGGCCATGAGGTTGAGAGACCTGAGGTTGGGGTGCAGGAGGGACCCCTGATCCTGAGTGAGGAGATCCGGTTGTACCCCCAGAGGGATTGGATCCTCCACCGCCAGTTGCAGCAGGAGCGGAAACCACGGCTGCCTGGGCCAGCGAGGGGCCACCAGGATCATGAAGGCTTTGTCTCGGAGAACCTTGAAAAGAGTCCGAGAGACTAGCGGGATGGGAGGGAAAGCGTACAGAAGGCTCCCCGACCACGAGATCAGAAAGGCGTCCGCCGCAACCCGAAGGGGGTGTGGCTGACGAGAGCAGAAGCGAGGAAGCTGCCGGTTGTGAGGACTGGCAAAGAGATCCACCGTGGGGAGACCCCACTTGAGGAAGAGCTTCTGAACTACCAAGGGATCCAGACGCCACTCGTGCGGCTGGAGGACCCTGCTGAGTTTGTCTGCAAGGCAATTTTCTTGGCCCGGGAGATAAACTGCTTTGAGGAGAATGCCGTGACTGACGGCCCAAGAGCAGAGCTTCTGTGCCTCCCGGCAGAGGAGGAAGGAGCCCGTGCCCCCCTGCTTGTTCATGTAGAACATGGCAACTTGATTGTCCGTCTGGACAAGGACGGACTGTTGGGAAGTCAGGTGGGAGAAGGCCTTGAGAGCTAGGCGGATCGCCCTGAGCTCCAGGAAGTTGATCTGCTGAGCAGACTCCCACGTGGTCCAGAGGCCCTGAGTACGTGCCTCTTGGCAATGTGCTCCCCAGCCCAGGAGGGATGCATCGGTGGTCAGCACCCGGGTCGGCTGAGGTGACTGGAAAGGCATTCCGAATATCAGGTTCGGCTGCCGGAGCCACCACCGGAGAGACGAGACCAGCGGCTCGGAAACGCGCACCAGGTCTGCTAGGGCGCCCGTGGCTTGACGCCACTGCTGGCGGAGACACCATTGAGCAGACCGCATATTCAGGCGGGCATTGGGGGTCACATGGACGGTGGAAGCCATATGGCCGAGCAGTCGCAGGAAGCGCCTGGCGGAGACCAGGGGCTGGCTGCGAAAGCGGTTGGCTAGGTCCATGAGCCGTTGAGCCCTGTCGAGCGGTAGGTATGCTCGCGCCTGAGGAGTGTGCAGCCTTGCGCCGATGAACTCGAGATCCTGTGAGGGGAGCAAAGTGGACTTTGCGAAGTTTATAACAAAGCCCAAGTGCTGCAGTAGAGTCACCGTGCGGCACGTGGCGTTGGTGACCTCCTGAGCGGACGCTGCTCTGATGAGCCAGTCGTCGAGGTAAGGAAAGACATAGAGGCCGTGAAGCCGGAGATGGCCCGCCACGACCGCGAGACATTTTGTGAAGACTCGCGGTGCGGAGGACAGGCCAAAGGGCAGTACTCTGTACTGGTAATGATTTCCTGCCACCACAAACCTTAGGTATTGGCGGTGGCTTGGGTGGATGAGGATGTGCGTGTAGGCATCCTTTAGATCCAAGGAGCATAGCCAATCTCCCTGCTGGAGGTAGGGCAGAAGGATTCCAAGGGTAAGCATTTTGAACTTCTCCCGCACAAGGAACTTGTTGAGGTTGCGCAAGTCCAGGATGGGTCTGAGGCCCCCTGTTCTCTTTGGTATCAGAAAATACCTTGAATAAAAGCCTTGACCTCTCAGGTGGTGTGGCACCGGTTCCACCGCCTGTTCCTGCAGAAGACTTGCTAACTCCTGAAGGAGCAACTCCCTGTGCAGAGGGGGGCGCGGAGGTTCTCCCGGAAAATAGGAGGGAGGGACCTGATGGAAGTGGAGAAGATAGCCTTCTCGCACGACCTGAAGCACCCAGGCATCTGCGGTGATGCTGGACCACCTGTGGGCGAAGTGAACCAGCCGGCCTCCGGTGCTGGGAGGAACCAGCGGGGGGGGAGAGGCTATGCATAGCGAGTCAAAAACCCCCACCCTGCTGAGCAGGGGCTGGTGGTGCAGGCTTGGGGGCTTGCTGCCTACGGGACCCGTTACCCCGTCCCTTGGCCTGCTGGCCCTGTTGGGGAGCTGCAGGGGCCTGATAATGGGGGTATTGTTTGTAGGCAGCCGCCTTCCTCGGGTAAAAGGACTTTTTCCCCGAGCCCTTCTTTTTCTGGGAAGGGGCGGAGGTCTTCCTAGAAAGCCTGGTCCTGGTGAGAGTCTCAGTCTCAATTTGCGCAGCCTTTTCCGCCATGGGCTTGCCAAAGAGGTTCTCGCCTCGGCAGGGGACATCGACCAACTTGTCCTGCACCCAGGGCTCAAGGTCTGACGACTGAAGCCAAGCCTGTCGGCGGGCACCGATGCCGGCTGCGGCCACTCGAGCCGAGGCTTCAAAGCCATCATAGGCTGCTCGGGACATGAACTTTGAGCATTCCCGAATGCCAGTGGACAAGGCTAGGAACCTCCGCAAGGGCTCCTCGGAGAGAGACCAGCGGAGAATCCGGCTAGCTCTTTAGCCAGATCCCGGAGATACATGCCCATGTATAGCTGGTAAGTCTGGACACGACATGCGAGCATAGAGCCCTGGAAGCACTTCTTGCCAAGGCCATCCAGGTTACGGGCCTCCCTTCCAGGAGGCACCGAGGAGTGCATCTTCTGGCTCTTAAGACGATGCATGGCCGATTCCACTACCATGGAATGGTGTGGCAGCTGTGCCTTTTGAAAGCCAGGGCTCTTGCGGACTCGATAGATAGAATCGACCCGCTTGCTCAGGACCGGCGAGGAGGCCGGACTCTCCCACATGCGGAAGAGTAGTCGTTCCAGCATAGGAGGAACCGGCACAGTAAAGTGTTCCCTCGCGGGAGAGTCATACTGGAGGGCGTCGAGCTCTTCGGCTCGAGGCTCCTCCTCGGGATCCGCAGGGAAGGCCAAAGCCTTAGCCATATCCCTAACGAAGTCCGAGAACCGGGCATCCTCCGGGGGGGACTGCTTCCGAGGCTCGGACTCCGGTGAGTCCGATGGGACACACCGAGTCCGGAAAGAATCAGGTGACTCTTCCTCCTCAGACTCCCAGACCGACTCCGACGAGGACTTGGTGGGGTCGGCCCGGGCAGGGTGCGGCGCCAGCCGCCCCGACGCCGAGGGAGTCGGCGTCGGCGACCTCGGTCCCGAACGGGAGGCCGAGGGTGACCTCGACCGAGGATCGACTCGAGTTCTCATCGACTCGAGGATCGGCTCGGTCTCCGGGGTCGACTTGGATGTCGACGTCCCGGCGGTCGGGGCAGCGGCGCCAGCGAAGCCAGCGAGCAGTGCCCTCTGCTGGTCCATGAAGGCAGACAGTCTGCTCTCCAAGGCCGTCAACCTGAGTCCGAGCTCAGGTGACCCAGCAGCCCCCGACTCGGGCCCCGACGGCGTCGGGCCCGACGTCGGCTGTCGCGGAGGCGAGTCCAGAAGGACCACAGGACTTACCCGGGCAGGCATCTCCGACTCCAGGCGAGGTCGCTTCGGGATGTGTTCCTTCTCCAAGGACCCGGGGCGGCTGTCGGGGCTATGCGACCTGGCCCTCGCGGAACCAGGAGCGTCCACCGACGCCGCCCTCGCGGGTTTTTCCTTCCGACGATGGTCCCCGGAGGGAGAACCCCGGTCGGAGGAGCTCCGGCGACGGTCCGAGCTGGAGCCTTTCGACACGGAGGCCTCCGACGAGGTCCGGGTACGGCTGGGGTCAGCGAAGATTCTCTCACGCTGATGCCGCCGACTTCTCAACGCCTTTGAGGACAGTTTGCTGCAGGGCCCACAGATCAGTTCCTCATGATCCGGGCCCAGGCAGCGGAGGCAAAAGTCGTGTGTGTCGGTTAGTGACATATTTTGGTCACACCGACCACACCGCTTAAACCCACTGGCAGCCATCGGGGGAAAAAGGGCCCCTGCGAGGTCAAAGGACCGGGCTGCCAGGGAAACCGAAAACGAAAGCTGACTAAGTCAGAAAAACCGAAAAAAGTAAGAGGACTCGAGACCGGCGTCGCGAGTCCGGCGGGAAAACGATCGGCGTCGAACCGAAAGAAAAAAGGATAAAATAAAGAAGAAAATCAACTTTTTCGCAGGGACAAGACGGGGACGTCTGTAGGGCTCCGCGGAAAAAAGAAGACTGGCTAAGATGGCACCCTCGGGCGGGAAGACGACCGCGCATGCGCGCTGCAATTCCCAAAGGCTTTCTTTGAAAGCTGGGGAAAATTGCTCCGCGAGGGCTCCGTCGGCGCCGACGTCACCCATAAGTGAGGACTGACTTCCTGCTTGGTCCTGGAGAATGAAACTTTCTTTTCTTAGGGAAAGAAGGTTTGGCAGGACCTTTCCTACTCTTTGAAGAAGGAGGCGGCTTAGAATGGTTTCTAGTGGAAAAAGAGTCAGTGGAGCATTGAGCAACCTGACGTAATGCCTCCTTATTGAAAAGACTTTCCCCTGTACAAGGAGAATGAGCTAGTATAGTTTGTGCCCGTTTGTTCAAGTCTGAAGCCTCAAGCCAGGCTCTGCGACGTGCTGCAATGGCAGTAGCAGAGGATCTGCTAACGGACTCAAAAGAGTCTATAGAAGCACGAGACAGGAACCAGGATATATTGCGACTGTGATTAATGAGCAAGGAATAATCAGCAGCTTTGGGCTCTGGTAAAAAAGGGGTCAAAAGAGACAACTGCTCTGTGACTTCCTGGAGTGTTAGACTCATATGAAAAATATAGGAGAGCACTCTGGAAGCCAGCATAGAGTTTTGGAAGGCCTGACGGCCAAAAGCATCAAGTGTTCTTGAAGAACTACCTGGCGGAAAAGAAGAATGCTTCTTCTTGCTCTTAACTTTTCTCAGTGCTGATTCCAATACAAGGGAACGATGAGAAAGTTGGTTTTTGAAATCCTGGAGAGGGTGGCACTCGGTACTTAACCTCAAGGTCAGTAGAAACTTGAGGAAGTCGTAAGGGTGATTTCCATATCCTGAGAAGGAGATCCTGCAGAGCAGGATGTAAAGGAAACTGTATATTTTGCATTTGTGCCGGTGAGCCATGAGTAGGATCACAACCAGGGATAGAAATATTAAGAAAGGCTGCCATATCCCGGAGAAAAGCTTGAAAAGACTGATCTCCTAGGGGAAGTATTCTTGGTGAGGCCAAAGAAAGAGCCTGAGTATCAGAGGACAGAGAAGGTACTGCACCAAGGCCAGGTATGGGTTCCAAACTAGGCATCGGTGCAAGAACAGGCATCAACATCGCTACTGATAAATGGCTAGGATCTTCGGAACTACCTATTTGGAAACGACAGGAGTCGGTTTCGGGACGCGTCAGTACGCAGTCCTCTAGACTTGATATTGATTGAAGACTCGGCATCGAAGAGAGCGAGGCTAGCGATGCATGTCTCGACAGTTCCGACGCTGGTGGTAGGATCGGCGATGCCGATACCACTAAGGCAGCCTGGGTGACATCGATCGATACCGACGGTACCGAGGATACCCGATGAGCACCCATCCATGCCCATGCCGATGCTAGGGTATCGGAACCGATCGACGCCGGTACCGTCCCAGAGCATGGCTGAGATTGAGGGAAGTCAATGCGGTGCGTATCGATCGGTCCCGAAGGTACCGAGGATGCCCGATGACGATCCCTGGTGAAGAGTAGAGTACTCGACACCGGTGCCGATGCCGGAGGCTCGGTACCGCTCGAAGCGGATACCACCCCCGCGCATGGCTCAGGCATGTTCTGTGAGGGGTGAGCCCCAGGAACATCCTGAAACCCCTTTAACGCTTTGGAGCTCGAAGACTCCCGCAGGGGTAATGCCAATGGGTTCTTGAGGGCAAGGTCGGAGCCATCACCATGCTGGGCATGGGACATACCACTCAAGCATTGGCTAGTCTTAACAGACTGTTTTTGGGTTACCTGATCCTGTGAAGTAGAGAAACCGGGTACCCTCAGTGCCGAAGCAAAAACGGTATCGAGGGAAACTCTAAATACTGAAGGTTTTCTCACAAGATTATCTCCTGACAAGTCAGGGGAAAAAGGGTCAGGACCCACACAGTTGAGACACCAACTATTGGTGTCTAAAAAGAAACAGGTGTTTCCACACCTGATGCACTTCTTAGGAAAAGAAGGCTCCATAATGAAAAAGGCCTAGTAGGCCTAAGAGTTAAGGCAAAAAAAACTGAAGAAAAGTTTTACAGACTTTAGCCCAAAAACCACCGGCGGTACCGGTGGTAGCGGGAAAAACAGTCGCGACCACAAGAAAACAAAAAATTAAAATAATTAAAGCAATTAAAAAGAAAAGTTTCTGCGGTGACAGGAGGACGTCCTGCCGGCTCCGCAGAAAAACGAAAACTGAAGAGAGGCTGTGGAGAAGGCGGGAAGTCACTGCGCAGGCGCGAGGGATGCTGCCAAAAGCTTTCTGATTGAAAGCTCGGCAGCATTCCCGTGCAGGCTCCGTCGGTACCGACGTACCCATATGTGAAGACTCATTCCTGCTTGTTCCTGGAGATCATAAGAAATGCCATACTGGGTCAGACCAAGGTCCATCAAGCCCAGTATCCTGTTTCCAACAGTGGCCAATCCAGGTCACAAATACCTGGCAGTTTCCAAAAAAGA
The DNA here is from genome assembly GCA_033557465.1 of Ichthyophis bannanicus. Taxonomy (NCBI): domain Eukaryota; kingdom Metazoa; phylum Chordata; class Amphibia; order Gymnophiona; family Ichthyophiidae; genus Ichthyophis; species Ichthyophis bannanicus. The sequence goes on along the minus strand of CM066049.1, from coordinate 40,723,385 downwards.
CACACAGATTCCACAATGCTTATATTGCGGCAAGCAGTAGATTTCGCGGGTCCCCTTTAATAATGGTTTATGGACCTCTCCTCCAGGAACTTGTCCAAATTTTTTTTAAACCCAGCTACACTAACAGCTTTTACTACATACTCCGTTAACTAATTCTAGAGTTTGATTACACATTAAGTGAAAAAATATTAGTCTTAAACGGGTTACACTGTAGATTCATTGCACGTCCTCTAGTCTTTCTACCTTTTGATGGCATAAACAATCTACGTTTATCCGATCCACTCCATTCATTAATTTATAGACCTCTATCATATCTACCCTCTGCCGAATCTTTTCCAGGTTGAAGAGCCCTAACCTTTTAAGGCTCTCCTCATAGGGGTATCCTTCCATCCCCTACACCATTTTGGTGGCTTTTCTCTGTACTTTTTCTAATTCCGCTATATCCTTCTTAAGATACAGCAACCAGACTTGCACATAATGGGAGACAGCCAACATGGCTTTCGACAAGGAAGATCTTGCCTTACTAATCTGTTATGTTTTTTTGAAGGTGTGAATAAACAGGTGGACAAAGGTGAGTCGGTTGATATAGTGTATCTGGACTTTCAGAAAGCCTTTGACAAGGTCCCTCATCAGAAACTTTTGGCAAAACTAAAGAGTCATGGGATAGGAGGCAGTGTACTACTGTAGATCAGGAACTGGTTAAAAGATAGAAAGCAGAGGGTAGGGCTAAATGGCCAATTTTCCCAATGGAGAAAGGTGAATAGTGGTGTACCCCAGGGATCTGTGCTGGGTCCTCTGCTTTTTGACATATTCATAAATGACCTGGAAAGTGGAATAACGAGTGAGATTATCAAATTTGCAGATGACACAAAACTATTTAAAGTTGTTAAAACCCAAGAGGATTGTGGAAAATTGCAAGAGGATCTTGATAAATTGGAAGACTGGGCATTAAAATGGCAGATGAAATTTAATGTGGACAAGTGCAAAGTTATGCACCTAGGGAAGAACAACCCAAACTATGGTTACACGATGCAAGGTTCCACTTTAGGAACCACCACACAGGAAAAAGATTTAGGCGTCATTGTGGATAACATGTTAAAACCCTCGGCCCAGTGTGCAGCGGCAGCCAAGAGAGCAAATAGAATGCTAGGTATGATAAGGAAAGGAATGGAAAATAAAACAAAAGATATTATAATGCCTCTATATCGTTCCATGGTGAGATCGCACCTTGAATATTGTGTGCAATTCTGGTCGCCGTATCTTAAAAAGGATATAGCGTTATTAGAAAAGGTTCAGAGAAGAGCCACCAAAATGGTAAAGGGGATGGAAGGATACTCCTATGAAGAAAGGCTTAAAAGTTAGGGCTCTTTAACCTGGAAAAGAGACGGCTGAGGGGAGATATGATAGAAGTCTATAAATTAATGAACGGAGTGGAACGGGTAAACGTAGATCGATTGTTTATGTTATCAGAATATAGACAGACTAGGGGACATGCAATGAAGCTACAGGGTAAACTATTTAAGACTAATAAAAGAAAATATTTTTTCACTCAACGTGTAATCAAACTCTGGAATTTGTTACCGGAGGATGTAGTAAAGGCTGTTAGTGTAGCTGGGTTTAAAAAAGGTTTGGACAAGTTCCTGGAGGAAAAGTCCTGGAGTGGAGGAGTGGCCTAGTGGTTGGGGCAGGGTACTTCAGGCCAGAAGGTCGGGGGTTCAAATCCCACTAGAGGACAGCAACCTTGGGCCGGAAGGACTGGGGTTTCTAGTCCCACAGGTGCTCCTTGTGGTCTTGGGCAAGCCACTTAACCCTCCATAGCCCATGTTCCCTGTAAAATAGTTATCTCCAAGTTATAATGCCCTGTTCAATGTAATTTCAGTTTGTTCAATGTAAACCGCCTTGATATCATGAAAGGCGGTATATAAGAAATGTTAAATAAAAAAAAATTAAAAAAAAAAAAAAAAGTCCATAAACCATTATTAAGAAGGGACCCAGGATATCAATGCTTGACCCAGTACAAGCATTGTGGAACCTGTGTCTTTTGGGGAAACTGCTAGGTACGTATGACCTAGATTGGCCACTGTTGGAAACAGGATACTGGGCTTGATGGACCTTGGTCTGACCCAGTATGGCATATCTTATGTTCTTATGTTCATAATATTCAATGTGCAGTCGCACCATGGAATGATACAGCGGTATTATATCATCCACGGTTTTATTTTCTATTCCTTTCCTTATGATTCCTAGTATTCTATTTGCCTTCTTGATCACCGTTGCACACTGGGTAGAGGGCTTCAACTTATTATCCACGATAAAGCCTAAACCTTTTTCCTGGGTGGTGGTTCCTAATGTGGCACCTTGCATCATGTAACCACAGTTTGGGTTGATCTTTCCTAGGTGAATAACTTTGCACTTGTCCACATTAAATTTCATCTGCCATTTGAACGTCCAGTCTTCCAATTTTTTAAGGTCCTCTTGCAATTTTTCACAATCCTCTTGCGCTTTAACAACTTTGAATAATTTTGTGTCATCTGCAAATATGATTATCTCATTCGTTATTCCCTTTTCCAGGTCATTTATGAATATGTTAGAAAAACAGCAGACCCAGCACAGATCCCTGGGGTACTCCACTATTCACTCCCTTCCATTGGGAAAATTGGTCATTTAGCCCTACCCTCTGCTTTCTATCATTTAACTAGTTCCTGATCCACAAAAGTACACTGCCTCCTATTCTATGACTTTTTAATTTCGCCAAGAGTCTCTCAAGAGGGATCTTGTCAAAGGCTTTCTGAAAATCCAGATACACTATAATCAACAGACTCACCTTTATCTACCTGTTTATTCACACCTTCAAAAAAAAATATAAAGATTAGTAAGACAAGACCTTCCTTAGCTAAAGCCATGTTGGCTTTCACCCATTAAAACATGAGTGTACATGTTCAGCAATTTTGCTCTTTATAATGGTCACGGAGCATTTGACTCCGTGAGCCATGAGATACTAATGGAATGTCTCAAGGAGAAGGGAATACAAGGCACAGCTCTAAACTTGTGCAAATCCTACCTGTCCAACAGGTGGCAACACGTGAGGACCGGCACCACTACCTCCGAACCGTTTCTACAAAAACAGGGCATGCCACAGGGGTCCTCGCTATCGGCATTAATGTTTAACATATACATGCAGAGAGTCACAAGGAGCAGAAGACATATGGTGGTCAAGAAGGATTTTATTGAAAGGGACCCCAAAGCGTTTCGGCAAACGCCTTCCTCAGGGGGCAAACAGCGAAGTCTCAACTACTACCATACGTATCTTAAATGCATACTTGCAAAGAACGGTGTGTAGCTTAATCGATGAACGTATGCGATCTATCAAAACTAGTTCTGATTCATGCAGCCCATCTGTGCCCTGATCAGATCGTTCAACGTCGCCTGTCTAGCATATGCAGACGATATCCTGCTATTGATGCCATTTGCAACAGACCAGCCAGATTTCTCCCCATTAACAAGCTGTTTCAACGCAGTTGCGGACTGGCTACATACGCAAAACCTTCAAATCAACCATAACAAGATAGACGTCCTCTTCATTACGAGGAACCAAGACTTCACTCCCCCACCCTCATTAAAAGTGAAGAACGCAGAGCTGATAGCCAAATCCACAATCCGCTACCTAGTCTTGGACCAACGGCTTGACATGAAAACCCACACTAGAAACACAGTAAAGACAATTTACCACAAAATACAAACACTTCGGCATCTACAGCCACTACTTGACCCCACTGACTTTCGAACAATCTACCAAGCCCTAGTAATATCGCACTTCGATTACGCTAACGCAATCCTATATGGACTCCCGCAAGCAACGCTAAACCCACTCCAGCTTGCAATGAACTCAGCCGCAAGAGTTCTATACGGAGTATCAAGGATGGACCACATCACACCACATCACACCAATCCTGAAGAAACTCCACTGGTTACCTATACAAGCAAGACTGCATTACAAGATCTTAGTTATGACCTTCAAAGCCTTAAACAAGCAGCCTCCCACATCTATCTCCGAGTTGATCCACCTTACACCCCCTAACAGAAACAGAAGATCCACAGCGGTTAACACCCTGATAACCCCAAAAGACATAACGAAATGCACAAAGGCAACAGCTAACATGGCCTTCACGATCTACGCTCCTAGAGCTTGGAATGCCCTCCCCACAGGCATGCGAGGCATCACTAACCTGACACAATTCAAAAAGGCACTGAAGCATCACCTGTTCATAAGACACTACCCAGAAACCATCGGCAGAAATCAGACAGCAAACACTCTCAGCAGCCACCACCATCCCCACAATAACACACCCAGCACGAAAAAGGACAGCCAGCTCAACCTATCCAGTCTCGAATAGTCGACAGTGGAAAGTAGAAACGTTAATGTATATAGTCTGTAGAAAGTTACCCCAGTTTTATCCACGTTTTAGTTCCTGTTTACTGTAAATACAATGTAGTCCGACTGCATTGTATAAGGTTCTGTTAACTGTACACCGCACTGATATGAATAGCGCGGTATAGAAGAGGCGTTAAATAAATAAATAAATAAATAAAATAATGGTTTCTATCATTTTGCCTGGTACTAATGTCAAGCTCACCGGTCTGTAGTTTCCCATATCATCCCTGGAACCCTTTTTAAAAAGTGGCGTTACATTGGCCATTAACCAATCTTCAGGTATTAGAGATGATTTTAATGATAGTTCACAAATTACTAATAGTAGGTCTGCAATCTCATATTTCAGATCTTTCAATACCCTTGGATGTATACCATCCAGTCCAGGTGATTTGATACTCTTTAGTTTATCAAGTAGTTGTAATACATTTTCCCGGTTTATCAATATTTCTTTCAATTCTTAGGATGCAGCACCTTTAAGTACCATTTCAGTCATGGGTAACTTCCCTACATCTTCTTCAGTAAAGACCAAAGCAAAAAATACATTCAGTCTCTCCGCTATGGCCTTGTCCCCTCTTAGTGCCCCTTTTCCCCCTCTATTATCTAATGGTCTAAGAACATAAGAACATAAGATATGCCATACTGGGTCAGACCAAGGTCCATCAAGCCCAGTATCCTAACAGTGGCCAATCTAGGTCATACGTACCTAGCAGTTTCCACCAAAAGAGACAGGTTCCACAATGCTTGTATTGGGTCAAGCACTGATATCCTGGGTCCATAGTAACATACATAGTAAATGACGGCAGATAAAGACCAGTATGGTCCTTCTAGTCTGCCCAGCAAAATGGCAAGAGTAGGTGCACCTGTCGCTCTGTGCAGGCCGCTACTCCCCATGTCTTTGCTTAGGGGTGAATCCACCACTCCATGTAGGACACCCCTATTTGTTGAGACGTTAGATGGTTCAGAAGTTAGATGGTTTATTTTGTTTTTATCATGTTTCTGTAAAGGGATCCACTGTGTTTGTCCCATGCCGTTTTGAATTCCGTCATCGTGTTTTGCCCCCACCACTTCCATCGGGAGGGCATTCCAAGCATCCACCACCCTTTCAGTGAAAAAATATTTCCTGACATTGTCTTTCAATTTACCACTTTGCAGCTTCATGTTTTGCCCTCTAGTTTTACAGCTTCCCCATCTTTGGAAGAGGTTTGTTTGTTCATCATTTCTCTTTAAGTATTTAAAGGTCTGAATCATATCTCCCCTGTCCCTCCTCTCCTCCAAAGTGTACATATTTAGCTCTTCAAGTCTCTTTTCATAAGGCTTCTGACGCAGGCTCGAAATCATTTTGGTCACCTTCCTCTGAACAGTTTCCAGTCTTTTTACATCTTTTGCAAGATATGGTCTCCAAAACTGAACACAGTATTCCAAGTGAGGCCTCACCAGTGACTTATACATTGGCATAAGTACCTCCTCCTTTCTGCTGGTAATCCCTCTCTGTATGCAGCCCAACATTCTCCTGGCTTTTGCCACCGCCTTGTCGCACTGTTTTGCCACCTTGAGATCATCAGAGATAATCACACCAAGGTCTTTCTCCTGAACCATGCATATCAACCTCTCACCCCCTATCGCATACATTTCCCTTGGATTTCTGCTACCCAAGTGCATGACACTGCACTTTTTCGCATTAAATCGTAGTTGCCAAGCATTAGACCATTCTTCCAGCTTTTGTAGATCTTTCCTCATGTTAACCACTCCCTCGGGGGAGTCCACTCTGTTGCAAATTTTTGTGTCATCTGCAAAAAGACAGACTTTTCCATGCAGTCCTTCAGAAATATCACTCACAAATAATTGAACAGTGCCAGGCCCAGGACCAAACCCTGGGGCACCCCGCTAATCACCTTCCTTTCATCCGAGTGAGCTCCATGTACCATCACCTTCTGTTGTCTGTCAGTCAACCAATTTCTAATCCAGTTTACCATCTTGGGACCCATCCCCAAGCCACTAAGTTTATTGACAAGCCTCCTATTAGGAACAGTATCAAAGGCTTTGCTGAAATCAAGGTAGATGACATCCATTGCATGCCCCAGATCTAGTTCCTTGGTCACCCAGTCAAAGAATTCAATCAGATTTGTTTGGCAAGACCGTCCTTCGGTAAAACCATGTTGACTTGGATCTTGCAACCTGTTGGTTTTGATAAAGTTCACTATACGCTCTTTCAGGAGCACCTCCATTACTTTTCCCGCCACCGAGGTAAGGCTCACGGGCCTGTAGTTTGACACTTCTTCCCTGTCACCACTTTTGTGTAGAGGTACGACATCAGCCATTCTCCAGTCCTGAGGAACCTTCTCCTATTTCCAAGGATCTGTTGAAGACATCCTTTAACGCTCCTGCAAAAACCTCTCTAAGCTCTTTCAGTATCCTGGGATATATCCCATCCGGTCCCAAGGCTTTGTCCCCTTTCAGTTTAGCAAGTTGTTCTTATGGAGTGGAGGAGTGGCCTAGTGGTTGGGGCAAGGTACTTCAGGCCGGAAGGTCGGGGGTTCAAATCCCACTAGAGGACAGCAACCTTGGGCCGGAAGGACTGGGGTTTCTAGTCCCACAGGTGCTCCTTGTGGTCTTGGGCAAGCCACTTAACCCTCCATAGCCCATGTTCCCTGTAAATAGTTTTCTCCAAGTTATAATGCCCTGTTCAATGTAATTTCAGTTTGTTCAATGTAAACCGCACTGATGCAGAATAGCGCGGTATATACCTTATGATCAGGAACCATTGGTGATGAAAGAAGAAGTTGAAGCAGCATTGAAAGCCTTATCAAAGAACAAAGCACCAGGCATTGATAGCATTCCCATAGAAGTATTGCAGCAATCTGATGCAGCTGTTACCGTACTTACAAGGCTCTGCCAAGAAATATGGAAGACAACATCATGGCCAACTGACTGGAAAAGATCTGTGTTTATACCAATACTAAAGAAAGGTGATCCAACTGACTGTGGAAATTATCGCACAATCGCTCTGATCCCACATGCCAGCAAGATTCTACTGAAGATTATTCAAAAGAGACTACAGCCATACCTAGAACAAGAACTACCTGAAGTGCAAGCAGGGTTCAGGAAAGGGCGAGGAACGAGAGACATCATTGCGGATGTGAGATGGATCCTTGAAAAGACTAAAGAATACCAAAAGGATATCTATTTGTGCTTTATCGACTATAGCAAGGCTTTTGACTGTGTAAACCATGAGAAACTCTGGGCCACATTAAGAAGCATGGGTATACCAGAACACCTGATCGTTCTCTTGCGTAATCTGTACATTGATCAAGAAGCAACAGTTCGAACGGAACAAGGAGAAACAGAATGGTTTAAAATAAGCAAAGGTGTAAGACAAGGCTGCATACTTTCCCCCTACCTGTTTAATTTATATGCAGAACAAATCATCAGAGAAGCAGGACTGTATGAAGACAACAGAGGTGTGAAGATTGGTGGAAGACTCATCAACAACCTTCGCTATGCTGATGATACCACATTACTGGCTGAAAGCGAAGATGATCTGAAACATTTGCTTCTCACAATCAAAGAACATAGTCTCAAAATGGGCCTGCACCTTAATGTAAAGAAGACAAAGATCATGACAACTGGCATAATCAACAGGTTCATCGTTGAAGGAGAAGAAATTGAAATTGTGAACAACTTTAACCTACTTGGATCAACTATCAATAAAGAAGCAACAAGCAGTCAAGAAATCAGACGACGCATTGCTCTTGGCAGAATGGCTATGAAAGACCTAGATAAGATTCTCAAGAGCAGAGATGTGTCTCTCCATACAAAGATTCGACTTGTTCAAGCCATGGTATTTTCAATAACATCATATGGATGTGAAAGCTGGACAGTGAAAAAGACAGACAGGAAGAAAATTGATGCCTTTGAATTATGGTGCTGGCGGCGAATACTGTGTATACCATGGACTGCCCGAAGAACAAACCAGTCGGTACTAGAGGAGATCAAACCTAAGCTTTCTTTAGAAGCTCAGATGACAAGACTTCGGCTTTCATACTTCGGACACATCATGCGAAGAGAGAGATCATTAGAGAAAGACATCATGCTTGGCAAGATAGAAGGTCAACGCAAAAGAGGAAGGCCAGCAATGAGATGGATCGCTACAATAACAGCAGCTACGGGTACCAGTCTGTCGTCAATGAGCCGCCTGACTGAAGACCGAACACAATTTAGGATAGCTATCCAGAGGGTCGCCATGAGTCGACTCCGACTCGACGGCACTTAACAACAACAACATAAGAGAATGTAAATAAATACATAAATAAATAACACCTCATCTTCTGTGAATGGTGTGGTATCTACTTCATTCCCATTTTTATATTCAGAAGTCACAGCTGGTCCATCTTCAGGATTTTCTTTAGTAAAAACAGAGCAGAAGTATTTGTTTAGCAATTTCGCTTTTTCAATGTCACTTTCCACGAGTCCTTTCCCAGCACTTCTGAGTCCTGCAATTCCAACTCTGATCTTCTTCCTTTCCCGAATATACCTGAAGAAAGTTTTGTCGCCATCCTTAACATCTTTAGCCATCTTTTCCTCTGCCTTTGATTTTGCTATCCTTATTTCTCTTTTAGACTTGATCCTGTATTCATTTCTGTGTTCTTCTGTTTGCAAGCTTTTGAAATTTGCGAAAGCTGTGATTTTGCCTTTATTTGAGCAGCCACTTATTTGGAAAACCAAATAGGATTCCTTCTCCTCTTGTTTTTATTTACTTTTCTTACATATTTGTCTGTTGCCCCTTTTATTGCCACCTTTAGTTTAGACAATTGCAATTCCAATTCCCTTATCTCCTTCCACCCTGTCATCTCCTCCTTTAAGTACTCGGCCATTTTATTGAAGTCAGTGTTTTTGAAGTTTAGGACTTGGAGATGATTGGCTTGTACCATGGCTTTTATCTCAAACCACATTGTGTGACCATTGCTGTTGTTCACAGGGGCACTCACGCAGACATTCGACACGCTATCACCATTGGTGGGCACTACATCCAGCGTTGAGATTTCCCTGGTTGGTTCCATCACCATTTGTCTAAGTAACGCATCTTGTAGAGCATCCACAATTTTTTTGCTTCTTTCCAGATGTGCAGAAGGAGTAATCCATTCCACATCAGGTAAAGTCACCCAAAATGATTGATTCCCCCTTTGTTGCTATCTTGGCAATATCTATAATCAATTCGTTATCTCTCTCTTCAATTTGAGTCGGAGGTCTGTAGACTACAGCAATATGGATGACAGTGCCATCTCCTCTTTCCAACGCAATCCAGAGCGCTGCTTCTTTTCCCCATGTCCCCTGCATTTCAGTAGCTTTAATATTGCTTTTGACATACAAGGCTACTCCTCCTGCTTTTCCATTTTCTCTGTCTCTTCTGAATAGATTATAGCCAGCTATGGCTATATCCCAATCATGTGATTCATTAAACCATGTTTCTGTAATGGCCACATTGTCCAAATCCGTTTCCACCATTAGGGCTTCCAGGTCCAGAATTTTGTTGGCTAAACTTCAAGCATTTGTGCTCATTGCTTTCCAGCATTTACCTGGCTTGTGTGTATTTTGCATTGATTTTGTTCTTCCCACTTCTTTTTGATGTGTGGTTTAAAAGTGTAGCTGTTTCTGATGTTGTTCTGCTTTTCCAGTGGGTGGCATTCAGATCTTGACCTTTCACATCCGTCATCCCCTTTTCCTAGTTTAAATGCATATCCACATACTGCCTGAATTTTTCACTTAGGATTCTTTTCCCTGTGACAGAGAGATGTAGTCCATCAGCACAGTATAGCCTCTTGTTGGTCCATCTGTTGCCCCAGTCGCCAATAAATCTGAATCCTTCTTATTTGCACCAGGTCTGGAGCCATGTATTAAAGCTGTTAATGCGATGCAGCCTTTCTGTCCCCTTACAAAGAACAGGTAGAACTTCTGAGAATGCAAGTGTGTTAACAATGGGCTTGAGTTTCTCTCCCAGAGATTGGAAGTCCTTTTGGGCTGTAGAGGCACTGTTTCTAGCCAAGTCATTTGTGCCCAAGTGGATAACAACATCAAGTTTGGAGTGTTCACTTTTTGCACTAAGTATTTCAACAACTTGGTTTGTATTCCTGCTGGCTGAAGAGCCTGGTAGGCACATGACTATCTTCTCTCCTTTGAACTCTGTTCCCAAGTTGGTGCCTCTGATGATGGAATCTCCAAGTAGTAGTAGTTTTCTGTTTGGTGAGGTTTTCTTCATATTTGGTGCTTTAGCAGGAGATTGGGCATTGTCTGACTCATTTAAGGGCCCTTCAGTTTCTTTGGATTGGTCATTCTCATTAGCCAAGGCAGAGAAAGCATTGTGCAGGGATATCTCTTGATGTATAGGATGTCTCTGCATTACAGGTCGCAATCTACCAGAACCCACTGTGATCCATTTGTTCCTGGGGTGTTTGATTCTTTGTAGGAGTGGTGGTGGACTTCATTGCAGCCAGTTCCTCCCTCAGTAGAGACACTTCTTTATGCATGGCAGCTAGGTCTTTCCTTAGTAGAGTCAGTTCTTCATGCATGGCAGCTGGCTTGAGGCATATGATTGATTGTATGATAAAGCAGTATAGAAATACTGTTAAATAAATAAAGAAATAAAATAAATATAGGACAAGCTCTTAGGCGCCAAATGATTTGTCTTGGAATTAAAGTACTGCAGTTATTGCACTGAATACATGACATGTTGATTAAGCAGTCCCAGAAGAAGAAGAAGAAGAAGAAAAGATGAAGATGATGTGGGCTTTAACCCAAGTGAGGAAGGATAGATGGCACATATGTGACCACTATATAGGCAATGTAGCCCCTGGGGTGGGTGGGGTGAGGGGTAGGGTGGGCAGGAACTGTCAGACGGCTGCCTGGGTGAGAATCTTCACAGTCTTGACAATGCATATATTTATATGATTTTTGCAAGGTATTGTGGGTAATGTAGTTCATTCACACCAGACACAGCTGCTGACAATAATTTAGTTGTGCACAAGTGTTAAAGCCAATAAGATACTTCTTTATTTATGGGGTTATTTCTCCCAGCACAGATATGCTTGGTAGCACATAAATTAGGTTACTTGCTTGCAGTGTTTAACTTGGTAAAACAAAAGTCAAAAATCAAAATCAGGAAAACAACCTTCAAACTTGTCAGGCAATTAGCTAATGTTTTCTTAGCATATCTCTAACAAATGAAAAGCCACAAAGAAAGAAATAAACTGTTCTTGTTAGGTTAACTTCTGATTACTTTCCACACAGAACCAGAAGTGATTCTCTCCAAGCTCACAAGCAATTAGATGCAGCTCAATTGCTATCAGTTATCCAGCTGAAACCCTTTAGCTGGCAGGCTTTCTACTCTGTGAGTCAAATCCTGCTTCAGGAGCTTTTCTTAGTGGAATAAAGAACAAATTTATATTTCTTTGTGATGGCTGCTGTGCTTTATCACAGAAAGCTACCAACAGAGTTTGGATAGAGAGCAGTCCATATAAACAATATCTTCATCTGATGTTATTCCCTCTTCATCAACAAGCATAAGGTCACTATCATGAATTGGCACAGATGAATCTTTCAATGGAGCCCTTTCAGGAGAATACTTATTTCCCTGCTGTCTTTCAAGGTTATAGCTAGGGCATATATCAGTGTTCATACCTGAGCTTCCATTGTTGCTATAGTTCCTCTCTATATAGCCTGGCCAGTATGTAGTCCAGTTCTTATGTCCAGCCTTCCAGTCCTGATCCCTGGACACTGGATCTCTCTTCACATACCTTCTGGCATAGGTCTTAGAGTCCCTTCCACGTGCAGCCGTCTCCCTCACAGGTAGCCTCTGGTGATTCCTTGTTCTGCAGCACCATTCCTCTGGCTTTCCCCAGTCCAATGGTCTATGCTGGCCCTTGGAATACCTCCCAGTATACGTACTGCCTTGGACTCTTCTAGACCTCTCAAAGGCTTTTCTCCTCTTCCTTCCAGAGGGTTTCTTTCCTTCTCTATCCGTCCGGTTTGGCTTCTGCTTCTGCTGATCCTTCAGATGAAACTGATGATCAAACTCAAGCTGATTCTCAGGATACTGAGGACAATTCTCTGAATATCCAAGGTGATCATGAAGCTGGTCATCTGTAGAATAAACTCTATTCTTATTCTGCCTTGATGAGTGCTCCTCCCTAATACAGCGCAGCTGTGCTGAATCAGGCCCTGCCCTTTGAGAGCTTAGGGATTACCTCATAGCCCTCCTGATTGAACACACGTTTCCCCACTTCAGCTCCTCTAATGGCTGCTGGAAACCTGGTGCATTCTGGGACTGGTAGTCTTTTGTGAGAAAATTCTGTTTTCTTATTTCTACCAGAACTGACAGGTTGCTTGTTCAGAGTCACATCATCTTTTCTATAGCTCCTTCCTGAGCTATGATAAGCTTCCTTATCACAGAACCTAAGTGTCTCTGGCCAGTAGGCTGTTCCTGAACTGTGGGCACACACAATGGAGTAGGTAAGGGAACACACCAATAAGGACAAATAAATAAATAAATATGTGGAGACAAACAGACAGACAGAACTCACAGTTAAGCAGCAAATTCAGCAAATATCACATTTTGGGAGAGCTCTGGAGAGCACTCCTCTTCTCAAGGAACAGAAAGATCCCTTTTTAAAAATGGTTTATGGACCTTTCCTCCAGGAACTTGTCCAAACCTTTTTTAAACCCAGGTACACTAATAGCTTTTACTACATCCTCCGGTAACAAATTCCAGAGTTTGATTACACGTTGAGTGAAAAAATATTTTCTCTTATTTGTCTTAAATAGTTTACCCTGTAGCTTCATTGCATGTCCCCTAGTCTTTCTATATTCTAATAATGTAAACTATATTTATTTATTTATTTAACATCTTTTATATACCGCGCTATTTGTTGTCAGTGCGGTTTACATATAACATATAACTATTGATCTACGTTTACCCGTTCCACTCCCTTCATTAATTTATAGACTTCTATCATATCTCCCCTCAGTCGTCTCTTTTCCAGGTTAAAGAGCCCTAACCTTTTTAGCCTTTCTTCATAGGGGTATCCTTCCATCCCCTTTACCATTTTGGTGCCTTTTCTCTGAACCTTTTCTAATAACGCTATATCCTTTTTAAGATACGGCGACCAGAATAGCACACAAAATTCAAGGTGTGGTTGCACCATGGAAGGATACAGAGGCATTACAATATCCTTTGTTTTATTTTCCATTCCTTTCCTTATGATACCTAGCATTCTATTTGCTCTCTTGGCTGCGGCTGCACACTGGGCAGAGGGTTTTAACATGTTATCCACAATGACGCCTAATTCTTTTTTCTGCGTGGTGGTTCCTAATGTGGAACCTTGCATTGTGTAACCATAGTTTGGATTGTTCTTCCCTAGGTGCATAACTTTGCACTTGTCCACATTAAATTTCCTCTGCCATTTTCATGCCCAGTCTTCTAATTTATCAAGATCCTCTTGCAATTTTCCACAATCCTCATGGGTTTTAACAACTTTAAATAGTTTTGTATCATCTTCAAATTTGATAACCTCACTCGTTATTTCCTTTTCTAGGTCATTTATGAATATGTAAAAAATCAGTGGACCCAGAACAGATCCCTGGGGTACACCGCTATTCACCTTTCTCCATTGGGAAAATTGGCCATTTAACCCTACCTTCTGCTTTCTATCTTTTAACCAGTTCCTGATCCACAATAGTACACTGCCTCCTATCCCATGACTCTTTAGTTTTGCCAAATGTCTCTGATGAGGGAGTTTGTCAAAGGCTTTCTGAAAGTCCAAATACACTATATCAACCGACTCACCTTTTTATGCCTGTTTATTCACACCTTCAAAAAAACATAACAGATTAGTAAGTAAGACAAGATCTTCGTTGTCTAAAGCCATGTTGGCTGTCTCCCATTAAGCCATGACTATGTACATGTTCAGCAATTTTGTTCTTTATGATGGTTTCTACCATTTTTGCCGGTACTGATGTCAGGATCACCGATCTGTAGTTGCCCGGATCACCCCTGGACCCTTTCAAAAATTGGTGTTACGTTAGCCATTCTCCAATCTTGAGGTATTACAGATGATTTTAATGATAGTTCACAGATTGCTAATAGCAGGTCTGCAATCTCATATTTCAGTTCTTTCAACACCCTTGGATGTATATCATCTGTGAGAGCCAGAAAGAAAGGAGTTAACAGTCCAAATTGCTGGCATTTGTACTGCATGTGCATTTTGAGATGCTAGAGGTATTAGGTGACATCAGATGGAAGAAATGTGAGAAAAGACACACTTATCTACAGAGCACAGGAGAGAGAAGGCATCATTAGCATGGTTATGCCAGTTTGACATGGGGCCTACTGAGGCCTAGTGTGGAAACTGTCAGACTATCATAGATCAAGGTGGAAAGTTGAATAGGTGGGAAAAGGGTCAGATAACAAGGAATAAGTCTGACAAAGGCCTGAGCACATGTTTATACATAAGGACATAAGGGTCAACAGGTATGGGGAGTGCAGATATGACAGGACAAAGAAAGGAATGAAAGAGAAAATCCAGATGCTTGGAATCGAAAACAAAGAGACTGTTTGGAAAGAAAACTATATAACAGGACAGACTTTTTAAAGATTGGGAATTTACACCCCATTTTTGATTCTTGTCTGTGTGAGTCTCATTAGTTTATTTATTTATTTATTTTATTTATTTATTCTTTTCTTCTATACCGCCCCTTCCAGAGATCAAGGGCAGTTTACAGGGAACAGTTTAACAATTTTATATACTTTTACATGGAACAGTAGATTTTAACTATGTACAGGTAACATTGCATGCA
Source organism: Ichthyophis bannanicus (assembly GCA_033557465.1). Lineage (NCBI taxonomy): Eukaryota > Metazoa > Chordata > Amphibia > Gymnophiona > Ichthyophiidae > Ichthyophis > Ichthyophis bannanicus. The sequence continues at coordinate 40,708,108 of CM066049.1, read as the reverse complement.
ACTGTATCAAAAAACTATTTACAGAGGACAATAAACATATATTACAATGGTCTTGTGTGCATTCTGAAAGTTATTTTCTCTTTTTTTTATGCAATACATATAAGGGCTAATAGTGGTAGTTCTGTCTCAGTTAGTCATTTGCGGGTTCAGGGAGTTGGTGGGATTGTTTCTGTGACTACAGGGGGGTGGCTCTTGGGAGGTGGGGAATTTCAAAATACTCAGTGAAGAGGTGGGTTTTGAGTTCTTTTCTGAATAGTTGAAAGTCGTTCATCATGCAAAGTGTTATTGGGAGTTCGTTCCAGAGGGTGGGGGCAGCAAATGAGAAGGCTCTGGAGCTTGTAGTTTTCTTTGTTTTCTGAAGGTTTTGTGCATGTTGAGAGAATGGGTTGCATTTTGTCTGCATGTTCTTGATTCAGATGGAAAGTGTAGTAGGGTGGTCAGGTGTGAGGGGGAGATGTTGTTAAGGAGTTTGAATGTTGTTAGAATTATTTTATATTTTATTTGACTATTTATAGGGAGTCAATGTAGTTCTAGCAGTATGGGGGTCACATGGTCAGTAAGGCGTGCTTTTGCTATTACCTTGGCACAGATGTTCTGGGCTCTTTGTAATAAATATGTGGTTTTAAGTGGCAAGCCAATTAGGAGACTATTACAATAGTCGAAGTGGGGGGTGATGAGTGTGCTGACTACAGATCTAAAGTCGTGTGTGTCCAGGAAAGGTCTTAGGTGTTGTATGGTCTTGAGTTTATAGAATACGTTTTTTACTGTCTGTTTTATGTGAGGTAGCATGGATGTGAGGTAGCATGGTGAGTGTGTGGTCTAATATTACCCCTAGGTACTTTACTTCCTTTTTGACAGGTATAGTAGTATTGTTGATTGTGATGGTTGTTGGGTAGATGGTGTCAGCATCAGGTTTTCTTGTTATAAACATTGCCTCTGTTTTTTTAAGGTTGATGCTGAGATAGTTGGTTTCTAGCCAGGAGTGGGTCTCCTTCATGCATTCGGATAGGTTGCTGTATGAGGGGCTGTTAGTATTTATGGGGATAGCAAGCATGGAGTGGAGGAGGGGCCTAGTGGTTGGGGCAAGGTACTTCAGGCCGGAAGGTCGGGGGTTCAAATCCCACTAGAGGACAGCAACCTTGGGCCGGAAGGACTGGGGTTTCTAGTCCCACAGGTGCTCCTTGTGGTCTTGGGCAAGCCACTTAACCCTCCATAGCCCATGTTCCCTGTAAAATAGTTATCTCCAAGTTATAATGTCCTGTTCAATGTAATTTCAGTTTGTTCAATGTAAACCGCACTGATGCAGAATAGCGCGGTATATAAGAGAATGTAAATAAAATAAAATAAAATAAATAAAATGATGTCGTCGACATAGATAAAATGGTTGATTTTGTGTTTTTTAAATATGTTTGTAATAGGCTGCAGATATAAATTGAAAAGTTTATCTTTGAGTGTAACTAGGAACCATATATCCTTTTCTCACTGTCATATATCCTTCTCTTTCACTGTGCTAGGATCTGTTGATGGACAGGAAATCTCTTAATTACTTTATAGCTGTAAACTTGTAAGTAGAGGATGAAGGAATTCTCCAAGTTACTTTGTATTTAGCTAATTTTGGTTGCGCTTCCTGTATGCTTGTTTCTGTGATATAAGAAAGAAATAAAGGAATTTTTTTTGTAAGAAAAATCTGAGAATTTTGTGACAGGTACGAGTATAATCTGCATGAGGTGTGGTTTATTGGGAGGAGATGGTAAGCCCTCTCTGTATGTGCATGTAAGGTTTTTGTTTTCCCTTTTGCACAGAGAAGGAGGAATGGCAATCTGCCTGGCCAAGGGACTGCCCCCCCCCCCCCGGTTCCATACGCATCTGGTCCAGGTGATTTGCTACTCTTCAGTTTATCAAATAGTTGTAATAAATCTTCCCGATGTATCGATATTTCCTTCAATTCTTCCGCACCTTTAAATACCACTTCAGTCATGGGTAACATGCCTACATCTTCCTCAGTAAAGACCGAAGCAAAGAATTCATTCAGTCTCTCCGCTATCGCCTTGTCGCCTCTTAGTGCCCCTTTAACCCCTCTCTCATCTAATGGACCAACTGACTCACAGGTGTTTTGCTACGAATGTACTTTTAAAAGTCTTTATTACGTGTTTTTGCTTCCGTAGCAAGCTTCTTCTCAAATTCTCCCTTTGCCTGCCTTATCAATGCCTTTTATTTAACTTGCCAGTGCTTGTGCTGTTTCCAGATTTCGTCATTTGGCTCTTTTTTCCATTTTCTCAAAGATGCTTTTTTGGCAACAACAGTCTCTCTGACCTCACCTTTAAACCATGCTGGCAGTTTTCTGGACTTCCTTCCACTTTTCTTAAAGCGTGGAATACAGCCAGTCTGGGTTTCCAAGATAGTATTTTTCAACAACACCCAAGCTTGATGTAAGACTTTAACCTTTGCAACTGCTCCTTTTAGTTTTTTCTGAACTATTTTCCTCATTTTATCATAGTCTCCCTTTTGAAAGTTAAAAGGTAGTACTGTGCATTTCCTTACCATCCCTCCTCCACTAATTAAATCAAACGTGATGATGCTATGATCACTATTGCCAAGTGGCCCGAACACCCTTATCTCTTGCACCAGATCTGGTGTTCCACTAAGGACTAGGTCCAATATGACTTCCCCTCTGGTCGGTTCATGAACCAGCTGCTCCAAGAAGCAGTCATGTATTTCATCTAGGAACTTTATCTCCCTAGCATGTCCTGCCGTGACCCAGTCGATACCGGGGTAATTTAAATCACACATTATTATTACTGTGCTGCAACTTTTGTTAGCTTTCTTGATTTCTTTGAGCATTGAATATAACATAGAGCACAACCCCTCCACCAATTTGATCAGCTCTATCATTACGATATAGTTTGTACCCAGTTATCACAGTGTCCCACTGGTTGTCCTCCTTTCACCATGTCTCTGAGATTCCAATCATATCAAATTCGTCATTTAGTGTTATATATTCTAACTCTCCCATCTTATTTTTTAGACTTCTAGCATTTGCATACAAGCATTTTAGAGACTGTATTTTATTCATATTGATCTGGCTATTGGTAGGCATGGGTAATTTGGAATCTTTAAGCTCTGTCTGCTCCATACTCAAGGACATTTGGGCTACTTCACTCTTCCGAACCATGCGCTCTTGGGCGACTGTCAGCTTTCCCCTATTATCTAGTTTAAAAGCTGCTCTATCTCCTTTTTAAAGGTTAATGCTAGTAGCCTGGTTCCATCCCAGTTAAGGTGAAGCCCATCCCTTTGGATGAGCCCTTCCTTTCCCCAGAATGTTCCCCAGTTCCTAACAAATCCAAAACCCTCTTTCTTGCACCATTGTCTGCCTTTTGGGTCCTGCGTTTAAAATGGGAAGCATTTCGGAGAACGCTACCCTGGAAGTTCTGGATTTCAACTTCCTACCTAAAAGCCTAAATTTAGCCTCCAGGACCTCCCTACTACATTTTCCTATGTCATTAGTACCAACGTGTACCAAGACAGAAGACTCCTCCCCAGCACTATCTAAGACCTTATCTAGGTGGCGCATGAGGTCCGCTACCTTCGCACCAGGCAGGCATATTACCAGGCGATCCTCACATCCACCAGCCACCCAGCTATCTACATGCCTAATGATTGAATCACCAACTATAACGGCTGTCCTAACCCTTCCCTCTTGGGCACATGGACCTGGAGAAACCTCCTCGGTGCGAGAGGGTTTTACATCGCTCGGAGGACAGGTCCTAGTTACAGGATCACTTTCTGCTACACCAGGGTAATTCTCACCTGTCACGTGACCTCTCTCCTCCATGGCAACAGGGATGTTACCAGACTGGAGATGGGACTTCAGGACTATATCCCTGTAGGTCTCGTCTATGTACCTCTCTGTCTTTCTTATGTCTTCCAAGTCTGCTACTCTAGCCTCTACAGAATGGACTCGTTCCCTGAGACCAAAGAGCTCCTTGCACCTAGTGCACATGTAAGACCTCTCACCAACTGGGAGAAAATCATACATGTGACACTCAATGCAAAAGACTGGAAAGCCCCCATCTCGCTGCTGGACTGCTGTCTGCATCTTAGTTTTAAGCTTGTGTTTAGATCTGTAAGTTCTTTACTTACTAAGGGTTGCTGTAGATACTTATACTAAGAAAAGTGTACCTAATACGTTTAATATACCTTATTCACCTGAAGCTGAATTAATCTCAGGTCCTTAATGTATGACTGATTTGGATTAAAAGCTGCACCTGAGAGCAGCTCCTTCCCTTTATGGAAACTCATTTTTATTTGCATTCCCATTCACAGTATATTAGTACAAATCATAGAAGGCTTACCATACAATACAGAATCCTTTTTACTATACAATTTCCGTCTACACCACGCACACTTCGCCTGCTGTGACTGTTCTTCCTGCGCACGCATCTCAAGCTGTTTATTCTTCTCCAGGTCCATTATAACACTCACTTCCCATAAAATCACTTCGAAGACATTACACTAACAAAAGCCTCCATTACTTCAGACAGAGTAATCCTTGACAGATAAATAATTAAACCCAATTTTTCAACAGTTAAACAATTAAACCATAAACCATTTCACCAAGTTTTTTACAGAACCCTCACAATCCCCTACCAACATCCCCTCACCATCTTCCACCTTATGCCTCTTAAGGGCCACTATTTATCTGTAGTATCCTATTTCCTTGGTCCCTCAACTCTGAACCTTGTGCACGCAGACCCCTACAATGCCCCCAAGCCCTCTATTAATGCACCTGCTTAATAATGACCCCTCTTCCTATCCCCTATCTTACCGTCACCGCCATCTCCTCACTCGCTCTGTCTCAGTCACTCTTTCATTCCGTCCATCCTTCCTCCCCCCCTTCCCTCCTTCCATCTTTCACCTACTCTTCCCCTCGCTTCTACCCCCCCCCCACCTCCCCCCTCCCTCTTCAGTCTTCAGAATTCAACTTTCCAGGCTGACCGTTTCCTATCCTGCCTTGTCCCACTATTAGCTATGCCTGCCGCTATTCCTATATTCATTGCTGTCATCCTTTTTAACTTTATGGTCTTACTGGGGTATGAGACATAGAATGCCATCTTTAGTTTAAGCTATGTGCTAGGGACCAAACTCGCTGGCATTTTTGTATGGAGGCTCCCCCTATCATACGCGCCGTGTGCTGCTCCATAAGCTTCAGTTCCTGCATTGTCAGTTCCCATTCCCCTATCACCGGGGCCTTATCTCCTAGCCAGTGATGCAATATGCATTGCTTCGCAACCAAGAAGCCTTTTTCAAAAAGCTTCCGCATAAAACTCAGCATGGGGATCTCCAGCTCATATGACCCAAAGAGTCACCATTCCGGGTTGCTTCGCAATTGATAGCCTATCCAACTACTCAGCTTAGCCCCCACTGACTCCCAAAACCCTTGTATGCAGGTTCAATGCCAGAAACAATGTGATAAGGTTCATTTTTCTTTCCCACAGAGTTTACACACATCTGTCTCAGTCAACCCAGCTCGAGCTGCCCACACATTGTGAACATGAGCCCGCTACAGAAACTTATATTGTATTTCTTGCATCTGCACAGACTCTGAAACCTCTTCTAGCGTTGTAAAGGCTCTTTGCAGCCTCTCTACCGTTCCAGCCAGCATGTTGTCTTTTTGCCATTTTCTCGCCAGGTGCTCTAGGCTCTCCTCTTCTCCTCTGGGGCATAGCTTCTTCCGTAGCGTTGGTACACTGATTTTTCCCTCCAACCCCCAGAACAAATCCAACATACCTCCCCCTCTTAGCATTAGGCCGCTATGTTTCTGCATGCTCCTAACATAATGCCGTGCCTGTAAATATAAATAAAAGTCATGATGTTCCAGCTGAAACCTATCTCGCAGAGAGGAATAGGAGTCTATCTCCACTGCCCCTTCCATTTTCAGATGCCCTATATATTGTACACCTTTCTTGGCCCATTCTTTGACTGTTTGCCCTTCAAGTCCCGGGATAAAATCTAGATTCCCCACCAACGGAAGGCAGTCGGATCTCCTCCAGCAAGTGTTCTTATACCACGACAGGGTTTTCCAGGCCTGCCTCAGCACCTGCAGGCACCGTGAGGCTCTCCAAGGAGTGGGCAGTCCACTGCTTACTATGCAGCACATACATTCTATGTTTCCTTTCCGACAAATCATCAATTAAATCTAACGGCATAACTTCCGCAGTTTCCATCACTAAATCACGCAATGCCCTAGTCAGACACACCAAATTATAGGCTCGTAGTGACATCAGGCCCGCTCCTCCCTCCTCTGCCGCTTTCATAAGCGTCGCTATTGCAATGCGAGCCCTATGCCCCTTCCACAAAAATTTGGACAAGTGCCTCTGCAATATTTGTACATCCTTTCGCAGGATCCAAACAGGAAGATGTCTTAGGTAGATCCACCTAGGGGCTTCCATCATGTTAAACAGTGCTATGCGGCCTGTCACACGGTGTCGTGGACACAAAGATTGTGCGCCACTAGGTAGCGCTATGAAAGAACAATGAGTCCGAGTGCAGGGTAATAAAGGCTTTTATTCCCCGTTTTAAAGCAAGGTTCAAATTAGAGATATGTTGATAACAGAAACAGTCCTTTGTTTCAAAAGGTACCAATGTTCACTGGCTAGACAAACTGTTACTTCACAGTTTAGAGCAGGTTTTCTTCAAAGTAATATTCATTATAACAAACAATCAAAAATATATTACATTCATTCTTCTTTGGAGCATGCACACTTTGGAGCATAGGCAGTGCACCAATCACACTCCATTTCTTCAGCCAAAGGTAAGGGAATAGTGCTGGGAGAATCTACTTCCATCAGATCCTCTTCTTTATACTGGTTTAAAGGGCTTTCACTATCCCTGTCTATTCCTGCATGGTAATCTTCAGCTTGGTAGTTTTGCTTCCCATAAGCAGGGACCCTTAAGGCTGGCGGTAGGTTAGTGAACCAGTCTTTACTCTGGTTGCTTTTAGAAGGAACCTTTCTTTGAGTATGGCTTCTAGCAGTGCAATCATTACAGTTAAATTTTACTGTCTCATACCTTGGCTCACTGAGTAAAAACTTCCATTGTTTGTACAACCGCTTTTCCCTCTGAGTAGGTAAAACTGAGCAGTGCTCTTCTAGAGATAAGCTTCCCTCAGAACCTCCCTCTCTGGTTCTTAGCTTTCTCCTTTCTATATCACAAACAGGTAGAATATAGGAACAAGGCGTGGCAGGGCCTCTTACCTTGGAGCAACTTCCACCAAACTCCCCTTGCACAACAGGTTTAGTTTGGGTTTTATGGCTTCCCACCTTGTGAAGGCTATTTCTGTTCCAGCTTCCAGCTTGGCTTCTTCCACAGCAAACAGGCTTATGTCCTTGATAGCTTCCAGGCTTTACTGCTATTTCACCTTCTAGTCTGGCTCCAGTTCCTTCTTCCTCTTTCTCCTCCTTCCTCAGCTCCTGCTGTTGTTTCCACTGCTTATTCCTCCATTGCTGCCATCTCCTCTTCTCCTCCTCATTCCCTTTCTGCATTCTGATCTGGTTTATGAAGAGAACCGTTACCGCTGACTTCCTGGTTCCTTTTCAGCTGTAAGTCATCAGTGAGATTAGGTTCATTAGGATCAGTGTCTCTGTTCCTGCTCCCTCTAGCTGTGCCAGGAGGTAACTGCACATCTAGTTCTTTTAAAACAGGATTTCTTTTCTTAAAACCAACTTTATTAGTGACCGCATCATGACAGGCCTGTCAGTGAAAGAGGCAGCTCTCGCCATCTCTTTAACCGTTCTATCGTCTTGTCCATCATAGGCTTGATATTGACCTTGTATATTTGAGTTGTCATTTCTGGAATTTGGATGCCCAAATAGCAAATTTGTCCTTCGGCCCAGACCAATGGAAAGGTACCCTTCCACAACTTTCTCATTCCTCCCCCCACATCCAAGACTAAAGACTTAGCTCTGTTTATCCTTAGTCCAGAAAAGGTGCCAAATTTCTCAATCTGGCTTATAGCCGACTCTAATGAACTCTGAGGGTTCGTTAGGGATAACAACATATCATCAGCAAATGCACTAACTTTTATTCCTCCTGCCTGCCACGTTATCCCTTGCACCTCTTCTAGCTTCAGTAAGGTTAATAGCAAAGGCTCAAGTTGGAGTACAAACAGCAGGGCGAGAGAGGGCATCCTTGTCTGGTCCCTCTCTGCAGCCCAAATGGTTCCGAGTTTTCTCCTCCTACTGCTATATATGCCAAAGGGTTTGTGTATAAGGCGTGCACCCAGCTGATAAATGCCCCCTCAAAGCCAAACCTTCGCAATGCTTCGAACATGTAGTCCCATGAGACTCTATCAAACGCCTTTTCAGCATCGAAACTTACTAGAAGCAATGGTAATCCTTGCTGCATACATCTCTCCATCCCCAGCAGCACTCTGTTGGCTTCCCGTCCCTTTACAAATCCCGACTGATGTGTGCCCACTAACCGAGATAGAAGTGGTTGTAATCTCCCCGCCATAACTGATGCCAATATTTTCATATCGTAGTTTATTAGTGAGATCGGTCTATAAGAAGCTGGCTCCTCTGGGTCCTTTCCCACTTTATGTATGAGGGAGATGGTGGCTGTTTGCCCTTCTTCTCTAGTGTCTAAGCATACAGGGCAGCTAAAGTAGGCGTCACCTGGGATCCCAGCATTTTATAAAATTCGGTCCCATAGCCGTCCGGTCCGGGTGCCTTATGCGACTTCCCCGCCCTGATAACCTTTTAAATTTCCCCTTCTGAAATAGGCTTATTTAGCTCTACAAGGTCTTGCTGAGTTAATTGTGGTAGTTGGATCCCATCCAAGAAGCTTCTTTCCTGGTTTCTGTTTTCTGCCTCTGAGGTATACAGGGTCTCATAAAATTTCCGAAAGACCTCTGCCACCTTTTTTGGCTATTCTGTCTTTCCCCCTCCGTATCGCGGATGATCGTTATTATCTTAGACCCTCCCCATTCTTTCACCAACCTCGCTAAGAGTCTGCCAGAGCGATTCCCATACCGAAAAAAATGGTGTCTATAGTATTGCATCTTGTATACTGCTCTTTCCTGGAGCAAATTATTTAATTTTTTTTGGACCCCCAGGTAAGCCTGCAAACTGCCCCCACTTAGGCCTCCCACGACAGATCTCTTTAGCTCCTGAAGCTCCTGCACCAACAACACTATACTTTTGTTAATTCGTTGTTTTTCTCTGGCTACATACGCTATGATATGGCCCCGCATTATCGCTTTGCCCGCCTCCCAAAAGATGGCCGTCGAATCAGTGCTACCTTCATTAAATCCTAGATACTCCTCCCATTTCTGTTCTAAATACCTCTGGAAATCACTGTTTTCCCACATGTGCCGAGGAAACGACCACTTAGAGCAGCCGGCCCCCATTCCTCTCCAATCCATTCGCACCATTGCATGATCCGATATAACAATTGGTTCAATCTCTGCATTAAGTACCCTCCCAAAATCTTTTTTGGAGACTAGTATATAGTCAGTTCTGGACCAGGTTTGGTGTACCCTCAATAGATGTGTGTAATCTCGTTCTCCTGCATGTAATATCCTCCAAACATCTACCAGCTTTCCCATTTGGCACAAATAGCTAACCCCTCTCTTATTCCACCCTCTGCCTCCGTGTATGTTAGATCTGTCTAAGTCAGGGTTGTGTGGGCAATTAAAGTCTCCTGCTACCACTACTGGTATTTTCGATATAACATCAATTTTCCGCAGTATTTGCTTAAAAAAATCATGTTCATATATATTTGGTGCATATATGTTGCTTATAAACATTTCCTCCTTGTTCAGACGTACGTGCAAGAACAAACCTCCCCAGGGGATCAGCCTCCTCTTATAAAATTTTCACATGCATTCCTTTCCTTATAAGGACCGCTACTCCCCTCTTCCATCCTCCAGCCGGAGCGGCATATACCTGGCCTACCCAATCTCTTCTCAATTTGGCATGCTCTTTTGCATTAAGGTGTGTCTCTTGCAATAGAGCCACCTGGGTCTTCCTTTTTTTCAGTGCCTGCAACACTTTTGTCCACTTAATGGGAGTGCTTATACCCCCCACATTCCAAGTAACTATGCGCAGTTCAGGTCCCATTGATACTTGGTAACGATAAACTCTTGATATCCATACAATACATCTTGTCTCCTTTTGCCAGGGGTAGCCCAGCCTCCACCCCCAGCTTATTCCCCCCCACGTGCATAGCTCTCTCCATAGTCAGTCTAACCCACCTACCCATTTCGGCCCTCCCCCGCCCATCCACTTGTTTCTGCCTCTTATTCTCCACCTTTCCCCCCTTCCCTCCCCCCTTTTCCAGCCTCATGTCCCTTACCACCCTCTTCCCCCACTTTTCCTTTCCTTCCCCTTTCTATCCCTTTAGTAAACCAGTTCTTAAATTCTAACCTCAGCACTCTCCGCCGAGGGCTCAGTCCCTATTAGTACATTGCAGGACCACCTCGTCCCCCTCCCCTCCGATTCTTTAGTCTCCTGCTCACACAAAACATTTATAACATTGGAGTTGCTTGTCAACCCTCCTGTTTCTCCAGCATCTAATACATTACGGTACATTACAATTTATACAACAAATCGCTGCTCTTTAAATACTCTGACCACTCCACTCAGACCCCCTGTGCTCCACCGCTAAGTTCCTCTCCCCTTCAGTATTGATTCTAGCAAAACATTATCCCATCTTATCTCAACATTAATACTTTGCAGTCTATAACAACAGTACTTGCTCCTATTGCTCCTCATCCAGCCTTCTCAGATACCAGGCGCCAACTCCATCGCAATGTTTTCCAGTCCCGCAACAAAGTTCTTGGCCGCTTCAGCTGACGCGAATACATGATTTTGTCCCGCATGCAGAACTTGGAGGACCGCAGGAAACGCCAAGGTGAATCACACTTTTTTCTTGTACAGTGCTGTGCAGACTGGGGTAAACTCCTTGCGCTTCGCCGCTACCGCAGCCGAGTAATCCTGGAAAATTAACAGTTTCTAGTTTTCCAGTAACAAGTCACATTTCCATCTATATGCTTGAAATATTTGCACTTTGTGTTGAAAGTTCAAAATTTTTAGAATCACCACCCTGAGGCATTGCCGGGCTTCCGTCCTCACTCCCACCCTGTGCGCACGTTCCACTTTTATTTCACCATGAGCGAGCCCAGTTCCAGCTCCTTTGGTAGCCATTTCTCAAACAGAAGTATCAACATTTGGTCTGTAGTTGACTCTGGCACCCCTACTATCCACAGGTTATTTCGACGTGATCGGTTTTCTAAGTCCTCCACCTTACTTAGCAAGGCTTCCATCTTGGTTCATTGTGTTTCATTCTCCCTTGTCTGCCATCCCTCGTTGTCCTCTATCGAAGCCACTCTGTGCTCTAACTCATGTATGCGTTGGCTCATTTCCACTAACGAAGCTCCCATTGATTTAAGCTTCATTATAATCAGGTCAAATTTGGAGTCCAGTAATTTCACAACCTCTCTGGCCAAGTCCTCCGTTGCTGAGTCTGCACTCTCCGTGCCCGGGGAAGCAGGGTGTGCTCCTGGCGCCCCGGAGGTTCCAGGCCTCGAGGTTTTCTCCCTCTCTTTCCTAGTCGGCAGCGGCATTGTCCTGTCTCGTTCCTTGGAGCCTCTTCCCCTAACATGCTGCTACTCTGCTGGGGGTCTTAGTTCATCTTTTCTGGCTCTTTTTGAGGGTTGTAATTAATGTTTCATAGATTAATCCCGAGGCAGTCCCGGAGCGAGCAGAGACATGTCCTCACTCGCTCATGTGTCACATGGGACTCCAGCTCCTTCCCTTTAAGATGTAGAATTACCTATAAAGCTACAATTATCCCAGGGGTGGGTGGGTGTTGGGGAGGGAGGGAGGGAGGGAAATAAGACTTATTAAAAGAGGGCTGCTACATAGTATCCTGTCCTGTGCTTCTAAAGTAAGCTGTGACCAATTTCCTGAGTGATTAACAGTCCTTGCTTGGATAGAAGGAGTTTTTCAAAATGGCCTTTTGACCTGCCACCTGGCTTTAACACCTATTTAAAACGTTTCACAGGTCTCTTGCCCCCTAGGTAGAAGGCCTATTTGTAAAGGTCTTTAGAAGTCTTTGGGGTATGTTTACTAAACCGGGCTAACGGTTAACCCGGGCTATCTGCCACTAGGTCCCATATTATTCAATGGGACGTAGTTTCAGATAGCCCGGGTTAACTGTTAGCCCGGTTTAGTAAACATACCTGTTTATTTATTGCTCAAAAAATACTGACCCTGTTTTGCCTTTTATGCTAAGTTATATTCTGATTTGATTTAAATTAAAGCTCTTTGCTGCTTCTAGGCTCTGACTTAGTATGAAATTTAAACTAGAAGCTCTCTGCTGGGTTCTAAATTTAACCAGAAAGCTCTCTTCTGTGTTTTAAATTTAAACTTAAACTGCTTCTTGCTAGGCCCTGACTGATTTAACAAATACACTGGGTTCACAGATTAATCAGCTTTAATCCAAAGAATTCCCTTCAGAAAAATTCCTAGAGGTATATACTCACTATTGCAAATTTCTTTCCAGAAGTAGCAGTCCCATTTTGTAGTCCTTCAAGACTCAAAACATCCAGAGATTATAGAGAAGAAAGCACTCTAAATTATCCCCAGTACTCAGCACAATTTCAACAATAGCAGCAGTGGATTTGAATCCTGGCTGCTCTCTTCCTAACCCACTACTCCAACCATTATGCTATCCTAGACAGTTTTGTGATCAGCATTCTCCTTGCCTCCCCTGGTCCCTTCCTAGATTCCCCTGAACTTCTGCTCCCATGGATGCTTGCTGTTATGTTTTTTTATAATTTTCCACTTTTTACAAATATTTCTCCTGGAGGAGATGAGGACTGCTTAATGCATAGAGTTCCAGCAATAAAGTGAGAACAAGGGAACCAGGGTTCAAATCCTACTTATACTCTTTTTTTAATATTGGCCAAGTCACCTAACCTTCCACTATCTTAGGTGCAAACAGATGTTCTAGTTGTACCAATTTTTGTTGCCGTGCACTTTGCTTGCTCTGTCTGTTGCTTTACTCTTCCTCTATACTCTATCCTTTTTCTTAATCCCTTATGGCGTTCCTTTTCCTTTTCAGCAGCTCATATATTTTTTGTTATTGTACACCGCTTTGATGCCACTGGTAAAAGCGGTATATTAAATGCACCAATAAAGATAAAGATAAAGATGTTAACTCTCTAGGGACAATGAAATACTTACTGTACCTGAATCTAACTTGCCTTGAGCCACAAGTGAAAAGGGAAGAGCTATATCCTTCAACTATAGTTATTATTGTAGCCTTGCTTAATTATTTGCTTTAGTGTTACATTTTTTTTTTAATTGTTTTTCTTTTATGATTTGAAGTGTTAGTTTACTATTTTTTGGTTTCTAAATGTGGTCAATCAAATTCATTAAACATTAAACTTTAAGGGCAGAGAAAAGAGGAGAAAAAGACAGCAGGGGCATTGGTTGAAAGGAGGAGGCGACAGGAGGAGTATGAGAGAGGAAGAAAGAAAAGGCGAAGCACGTGGCATTGGGTAAAAGAGGACCATATCTATTGAAGAGGGAAGACCTCAAGCAGAGGATTATAAATTTTGACAATGCACTGAATTATAAAGTTTATGTATGAAGGGATTGGTTTATGAGGTTTTTTTGTTGGTAGAAGGCTACTGTATGCTGTTGCTGTTATTGTTGCTTATCCCCTGCCTGCTTTGTATACCTGCAATCCTTGCTGTCTCCTCTCCCCAGGTCTCTTGCTGTCTTGCTCCCAATCAAGACCCATTGTCCCGCCTCCCGGACGTGACGTGAACGCATGCAACGCATCCGCATTGGCATCCAGGTAGTCCAATGGATTTAAGGACTCCAGTGGCGGCGTTTCGCACCGCGGCGGCACGTGCTCAAGGAGCAGGACGTGCTCCTTGAGCAAGCTCCTTGGGGCAATGACGGGGGCGTTCAGTGCCATCGGCCTGCCCGTATTACCTTTGGCCTTCAGTTACCCCTGCTCCTCACCATTCTTGCGGTAAGCCTGTCATTCCCGCCTGGCTGTTTATCTCCTCTGCCCAACCTTATATTACCAGCCCCCAGCCCTTATTGTACCGTTAACATGGCCGCCATCCCAGTTTTTTGGGGCCATTGCCCGCTCACATCCGGTTTTGTACCTTCAGGTGTCAATTAGCGCAATGTGTCTAACCTCCTTCCATGCCGCTCCTGCCAGCCGCCTGCAGGCCCACCTCCTTCGGCTCCCTTATCTTCTGCCAAGCTGACCCTTTCATTTGCTCTTCTCAATTGCCGATCCCTCCACGCCAATACCCACTTAGTTCACGACCTCCTGACACAACACTCCCTAGACGCTCTGTTCATTACGGAATCCTGGCTTCGTGAGGGGGAAGACGGTCTGCTTCATCGCTGTCTCCCTCCAGGCTATTCTGCTCTACACACACCCCATCTCCGTCGAACAGGTGGAGGGGTGGCTCTTATTCATAGGTCCTCCCTTCCCTTTTCATTGGTTACCCCTTCCCCACATTACCCCAAATCTCTCCTCCTTCGCTTAGAGTCCTCCGTCCCGGTGTATTTTTTTCTCCTTTTTGCCCCTCCCTCATTAGGTACGGATCTCTGGGACTCTCTACTTCTTTCCTTGTCAGACTCTACTCTTTTTCCCTCACCTGCTTGTTCTGGGCGACTTTAATATTCATCTCAGTTCCCAAACCAGATCTCGTGACAAGATTTTTGCTTTGCTTCTTAGTGATTTATCCCTTACACAACACATAACCTGTCCATCCCATGTCTTCGGTCATACTTTGGACCTCATTCTCACCACTGCATTCACTCCCTTCCTTCCGTTCGGGATTCAAGCACTTCCACTCCCCTGGTCTGATCACCATTGCCTTTTATTTTCCTTCCCTTCCCTCCCCCAGCGTCCTCCTCACCTGGCACCATGGACCCTCCCTCACAGACTCTTAAACGCCACTTTACCCCGCTCACTCTCGAGCGTTTCCCCCCAGCTGACTCCCTTCTTCCCTCTGAGTTCGCTTCCCTCACAGTAGATCAGCAGGTGGACTCTTGGACCTCCACTCTCTCTGCCGCTCTTGACACTCTTGCCTCACTTCGTCCTATTTCTTTTCGTTCTTCTTCCCATCATCCTTGGTATCATCCTGGCCTATACTTGCTCCGTACACATCTTCGCCGTGCTGAACGTCAGTGGCAGAGGAAGCCTTCTACCGCCTCCGCCGCTGTGTTCCGCCAGTTGCACCATCATTATCGTTCTATGATAGCCTCTGCAAAGAAATCCTACTATTCGTAGCTCATAGCCTCCTCCTCAAATTCTACTAGGCGCTTATACCAGGTTCTTAAAAATCTCTCATCCTCTTCTACCTCTCCCCCCACCATCTATCCCACCTCTTCTGCCCCTAGCCCAACCACTCTCACTTCCTTCTTTTCTGACAAGGTCCAATCTCTCCGCTCTTCCTTCCCTTCCTGTCCCATACCTCTCTCCCCCCACTCCCTCTTCCCTTTCTGTTATCAACTCACCGTCTCCCTTTTATACTTTTCCCCATACCTGGTGCACTTTTGGTCCTGTTACCTCTGCCAAACTCATCAAAGCCATATCTTCCTCTCACCAGACCACTTGCCCCCTTGATCCGTTCCCTTCCTCCTGGTTCCTTAACTCTTCACTTCATCTTATTCCATATGCCCTAACTATTCTTAATTCTAGTCTTGCCTCCGGTCACTTCCCCTCCAGCTGGAAACACGCCATTCTTCGACCACTTCTTAAAAATCCTACCTTAGACCCCGCTGTCCCAGGGAAACTGGCGCCCAGTAGCCAACCTCTCTTTTTTCTCTCGAAAATTCTTGAAAAGCTTATCTTCTCCCAGCTTGACACTCACCTTCACTCCACGTTTTCTCTTCACCAACGCCAATCGGGTTTCCGTGCCAGTCACAGCACTGAAACTATTCTCATAGCACTCCTCTCCGAAATCCACCACTCTCACGATCAAGGTGACCTCTCTCTTGTGGTATCTTTGGATCTCTCTTCCGCTTTTGATGTTGTTGATCACTGCACTCTTCTTTCACGTCTGTCTGATCTGGGTATCTATGGTACAGTTCTGCAGTGGTTTCGTTCTTTCCTCTCCTCTCGCTCCTTTGCTGTTCACGTGGACTCTGGTGTTTCACCTTCACTCCCGTTGCACTGCGGTGTGCCACAGGGTTCTATCGTTGCCCCCCTTCTCTTCAATGTCTTTCTCGCCCCTCTTGCCCTACTCATTCAACAGTCTCAGATTTCCGCTTATATTTATGCTGATGACATTCTCCAGATTTATCATACTTCCCCCTCGGCACCTGATCTCTCTCTGCTCAATGACTGTCTTAATCTTATTGCCTCTTGGTTTAGTCAGAACTTCCTCCATGTTAATCCATCCAAATCCTCTGCCATTTGGCTCTCTTTTCGTGCCCCTTCTTCCACTCTGTCACCCCTTAAGTTTAAATTTAAAACACAGAAGAGAGCTTTCTGGTTAAATTTAGAACCCAGCAGAGAGCTTGTAGTTTAAATTTCATAACAAGTTAGAGCCTAGCAGCAGCAAAGAGCTATAATTTAAATCAAATCAGAATATAGTTTACCTCAGCTGCACAAGACAGGGTACTGTGTAGCAGCCCTCTTTTAATAAGTGTTATTTCCCTCCCTCCCTCCCCAACACTCACCCACCCCTGGGATTATTGTAGCTTTATAGGTACTGTCACAACGCCGCCCTGGTGGTTAATGGTGGTCAAGGCAGGTCGGGCATAAATAAAAGTAAAGTTGGGTTTGGTATGTTTCTCTTTCTAGGGCCCAAGGTTGTATAGCCCCGGTAGCATCCTGTTTTACCAAAAATACCCAGAGAACAAAAGGTCATCGAGTGTAGGGAAAAATAAGGCTTTATTTCCCCTGGTTTGCACAAAGGTTCAAAGGATCGGCTTCAAACACCAACAGAAATCTCCTTACATCAGGTTACAAAAATCAGAACTCAGATTCAAAACAAAAACTGTTCTTTTCACAGAAAGGTTACAAAGGCAGGCATGCCTATTTACACCGGTTTTATTGCTCGCTGGTTACACAAGCATTCTACACTTCCCGTGATGCAATAGCTGCAATCCATGTCTTCCTCTGAAAGGGATTCTACCTCTTCCACTTGCATCGGTTCCTCCAGCAAAGTATCTGAGACAAAGTCAACAGTTCCCGGCAAGCTATAGTTAGGTTTCTCATCCAAATGCTGTATGACCTCCCAGTGTTTGGAGTTTAGCGTGGGGCGTCGGCCATGAGCATTTTTACAGTGTGAATCTCTTTCTTTCTTCCAAGGGTTTACATGCACTTCCTGCAAACCTGGCTTACTTAAAAGTTTCTTATTCAATAAAAACTTTTCATACCTTTTCTTTTGAGCAGTGGGACATGTACAGGGAACTTCTGTCTCTTGCCCTTTCCATAGGCTGTTTCCAATACAATATGGTTTACCTTGTAACTCTTGCTTCTTCTTTCCTGAGGATGAGGCTTGTGGCCTACTCCTAGGGAGATTCTGCCTTGCTCCAGCAATATGGCTTGGGTTCTGCCCACAGCAATCACAATGCAGCTTTTGCGTACCTGAATCTCTTGGACCCTTTTGTAGTCTCTGTCCATTCAGGTTCCTTTGGCTTGTACCTCTTTCCTGCACTCCAGCAGTGTCTGTAGCTTCTGCAGCTCCTGCCGCTCCTTCGGCTTCTGAAGGTTCTGTAGCTTCTCTGCGGCCTTCTCTGCTGCTTCTGGCTTTAAGGCTACTTCTGCCTGTCCAGTCACTTCTGCTCGGCACATCACTTCTTCCAGAGCTCTCACTGCTCCTACTTCTCCTCCTGCTCCTCCTGTTCTCCTTGTTCCTCTTGCTCTCCTTGCCTTCCCTCCAGTCTTCCTTTAAAAGGAGTTCCTGTCTTCCTGGATTGGAGGCTGGCTGGTTTTAGGTTACACCCTGTAGGGCGTGGATCCTCAGTCTTCCAGAGGTCTCCCTTGCTCCCCCTATCAGGCTCCTGCAAATACTGCAGCTTGTGCACGTCTTTTTTCAAGTTTAAAACATTTTCTTCAATGCCCTGCTGGTCTGCTGCATCACACATCCCCCTTCTTAAAATATTACGGGCTGGTGAAGTTTCTTTTACACAGCACGTAATACACGATACCGCGCTCTTCTGCAGCTGACTGGTCCCGTACTTCCCTCGTCGGTTGCCCAACGGTATCGGTTCAGGGTGGCATATGTTCTCAGCCGAAGCCAGCAAAACTGACCGCTCAAGCCAGGGCCAAAGAATATTGGCATGATATACTTGTGTATGTCCTTTTTCATCCTGGATCAAGTAGGAGGTTGATCCTATAGGCTTAACCACTGTATGAGGCCCCTTCCACCGGGCTTCAAACTTAGGAGTGGCGCCCGATATCAAGACCATCACCTTTTCTCCGACGTTTAATTGCCGGGGTTTGGCATGCCTATCATAGTATCTTTTCTGTTTTTGTTGACTCTCCTGTAGACTTTCGCCTGCAAACCGGGAGGTTCTTTTCAGGCGGGTTCTTAAGTTCTTTAAGAATAAAGGTACGCCTATTTCTGTCTCAACGGGTTCAATCCATTGTTCTCTTAGGACGTCCAATATACCTCGGGGTGGTCGTCCATATATAAGTTCGTACGGCGAGGTACCCAAGGAAGTCTGTTTTCTTTCCCGACAGGCATACAGGATAAATGGCAACATGGTGTCCCACTCTGTCATTTGGCCACCCAATGCTCGACGAAGCATTTGCTTTATGCTCTGGTTTAGTCGTTCCACCAGACCATCGCATTGGGGGTGGTAGGCGGCTGTCTTCACATGATGGATGCCAAAAGCGTCCCAAACTTGTGCGAGGTACTTTGATAAGAAGTTACTCCCTCTATCTGTCAAGACCTCCTGCGGGAACCCTATCTCGCAGAATAACTTGACTAATTCTATGGCAATTGACTTTGCCGAAATGTTTCTCAGGGGCACCGCCCAGGGGAAGCGGGTAGCTTGGTCGATAATCACCAGGCTATACTGGAATCCTCTGGGTGTTTTGATGAGGGGTCCAACTATGTCCATGGCAAGTCTCCTTACCGGCTCCGATATTATGGGCATCGGAACCAGCGGTACTTCAGTCGGTCGATGAGGCGTGACTCTTTGACATGATGCGCAAGATTCGCAAAAGCGAGATGTTTCCCGGAAGACTCCTGGGCCAGTAAAATCGGGCCAAAATCTGTTCAAGGGTGCCCTGTGCTCCCTTATGGCCCCCTACTGGATGGTCGTGGGCCAGCCGCAAAACCAGGGATTTAAAGGTATTCGGGACCACCAACTGTTTCCTAATATTTCTGGTACGAAGGTCCTTAGTCTCCCGATAAAGTATGTCTTCTTCCGTGAGGAATCTGGGGAAAGAATCCTTTCTTTCCTGCGCATGCTCAAATGCACGGGCTAGTGCAGGGTCTGCTCTCTGCTCCATCTTAAAGGAGGGGAACCTCTCCATCAGGTCCGCAGGCACCCATGGCATCCCTCTTCCCGCCTTCCAACTCCGCTCTGCCCTGAGAACGGCACGTCCTTTCTCTCCTCCGCTCAGCTTTGGATTTTCGGTCCCTCCTCGGGGATCACCTATTAGTTCCTCATGTGAAGGAAGGTCTCCTAAGGAAGTCTCTCCTGAACACGAGGGCTTTTCAGCATCTTGGCCATGTGACCGCGTAGAAACGAGGGCTTCCCTAGGATCGGTACCCTTCTTAGGGTTATTTGGCTGTGGCTTGGGACTTTCAACAGGCTCATGCCGAATGCAAGTGGAAGTTGGTACTGTCTTAGAGGCTAAACCCTCTTTCATACTCTTCCGAAATTGTGGCCAGTCGCGGCCTAATACCAATTCTTGTGGTAGCCTAGGCATGACTGCTACTAACATCTCCTTTTCAATGCCTAATCCCTTCACCCACAGCTTATACACAGGGTAGCGGATAGCCGCTCCATGGACACACTTTATCTTAACATTACCCTCTGGACACTCCGGAACTGACCATCCCTGATCCCTGATCACAGACCATAACCTCTTCGAAATCATGGTTTGGTCAGCTCCTGAGTCCAGGAGTGCTTTTACATCTACCCCATGCATCTTTACATTTAATACGAAACCCTCCCGTACTGTTTTCGGGGCTTCCCCTACCAGAGCAGTACGTGAGTAACAGTCACTTGTCAGATGACCCTTTTTCCCACATGCAAAGCATTTCTTCACATTCTCTTTTGCTAGAAGCTTATTACTTTTCACAACACCATATGGGGACCATGAGGGGTTTTCCACTCTTTGGGCCTCCATACCCAGTGTCAGTCTGGGAGTCCCTACCCTAGGTTGGGTGACTCTCTCGGCCTCTAAATAGCGCTCCGTGAGGGCTATTGCATCTGTCGTTGTACAGCAATTTTGCAAAATAAAGAAATTCTGTACCCTATTTGGTACTGCGGACATGTACTGCTCAAGTACTATCG
Organism: Ichthyophis bannanicus; assembly: GCA_033557465.1. NCBI lineage: Eukaryota > Metazoa > Chordata > Amphibia > Gymnophiona > Ichthyophiidae > Ichthyophis > Ichthyophis bannanicus. Next base: position 40,687,586 of record CM066049.1, on the reverse strand, counting down.
CGTCCATTAATGTGTCTATGTTTTTCTTTTCTGGCTGTAGCCATTTATTCGCCAGACCCCGTATTCTATGGCCTAAGGCTTTTGGGGTTTCATCGGCTCTAAGGGTGGTGGCTCTAAACATTTATTGTAGGATAATGGTGTAAGGCCTAACCGATCCCTTATGGCGGTGACTACTTCCTCATAGCTGTTAGCTAGGGCCGGGGGCATCGACCTGTATGCAGCAAGGGCCTCCCCTGTAAGGGACGCTGCGAGTCGAATGGCCCACTGTTCAGGCGGCCAATTTGCTGAACCTGCAATCCTAGTGAACGAATCTAAAAAGTCATCAATGTTATCATTGGGACTTAGCTTCCCCACGACCAGATCGTGGCATGTCCATTGTCCGCTCGCTGGGTTAGTTGGTCCGGCTGCCTGCAGCTTTTCAGCGCTCGCCTTTGCCATCACCTCCCGTTGTAATGCTAACCAGTTTTCCATAGTTTGCAATACCGGCAGTTGCTGTTCCTGCATGGCTCGCAGAGCTTGTGCTTGGTTCGCCTGGGCAAATTCGGCTTGCTTGTCGAACTGGTGCGCCATCCATGCACAGAGCTCCTTTGGCTCCATGGTGAACCTGTATAGAGAGACAAACAGAAGAAAAACGAAAACCAAGTGTGGCTCTCACAACACTAGGTTTTTTTGGTTTTTTTTTCAAACTTCCCTTAACATCCAAAACTGCCCCGGCTTAATTACTTTTTACCTGAGGTAAGTGTTGAATTCAGCTCGGGAACATCTGATGCTGTTGCATTCCGCAGCTCACCACTCCGAAAACCGGCAACAGGATTTTCTGCTTCCAGGATTTTCACAAGCCGCTCCGGATTCCACCTGTTCCACTCCGGGTCTTTCTTCTTCCACTCCGGGTTTTTCAAGTGATCCGCTCCAGGTCTTGTTTTTACTCCAGGTTTTTCAGCAGAACCATCTGAGTTTTTCCTTTTAAATTCAGAAGTTTAATTTTTCTTTTTCTGGTAGTTTGAAGGCTCTGATCCAGCATCCAAAAACTACGCCATTTTTATGTCACAACGCCACCCTGGTGGTTAATGGTGGTCAAGGCAGGTCGGGCATAAATAAAAGTAAAGTTGGGTTTGGTATGTTTCTCTTTCTAGGGCCCAAGGTTGTATAGCCCCGTAGCATCCTGTATTACCAAAAATACCCAGAGAACAAAAGGTCATCGAGTGTAGGGAAAAATAAGGCTTTATTTCCCCTGGTTTGCACAAAGGTTCAAAGGATCGGCTTTTCAAACACCAACAGAAATCTCCTTACATCAGGTTACAAAAATCAGAACTCAGATTCAAAACAAAAACTGTTCTTTTCACAGAAAGGTTACAAAGGCAGGCATTCCTATTTACACCGGTTTTAGTGCTCGCTGGTTACACAAGCATTCTACACTTCCCGTGATGCAATAGCTGCAATCCATGTCTTCCTCTGAAAGGGATTCTACCTCTTCCACTTGCATCGGTTCCTCCAGCAAAGTATCTGAGACAAAGTCAACAGTTCCAGGCAAGCTATAGTTAGGTTTCTCATCCAAATGCTGTATGACCTCCCAGTGTTTGGAGTTTATCGTGGGGCGTCGGCCATGAGCATTTTTACAGTGTGAATCTCTTTCTTTCTTCCAAGGGTTTACTTGCACTTCCTGCAAACCTGGCTTACTTAAAAGTTTCCTATTCAATAAAAACTTTTCATACCTTTTCTTTTGAGCAGTGGGACATGTACAGGGAGCTTCTGTCTCTTGCCCTTTCCATAGGCTGTTTCCAATACAATATGGTTTACCTTGTAACTCTTGCTTCTTTCCTGAGGATGAGGCTTGTGGCCTACTCCTAGGGAGATTCTGCCTTGCTCAGCAATATGGCTTGGGTTCTGCCCACAGCAATCACACAATGCAGCTTTTGCGTACCTGAATCTCTTGGACCCTTTTGTAGTCTCTGTCCATTCAGGTTCCTTTGGCTTGTACCTCTTTCCTGCACTCCAGCAGTGTCTGTAGCTTCTGCAGCTCCTGCCGCTCCTTCGGCTTCTGAAGGTTGCTGTAGCTTCTCTGCGGCCTTCTCTGCTGCTTCTGGCTTTAAGGCTACTTCTGCCTGTCCAGTCACTTCTGCTCGGCACAGCACTTCTTCCAGAGCTCTCACTGCTCCTACTTCTCCTCCTGCTCCTCCTGTACTCCCTGCTCCTCCTGTTCTCCTTGTTCCTCTTGCTCTCCTTGCCTTCCCTCCAGTCTTCCTGACTTCCTTTAAAAGGAGTTCCTGTCTTCCTGGATTGGAGGCTGGCTGGTTTTAGGTTACACCCTGTAGGGCATGGATCCTCAGTCTTCCAGAGGTCTCCCTTTCTCCCCCTATCAGGCTCCTGCAAATACTGCAGCTTGTGCACGTCTTTTTTCAAGTTTAAAACATTTTCTTCAATGCCCTGCTGGTCTGCTGCATCACAGTACTTACATATCTTAAAAGACAGGAGCTGCTCTCAGGTGAAGCACGTTACCCAAATCAGTCATACACTAAGGACCTGAGATTAATTAATTAAGCTTCAGGCGAACAAAGTATATTAAACATATTAGGTAAAGTTTTATTCATAAAAATATCCATAGCAAGTAAGTAAAGAACTTAAAGATCTAAACACAAACTTAAAACTAAGATGCAGACAGCAGTCCAGCAGCGAGATGGGGGCTTTCCAGTCTTTTGCATTGAGTGTCACATGTATGATTTTCTCCCAGTTGGTGAGAGGTCTTACATGTGCACAAGGTGCAAGGAGTTCTTTGCTCTCAGGGAACGAGTCCGTTCTCTAGAGGCTAGAGTAGCAGACTTGGAAAACATAAGAAAGACAGAGAGGTACATAGACGAGACCTACAGGGATATAGTCCTGAAGTCCCATCTCCAGTCTGGCAGCATCCCTGTTGCCATGGAGGAGAGAGGTCACGTGACAGGAGTGCATCACCCTGGTGTGGCAGGAAGTGATCCTGTAACTAGGACCTGTCCTCCAGGTGATGTAAAACCCTCTCTCATCGAGGATGTTTCTCCAGGTCCATTTACCCATGAGGGAAGGGTTAGGACAGCCGTTATAGATGGTGATTCGATCATTAGGCATGTAGATAGCTGGGTAACTGGTGGACGTGAGGATCGCCTGGTAACATGCCTGCCTGGTGCGAAGGTAGCGGACCTCACGCACCACCTAGATAAGGTCTTAAATAGTGCTGGGGAGGAGTCTGCTGTCTTGGTAAATGTCGGTACCAATGACATAGGAAAATGTGGTAGGGAGGTTCTGGAGGCTAAATTTAGGCTTTTAGGTAGGAAGATGAAATCCAGAACTTCCAGGGTAGCGTTCTCCGAAATGCTTCCCGTTCCACACGCAGGACCCAAAAGGCAGGCAGAGCTCTGGAGTCTCAATGCGTGGATGAGACAATGGTGCAGAGATGAGGGTTTTTGTTAGGAACTGGGAAACATTCAGGGGAAAGGAGGGGCTCTTCCGAAGGGATGGCCTTCACCTTAACCGGGATGGAACCAGGCTGCTGGCATTAACCTTTAAAAAGGAGATAGAGTAGCTTTTAAACTAGATAATAGGGGAAAGTCGACAGTCGCCCAAGAGCGCATGGTTCAGAAGAATGTGTCCTTGAAGGATACTACCAAAAGAAGAGAGGTTCCATAAAAGAGTAAAGTAGCCCAAATGCCCTCAAGTATGGAGGAGATATAGCTTTAAGATCCCAAATTACCCATGCCTACCAATAGCCAAATTAATATGAATAAAATAGTTGGAATATCGGAGACATGGTGGAAGGAGGACAACCAGTGGGACACTGTGATACCTGGGTACAAACTATATCGTAATGATAGAGTGGATCAAATTGGTGGAGGGGTTGCGCTCTATTTTAGAGAGGGCATTGAGTCAGAAAGGATTAAAGTTTTGCAGGAAACAAAATTTGCTGTAGAATCTCTATGGATTGAAATTCCATGTAAAAAGGGGAAGGCGATGGCAGTGGGGGTGTACTATCGACCGCCTGGCCAGAATGAACAAATGGATGATGAAATGCTCAAAGAAATCAAGGAAGCTAACAAAAGTTACAGTGCAGTAATAATAATGGGTGATTTCAATTACCCCGGTATCGACTGGGTCAGTGTCATGGCAGGACATGCTAGGGAGATAAAGTTCCTAGATGAAATTAATGACTGCTTCTTGGAGCAGCTGGTTCATGAACCGACCAGAGGGGAAGCCATATTAGACCTAGTCCTTAGTGGAGCACCAGATCTAGTGCAAGAAATAAGGGTGTTGGGGTCACTTGGCAATAGTGATCATAGCATGAGCGCCTTTGTTTTAATTAGTGGAGGAGGGTTAGTAAGGAAATCCACAGTACTACCTTTTAACTTTCGACAGGGAGACTATGATAAAATGAGAAAAATAGTTAAGAAAAAACTAAAAGGAGCAGTTGCAAAGGTTAAAGACTTACATCAAGCTTGAGTGTTGTTGAAAAATACTATCTTGGAAGCCCAGACCAGCTGTATTCCACTCTTTAAGAAAAGTGGAAGGAAGTCCAAAAAACTGCTAGCATGGTTTAAAGGGGAGGTTAGAGAGGCTGTTGTTGCCAAAAAAGCATCTTTCAGGAAATGGAAAAAAGAGCCAAACGACGAAACCTGGAAACAGCACAAGCACTGGCAAGTCAAATGCAAGGCATTGATAAGGCAAGCAAAGGGAGAATTTGAGAAGAAGCTTGTTGCAGAAGCAAAAACGCGAAATAAAGACTTTTTCAAGTACATTCGTAGCAAAAAACCTGTGAGAGAGTCAGTTGGTCCATTAGATGATAGAGGGGTTAAAGGGGCACTAAGAGACGACAATACCGGGAAAATTGTTAGAAACCATCATAAAGAATAAAATTACTCAACATGTAGATAGTCATGGCCTAATGGGAGACAGCCAACATGGCTTTAGACAAGGAAGATCTTGTCTTACTAATCTGTTATGTTTTTTTGAAGGTGTGAATAAACAGGTGGACAAAGGTGAGTTGGTTGATATAGTGTATCTGGACTTTCAGAAAGCCTTTGACAAGGTCCCTCATCAGAGACTTTTGACAAAACTAAAGAGTTATGGGATAGGAGGCAGTGTACTACTGTGGCTCAAGAACTGGTTAAAAGATTGAAAGCAGAGGGTTGGGCTAGGGTTAGGGTTAGGGATCTGTGCTGGGTCCGCTGCATTTTGACATATTCATAAATGACCTGGAAAGTGGAATAACGAGTGAGGTTATCAAATTTGCAGATGACACAAAACTATTTAAAGTTGTTAAAACCCAAGAGGATTGTGGAAAATTGCAAGAGGAACTTGATAAATTGGAAGACTGCGCATCAAAATGTCAGATGAAATTTAATGTGGACAAGTGCAAAAGTTATGCACGCTAGGGAAGAACAACCCAAACTATGGTTACACAATGCAAGGTTCCACATTATGAACCACCACCCAGGAAAAAGATTTAGGCGTCATTGTGGATAACATGTTACAACCGTCCGCCAGTGTGCAGCGGCAGCCAAGAGAGCAAATAGAATGCTAGGTATCATAAGGAATGGAAAATAAAACAAAAGATATTATAATGCCTCTATATCCTTCCATGGTGAGATCGCACCTTGAATATTGTGTGCAATTCTGGTCGCCGTATCTTAAAAAGGATATAGCGATATTAGAAAAGGTTCATAGAAGAGCCACCAAAATGGTAATGGGGATGGAAAGATACTCCTATGAAGAAAGGCTAAAAAGGTTAGGGCTCTTTAACCTGGAAAAGTGACGGCTGAGGGGAGATATGATAGAAGTCTATAAATTAATGAACGGAGTGGAATGGGTAAACGTAGATCGATTGTTTACGTTATCAGAATATAGAAGGACTAGGGGACATGCAATGAAGCTACAAGGTAAACTATTTAAGACTAATAAAAGAAAATAGTTTTATCATCACAGTCAATAGTGAATCAAACTCTGGGAATTTGGTTACGTGTTATTTTTTGTTGTATTTTTGTTTTTTCGGGGGCGTGTAGGTCAAAGGCCTTGTTAGTGTAGCTGGGTTTAAAACAAAAAGGTTGTGTGGGGAAACGCTTGCAGATGTCTTATTGCAAGAGGAAAAAACCTGCTGAGGTACGCTATATGAGACCTAGAACAGCGTCGGCCGAATGTGACTGGAACGCCGAGGACGAAGGATACTGGGCTTGATGGACCTTGGTCTGACACCCGCAGTATGTGCATGACGAGAAAACTTATGTTCTTATGCTGCACCCGTAATTTCCCCCTCGGTGTTCCACAACTCCGATAACCTGGGTGTCACCTTCTACTACTTCTCTTTCTGTAATCCACCAGCACATTTTCCACCGTGATACGCACTTCTTTCTTTCATCTCCATAAGATAATTAGGCTCTATCTGACGCGTTGCTTGTCTACTACTGACCTCCTGGGCCATGTGCAACTCTGTGTTCTATCCTTGTGATCTGACCCGTCTAGGACTACTGCAACTCTGTTTTCGCTGGTCTTTCCTCATCATCAACTACCACTGCCTCCAGTTATTTCCAGAGCTTGCCATATGCCGACCCGAGGGCTCCTTACGTATTACTCACTCTCATGCTACTGCCCATATTACCCCTCTCTCCTCCGGGTCTAATAGGAAGAGGAAAGGGGAAGGTTAGCCCCTTACCTAACCCTTCTCTTCCTTATCCCTTCTATGGACTTCAAATCAGGTCAGATGTTATCTATAAACTCCTTACCATCACACATAATGGTCCTTTCACACTAGTAACCATAGTACCTGGCCGATATTATTCACCTCAAACCAGCCCTTATCATCTCCTCCTGCCGTCTGCCACGATGGCAACCGTCTTTTCCTCCCTTCCCCTTCCCCCAGGCCCACCTCGAGCTCCACCCGTTCACTCTGCTTTCTTCTTCCTCAGCCCCGCTCTATGGAACTTACGACGCACCCACACCCCTTCGCACCGAGCTAGCCTTCCACGTTTCAAAGGCACTTGCTTAAGAACACATCTACTACCAGGACTACGATCCTTCCTGATTCCCGCTGGTGAGGGCTACGGACCCTCCCTCACCGGAAGATCTCCTACATCAACCATTATCCCGTTAAGGGGGTAATTACCCACCTACCTTTGCACCATTTGGCAGCTCACTTCCCCCTGCCCTTACAACTTATACTTTCTTCTATGTCAATTCACTGCTTCCTACAGCGGTTCTTGTTATGTTTCCTTATTCTTCCTTTACTGTTCCTATCTAACTGATTGCATTCCTTTCACTTTCCGTAATAGCCAACATTAATATTGGTTTTATTTATAACACCTTCCTGACGGCTGGCCGGCAAGGGCGCGTTTATTAGTGAGAATCTCACAAATAAAGATAAAGATATAGACGAAAACTGTAAGGAACAGTTTTTTACGTTGAGAATCTTTTGCTTGATGCTTGATAAGCAACACCGAAACAGGAGAAAGTGTAGCCTAGCATGAAGATTGAAACAGCCTTGTCGTAGTTTGGAGGGGGTGCGATCCATGCCAAAACTTAACTAAGGCTCTACAGGCCCGATATTCAAAAGGCATGTTACTGACTCGGTTTACAAATCTGTAAACAAGTATTAAATGCCGCTGAATGTGACTAGTCAACGATCCCTGATTCTTTCTCCCCTAACCATGCCGCCAATGCTAAACTGTGCTTTAATTGGGACATGTTGTGGGTGGTTCCCAGGGTAGGAGCAGATGGCAGCGACAATATGGCATGCTAACTGGGTTAGCGATCCTCGTTGGGTCAACTAAGCAAAGCAAAAGCAGCCTAGTGTTTTCCCATGGGAGTTTTTAGCCGGTCAGTGGTGCACCATACGCCGATACTAAGCTTAAGCTTCTAATCGGCTCCAGCGTTAGTGTGCGGTGGATCCACAGATACGTTAATACTGGGGGCCCACAAGATGGACACCCAACATTGAAGATACAGGGTTAGAGGTTGGCGGGGATGTACTATGCGCCTTAATGGCACATAGCTTGCTCAATTCAATTAAGAACATAAGCTGTGACATAGGCGAGGTCAGAGAACCAAGGTCCATCAAGCCCTGTATCCGGTTTCCAATCAGGTGGTCCATCCAGGTCACAAGTACCTGGCAAGTTCCCCAAAAGACCCACAGATTCCACAATGCTTGTATTGGGGCAATTAGTAGATTTCCCGAGTCCTCTTTAATAATGGTCTATGAAACCTCCTCCTCCAGGAAACTTGTCCAAACCTTTTTTAAACTCACGCTAAGCACGACCAGCTTTTTAACTGTAACCAGCTATCGAGCCTTACAATCCCTTCTTCTCTCTATAGATCGTTCGCACTGCACCTGTTTCCATGCTTCTTGTAAGATATACAAGAAAGTCCATGTCTCTGGGCCCCCTACACTGAGAGGTTATTTCACACATACCACACACCCGTTGTTCCAGAAAGAAAATATTTCCATATGAAACATAACTATTAGAAAAATAGCCAACATGGCCTATCTTAGTCTGCATTGCCATATCAACCACCGAACAACAGTCCCCTTTTCCCCCTACTTATAGAGATCCTCTGTGTTTGTCTCATGCTTTTTTGAATTGCAGAATATATGTCCCACATCTGCTACCCCGCTCCACTGGCGAGCGTATTCCATGCATCCACCACTCTGTCCATAAAGAAATATTTCTTCAAAAATAATTACTCGCTGAGTCCGATCCCCTTTCACACACTCATTCCTATTTCCCCGCTTGCGAAGCACGATCGAAAAGGAGGCTCTCCTCCGTTGTGCAATTTATGCCACAGAGATTATGTAAAAAATTTCAGTCCGTATCTCCTGCTATCCTGCCTTTCATCTAAAGTATACGATATTAAAAAATTCCTTAAGTTGGTCCTCATGATGCTTTATAGACAAAGAATAATAAACATTTTAGTAGCCACCTCTCTGCACACGACTCTCAACCTATTGTTATATCCTGTTTGATAGCGCTGTCATCCAAGAACTTGCACATAATACTCCAAATGAGGTGCGCAACAACTCAAATGACTTATAGCAAAGGTGATATCACATTCCTTGTCTTCTGCTGGCGAATTCCTCTCCCCATGCACCCAAACAATCCTTCTAGCTTTCACCAATCGCACACTTGATTCTACAGCTGTTTGTAGCTACTTTAAAGTGATCATCCTATCCGAACACAAGACGTCGCGCCCCAGGTCCCGCTCATTCTTTTATAGACAGAACGAACTTCCTATCCCCACAGCTAATCCGACGTGTATTGCATCCCTTGGATTTTTGCAGCCCAAAATGCATGACCCTAAATTTTCTAGCATTAACTCTCAGCTGCCAAAGTCTAAACGCATTCAAATTCAAGCTTAGCTAGATTTATTATTTATGTTATTTATTTAACTGGTTTTGGGATACCGTTAATTTTCTACCAGTACAAAAAAGTAACCCCCCCCCACCGTGAGACAGTCGAAACCACAAACAACCCACCCCCCCCCCATCCCCCGAGAGTGTTGATACGTAAAGACAGAAAGTATATACGAATCCCCATACGTCAAAGTGTTTCATCTACACAATATCCTGGTGTGCTACTTATTGCAGATTTTAGTAATCATCCACAAAGAGTCAAACCTGTATCTGACAGCCCTTCTGTAAATAGTCAATAAAAAGATTTTAAAAAGAATAAGGACGAAGGAGGCATGATACCCTGCGGCCAAACAACCACTGGGGTAACCTCCGATGTCTCCTCAGAGTGAGGACTCCATTTATCTGTAACTCTTTGTCGACCTCCCACGTAAACCATTGTCTAAACCCAAGCAGGTACTTTAGGAGGTGCTAATCGCGGCCTAAGGGTGACTCAGTTTCAATAGAAGTTGATAGCAGTCGGCCAGTGCGGAATGGTGTTCAAAGGTATTTAAACCAGACAAATCTAAACGTATACCACAATCTAGGGGCTCTCCCTCGCAGTTCCAACGACCCTGGTCACATAGTCAAAAGTAAATCAATCAAGATTTGTCTGAAGAAGACTGCGTTCTGGGTGAAATCCATGCTGCCGTCGGATCTGGTAATCCGTTAGAACTCCAGAAAAAACCTCACCATTTTCTCTCATTGAGCAGCATTTACCAATAATTTTACACATTACAGAGGTTAAAATAACTTGGCCTGTTGGTTGTGCAACCACAATTCTGTACTTTCACGCTTTTGTGTAAAGGGGACAACATGTGCGTCTCATTCAGTCCTCTGGAACCAACTCCCGAATCCACAAAAATGAAGTGGAGGCATTTCCTTAGAAATTAATATCCGTAATTTCAGAGATTCCTTTCAATTGAAAGAAACCCAGCCTCTTGTGTATTTAATATGCACACAAGGAGTTATTTAAATGAAATGCCCCCATAACACATATTTCCCCTCTCACCATCTTCTTTTAGAGTATACATACGGCACCTCCCCCATCCTATTTACATATATCGTTATCTTAATATATAATAAATATGGTTATCAAAAAGACCTGGGACTAAACAAAACAAAGGAAGAAATATCAGAAAATGCAAAAATGCTCTAGCAATTCGCCGCCCAGTAACTCCCAAACGACGGCCTCATCAGAGGCTTGCGACAGCAATACTATCAACCAGCTTTTTTCGGCGGCCCCTGACCCTCCTGCCTTGGTACCCTCAAGCATCCCTTATGGCTTTTGCTGTTGCTTTTTTCCTCCATTCCCAGTTGGCCACTTTATTTAGGTTGTGAATCGTTATTTCCCATGATTTCCGGTGCTGTTTCCGGAGATGCACTACTGGTTGTGTACAGGTGGAATAAATACGCTCATCTTCCAAGAAACCCAGTAATGGAATGCAGTCTTCACATATGGGACGCACCTAGCTCGCCCGGAACCAGACAGATAATGGGGGTAGAGCAGTGCGATCCCTGGAATGCGTGCCAGAAGATTGCAGCCAAGAGAGTCTGTAAGGAGAAATTGCTGGCCCTTGGACTCAATTCCAGAAGGTGAAATCGCCGTCCTCCCCCATAAAGGAAAATCTGGATTTCTTGTAGAAGTCGTTGGATGGAGGGTAAGGAGTTGACTTTAAGTCCTAAAGAGGATTGGGCTGGTGAGGTACAGGTTGGCCAAAGACAGCAATTCCTCGATGGGACTCTCTGTCCACACAAATAGTGTGGAGCAAAAAGTATGAATAGAGAACGCAGGTAGCTTGCCCCGACAGATCTCCTTAATGGAGTTAGCTGAAAATGGCGAAGTTGATGGCCAGAGGTTGCAATAGCCCACACCATTATTATGAGCCAGGCGACATTGTACCCTCTAAAGACAGTCCTGCCTGTGCATATGGCAAAAAGAAATTGCAATATGCTATCCATGGCCGGGACAGGAGTTGACGTTTTGTCACCAAGCAAACTGGTGAGGGGTGGAGTGGGGGGTGGCGGTTAGATATTTCACAAGGGAAGCTGAGTAACCTCTTTGGTGACAATCTGGAGTGCCCACTATCCTGATATTGATGAGGTGCCAACCAATAGTGGGCGCTAGTGAACAGAGTGCTGCGGCTGGCTCTATATGGATGTAGGGGGCTGTCTGAAAGACCCAGGACGGACACCGTCAAACAACCAGGTGCAGGCTGTGCACAATGCAACAGCTGGTTGAAAAGGCTTAGGAGGCCTTGGCCTTCGTTGGTCTGGTGAATGGGGCCACGTGACTGTCTCTGTCTGAGATGATGATAGAGCAGCAGGAATGGTGGGTAAGGAGCTGATCAGACATCTCTCTTGTTAGAAATAGGAAAGATTTCTTGGGAAGTGACTTCCTGATTGGAATGGATCAGGATCTGTTCTTCCTGGACCAAGGTCATTATTAAGGGTGGTGGATCATCAGAATATTACAGTTCATCTCTCCGGCCTTTTTCCCTCCAATCCTTGCCCAAAAAAGATTTTCAATCCAATACATGGGATCTTGGTCCGATTTATATTGGACCCAAGGTCATAAGGCAAGTGAATTGGCTAACCTTTTTGAGCCCCGCGAGTGCCCAAACTGCCGCCACCAAACCAAAGAATTTCCTCAAAAGTGCCAGCAACGTCATTTGCATCTAAAGTGGTCTTAGTTGCATAAATATTTGCATGAGGTTACCATAGCCCTAACGTTATAGTAAAACACACCTGTCTCTTAATGAGTGTATGGAAATAAAGAAAAGACTAAAGGATGTTCTTACATTTACTAAATAATCCAGTGCCAACCGCCAGGAGGCACATTAGGAACTACTAAAACAAACGCATGCCCATTTAGAACCCATAGCAAACCACGCCGTTATCCTTGACCAGACATTAGCCAGGACTCACAAAGCACCATACCCTACCTATCAAAAGGCAACACTAGCAAATATTAAAACCAATACAATTTCAGAG